>NC_069423.1:1774600-1792112 GCF_026875155.1 Cherax quadricarinatus | reverse complement strand
GAGGTTGTCGAAATTGATTGTAGGTCTGTACCAAGATACCTTGTGTTGCAGTGTCTGACAGATTGAACATTAAAATGGTATAAAATACCGACAGGTTGTTAGGTAAGACACATATGCAACAGTTAGGTATCTTAATTTCGAAACGTTTCGCCTACACAGTAGGCTTCTTCAGTCGAGTACAGAAAAGTTGATAGAAGCAGAAGATACTTGAAGACGATGTAATCAGTCCATCACCCTTAAAGTTTTGAGGTGGACAGTCCCTCAGTCTGGACTGAAGAAGCCTACTGTGTAGGCGAAACGTTTCGAAATAAAGATACCTAACTGTTGCATATGTGTCTTACCTAACAACCTGTCGGTATTTTATACCATTTTAATGTTCAACCTATAAGCCACTTGTGAGGCTGAGGTACCGACCTCAGAGCTCGGTGTCAACAGAGTTTGCCAGGGTAGGCGACTCACTTGGAGGCAGTCCAGACAAATTTTCACAGTACTAGTGACTAGTGATCTAGTGCAGTTAGTCTCTGAAAAATTCTTGTTTTCTCTTACCTAGGAACAAAGAACACATTATAAGAACGGGCAAAAATAATTTTATATGCTTGGACTCATCCTGAGGCACTCACCTATTTTATTCATTCTATAGTATATATCATGTTTCTCTGTTACTTATAGTGTTTATTATGTCATATTAGACCAACTATGATAGATAAATAAGCCATAGAGTTAATATTAGTGTTATATTAAAGTATTTTCTCATGCCCATGGAAAGTTTTTTTTTGGGACTGAAGCGGATTAATGGCATTTCAGTTAATTTCAGTGAGGAAAATTGATTTGATATACAAGCAAATTGAGTTACGAGTTCGGTCACGGAACGAATTAAACTCGTAAGTCAAGGTACCACTGGTGTGTGGTTATATATATATATATATAATATATATATAATATATATAATATATATATATATATATATATATATATATATATATATACATATATGTATAATGTATATATATATATATATATATAATATATATATATATATATATATATATATATAATATATATATATATATATATATTGTGAAAATTTGTCTGGACTGCCTCCAAGTAAGTCGCCTACCCTGGCAAGCTCTGTTGACACCGAGCTCTGAGTTCAGTACCTCAGCCTCACAAGTGGCTTATAGGACAGATTTTCATAAATGATTGATGTTGCAAGAAACTCGCCTGTATGCACGTATAAAGGACTAACTTACTTGGTGTTGCAGCGTATATCCTGATCTTCAACCTTCCTAAGCTTAGCCCCTTTGGACTTCCCCTCAGAAACCATATGCAACCAGGAGCCTTAATTCCTGTAATATTCAATCATTATTAGTGACCTACCTGCACCTCAGAAATTCCTATATCCAAGGGGGGGTGTATCCCCTAGTACAACTATGCAGACACGGACACTAACTTCTAGGTAGACAAGAGACACTGGTACGTACTGGGCATGCACTGCCAGCTGCACACAGGCCTACAGATCAACTCACTCACAATTTTCCATAGACACTGGCCAGAAATCCTAAGAGAAAGTGGAGGTTTTGTCTTACTGTATGGGCCTGACGGAGGAGGTCATCTTCGGTACATCGAGGTGCCTCTACCAGATTTCCCCAGGTCTCAAATGTGAAGACATGTGGGGGGCGCCGTCTGCTGATCACGGCACATGTTGTCCAGTTGGTGTCTGTCTAAAGAAGAACGAGCTGATCCCTTCCAGACCTGTGCCTTGTCATTCAAACTAGGGCTGCCAGTTCTCCCTAGCTAACTTAACCTAGTGTTTGCCTACATTATTGGCCTATTATTACCTATGTTAAGGTCTTAGGTCTACATTATTATTATCTACAGTTGCCTCAATAATCCTAATATTAGTGTACTAACAGTGAAACTACCTACTTCTTCCCTGACAGGTAAATCTATAAATTAATAAGTACCTTCCAACCACCAACCAATCTGGGAGAGAATGTGTTTTTGTTTTTGGGTGGGTGTAAGGGCCACCCAGCCCAGCCGTTCCAGTACAGCCATGCTGGGACCCCTTTGTACATCGTATCTGTCCTGTGGAACTTTAGGGACCAAATAAATTTCCACATCCTCCCGCCGGCGAAGGTAGGTGCTAAGTCTAGATCAAGTCTGCCTCTCACAGGCCCTCCCAGTGGGCCCTGGACTTGAGCACCGTTTGACGGGTCGTCTGGCCGCTCAGCTCGGTCAGCCTCTGGTCTAACTTCCCATGTCCTGGTCCCACCGTATGGACCTCGAGAGGTAAAAGCCTGTTGATGGGTCTTATAGTCTCGACACTATTCATTCTCACCTTCACCATTCTCAACCGCCCAGCCTTGTCTGGGTGGGTCGACACTACCAGACCAAGAGGCCAGTATGCCCTGGGCACCTCAGATTCTACTAGCACCAGGTCCCCTTCACTTAGCATCATCTTATTTGCCTCAGGGTCTGCACCATAGAAATGTTCCCGCAGGGCTGTCAAGTAATCCCTGCGCCACACCTGGTTCCATTTGTCCAGGATGTTCACCAGTCTGTTGTGACTCCTGTGCAGTTCTTCATTGATGGGGGGGCCATCTGGACCATAATAATCCAGCTCCTTGGAAGACTGACTCAAAATTGCGGGGAAGGGCTCAATCCTCCTTCCAAACAGCATGTGATTGGGGGTGAGAGCTTCCTGCTCATCAATCCCATTTTGCACGTAGGTCAGAGGCCTGTTATTGACTCTTGCCTCTATCTCAATTAACACTGTCCTCAGTTCATCAAAGCTCACTCTCCTGCCATGCAAGACCTTCTGAATGCACCCTTTGACTGTGCTCACCATGTGTTCATAGAATCCCCCATGCCAAGGCGCCCTGGGAGCTATGAACCTCCACTCGCACTCTATTCTCTTCAGGTATTCTCGTACTTCTGCGTTGTCCCTAAGATTCCTGAAAACTTTATCGGCCACTCTGAAGCTCGTGCCATTGTCCAAGATAATCAATCGCGGGCACGAGAATCTGGCTGTAAACCTCCTGAACAACTTCATGAAAGTCTCTGTCGACATATCTTCTGCCAACTCCAAATGCACAGCTCGAGTAGTGGCACAAGTAAACAGGCAGACATATACTTTCTGAGGGCCCACCCTATCGTCTCCTGGGTTCTTCAATGTGATAGCCCCAGTATAGTCTATTCCCACAGTCTCAAAGGGCCTGTCACTATGTACCCGCTCCTGAGGCAGCAGTGGTGGACCTGGGTATGGTAGGGTCCTCCCATCTTACTGCCGGCAGACTGTGCAACTCTTTAGCACCCATTTGATGGCAGCTCGGCCCTTCAGTACCCAGTAATTCTGACGTAGGCAGGTGGGGGTATCTCCAAACCCCCCATGTAAGGTCCTCTGATGGGCATCTTGTATCAATAGCTCTGATGCCCATCCCTCCTTTCCCAGTAGCACAGGATGTTTGGCGCCATAGCTGAGCTCAGAGTTTTGTATTCTTCCCCTGCATCTTATTAGCCCAGCACAGGATGTTTGGCGCCATAGCTGAGCTCAGAGTTTTGTATTCTTCCCCTGCATCTTATTAGCCCAGCATGATCTAGGAACAATCCCAATGAGTGAACCAATTTACTGTTCCCTGAGTCGTCGTTGGACACACGTCCTGACGTTATAACCTGCTGCCCTGTCGCCAGTACCTCCAGCACTCCTGGAAACCTCTCCCTTTGGTACTGCCTTATCCAATATTCTCTGGGACCCACGAGAGACAACTGTCGACCTTGGCTTACCTTGTCATGCAGCTTCCTCACAAATCAAAGCACCATTTCCGTGACTCCTATAAGTTTCCTCCAAGAGGAGTAGCGTCTGGGGTCAAGTAATTCAGTGTCGGGTTCCCCCACAAAGTGTACTATGCTGCTGGTTGTCTCCCCGAATTTCTGCTCTGGCCAGCAATCCTTTGCCAGCAACCAGTCTGGGCCTTTGAACCAAATCTCGCTTTTACTCAGCTTTTTGTGTGTTACCCCTCGGCTTATCAGGTTGGCTGGGTTTTGATCTGTAGGCATGTACAGAATTGTTGACGTTGACTGTAGCTCCCATATCTCCTTTACCAATTCCTGACATAGGGGAGCTTAGACCTGTCGTTCTGGACCCACTGTAAGGCCACCTCTGAGTCTGTCTATACATAGGTGTGTGTCACCCTCAGGTTACTCAACACCTCCTCTACGTACTTCCCCAGTCTTGCTCCCAGCAACATCGCCGTGAGCTCTAGCTTTGGGATCGAGCAATCCTTCAGGGGTGTCACCCACGCATGACTGGTGGCCAGATTGACCTGGTCCCCGGCCACCAAATACGCTACTGCCCCATAGGCCCTGGAGGAGGCATCACAGAAAATGTGCAAGTCATAATCCCGCCCGGTGCACCCGATGGACCTGGGGAATGTGAACTCATGCAATTCTGCTAGATCTTTGCTAACCAGATCCCACTCCTGGCAAACTGTTTCTGGCAGTGGGTCGTCCCA
Organism: Cherax quadricarinatus; assembly: GCF_026875155.1. Lineage (NCBI taxonomy): Eukaryota > Metazoa > Arthropoda > Malacostraca > Decapoda > Parastacidae > Cherax > Cherax quadricarinatus. The sequence continues at coordinate 1,787,601 of NC_069423.1, read as the reverse complement.
ACCTAGGTTCAGCTCCCAGGTCTGTTGCACTAGCATCCTCCCTCAAATGGTGATGGGTGTCAACAAACCCAAAGGATCAAAGGCAGTCTGCACTTTACTCAGCAAGGACCTCCTGGTCAGCTTCCCTTCCCCATCACATTTCCTCTTTAGCCTAAGTCTGTCTTCCTCGATTTCCCACTCCAGTCCCAACACTGACGTTACCTCAGGTACTGAGTAGCCAGCATAGTCATGTTCCATCGTGCCTCGCAGCATTGGATTGTTTGTCACCCATTCTCTCAATGGCATGTTAGCGGAGAGCATCTCCTGATTTGACTCTCGGTAAATGTCCATCAACAGCCTTTCATCTGAGGTGGTACCTTGAATGTTGTCTACATAAAATAGGGTCTTCAGTAATTCTTTAAGCGGGCTGTTACAGTTTGCAAGGTGGTAGTCTATGGTTGCCTGTAATAGGAATGGTGAACTAGTGGCACTGAACAACACTGCCCTGAATCTGTAGGTATCATATCCTCACTCGGGCACCTCCCTGTTAGCCAACCACAAGAACCTTGTGTAGTCCCTGTTTTGTGGCTGCAACCCAATATGTAGGAAGGCCTTGCTAATATCTGCCACATAGGCATACTGTTCTGTCCTGAATCTCAACAACACATCTGCTAATTTCTGCATCAGGGAGGGCCCTGTGAGCAGGCAATCGTTCAGCGATGGCTCTCGGGGACTTGCCTGTGAGCTGCAGTTGAAGACTATTCTCATGGGAGTGGTTACTGACTCCTTGGTGATTGCCATGTGTGGAAGATAATGGGTGTTTTCTCCAGGGCTGGCATTGGGCACTTTCTCAATGAACCCAAGGCCAACTGTTCCTTAATAACATCATCATATTTCCCCACCAGACCCTTCTTGGTCAGGCTGTTCACCAATAAATTCAACTGACCCCGTGCCTTCTTGAAATTATCAGGCAGCTTTGGGTGTACCAGTTTCCATGGGAGTCACACCCAGTACTGTCCGTCCCTGAACTGCACATGGTTCAAGTAATCTCGATATGTCTCTTCGTGTTCAGGGGGCGGCTGGTCACCCTTAATCCCTACTACATCCAGGTCCCATAGTTTATGGACTGGCTCACCATCAGATATGCCAACTTGTGTCTCTGACAGGTCTTCGTGCACCCAATCCGCATCACCAGTACAGCCTCAGTCGCTGTAATACTGGAGCCCTCCTTTCCCGGGGTCACAGGGAAGTGAGCTGGTACCCTGCCTCCTACGATGTACCCCACTGGAGTCCTGTACAGGCCAACACCCTCCTTGATAACCCTTCTCGTAGACATGAACTCGTCTATGTAATCTCCTCCTACCAAGATTCCTACATTACTAACGTTGTCTGTAGCAATGTCTGGTTCCGCTAGCTTCACACCAAACTCCCTCAAATGTTTGACTGCTGTTGCCAGTCCCTTAGTGGTAATGATATTGGGCAGCCTCTTCACTATCAAGGCTGAAATTTCCCATCGATGCCCGGCTAACCTGACCATCACATTGACTACTGAATAAGACCTGCATGGGACTTCCCCACCAAACCCTTCCACCTTCATGTCAACTTTACCACCTGTCTTCAGCTTCAACCTAGTCACTAGACTCTCTGTTATAAAGGATCTCTGTGCCCCACTGTCGAAGAACAAATGGGTCGTTTCAGACTTCTTCCCATTCGTAACCACCGCCATTATGGTGGGCAAGGCCACCGAACCTTGAAACTGCTCTCCGAACAAATTCCCGGTGCCGCACTCACCACACTCATCACTACTTCAGGCTTGTTCTTGCTCTCCTCAGCTTGTGCTGATCTGGTGTCATTAGGACACAGTGCACTGTGGTGCTTACCCTTCCGGCAGCCCCAACACTCCCTGAGTTGGGCGTTACGGTCCCTGGCAAAATGTTCTCCACAACACTTGAAGCAAAGTCTCAACTCCCTTAGTCGTTGAACCCTTTGGTTATAGGTGGTGAAGCTCGGACACCCTGAACTAGCGTGTTCTTCTTCACAAAACACACAACGTCTCATACTGGCCGCTTGAGTGACTTCTCCCTTGGCTCTGGGGGTGGAGGACTTGTCCTGGGCATAATATGAGCCAACCCTAGTAGGAGGTGTTTTAGCTTTATCTCTCGAGTATCTGGAGGGGTTGATCGATTCCACCTTGGTGGGCAGTTTTTCCCCCCGACCTATGCTTAGGTGAGACACAAGATCTCCCAACCCCTCAACGATCTGTTGTATCGTGAACCGGTTCGTCCGATATTTTAAGTGCAACTCATGCACTGTGGTGCCAGCCAGTTTCCTCTGAATCACCTGACTGCTGAACCATTCCGAATTACCCCAATCATGTAAATCTTTAAGACTATTAGTCAAACTCATAATTTCAATTCGGAACTTCTCTAGGCTCTGATGGTCATGGCGACAGGCCTCTAGATCCAACAACCGATAAAGTATAGCTACCTTTATCTCCTCAGTGTTGCCAAATGTGTCCTTTAATTGGTCTTTGGCATGTTGGTAATTAGTGTCAATGGTTTGGTAATGCCGGACCAAGTCCAAGGCTTTACCCTTGAGCTGTGAACGTAAATATTGTAATTTGATGGCATCTGACAAATCGTCTCTGTCATCTATCTGGGCTTTAAACTGATCCCAGAAAGCACTGTACTCAGCTAAGGTTCCGTCGAACATTGGTAAATTCAACTGGGGCAATCTGGGCAACACATTAACAGGCGTGCTGTTGTTTGTGTTCCTTGAAACATTTGCTGCTCCTGCTGTACCGGCCTTCAAAGTCTTTATTAACTGCCTGCAGAGCCTCATCTCTGCTTTACACTCTGTCCTTCGTTCGTCATAGTCCATCCGTGCAACTTCGACTGTATATTCAGACTCACCTGTAGTATAGGCCTCTGTCTCATAAAGGATAAATGATCTCTCAAAGGCCTTCAGCCTTTGCTCCAAAGGTTTCAGGCAACTCTCTAGTTCCTCCCAGTCTACATCCTGATCTTGCCTGGCCATATGACACTCCTCACATGCTTTGCTCAGGCTTCCCTTATAGGCTCCCATAGACCGCTTTAATTGACTTAGAGCTGGGACAGCTGGTACTACATCTTCACCTACCATAGTTGCGATTTAGTTAATATCATGGTACTAATTTGTACTTCAATTAGCCCACCCCACAGCACGATAGGTATTAGGCAATAATGAATGAGTCTCAAGGCTTCTCAACAAGCTTAACAACTCCCTTTATATATTGACTCTACTCTGAATAAAAAATGTACACTGTTAGCTCTCAAATTCCAATCGAAATGTGTATCGGTGTGAAAGCTTGACCTAGCAGTTTCCTGTGCAATGCCAGCAAATAATTACAGGACTTAACCTAGTCTCAGATACAATTCACAAATCCCACATTAAAATGAGTCAAAGACAGTGACAATCACACGATAAAAATGTAGTATACAAATTAAATCACTTGGTCCTCACAAATAAATTCAACAATTCAACTTGTGAATCAGTAAATGAATAATGTATGTAAACAGCTTGGGCCCAGCTTACTCAGTCTAGCGTGGATGGTTGGATGAGGTAAATCCTAACCTAACTAGTGTGCTATAGCTTAATTAAACTTGGCTTTAGAACTCCCTATAAATAATAACTAGGTTAAATACTATAACTGTTGTAAATATTGCACAAGCCTAGCCTAACTGTGGCTACCTTGCAAATCCACTGTAAGTAATTAACACACAAGTCTCCTACTCTGGATTACTTGTAATCACTGTAAATAATTAAATTCACAAGCTTCTCTAGCCTACTTGGCCTGCCTGTAAATTACTGCAAATAACAACTTCTGTGTATAGTCAGCTTGGCCTAGCCTCTGTGTAACTCGGGGCCTAGGTGTGCTAACTTAACCTAACTCTGTTAAACTGGTTCTTAACTGTGGCCTAGCTATGTTAATTTTAACCTAGCTATTCCACATCCGGTTCGAAGGACCACTTGTGAAAATTTGTCTGGACTGCCTCCAAGTGAGTTGCCTACCCTGGTAAGCTCTGTTGACACCGAGCTCTGAGCTCGGTACCTCAGCCTCACAAGTGGCTTATAGGACAAATTTTCATAAATGATTAATGTTGCAAGAAACTCGCCTGCATGCACGTATAAAGGACTAACTTGCTTGGTGTTGCAGCGTATATCCTGATCTTCAACCTCCTCAGCAACCATGTGCAACCGGGAGCCTTAATTCCTGCAATATTCAGTCGTTATTAGTGACCTGCCTGCACCTCAGAAATTCCTATATCCAAGGGGGTGTATACCCTAGTGCAACTATGCAGACACAGACACTAGCTTCTAGGTAGACAAGAGACACTGGTACGTACTGGGCATGCACTGTCAGCTGCACACAGGCCTACGGATCAACTCACTCACAATTTTCCCCAGACACTGGCCAGAAATCCTAAGAGAAAGTGGAGGTTTTGTCTTACTGTATGGGCCTGATGGAGGAGGTCATCTACGGTACATCGAGGTGCCTCTACCAGATTTCCCCAGGTCTCAAATGTGAAGACACATGGGGGGCACCGTCTGCTGATCACGGCACGTGTTGTCCAGTTGGTGTCTGTCTAAAGAAGACCCGCACCTCGTCATTCAAACTAGGGCTGCCAGTTCTCCCTAGCTAACTTAACCTAGTGTTTGCCTACATTATCGGCCTATTACTACCTATGTTAAGGTCTTAGGTCTACATTATTATTATCTACAGTTGCCTCAATAATCCTAATATTAGTGTACTAACGGTAAAACTACCTTCCCTGAAGGGTAAATCTATAAATTAATAAGTACCTTCCAACCACCAACCAATCTGGGAGAGAATTGTTTTTGTTTTTTGGGTGGGTGTAAGGGCCACTCAGCTCAGCCGTTCCATTACGGCCATGCTGGGACCCCTTTGTACGCCGTATCTGTCCTGTGGAACTTTAGGGACCAAATAAATTTCCATATATATATATATATATATATATATATATATATATATATATATATATATATATATATATATATATAGTATAAGCAGGTGGTTGTGGGACTATACATGTGCATCTACCTTGGCTGATACACCAGGGAGGAAGGAGGGGCAGCTGCCTGCTTCAGGGAGTCCCAAAAGTCTAGAAAATATGGAGAACTTGCCCATCATTGTATGTTTGTTCCCATAGGCTCAGAGACCCTTGGCTCATTACCTGAGTTTACCTGGAGAGAGTTTCGGGGGTCAACGCCCCCGCGGCCCGGTCTGTGACCAGGCCTCCTGGTGGATCAGCCCCTGATCAACCAGGCTGTTGCTGCTGGCTGCACGCAAACCAACGTACGAGCCACAGCCCGGCTGATCAGGAACTGACTTTAGGTACTTGTCCAGTGCCAGCTTGAAGACTGCCAGGGGTCTGTTGGTAATCCCCCTTATGTGTGCTGGGAGGCAGTTGAACAGTCTCGGGCCCCTGACACTTATTGTATGGTCTCTTAACGTGCTAGTGACACCCCTGCTTTTCATTGGGGGATGGTGCATCGTCTGCCAAGTCTTTTGCTTTCGTAGTGAGTGATTTTCGTGTGGAGAAAGAATGCATCTAAATTCCTTGAGGAGCTGGGAAAAAGACTCATCAGGGTAACTAGGGATCCCAGGGCAGCTAGTTTTCTGTTCCAGCTGCTCAGTGCTGCTGTTCAAAGGGGTAATACTTGCTGTATTTTGGGCACACGCCCCAGCTCTGAGGACCTGGATGAGATTATCGCCTTATAATCGGTGATACACACGTAACAACATGTACCGTACATGCCACCTTTATATCAACAATGTATCTCTTAAATCTTTTGTACCATATTATGTAATAAAATATTCCTGCTGGTAAAAAAAAAAAAATATGAAAAGATGGGGTGGTAGGGGAAGTGGAATATTCAAACGGCTTTAGGAAGAAATCCAAATATTCTTCCTTGAAGCCTTTTTATCCACTTTTCCGAGGCTATTGGTTCCACAATTTACACCAGAGGTGGACCCCATCATTATATATAATTATATATAATATATTATATATATATATATATTATTATATATATATGGCTTCAGGAAGAAATCCAAATATTCTTCCTTGAAGCCTTTTTATTCCACTTCTCCGAGGCTATGGGTCCCACAATTTACACCAGAGGTGGACCCACCTTCTATATATATATATATATATATATATATATTATATATAATATATTTAATATATTTTATATTTATACATACCATATATATTTATATTTATATATATATATTTATATATATTAATATTATATATATATATTTTATATATAAAATATTATATTATTTATAAAACATATATATATATACATATATATATTTTAACATAATATATATTATATATATATATATATATATTATATATATATATATATATATATATATATATATATATATATATATATATATTATATATATATATATATATACACTGCAAGGCTCCAGGCAGACATCAACCAAATCTTTCAGTGGGCTGCAGAAAACAATATGAAGTTCAACGATGAGAAAATATTCAATTACTCAGATATGGTAAACAAGAAGACATTAAATCTTCAACGAGTACAAAACAAATTCGGCCCACAACTTAAGCGAAACACCACCGTCAAAGACCTGGTATAGATCAGTCCGGAGGATCTCACCTCCAAGACCATAACATTGTATCAATTGCATCTCTAGAAAAAATGACAGGATGGATAAGAAAGAACCTCAAAACTAGGGATCCAAGCCCATGATAACACTCTCCCAGTCACTGTTCTACCTAGGCCGGAATATTGCTGCACACTAACAAGCACATTTCAAGGCAGTGAAATTTGCTGACCTAAAATGTACAGAGAACCTTCACGCGCGCATAACGTAGATTAAAACACCTCAATTACTGGAGCGCATGAGTTCCTAAAACTGTAAACCCCTGAACGCAGCGGGAGAGATACATGATTATATAACACCTGAAAAACCTAGAGGGACTAGTACCGAACTTGCACACAGCAAATCATTCACAACGAAAGCAAAAACTTGGCAGACGCTGCAACATCCCCCCAGTGAAAAGCAGGGATTCACTAGCACGTTAAGAGACAATACAATAAGTGTCAGGGCCCGAGACTGTTCAACTGCCATCCCAGCAAATCATAGGGATTACCAACAGACCCCCCAGCAGTCTTCAAAGCTGCACTGGAAGACAAGCACCAAAAGTCGGTTCCTGACCAGCCGGCTGGTGGCTCTACGTTGTGTTTTTTTTGCTTGCAGCCAGCATCAACAGCCTGGTTGATCGGCTCTGATCCACCAGGAGGCCTGGTCACAGACCGGGCCGCGGTGCGATGACCCCCGGAACTCTCTCCATGTTAAACTCCAGGTATATGTATATATAAATATAAATATATATATATATATATATATATATTATATATATATAATATATATATAGATATGTATATATATATATATATATATATAAACTATATATATAATATATAAATATATAATATATAAAAATAATATATATCTAAAATTATATATATATATATATATATATATATATATATAAGATAACGATATATATATATTATAATATATAAATATATATATATATATATAAATATAAAATATATAATAAAATATATAATTAAAATATATATAATATATATATATATATATATAAATTAAATAATATATATATAAATACATATAAATAATGCCACCTTTATATCAACAATGTATCTTAAATCTTCTGTGCCATAATATGTCATAACATAATATATATATATAATATAAATATATATATATAATAGAAAATTATATATATATATATATATATAAATATATATATATATATATATATATTTCTTCTTCAACAACCGGACCGGCCGTATCCAAACCGAGCGGGGTGGCCCAAAAGGAAAAACGAAAAGTTTCACCATTACATTTAGTAATATAATACCTAGAAGAGGTGACTAGCCCCTTGCTCCCGGCATTTTAGTCCGCCTCTTACAAACACTCATGGCTTACGGCGGAAGAATTCTGTTTCCACCTTCCCCATGTAGATAAGAGAAAATAAACAAGAATAAGAACCTAGAAAGAAAATAGAAGAAAACCCAAGGGGTGTGTATATATGTGCTTGTACATGTATGTGTATGGTGACCTAAGTGTAAGTAAAGTAGCAAGACGAGCCTGAAATCTTGCATGTTCATGATACATAATAAAAGGTACACCAGCAATCCTACCATCAATTTAAAACAATTACAGGCTTCGTTTTAACACTCACTTGGCAGACGGTAGTACCTCCCTGGGCCGGTTGCTGGTCTACTCAACCTACTTACCTATAATAGATATATAATATATATATATATATATATATATATATAAATAATTTTTTATTTTTATTAACATCGGCCATTTCCCACCAAGGCAGGGTGGCCAGAAAAAGAAAAACTTCCATCATCATTCACTCCATCACCATCTTGCCAGAGACATGCTTACACTTCATATGTGGAAAATTCTGGTGTAATTTTTCCAAAATCATATTGTATAATTTTTATCACGCAAATATGTAATTAATGTGTTGAAATATATTTGGAAGTGAAAAGGGAACCAACAGAAAAGGGGTTTTAGCGCATGCACGAAGAGACACACAGGCTTGGATCAAGTGGCATGAGTTAGGGAGGCCCCTGTTTATGCCTGACTGGCGTGGGTGTCTGGTCATAAATGGGACCAGGAAATTGGCATTCACAGCAGCCTAAAGGATTAATATAGAGCCTGACTTCAATATAGAATGTCATAATGGTCCTCAGTGTATGAAGTGGGACATCAAATCCAGGAAACCACTATAACAGGGTGGTGAAGCTATTATATATTGAGGGAGGGCTGTGGCATGCAAAGAACACACAACCTTTATTTGGCACATGTATACACCCTCATTGAAAGGCTATCTCCTGGACCAGCAAACCAATACTAGGGTCGAATGATGGAGCCCCATCATTCGATCAGTACCCAGGTTCAGTCAATTGAGAGGTGGATCTCTGACAATCGTGGAGTGTTTTTTTGGACACCAACCATCTGTCTACCCTTGTCATTTCCATACTAGAGCTGGTTGAGCACAGTTGCCCATTCTGTCTTCAGGCTGTGTCTTGGCCTTGCCTAAACCATGTTGTACACATACATTTCCAACTGTAAATTTGTACAACATAAAAATATTCACTTACTGCCATGATGAAGGAACATATATTTCAAAATCCATTCATCTTGTTAGTTTCCCACCTCTCACCCATTACACCCAGGATAACAAGCCATATTGCCCCTAGGTTGTAATAGAGGCCGACAGACGCGACGCCATAGTGTGTTCTGTGGGGACAATACCCGTCAGTTCAATCACTCATCGGGCTGAGATCTTAATGGATCAACTTCCAACGAGAGTAAATTACTGGGACATTAAGACGTCTTGTGATTTGTGGAAGAATTAGTGACAATATCTTTAATTTAAGGGAATGTGTGAAGTGATAGAAGCCGCCATTCCTCGAGTGAGCACGTTAAACTTGAGGCCCTGTTCCGAGAGCCACAGAGCTTTTATTGAATCTTATCTCCTAAATCGGGACAACCCAAATGATATCATAGTCCTGCTGGAAGAACTACATCGATTTGCAGGACATCTAGATCAGAGGAGGAAATAAAGACAGACAAGGAATGCTGCATCCTCGCCCACAGTTAAGTAAACCTTATTATATCAGATTAATTAACGGCCAGATAGGTATGTTATAATAGACAGTCATTGTGGGTACTACAACGATCTCCAGTGACCACCAATGAAATTGGGTCAGTTGTGGTCTCATTATGTTAGCATGTGTGACCCCCTTCCCCCATCTTCTACTCGGACAATTTATCCATATCAGTCCACAAGCTAAAGGTAATCCATACTTAATGGTGCTATCCAACTTTAATCTATATACTGGTTACGGCCGCGATTACCGCATAGGCAAACTAGCCATTTGCCTAGGGCTTGTGATTTGGGGGCCACCGCATCCAAGGGTTCTAGGGCCATCCAAGACTGCGCACAGTGTCAAGTGCAAAGGGGTCCTACCTAAAAAAGTTCAAGGTTATGGAGAGTAAAATTAATTTTTAAAAATTAATCAAAACAAAATAAATAATGAAATAAAAAAAAATAAAAAATAAATAAACCTAACCATAATGGCAACACTCACCACGCCTTCTGTTTACATCAGAACAGCTGTTTTTTCCCGCTAATGGGTGAGATATGGGAGATTCTTCTCCCAATTTCTGTATAATTACACGTTTATCTAGACTGAACTGTGACAAAAACTGAAGTTTGTTTGATATGACAATGAATGGTATGGATAAATGTTGTTTTTCGCTCTAATGTTAAGGGAGGTACCTGATAAGGGGGGGTACTTGACCGCAGTAAAGAGCATGACCAGTAAAGACGCGGCATTTTTGGTAAAAATACTATAAAGAACAATAACCTAAAAACGCAAACTGCCTTCCGTTATGGGTTATAAAAGTACTTGTCCTTCTTTAGTCCTTTATCAATTCAATAACAGATCTCAATTGATTGATGTTCTAACATCACTTTCCGTCGCAAATGCTTAAGTTTTTTCAAGTTGCGGACGGGAAAAAAAACAAAAAAAAAAAAAAGTGATGTAGAACACAATAACTTTTACTACATATTTCCCCAAAACAACATAAAAGCCACCCAGAAAATTCGTTGGTTTGGTGAAACCTAAAAATTGTCCCTGCATTCTTTAATTATTATGTCCCTTATCTATGGTGGAGCTCGATATATCATGCAAAACATACTGATTAGTTATAAGTTATGAAAATGGTAATATAAATACTCATTGTGCATTGTTCTTGGACTCATTATGATTTTCTGTTTAAGTAAATGGGAGATCAAGAGGATGAATTAGTAACATATACGTAGCCCAATCATAACCTACTCTATGGAAACAGTTCTGAAATAAGACTACCATTCTGGTAACCGTTGATGAATTTTTAGATGCGCAGCCGGAGGAAAGGGGGCCTACAGGCGCATATCCCCCCAATAGACAGAATTATTTTTAATAATAATAATATGAAAAAATTAATAAAAATTGATAATGAAAAATCTGTAATTTGCATTAATACAACAGTGATACATCCTCATTATGGAAACTCGAGAACGTGATGAAGGACGTTCTTAATGCGAGTGGACCACAGAAAAAGAAAGAAGAAAAATCAAGAAGAAGAACAAAAAAGAAAGTGAAAGTAAGCAGCGAGGAAGAACACGAGACATGCACATGGAAACAGTTTCTGATGTTCCCAGTACAGTTGAATCATGCAGATACGTCAGATCATACAGGAAAGCCCTCCTCTCCATTATTTCTCAGCCAGCATCTCCTACTTTTGTGTCTCCTCTCAATGTCAAAACGGACATTTCATCCACAGATTTGTCTTTAAAGAGAACCTGCATCAGGCCAAAATGTAATCCCAGAATCTCTACGTAAGCTTTCATTGCAAAAACTTCAGTCAAACTTCAGAACATTCTGACTTTAGGAAATCAGCAAGGAATTTATGATGATGGAAGTCCGTCGTTTGTTTCTTAGTCATCTATGTTTATAGGAAGCTTAGCTTGCCAAATTCAGAAACTGTGAAAAGATCATGATGGTATACTCGCTGAACGCTCAGAAAATGTACTGTTCAGCATGCAAGCTATTTTTCTACCAAGAAAATACCTTCACCACTAGGGGTTCAATGACTGGAAAATTCTTCCAAGCGTTTTGAGGAACAAGAAATAACAGCATCACTCATCAGGACTGCATTTTAGCCCAGTGTATTTCTGCACAGAAAAAAGCTTATTGGATTCTCATTTGGAAAATCAAACTGAAAAAAGCGCACTTATTAGGAGAAAAATCTAGAAAGAGTAGTTGGCAGTTTGTAAATACTTAGCTCTAAGAGACTTGCGTTCCCGTGGAGAAAAATGAGGTTATTGGTTCGGAAAACAATGGCAATTACCTAGGCACATAGAATTGGTTAGCCCAATTCGATCCATTCTTAGCAAAGTCATGTGTCAACACACCCCCCGCTTGGGAATGCAGAAGAGCACTGTATCTTACATGTCAGCTACTAAATTCCATGACAAATTATATGAACTGATGACTAAGAAGGCCCACAATAACATCAAAGCAGCTTGTGAAAAAGCAAAAACATTGCAATAAGTGTAAAATCAACACCAATATTTCAACCTACAGATCATTGACACATTTGTTTCGCTTTGTTTACGACTTGACTCCAGTGGTAAGCCTGTAAGCGCTTTATAAAATTCATTCCTCTTTCAGCACATGAAGGAGAAACAATGAGAAAGTAGTACTGATCCACCCTGCTTGAACATTATTCTCAATTTAGGATAGTCCGTAGCCAGAGCTACGACCAGCAAATACATGGCGGGTAAATATAATGGATTTGCAAGCCCGTAATCAAGCACATCAACCAACTTGCTGAATAGTGCTCAGCTCCACACATTACTCTTAATCTTGTTGGGTCAATGTGCTGCGGAATGTGTTGGTCGCTGCAGTATTCATTTTATGAACTTTACAAGCACTCTTTAATTTTTTCTCTGCTTCAACGCATTGGTGGGAGTATACCAAGTCACCCATTCATGGAGAATGTCATCAAATCATTATCAACCACAATGTGTCAGCGCAGCATGATGCAACACATGCTTTTGCAAGACAGCTTTGCTGAAATACTTCTGCTTTTGATCCAAATAGCAGAGGAAATGAAGACCAGACAGCAACTACAAGAAGCAAGCAGCCAGGTTAGCATCAAACTGGAAGATTTTTGAATTGGCCCTACTCCTGTGTGGCTTTGGGACTGTAATACTGTAACGGTTAAATAATGCCACGAACAAGACTATTTCAGAAAAAAGAAATGAAATGGCTACTAGTGCTAACCTCTAAGTCAGGCTTAGTGGAAACTG
>NC_069423.1:1700362-1774100 GCF_026875155.1 Cherax quadricarinatus | reverse complement strand
TTCAAAGTGGAAAGCAAAAGAAATGTAAGAGGGGTCTGGAGACGTGACTAATGAAAAGAGGAAATGTTATTTTAGTGCCAGGAATGTCTATCTTGTTTATTCTGAACCCTATTTGGAAATTGGCATCTTTTGAAATTTGTGTGAAATTGGCAAAATTGCTAAATTCTGACCACTGTACTGGATAGTTGAAATTGGTAAATTGGTGGTTTCTTGTACTCATTCGATAGAAAAAATGGAGTTCTAGCGAAATAGTTATGATTTTTGTTGACTAGTATATTGGAATTGGCCGAAAATAGGGCTCAAAGTGAGCAAAATCGCTGATGAGTAAACATTGTCGAGACTGCTAACTTCATGAGAGCATAATTCCGTAAGTTTTCCATCAAATTTCATACTTTTGGTGTCATTATGATCAGGGAAAGATTCTCTATCTTTTCGTAAGAAAAAATATTTTTTTTTTTTAATTTGGGGGACCCTGAGAAGGGCCTGTGGACCCTGAAAGGGTTAAGTTAGCAATAGAACAAACATCAAAAAACAATAAAAAAGTAAAATGCACACATAGTGCACTCATTACTTACCTTAAAATATTTGTAATTTTAATCTAGGGTGAGACAAGTAGTACTTTTTGTAAGAAATCGAGTGTGGTATGTATGGTAGTCAGCCGGGCTACCATACCAGGCCTCCCCACCTACACATAATATTCTATTACATTTAAGCATCCCAGAGTGATAAAATGCATTATCACAGTTTACTCATTACTTACCTTAACCCTTTGACTGTCGCGGCCGTATATATATGTCTTACGAGGTACCGTGTTTGACGTATATATACTCATAAATTCTAGCGGCTTCAAATCAAGCAGGAGAAAGCTAGTAGGCCCACATGTGAGAGAATTGGTCTGTGTGGTCAGTGTGCACCATATGAAAAAAATCCTGGAGCACGCAATGCATAATGAGAAAAAAAAAACTCCGACCGTTTTTTTTAATTAAATTGCCGACTTTGTGGTCTATTTTCGTATAGTATTTATGGTTGTATTCTCGTTTTCTTGGTCTCATTTGATAGAATGGAAAACATTTTATAGAAATATAGGTGATTTTGATTGATTTTACTATAAAATGAACCTAGAAATGGAGCTCAAAGTTGGGGAAATGTTTGATTTTTGCCAATGTTCAAAAGTAAACAAATGATGCCATTGTCCAATAAATGTCCAACTAGCCATTCTAATATGCAGTCATGAATGGGTTGATGTTATTTATACAATTATTACAGTATTGCAGTAGTCTGCATAATAGTAAGTCTTCTATTTTTTTTTTGAATAAAAATTCAAAATAGAAAGCAAGAGTAATATTAGAGGGGCCTGGAGACATGACTGATGAGCAAAGAAAATGTTATTTTAGAGCCAGGAATGTCAGCATTGTTCATTCTGGACCTCATTTTGAAATTGTCATATTTTTTAGTTTTCGTGAAATTGGCCAAATTGCAAATTTCTGACCACATTATTAGATAGTTGAAATCGGTAAATGGGCAGTTTTGTGTACTCAATCGATAGAAAAAATGGAGTTCTAAAGAAATAGCTATGAGTTTGGGCGACTGGAATAATGGAATTAGCTGAAAATAGGGCTCAAAGTGGACAAAATCGCCAATTTGTAAACAGCGCCAAGGTCGCTAACTTCGCGAGAGCATAATTCCGTCAGTTTTCCACCAAATTTCGTTTTTTTGGTGTCATTACAATCGGGAAAAGATTCTCTATCATTTCATAAGAAAAAATAATTTTTTTTTTTTTTTGAAATTTTGCGACACCAGGAGACACCTCAGGATTGGGGGTTGCGACAGTCAAAGGGTTAAAATACTTGTAGTCTTCATCTAGGGTGAGATGAGTAGTATTTATTGTAAGAAATCAAGTGCGGTATGTATAGTAGTCAGCCAGACCACCCCATCCACACATATTATTCTATGATATTTAACCCTTTGAGGGTCGACAGGCCCTCTCTGAAACTCGTTCTCAGGGTCGGCCAAATTTCAAAAAAAAAAAATTATTTTTTCTTATGAAAAAATAGTTTTTTTTTCTAAACATTATAGGATAAACAAAAAAAATTTACCATCAATACTTACGGAGATATGGAGGCATGAAGTTTGCAGAAAATGAGCCGCGTATGGCAACAGCGGCGACTGCCGCTCACCCGGTAAACTTTAGTTTACTTGTATTTGAAGGTTTGTTGTTTTTTTCACTATTTTATTTTTTCACATAACTTATGTGGCCTATGAGACCAAAGTAAGGTGCAATGTACATATATACACTCGTTGTATACAACACAATAAGCACACAAACATAATTATCAATATATTGTTTACAAAACTTGTTTACAAAAACAAACAATACAAAACATTGTTTATTATTATTGTTCTATAATATATATACCAATATACAGTCACTGAACATATTCTATTAGTTCTGCAGCTTGTGGAACTCTGAAACATGGTGTCCATACACAATGGTGTTTTATCTTTCTCCCTCATTCTATCTCTTTCAATCTGTCTCTCTCTTTCTATCTGTCTGTCTATCTCTGTCTCACAGGTACACATAAATACAAGTATACATAGTATAAATTACCTAGGATAACCCAAGAAATCCAGACAAAGTGCTATACTCTGCTTGAAGATGTGAGTAAAAGTGATGACACAGTCTTGTGGCTCTCTGAGACAGAGAGCTAGACGGATAGACAGATAGACAGGGAGCTTGACAGACAGACAAATAGACAGACAGAAATGTTAGTGTACCAGTACCAGTGTACTAGTGTTCCACCCTCCTCCTCCTCTTCTTCCTCTTCCCCCTACTCTTCCTCCTCTTCCCCCTACTCTTCCTCTTCCTCCTACTCTTCCTCTTCCTCCTCCTCCTCTTCCTCCTCCTCCTCTTCCTCCTCCTCCTCTTCTTCCTCTTCCTCCTACTCTTCCTCTTCCTCCTACTCTTCCTCCTCCTTCTCCTCCTCCTCTTCTTCCTCTTTCCCCCTAATCTTCCTCCTACTATTCCTCTTCCTCCTCCTCTTCCTCTTATTCCTCTTCCTCCTACTCTTCCTCTTCCTCCTCCTCCTCTTCCTTCCCCCTCTTCTTCCTTTCCCCCTACTCTTCCTCCTTCTCCTTCTCCCCCTCCTCCTCCATAGTGTAAATTACCAGGAGTCGGCAGCTGTCAAAATGGACATATTGTCTCATTATCACTCCCCCCTCCCGCCTGTCAAAACAATGGGGTCGGATGCTGCTTCCCTTCCTCCATTCTATCTAATTATCTTTCTCCCTCATTCTATCTGTCTTTTTATCTCTGTCTCACAGGTACACATAAATACAAGTATACATAGTATAAATTACCTAGGATAACCCAAGAAACCCAGACAAAGTGCTATACTCTGCTTGAAGATGTGAGTAAAAGTGATGACACAGTCTTGTGGCTCTCTGAGACAGAGAGCTAGACGCATAGACAGGGAGCTTGACAGACAGGCAAATAGACAGACAGAAATGTTAGTATACCAGCAAAAACAAAAACATCTTTTCGCATCAGCTCTACCCTCATCAAACGTCAGCACTTATCAGATGTTATCTCCCCCTTATCTTGTTACTGTCATGGGTGAACATTTATTATTACCTATTATTATTATTATGTATTATTATTATGTATATTATTATTATTATTATTATTATTATGTATGTATTATTATTATTATGTATTATTGTTATCATTACGTATTCTTCTTCTTCCTCCTCCTCCTCCTCTTCTTCTTCTTCCTCCTCCTCCTCTTCTTCCTCCTCCTCCTCCTCCTCTTCTTCTCCTCTGCCTCCTCCTCCTCTTGCCTCCTCCTCCTCTTGCCTCCTCCTCCTCTTGCTGCCTCCTCCTCCTCTTGCCTCCTCCTCCTCTGCCTCCTCCTCCTCCTCCATTCTTGGAACAAGTTTGAAGAGCTTGTAGTTCATAATCACTATCACTATCATCACCAATGCTCACATCTGAGTCTGAGATTTTGGAAAATAGGAGTTTCCTCTTTGATTCTGGTACAACTGAACGTGAACAAGATGGCCCAGCACCAGAGGTGGAAGGCTGTGGGTTGTCTGGGTTTTCCTTACTATTACCCATATTATGGGCATTAGTTTCAGTCAAAACCTCACCAGAACCTTGAAACTCATCTTCACTGTCACTTCCATCTGTATTAGAACTGTCACTGGGGAACAAAAGTGTCCCAATTCGCCGAGGAGTGAGGAACTTCTTACCGCAGGGCACGGTGGAAATTGTGTACTATGATGGCATTCCCACAATGCACCACTGGGTCCCAGATTTTTTTCCTACTGCGCACACCCACCACACAGACCCATTCTCTCACATCTAGGCTTATCAGCCTTTTCCTGTGAGATTTGAGGCCGCTAGAATTTATGCGTACTAGTACGACAAAAACCCCTACGCGTAAGACGTACTAGTACGACCAAAACCCTCAAAGGGTTAACCCTTTCAGGGTCCGTGCCATAGATCTACGGGTTTACACTGAGGGTACAAACCGTAGATCTACACCAAAATTCTAGCAGCTTCAAATTTAGTGCAAGAAGGCTGGTAAGCCTACATCTGAAAGAATGGGTCTAGGTGGTCAGTGTGCGCACTATAGAAAAAATCTGGACGCCTGCATGGCATTGTGGGAACACCGCCAAAGTAGCTTTGTTCATCATGCCTGGCGGCAAGGAAGCTCTCACTCTCCACTCACTCTCCAGACGAATTTTGACTCTCCTCTTCACAACTTACAGTTCTAAGACTGATGGAAGTGGATCTGAAGAGGAAGTCTATGGTTTTGAATCACATGGTACCACTGTACCATATGGTACAATGGTGGCATATGGTACAATGGTGCCATGTCATATAATTGTATTATATGGTACAATGGTACCATATGGTACAATGTACCATATATTACATTGCATCATATGGCACATTATACCATATGGTACAGGGACCTCTAATGGAAATAAGTGTGTGACTTTTTTTGGTTATCCTAGGTTCTCCAAACATATGCTGCTATGTATGATAATCTATGTAACTTTATTTGTGTATACCTAAATAAACTTACGATGTCACATCTGCTTAAGTTTATTCAGGTGTACACAAATACTGTTACATAGATTATCATACATAGCAGCATATGTATAAAATCCTAGGATAACCCAAAACAGTCAGGGTGAATTATTTCCATAGGGATCCCTGTATCTGTACCATATGGTGTCCTGTACCATATGGTACCCTGCACCATATGGTACCCTGCACCATATGGTACCCTGCACCATATGGTACCCTGCACCATATGGTACCCTGCACCATATGGTACCCTGCACCATATGGTACCCTGCACCATATGGTACCCTGCACCATAAGGTACCCTGCACCACAAGGTACCCTGCACCATATGGTATCCTGTACTGTATGGTAAACTGCACCATGTGGTATCCTGTACTGTATGGTACCCTATTCCATAGAGTACAATGTACCATATGGTACCCTGTAACATATGATACCATGTACCATATGGTCAGAGATGTTGATGCCACCAGGCACCAGCCAAGACTTGAGTGAGTGACGATGCCAGCTAGCTAGTGACTCGGCAGTTTCCAAGACAAAGCACTTTGTCATCCACCTCAAGGAACATGTCGAGTGACTGTACATTTGTAAATATACAATAGAACATTACTAATATACAACATTTTTGCATATTTTTGTTGTAAACAATTATTATCAACGAAATAATGATGAAAATATTAGTGTGCTTATTGTGTTAAAAAAAACAGTACCATATGGTACAATGAACCATATGGTATCATTGTAACATATGGTACAATGTACCATATGGTACATTGCACCATATGGTACCATTGCACTATATGGTACCATAAGGTACCATTGCACCATATGGCACCATTGCACTACATGGTACCATTGTATCATATGGTACCATTGTACCAAATGGTGCCATTGTACCATATTCTACCATATGGTACCATTGTATCATATGGTGCCATTGTACCATATGGTACCACTGTACCATATGGTACCATTGCACCCTATGGCACCATTGTACCATATGGTACCGTTGTATTCAACACAATAACCACACTAATATTTTCATCATTTTGTTTACAATAAACTTGTAAACAAGTTTTGTAAGCAATATAATGATAAACAAATTAGTGCAGTTATTGTGTTGAATACAATGAGTGTACACTTATACAATATACATTATATTGTTTTCACAGGCCACAAATGTTACTAGAAAAAGAAAAAATAGAAAAGAAAAAAGTATAAAAAACGTAAAATAAAAAAAATGCAATTTTGCGGAAGTCGCTGATGTTGCCGCCACCTGGTCATTTTGGGTCAACTTCCCGCCGCTATATCTCGGTAAGTACTGATCAGAATTTTTTTTTGTTTTATTACCTTTGCAAAAATATTATCTTTAATTCAGATTTTGGCCTTGGACTCTGAAAGGGTTAAGCATCCTAGAGCAATAAAATGCATATACAGTTCACTCATTACTTACCTTAAAATATTTGTAGTCTTAATGTAGGGTCAGAGGTGAGTAAACAAGATGAAACAAATAAATGAGAGAGAGAGAATGAGTACATGAGAGAGGACAGGCGCAGAGTTATGTAAACAAACCAGGCAAATGCAAGTTTTGTAAACAAACAAAGTGTACACGTCTGGTTTGTATACAAGTTACATTGTGTACAAGTTGTCTCTACAGTGACACGGTAGAATAAATAAAGAAGAACACTCCCATTCTCATGTAACGCCATTTTTAGAAGAAATGATGGTCTGAGTGAAGGCAATAGAAATAAGTCACTCTGACTTTTTAGGGTTATCCCAGGTTCTCTACACATAAGCTGTTATGTATGATAATCTACATAACTGTATTTGTGTATACCTGAATAAACTTACTTACATACATACATACAAAAGGAATAATTTTCTACAGTTACCCTCAGTAACACAGTTTCTCTGATGCTGGACTAGAGAAAATGTTATTCTTGCTGTCACTCGTAAAAGTCTGGCTCCCACATCTCATATTTATGTTTATTTATTCTATTGTGGGGTGTATTTATCATCTTTACATGTTATGCATCGTGTTTATTATATAATTTTGAAAAAATATCATAGATGGACTAATGAAAATATGTATATTAACGTAATATACGACATTTAATGAGACTCGGTGATTATTATTATCATTACTAATATGACGTCTCGAGACATAAGACACTCTTACTGATTTTAATTTCTACCTGCATGCCAGCACAGTATGTAAGTTTATTTAGGTACAAGTATACATAAGTATAATTATCAGAGTATATATAAAATATGAATAACTTTTAAAAACACTTGAAATTTTGGAGTTTCCATAATGGAGAGACTTAGTGCTTACGGATCTCACATAGAATATAAACAAACCGGGTGGGGCGCGGTGACCATATTAGAAAGTCAGGTGGGGGGAGCCGTATAGTGTGTTTCGGTCATAATTTGAAATTACTGTATTGGCAGAACGCCGTAAAGCAAAACGCTGTAAAGCGGGGCCCTATTGTACTGTATGGTGTTTTGCCTGCTGGTAATTAGTCAACCAGGCAGAAGTGAAGATGCGGGGTGGTGTATGTCATGGAGCCTCCCTGATGATTTAGTTTAACTCATTAGTAGCAGTGTGCTAGTGAGCTCATGTGAACTGGAGTGTGGTGATTTTTTGGAGTAGATTTTAAGTTGTATATAAGTTACTATTATTAATATAGATATATTTTTATATAGGTGAGTTTTTGTCCTTCCTTCTTAATAATAATTAATACTGTTTAATATATGAGTACATGCTGGTCCAGGAGTTGCTGTGTTTTTCAGAGTAATTTTATAACCCTTAGACAGCAGTGTGAGCAGCCTTTAGTATACAGGAACATTATATTTAGGTTATGACATCAAAGTCGTAACAATTGTAATAAATAGAATAGAGGAAATCAGCCCAAGTATACATTATTTAGGTATGCATACTGGTTACAGAGCCTGTCATAAGTCTGAGTCGTAAGTAAACGAGTAAGCTGTTAAGTGAGGAGGCTGTATGTCTTAAAATCATAAAACCACATTTCTTAACTCTTTCAGGGTTTCCGACATACTAGTACGGCTTACGCACCAGGGTTATTGACGTACTAGAACACCTAAATTCTAGCGCTTTCAAATGTAGTGAGAGAAAGCTGGTAGGCCTACATATGAAAGAATGGGTCTATGTGGTCAGTGTGCACAGTATAAAAAAAATCCTGCAGCACACAGTGCATAATGAAAATGTGAAGGCTTACTCAGCCCTGTAACAACTTCAGACACTATTACCAAGGCTGGCTCCTCCTTAGGAAAATTAATGAATAGAAAAAGAAATAATAATTCACAAAGATAAACACTTTATTATTTAGTAATGCAAAGATAAAACATTGAAACATGAATATGTATCCTACTTGAAAGAAAAATGAAATATAAAAATATCTGAATTCAACGCTAATATATACAGTTAGACTGGGGTGTCCGATGTTGTTGGCACCGCGTGTTGTAGAAATTGTAGCCATTGCTGATGATGGGGAGGGGTCACGGATGTTGAGTGACAACCCAACGACTAGTTCTTCACAGAGTCTATAGCCTTGAATAGTCTGTCCAGATGATAGGAACGCAGGTTCTTCACCACTGCAAAGATGAGGGGTAGTTGCCTGCGGTTGACTATGATTAATCAGGTAGGTAGATCAAAAAGTGATGTCTCAGGATTTTTTTCAGTCCGTCTCCTTCAACACATTTCTTTGGTTGGCAGATGACCCGAGCTGTCATTCCAAGCTAGAAAGAGACAACGGTTACCCACTGCTTAAGAAATCACTCTCCATGATGAGTACAATATTTAAAAGATATGGTGATTATCTAAAAGCATAACATGGAACTCAAGACTGAAAGGACTAAGTTTATTATTGGTCAAAAGTGAAGCTTTCAACCAATATATCCACTAGAATAGGAGCAGAGGCTTTTACTTACAGTTGTGCTGGGAGCTGTGAGTCAAGTGATTACTGTTTGGTCCGAGCCTCACACGTCACTTTTCGGAGTATCGAAAAGGGGGGGGGGATAGCGGGAGCTAGACTGACCTTACCTTAACAAGCAGCCGGCAATCAAACTATCGTCACCATATACTCGCTCGCTGCTCCTATTTGTTGAACTTTTCCCTCACAGAGAAAAAAAAAAAACTCCGACCGTGTTTTTGGTCTAAAAGAGCGACTTTGCACTGTATTTTCGTATGGTATTTATGGTTGTATTCTAGTTTTCCTGGTCTCATTTTATAGAATGGAAGACATATTACAGGAATTGAGATTATTTTGATTGATTTCATAATGCTCATGAGCTCAAAGTAGCAGAAATGTTCGATTTTTACCAAATTTCAAAAGTAAACAAATCATGCCAAGTGTCCAATACATGTCAACTGGTGAGTCTAATACGTGTATTCTTTCACAAGTTCACTGATATTATTTATACCATTTCTACACCATTTCTACACTAATGCAGTAGTCTGTATAACAGTAAATCTTCTATTTTGTGAAAATAAAAATTCAAAGTGGAAAGCAAAAGAGATGTAAGAGGGGCCTGGGAACATGACTAATGAACAGAGAAAATGTTATTTTAGTGCCAGGAATGTCTGTCTTGCTTATTCTGGACCCTATTTGGAAATTGGCATTTTCTGAAATTTGTGTGAAATTGGCAAAATTGCCAATTTCTGACCAATTTATTGGATACTTGAAATTGTTAAATGGGTGGTTTCTTGTACTCATTCGATAGAAAAATGGAGTTCTAGCGAAATAGATATGATTTCAGCTAGCCACTCAGCCAGCCAGCCTGCCAAACACACATTACAAATGTTCCAGAATTGTTTCTCTACTTAGGGCACAGGTTTATTTATTTATTTATTTATTTATTTTGAAATTTAAGCATACATACAGAGGTACAAAAAAAAAAATACAGGTAAGAGCAGCATGCCAAAGCCACTTATATGCATAGCATTATGGGCTGGCTTAAAATTAACTTAAGATTAATTAAGCAATGATGAAATCAGTGATAAGACATTATTGTAAACAGATAACTATAAAGCACAAATGAGTATTACAAAGACAGCTCATATGGTTGCATGCATTGCTGTTCATTCAGTAGAATGGAGTATTCTGTTAGGTAGTGTATTTAAAAAAAATAACAAAGTTAGATTGGGTCCTAGGTTTAACATTTATGTGATATAATTGTGAGTAACATTTTGGATATACAATTTATAAGGTTCAGTTATTCAGTATTTATTTGGTTTTGAGTGAGTAAGTGAACTTAGAGAAGAGACTTGAATTTGTAAACAGGTAGTGTTTCTTTTATATTTACAGGTAATGAATTCCAGATTTTAGGGCCTTTTATGTGCATTGAGTTTTTGCATAGCGTGAGATGGACACGAGGAACATCAAAGAGTGATCTGTGCCTTGTGTTATGGTCATGTGTTCTGTTGAGGTTGGCAAGGAGATGTTTGAGGGGAGGGTTAATATCAGAGTTAAGTGTTCTATGTATGTAATAGGTGCAATAATAAGTATGGATGTTTTGTATGGTGAGTAGGGTGAGTGTTTTGAATATTGGTGGAGTGTGTTGCCTGTAGTGAGAATTTGTTATCATTCTAACTGCAGCCTTTTGTTGGGTAATTAGTGGTCTGAGATGGTTAATTGTTGTTGAGCCCCATGCACAAATTCCATAGGTGAGATAGGGGTAAATAAGAGAGTGATAAAGGGCCAGGAGGGCTGACTGTGGAACATAGTACCATATCTTCGATAGTATGCCTACAGTCTTGGAAATTTTATTAGAAATTTGTTGTACATGTGTATGAAATTTGAGTCTATTATCGAGGTGGATTCCTAAGAATTTTCCCTCTGTTAGCTTTGTGATAGGTGATCCGTTTATCGTTATGTTAAGAGGTACATCTGTAGCTCTGTTACCAAACTGAATGAAGTAGGTTTTGTCAATGTTTAGTGTAAGTTTGTTAGTCCTCATCCAGGTAGATATTTTCTGTAATTCGGTGTTTACAGTATTGGCTAGCGTGACTGGGCTCGGGTGAGAGAAGACGTATGTAGTGTCATCTGCAAAAAGTGTGGGTTTGAGTAATTGCGAAGCATTTAGTAGGTCATTCATGTATAGGAGAAAGAGAAGAGGGCCAAGGACACTTCCCTGTGGGACACCAATTGTAATTGGTTGTGCGGAAGAGCATGCCCCATTCGCGTACACATATTGGCTTCTGTTGCTGAGGTAAGACTTGAGGTAGTTGAGGGAGTGCCCTCTAATACCATAGTGTGACAATTTTACATGGAGCAAGTCATGGTCAACTGTATCAAAAGCTTTACGTAAGTCAATGAAGATCCCCAGTGGGACTTCTTTTTTCTCTATTGCATTGTATATATGTTCTAGCATGTGTATAATAGCATCATTAGTATTTTTATTAGGCCTGAATCCAAATTGGCAGGGGTTGAGAAAGTTCTGGGAGATGAGGTAGGAGTAGATTCGTTTATGAATTAATTTTTCGAAGATTTTTGAGAGAGGGTGTAAATTGGATATTGGCCTATAGTTATTCAACTCTGTTTGGTCTCCTCCTTTATGGATCGGGGTGACCCTTGCTATTTTGAGAACTGTAGGGAAGGTGGAGGATTCAATGGATTTGTTAAAGAGTGTTGCAATGATTGGTGATAGTACTTGTGACGCTTTTTTGTATATAAAGGGTGGTAAGGTATTTAAATCTCCTGCCTTGTTTTTTAGTGCGTTGATAATAAGGGAGACTTCGTATGGGTTAGTCGGAGCTAGGAACAGTGTGTTCGGGTAGTTGCCAGTGAGGTAGTCATTTGGTGGGGTATCTGAGCTTGGGATTTTATTGGCAAGGTTTTGATCTATAGTGGTTAAAGGACATTCTGGCAGGATGACACTACTAGTGGTATCAAAATTCAAAGGATGTTGCACAAATGTTGCACATGGGTTATTATTGAGGTTTTTGATATTTCCTCGACCAACTGTGGCTACATCCATCTCAAAGTCACTAAACTCTGGGTCTACATCATTTTCCTCTTAAAAGGGGAGTGTTACTAGGATATGACATAAGTGAATCTCTGGTGTTTGCCATGCTGTTTGCTCTAGCTGGTGCTCAATTGAACTGGTGTTCCTACAAGTTACTAAGTGGTCCCAGATTTTTTTAAAATAGCACACAACAAGTGTTAAGACCCATTCTATACTGACCAGGCATCTCAGTCCAATCATGCTAAATTTGGAGGCAGGAAAAATGAAATGTTGATCTACGTTTGGAACACTAGCAATGAAAACATAGATCTACGTTTGGACAGTTAACCCTTTGACTGTTTTGTATATACAGGTCTCCCTCAACATTCGCGAGGGTTAGGGGATCAAGAGCCTCGCAAATGTTGAAAAACCGCGAATGTTTGGTGCCCCAATATATCGTAGGGAAATATAATACAATACTGCTTCCTTAACTTGTTGAACCATGAACAGTCATAAAATACATGAAAATGTCGTAAATTGTACTAAATACATACATGTTATGCTTTAATAACATGTATGCTAATAAATACCACTGCCTCCACCAATGCCTCCACCACTTCCTCAACCACTGCGAGTCCCTACTACCCTCCCTCCGACCCCCGCAACTGGCAGCCAGCCCTCCCACCACTGTGTGGTGGCAGGTTGGCCCGAAAAAGAAAAACTTTCATCATTCACTCCATCACTGTCTTGCCAGAGACATGCCTACACTACAGTTATAAAATTGCAACATTAACACCCTTCCTTCAGAATGTAGACACTGCACTTCCTATCTCCAGAACTCAAGTCCGGCCTGCTGGTTTCCCTGAATCCCTTCATATATGTTACCTTGCTTACACTTCAAACAGCAGGTCAGGTCCTAAAAACCATTTCTCTTCATTCGCTCCTGTCTAACATGCTCATGCACGCTTGCTGGAAGTCCAAGCCCCTTGCACACACAACCTCCTTTACCCCCTCCCACCAACCTTTCCTAGGTTGGCCCCTACCCCACCTTCCCTCCACTACAGATTTGTATACTCTCAAAGTCATTCTATTTTGTTCCATCCACTCTACATGTCCATACCATCTCAATAACCCCTCCTCAACCCTCTAAATAATAGTTCTGGTAATCCCACACCTCCTCCTAATCTCCAAACTATGGATTCTCTGTATTATATTCACACAACACATTGCCCTCAGACATGACATTTCCACAACCTCCAGCCTTCTCCTTGTTGCAACATTCACAACCCATGCCTCACACCCATACAAGAGCATTGGTATAACCATACACCTACCATCCGACTTACGACCGAGTTCGGTTCCGAGAAACCGGTCGTAAGTCGAAATGGTTGTAAGTCAAACTTTACTACTGAATATCAACAAAACATTTTTGTAATGACTTTATTTTATTGTTTTATTTTGGTATTTCATGTTTTACTTTACTTTTTATGTTGTTAGTACTGTATTTTATACTGTAAGGTTTAGGATAAACACTGTGTACAACACAAATAGTTGTTTATTTCCCAGAAATTTGGCATAAAAAACACAGTTGTAAGTCGAGTGGTCGTAGTCGAGCAGGTCGTAAGACGGATGGTAGGTGTACTTTCATGGATAAAGTTCTTTGTCTTCACAGACTCCTCAGTGCACCACTCATCTTTTTCCCCTCGTCAATTCTATGATTCACTTCACACTTCATAGACCCATCTGCTGACACATCCACTCCCAAATATCTGAACACATTCACCTCCTCCATACTTTCCATTACCTAACTTTTTTATCCTCATCACTTTACCCTTTCCTATATTCACTTTTAACTTCCTTCTTTTACATACCCTACCAAACTCATCAACCAACCTCTGCAACTTCTCTTCAGAATCTCCCAAAAGCATAGTGTCATCAGCAAAGAGCAACTGTGACATCTCCCACTTTGTGTTAGATTCTTTATCTTTTAACCCCACACCTCTTGTCTACACCCGAGCATTCACTTCTCTTACTACTCCATCTATAAATACAGTGGAACCTTGACTTATGAGTTTAATCCGTTCCGCGACCTAGCTCATAACTCAATTTGCTCGTACTGTATATCAAATCAATTTTTCTCATTTAAATTAATTGAATAGCCATTAATCCATTCTGCCCTCTGGAGTCAAGAAAAAATACTTGAATATGACGCTATCATCAACTGTATGGCTTATTTATCTATCATAACTCATCTAATATGACATAATAAACAATATAATTAACACAGAAACGTGATATGTACTCTAGAACGAATAAAATAGGCCATAATATGGTGGCAGAGACAGTGGCAGAAGCGTCTGCCATTTCCTGTCCCACTTTGACTGTAGTATCTTCCCATGCTCTTATTGTAAGAGAAAATGGAGTATTTTTAAGGCTAGCTGCAGTAGATCACTAGTTTTCTAAGGAAAACACTGAAACAATGTATTTATAAATAAGAAATATTGTATATAAAAACATAATAAATCATAATACACTACAGAATGTAAAGAAATATTAAACTGTTTATATAAGGTGTACATGTACTTACACACTTGGAGCAGAGATGGTTGGGGAGGTTGAGGGTAGGGGATGTTGAGGGTGCAGCATATGATGTCAGTGGCCCTGTAAACATTCAACAACAATGTTTTGTCTGATCGCTGAACTTAACTGATACAATATGTTTTGTGTAACCCTTTGACTGTTTCGGTCGTATATATGTGTCTTACGAGCCAATGTGTTTGACATACATATACTCAAAAATTCTAGCGGCTTCAAATCAAGCAGGAGTAAGCTGGTAGGCCCACATGTGAGAGAATGGGTCTGTGTGGTCAGTGTGCACCATATAAAAAAATCCTGCAGCACACAGTGCATGAGAAAAAAAAAACTCTGACCGTGTTTTTGGATTAAAACGCCAACTTTGAGGTGTATTTTCATATATATTTTCTTATATATTTTTTATGGTTATTATTATATATTAACACACTGGCCGATTCCCACCAAGGCAGGGTGGCCTGTCTTGCCAGAAGGGTGCTTTACACTACAGTTTTTAAACTGCAACATTAACACCACTCCTTCAGAGTGCAGGCACTGTACTTCCCATCTCCAGGATTCAAGTCTGGCCTGCCGGTTTCCCTGAACCCCTTCATAAATGTTACTTTGCTCACACTCCAACAGCACATCAAGTATTAAAAACCATTTGTCTCCATTCACTCCTATCAAACACGCTCACGCATGCCTGCTGGAAGTCCAAGCCCCTCGCACACAAAACCTCCTTTACCCCCTCCCTCCAACCTTTCCTAGGCCGACACCTACCCCGCCTTCCTTCCACTACAGACTGATACACTCTTGAAGTCATTCTGTTTCGCTCCATTCTCTCTACATGTCCGAACCACCTCAACAACCCTTCCTCAGCCCTCTGGACAACAGTTTTGGTAATCCTGCACCTCCTCCTAACTTCCAAACTACGAATTCTCTGCATTATATTCACACCACACATTGCCCTCAGACATGACATCTCCACTGCCTCCAGCCTTCTCCTCGCTGCAACATTCATCACCCATGCTTCACACCCATATAAGAGCGTTGGTAAAACTATACTCTCATGCATTCCCCTCTTTGCCTCCAAGAACAAAGTTCTTTGTCTCCACAGACTCCTAAGTGCACCGCTCACCCTTTTCCCCTCATCAATTCTATGATTCACCTCATCTTTCATAGACCCATCCGCTGACACGTCCACTCCCAAATATCTGAATACACTCACCTCCTCCATACTCTCTCCCTCCAATCTGATATACAATCTTTAATCACCTAATCTTTTTGTTATCCTCATAACCTTACTCTTTCCTGTATTCACTTTTAATTTTCTTCTTTTGCATACCCTACCAAATTCATCCACCAACCTCTGCAACTTCTCTTCAGAATCTCCCAAGAGCACAGTGTCATCAGCAAAGAGCAACTGTGACAACTCCCACTTTATGTGTGATTCTTTATCTTTTAACTCCATGCCTCTTGCCAAGACCCTCACATTTACTTCTCTTACAACCCCATCTATAAATATATTAAACAACCACGGTGACATCACACATCCTTGTCTAAGGCCTACTTTTACTGGGAAATAATCTCCCTCTTTCCTACATACTCCAACTTGAGCCTCACTATCCTCGTAAAAACTCTTCACTGCTTTCAGTAACCTACCTCCTACACCACACACCTGCAACATCTGCCACACTGCCCCCCTATCCACCCTGTCATATGCCTTTTCCAAATTAAAAAATGCCACAAAAACCTCTTTAGCCTTATCTAAATACTGTTCACTTATATGTTTCACTGTAAACACCTGGTCCACACACCCCCTACCTTTCCTAAAGCCTCCTTGTTCATCTGCTATCCTATTCTCCGTCTTACTCTTAATTCTTTCAATAATAACTCTACTGTACACTTTACCAGGTATACTCAACAGACTTTTTTTTTTTTTTTTTTTTTTTTTTTTTTTTTTTTTTCAACAAGTCGGTCGTCTCCCACCGAGGCAGGGTGACCCAAAAAAGAAAGAAAATCCCCAAAAAGAAAATACTTTCATCATCATTCAACACTTTCACCACACTCACACATTATCACTGCTTTTGCAGAGGTGCTCAGAATACAACAGTTTAGAAGCATATACGTATAAAGATACACAACATATCCCTCCAAACTGCCAATATCCCAAACCCCTCCTTTAAAGTGCAGGCATTGTACTTCCCATTTCCAGGACTCAAGTCTGACTATATGAAAATAACTGGTTTCCCTGAATCCCTTCACTAAATATTACCCTGCTCACACTCCAACAGATCGTCAGGTCCCAAGTATCATTCGTCTCCATTCACTCCTATCTAACACGCTCATGCACGCTTGCTGGAAGTCCAAGCCCCTCGCCCACAAAACCTCCTTTACCCCCTCTTTCCAACCCTTTCGAGGACGACCCCTACCCCTCTTTCCTTCCCCTATAGATTTATATGCTTTCCATGTCATTCTACTTTGATCCATTCTCTCTAAATGACCAAACCACCTCAACAACCCCTCTTCTGCCCTCTGACTAATGCTTTTATTAACTCCACACCTTCTCCTAATTTACACACTCCGAATTTTCTGCATAATATTTACACCACACATTGCCCTTAGACAGGACATCTCCACTGCCTCCAACCGTCTCCTCGCTGCTGCATTTACCACCCAAGCTTCACATCCATATAAGAGTGTTGGTACTACTATACTTTCATACATTCCCTTCTTTGCCTCCATAGATAACGTTTTTTGACTCCACATATACCTCAACGCACCACTCACCTTTTTTCCCTCATCAATTCTATGGTTAACCTCATCCTTCATAAATCCATCCGCCGACACGTCAACTCCCAAGTATCTGAAAACATTCACTTCTTCCATACTCCTCCTCCCCAATTTGATATCCAATTTTTCTTTATCTAAATCATTTGATACCCTCATCACCTTACTCTCTTCTATGTTCACTTTCAACTTTCTACCTTTACACACATTCTCAAACTCAGACTTATCCCCCTATAATTTTTGCACTCTCTTTTGCATAGTTCCTTTGCCTTTATACAAAGGAACTATGCATGCTCTCTGCCAATCTCTAGGTACCTTACCCTCTTCCATACATTTATTAAATAATTGCACCAACCACTCCAAAACTATATCCCCACCTGCTTTTAACATTTCTATCTTTATCCCATCAATCCCGGCTGCCTTACCCCCTTTCATTTTACCTACTGCCTCACAAACTTCCCCCACACTCACAACTGGCTCTTCCTCACTCCTACAAGATGTTATTCCTCCTTGCCCTATACACGAAATCACAGCTTCCCTGTCTTCATCAACATTTAACAATTCCTCAAAATATTCCCTCCATCTTCCCAACACCTCTATCTCACCATTTAATAACTCTCCTCTCCTATTTTTAACTGACAAATCCATTTTTTTTCCCAGGCTTTCTCAACTTATTAATCTCACTCCAAAACTTTTTCTTATTTTCAAGAAAATTTGTTGATAACATCTCACCTACTCTCTCATTTGCTCTCTTTTTACATTGCTTCACCACTCTTTTAACCCCCTCTTTTTTTTTTTCTCCATATACTCCTCCCTCCTTGCATTACCTCTACTTTGTAAAAACCTCTCATATGCTAACTTTTTCTCCCTTACTACTCTCTTTACATCATTCCACCAATCGCTCTTCTTCCCTCCCGCATGCACTTTCCTGTAACCACAAACTTTTGCTGAACACTTTAATCCTTTCAGGGTCGAGAGGTCCTCTCCTAAACTTGTTCTCAGGGTCGAAAATTTTTCAGAAAAAAAAATTAATTTTTCTTATGAAAAGACAGAGAATCCTTTCCTGATCATAATGACACTAAAAGTATGAAATTTGATGGAAAACTCAGGGAATTATGCTCTCGCGAATTTAGCGGTCTTGACGATGTTTACACATTGGCGATTTCGCCCACTTTGAGCCCTATTTTCGGCCAATTCCAACGTACTAGTCGACAAAAACCATAGCTATTTCACTAGAACTTCATTTTTTCTATCGAATGAGTAAAAGAAACCATCAATTTACCGATTTCAACTATCCAATAAGGTGGTCAGAATTTAGCAATTTTGCCAATTTCACAAAAATTTCAAAACATGCCAATTTCCAAATAGGGTCCAGAATAAACAAGAAAGGCATTCCTGGCACTAAAATAACATTTCTTCTGTTCATTAGTCACATCCCCACACCCTTCTTACATTTCTTTTGCTTTCCACTTTGAATTTTTATTCTCACAAAAAACAGAAGATTTACTGTTATGCAGACTACTGTATTAGTGTAGAAATGGTATAAATAATACCAGCGCACTTGTGAAAGAATATCAAATTCGCCAGTTGACGTGTATTGGATGCGTGGCATGATTTGTTTACTTTTGAACTTTGGTCAAAATCGAGCATTTCTGCTACTTTGAGCTCAATTTCAAGGTACTTTTCATTGTGAAACCATTCAAAATCATTTCAATTTCTGTAATATGTCTTCCATTCTATAAAATAAGACCTGGAAATCTAGAATACTGTACAACCATAAATACCATATGAAAATACAGTGCAAAGTCGATGTTTTAAACTAAAAACACGGTCCAAGTTTTTTTTTCTCATTACGCACTGTGTGCCGAAGGATTTTTTTTTATACTGGGCACACTGACCACATAAACCCATTCTTTCATATGTAGGCCTACCAGCTTTCTCTTGCTAGATTTGATGGCTCTAGAATTTATGCGTACTAGTATGTCAAAAACCCTGGCGCTTAAGCCGTACTAGTATGGCTGAAACCCCGAAAGGGTTAAGATTTGCAATAGGACGATAGCTTGACATGTCCAAATTAAAAAGATTTCTTGAGGAGGCGAACCAAAGCAGATGAAAACTCTCATGACCTTTCCTTTTCATGACCTTATGTTGTCAATTACAGTTTATCACAAATCTAACAAACTTGTGACCTTTCAAATTACAAAATTCACATGCACAAAAATCTCAACATTTTCAAAATAAGCATGGAATATAAATTCAATAGTACAACAATAGTAATACCATATATGATGCTGTTGTGATTCTCAACAATTAACCCTTTGACTGTGGCAAGCCACTTTCTGAAACTGTCATTCTATGTCAAAAAATATTTGAAAAAAAAAAAAAAATTATTTATTCTTATGAAACGACAGAGAATCTTTTCCTGATGGTAATGACACCAAAAGTACGAAATTTGATCGAAAACTTACGGAATTATGCTCCCGCAAAGTTGACGATGTCGGTGATATATACGCATCAGCGATTTCGCTTACTTTGAGCCCTATTTTCAGCCAATTCCACTGTTCCAGTCAACCTAACTCAAAGCTATTTCTTTAGAACTCCATTTTTTCTATCAACTGAATACAAGAAACTGCCCATTTACAAATTTTAACTACTAATAAATAAAGTGGTCATAAACTGGCAATTTGGCCAATTTTATGCAAATTAAAAAAGATGCCAATTTCAAAATAGGGTCCAAAATAAACAATGCAGACATTCTTGGCACTAAAATAACATATCCTCTGTTCATTAGTCACATCTCCAGGCCCCTCTTATATTACTCTTGCTTTCTATTTTGATTTTTTATTCACACAAAAAAATAGAAGATTTACTGTTATGCAGACTATTGCAGTATTGTAAAAATGATATAAATAATATCAGTGCACTAGTGAAAGAATATCAGACACCCCAGTTGATGTGTATTGGACATGTGGTGTTATCTGTTTACTCTTGAACATTGGTAAAAATCAAACATTTCCGCTACTTTGAGCTCAATTTCAGGATCGTTTTCACTGTGAAACTAATCAAAATCACCACTATTTCTGTAACATGTTTTCCTTTGTCTCGAATGAGACCTTGAAATCGAGAATACAACCATAAATACTATACGAAAATACACTTCAAAGTCGACATTTTAATCCAAACACAGTCTGAGTTTTTTTCTCATGCACTGCGTGCTGCAGGATTTTTTTATACAGTGCACACTAACCACAAGGACCCATTCTCTCAAATGTAGGCCTACCAGCTTTCTCCTGCTTGATTTGAAGCCACTAGAATTATTGAGTGTATACGTCCGAAACACTGGCTCGTAAGATGTATATATACGGCCGAAACAGTCAGAGTTAAAGATATAAAAAATGTAACATTTAACCACAAAAAGAATATACTATAAACAGAGTCTTACTTGCGAGGCCTCATGACAGTCTTGTGAGGTTGGCGTTTAAAAGTTACCCAATATAATAATGTCAATACAGCAATTCCAGTAGTAATTAATGTTGTGGTTATTATAATATCTCTTGAGGCCATCTCTGCCATGGAAGTAATGCTGTTACCTGCAACATAAAACTACATGATGGTTTACATGCCTTAACAAACAATATAACTACTAAGGAAAAAAAGTCTTACCAATTATCACATAATGCAAGAGTAAACAAGTTACAAATTGTCAGTGTTACAACAAAATGCCTATATGTACAGTGGAACCCTGGTTTTCATCCTTAATCCATTCCAGAACGTAGGTTGAAATCCAAAATGGACAAAAATCGAAGTAATATTTCCCATAAGAAATAATGTAAATCCAATTAATCCGTTCCAGACACTCAAAAATATTAACAAAAAATACATTTTATAGAGAATAACTCCTTTTTACATACAGAAAACAATGAGAAATAAATATAAATGACTAATTTTAATGGATAAATGAACATTTAAATCATTATTACATACCTTTATTGAAGACTCTCGTTGGCATATGGAAGAAGACGAGGAGGAGAGAGGGAGGAGAGGTTATTGTTTGGAAGGGGAATCCCCCTCCATAAGGACTTCTGGTATTAAAGCCCTATCCAAGGTTACTTTCCTTCTTTGTCTTTTACTGGCACTAAGATCAGCTTGAGAGTCACTGGACCCCTGTTACACAAAAACTTTGTCCAGAGAGCTCTGCTTCTGTCATCTCTTAACCCTTAAATGGTCCAAACGTATATATACGTTTTTTCAACATCTGAAAGTATGTAAAAAAATGTAGATCTTCTTTTTTGTTTTACATTTGAAAACATGTAAAAAAACTTTTATCTACATTTTTTTTTTGTTATATTTGAAAATATGTAAAAAAAGTAGATCTACCTACTTTTGTAGCACTACGAATTTGAACGTCAATCTCTTTGGACTGTTTAAGGGTTAAGATTTGTCATTGAACATGTTGCAGACATGGCTTACAGCAGTTTTGTTAGGGTGATAATTCTCACTTCTTTACCAAAGGGCTGGCACTGGGAACTTTCTTTGGCCCCATGGTGGCTTATTTCGCAGTCGCACTCAATAGACAAGCACAAAAAATAATCGATTATTACAAAATGTTTCAGTTGAACCTGCGGAGTATTGCTCACTGAACAAGTGACAGAGGCAGACTGAGTCACTTACGTGTGAGCGGCCACGTGACGGGCAGGCAGACATGTCTGATACGGACGATTTCAGAGTGGAGGTATGAAACCCGGGTAAAATTTCACCCAAAAAAGTGGTCGAAATCCAAATTGTACAGTATCCGCATCAGACGAAATCTGGGGTTCCACTGTATATTAATGTACTATGTTGTTACCGCAGTTAGTCTAAAGAGATTGAGCTAAACTTTTATTTTATAATTTTGATCCCTAATATAATGCATTTAAATAAACACAAAATACAGTGGACCCCCGACATTCGATATTAATCCGTTCCTGAGAGCTCATCGAATGTCGAAAATATCGAAAGTCGAATTAATTTTCCCCATAAGAAATAAGGGTAATCAAATTAATCCGTGCAAGACACCCAAAAGTATGAAAAAGAAAATTTTACCACATGAAATATTAAGTTTAATGCAATAGAATAATTACAATAACAATAGATTAATAACAATAGAATAATTGACACTTACCTTTAATGAAGATCTGGTGATGATTGATGGGATGGGAGGAGGGGAGTGTGTGGATGGTGTTAGTGCTTAGAAGGGGAATCCCCTTCCATTAGGACTTGAACTGGCAGCCTCACCATGCCTTACCACACTGTGTATGCCACTACGATTCTTAAATCTTTCAAACCAACCTTTGCTGGCCTTAAATTCACTCACATCACCACTAGTTGCAGGCAATTTCTTTACCAAATCATCATGCACTCCAGCACATGCACTCCACTTTCGTACTTTGCAATTATCTCTTTCTTCATTTCAATAGTCATTAGCACCTTTTTTCTCGAAAGGTTGGCACTAGAAGCTTTCTTGGGGCCCATGGTTACTTATTTTGCAGAAACAAGCACCAAAAAGTGATAATATGGATAATATGGAATGTACCGAATTTATCCTTAGATGCGCGCACACTGGCTGGCTTGTAAACACTGGCACACATGGGGCAGTTCAGGCCACACGTGGACACATCTCATACAAATCGTATCGAATGTCGGGTTTTCCATCGAATGTCGAGGCAAAATTTTTGCATTAAAATGCATCGAATGTCGGATTTATCGAATGTCGATGTCATCGAATGTCGGGGGTCCGCTGTAAAAACTTTGCACCCTGTGGAGCCTGCAGCAAGTGACTTGTGGAAAGCAACTGCAGTGAAATGTTTGGCCTGAAGAATAGACTTCTTCAGTCAATACACAGAGGTATATAATAAGCATATTTAACCCGTTAACTGTCCAAACACAGATTTACATTCGCTCACCCAGCACTCCGAATATTTAAAAAAAAAAAAAAAATTTAACCCTTTCAGAGTCCGTGCCGTAGATCTATGCGGGTCCAAACCATAGATCCAAGCCAAAATTCTAGCGGCGTCAAACTTAACACGAGAAGGCTGGTATGCCTACATCTGAGAGAACAGGTCTGCATGGTGTATGTGTGTGCCATAAACAAAAATTCTAGGTGCCCGCATGGCATTGTGGGAATGCCGCCTCAGTAACCTTTGTTCACCACGCCTCACTGCAAGTCAGCTCTCACTCCGAGGCAAATTGGGACTCTCCTCTTCATAACTGATAGTTCTGACTCTGATGAAAGTGGAAAAGAAGAAGTCTATGGCTTTGATCGATTAGTGACCGAAAGCAATGACCAGGATGACAAAAATTGTCCAGAAAATCCTGATGATCCTCAACCGTCTACCTCTGGTGTGGGCACGTCTCAGTCACGTTCAGTTGTACCTCGTCGCAAGAGAAAATTAATATTTTCGCATGGCCAGGCCTCGGACTTCAGTAATGATGATGATAGTGATGTGGACTGTGATTTTATTGCTCTTGATGATCATTCAAGTAGTGATAGCGATGAATCATATTCACCAGTGAAGCGTCGGTATATACGCCACCGCATGCGCTCAGGTAGTGTTCCTTATGCAGTGCCCAGGGGACGAAGTACATCCTGGAGTACATCCCGTGGCCCTACACCAGGAATAGACAGTGAAAGTGAGGATGATGTGGCTACACTTGGCATGGATAGACCACAGGCATCAGTAGGTGGTGGTAGGGGTGGTGGTAGTGCCACGGCCATGCATGACTCACCAGCCCAGGCTGGGACCCACGTTGCTGACTCCTCAGCTCAAGGACAAAGCGGAGCATCATCAACCACCACACCACAACTACAACCACAACCAGCTTATGATGTCCAGTATCCACCAGCAAACGGCATTTGGGATTGGCAGCAAAATTCCAATACAGTGGACCCCCGCATAACGATATTAATCCGTTCCTGAGAGCTCATTGTTATGCAAAATTATCGTTATGCGAATGAATTTTCCCCATAAGAAATAATGGAAATCAAATTAATCCGTGCAAGACACCCCAAAGTATGAAAAAAAAAAATTTTACCACATGAAATATTAATTTTAATACACACAAACTGAAAAAGGCATGCACAGTTACATGACACTTACCTTTATTGAAGATCTGGTGATGATTGATGGGATGGGAGGAGGAGAGAGTCATAAGAACATAAGAAAGGAGGAACACTGCAGGAGGCCTGTTGGCCCATACTAGGCAGGTCCTTTACAATTCATCCCACTAACAAAACATTTGCCCAACCCAATTTTCAATACTTCCCAAGAAATAAGCTCTGATGGGAAAGTCCCACTCAAATCTAACCCCTCCCACTCATGTACTTATCCAACCTAAATTTGAAACTACCCAAAGTCCTAGCCTCAATAACCCAACTAGGTAGACTGTTCCACTCATCAACTACCCTATTTCCAAACCAATACTTTCCTATGTCCTTTCTAAATCTAAACTTATCTAATTTAAATCCATTACTGCAGGTTCTCTCTTGGAGAGATATCCTCAAGACCTTATTAATATCCCCTTTATTAATACCTATCTTCCACGTATACACTTCGATCAGGTCTCCACTCATTCTTCGTCTAACAAGTGAATGTAACTTAAGAGTCTGCAATCTTTCTTCATAAGGAAGATTTCTAATGCTATGTATTAATTTAGTCATCCTACGCTGAATGTAGTCTATTTGCCTCATTACGTACGCTTAGGCATTGCTGTCTTGGTGTTCAGAAGGGGAATCCCCTTTCATTAAGACTTGAGGTGTCAAGTCCTTTTCTGGGGTTACTTCCCTTCTTCTTTTAATGCCACTAGGACCAGCTTCAGAGTCACTGGATTTCTGTCGCACAACATATCTGTCCATAGTGGCCTGTACCTCTCGTTCCTTTATGACTTTCCTAAAGTGTTTCACAATAGTGTCAGTGTAATAGTCACCAGCACGGCTTGCAATAGCTGTGTTAGGGTGATTGTCATCAAAAAAGGTTTGCACTTTAAGCCACATTGCACACATTTCCTTAATCTTTGAAGTAGGCAACTTCTTCAATTTCTCTATGCGTGGAGCCCCAAACCGACAAAATGAGACTAGTCACGAGGGAGCATTCACCAAATTCAACTTCAATAACAAAAACATAAAGTGGGACCAAGTAAACCAAGTCCTAACCGATATAAGCTGGGAAGATATACTAAGCAACACAGACCCAAACTTATGCCTAGAACAGATTAACTCGGTGGCACTCGATGTATGCACAAGGCTTATTCCTCTAAGAAAAAGAAGGAGTAGATGTAAAATAGAAAGAGACAGGCGCTCCCTTTACAGGCGACGGAAAAGAATAACAGAGCGGCTAAAAGAGGTCAATATATCTGAAATGTGCAGGGAGACACTGGTCAGAAAAAATAGCAAGCATCGAACTTAAGCTAAAAGAATCCTTTAGGAGTCAGGGAAACGCGGGAAGAACTAAAAGCCATAAATGAAATCGAAAGAAACCCAAAGTATTTCTTCTCCTATGCCAAATCAAAATCGAGAACAACGTCCAGTATTGGGCCCCTACTTAAACAAGATGGGTCCTACACAGATGACAACAAGGAAATGAGTGAGCTACTAAAGTCCCAATATGACTCAGTTTTTAGCAAGCCGCTAACCAGACTGAGAGTCGAAGATCAAAATGAATTTTTTATGAGAGAGCCACAAAATTTGATTAACACAAGCCTATCCGATGTTATCCTGACGCCAAATGACTTCGAACAGGCGATAAATGACATGCCCATGCACTCTGCCCCAGGGCCAGACTCATGGAACTCTGTGTTCATCAAGAACTGCAAGAAGCCCCTATCACGAGCCTTTTCCATCCTATGGAGAGGGAGCATGGACACGGGGGTCGTCCCTCAGTTACTAAAAACAACAGACATAGCCCCACTCCACAAAGGGAGCAGTAAAGCAACAGCAAAGAACTACAGACCAATAGCACTAACATCCCATATCATAAAAATCTTTGAAAGGGTCCTAAGAAGCAAGATCACCACCCATCTAGAAACCCATCAGTTACACAACCCAGGGCAACATGGGTTTAGAACAGGTCGCTCCTGTCTGTCTCAACTACTGGATCACTACGACAAGGTCCTAAATGCACTAGAAGACAAAAAGAATGCAGATGTAATATATACAGACTTTGCAAAAGCCTTCGACAAGTGTGACCATGGCGTAATAGCGCACAAAATGCGCGCTAAAGGAATAACAGGAAAAGTCGGTCGATGGATCTATAATTTCCTCACTAACAGAACACAGAGAGTAGTCGTCAACAGAGTAAAGTCCGAGGCAGCTACGGTGAAAAGCTCTGTTCCACAAGGCACAGTACTAGCTCCCATCTTGTTCCTCATCCTCATATCCGACATAGACAAGGATGTCAGCCACAGCACCGTGTCTTCCTTTGCAGATGACACCCGAATCTGCATGACAGTGTCTTCCATTGCAGACACTGCAAGGCTCCAGGTGGACATCAACCAAATCTTTCAGTGGGCTGCAGAAAACAATATGAAGTTCAACGATGAGAAATTTCAATTACTCAGATATGGTAAACATGAGGAAATTAAATCTTCATCAGAGTACAAAACAAATTCTGGCCACAAAATAGAGCGAAACACCAACGTCAAAGACCTGGGAGTGATTATGTCAGAGGATCTCACCTTCAAGGACCATAACATTGTATCAATCACATCTGCTAGAAAAATGACAGGATGGATAATGAGAACCTTCAAAACTAGGGAGGCCAAGCCCATGATGACACTCTTCAGGTCACTTGTTCTATCTAGGCTGGAATATTGCTGCACTCTAACAGCACCTTTCAAGGCAGGTGAAATTGCCGACCTAGAAAATGTACAGAGAACTTTCACGGCGCGCATAACGGAGATAAAAACACCTCAATTACTGGGAGCGCTTGAGGTTTCTAAACCTGTATTCCCTGGAACGCAGGAGGGAGAGATACATGATTATATACACCTGGAAAATCCTAGAGGGACTAGTACCGAACTTGCACACGAAAATCACTCACTACGAAAGCAAAAGACTTGGCAGACGATGCACCATCCCCCCAATGAAAAGCAGGGGTGTCACTAGCACGTTAAGAGACCATACAATAAGTGTCAGGGGCCCGAGACTGTTCAACTGCCTCCCAGCACACATAAGGGGGATTACCAACAGACCCCTGGCAGTCTTCAAGCTGGCACTGGACAAGCACCTAAAGTCAGTTCCTGATCAGCCGGGCTGTGGCTCGTACGTTGGTTTGCGTGCAGCCAGCAGCAACAGCCTGGTTGATCAGGCGCTGATCCACCAGGAGGCCTGGTCACAGACCGGGCCGCGGGGGCGTTGACCCCCGAAACTCTCTCCAGGTAAACTCCTCCTCCGAACCAGTTTCCTCAGGTCTGGCCTCTTCCTGTTGAAGTTGATCTAGCAGCTCATCAGTGGTTAGCTCTTCATTGTCCTCCTCCACCAACTCTTCCACATCATCCCCACTAACCTCCAACCCCAAAGACTTTCCCAATGCCACAATGGATTCCTCAACTGGCATAGGATTCCCAGGGTTAGCCTCAAACCCTTCAAAATCCCTTTGGTCTACACATTCTGGCCACAGTTTCTTCCAAGCAGAGTTCAAGGTCCTCTTAGTCACTCCCTCCCAAGCCTTACCTATAAGGTTTACACAATTGAGGATATTAAAGTGATCTCTCCAAAACTCTCTTAGAGTCAATAGAGTTTCTGAGGTCACTACAAAGCACCTTTCAAACAGAGCTTTTGTGTACAGTTTTTTGAAGTTTGCAATAACCTGCTGGTCCATGGGCTGCAGGAGAGGAGTGGTATTAGGAGGCAAAAACTTCATCTTAATGAAGCTCATGTCTCTATAAAGTCGCTCTGCCACGTCTGTAGGATGACCAGGGGCATTGTCTAACACCAGGAGGCACTAAAGGTCTAATTTCTTTTCAGTTAGGTA
Organism: Cherax quadricarinatus; assembly: GCF_026875155.1. NCBI lineage: Eukaryota > Metazoa > Arthropoda > Malacostraca > Decapoda > Parastacidae > Cherax > Cherax quadricarinatus. Next base: position 1,745,669 of record NC_069423.1, on the reverse strand, counting down.
ATTTTTCACATTGGGGGCAAATGCTTGGTGTAACCAGTCATAGAAAAAGTCCCTAGTGACCCATGCCTTACTGTTTGCCCTCCACAGCACACACAAATTAGCCTTGAGGATATTCTTTTGCCTGAACGCTCTGGGAGTTTCTGAGTGATACACTAATAAAGGCTTCACTTTGCAATCACCACTAGCATTGGAACACATCAACAGAGTAAGCCTGTCTTTCATAGGTTTATATCCTGGGAGTGCCTTTTCCTCCTGAGTAATGTAGGTCCTGCTTGGCATTTTCTTCCAAAACAGGCCTGTTTCATCACAATTAAACACTTGTTCAGGTTCCAGTCCTTCACTGTCCCATGTACTCCTTGAATTCCTGCACATATTTTTCAGCTGCTTTGTGGTCCGAACTGGCAGCCTCACCATGCCTTATCACACTATGTATGCCACTACACTTCTTAAATCTCTCAAACCAACCTTTGCTGGCCTTAAATTCACTCACATCATCACTAGTTGCAGGCATTTTTTTAATTAAATCCTCATGCAACTTCCTAGCCTTTTCACTTATGATCACTTGAGAGATGCTATCTCCTGCTATCTGTTTTTCATTTATCCATACCAATAAGAGTCTCTCAACATCTTCCATCACTTGCGATCTCTGTTTCGAAAACACAGTTGAACCTTTGACAAGAACAGCTTCCTTGATTGCCGTTTTGTTGGACACAATAGTAGCGATGGTTGATTGGGGTTTACTATACAATCTGGCCAGCTCGGAGACACGCACTCCACTTTCATACTTAGCAATGATCTCTTTCTTCATCTCTATAGTAATTCTCACCCTTATTCCTGTAGGGTTGGCACTAGAAGCTTTCTTGGGGCCCATGGTCACTTATTTTGCAGATAAAATCACCAAAAACACTGTAAAAATACGAAATGTTCCGATTGTATGCTTGGATGTTACCGCGGAGGCTGGCTGGTAAACAATGCCACTGGCGGAACATGTGAGGCTGGCTCAGGCCGCACATTAGACGTGCCTCGGACGAATAGCGCTGAGAGGGTTTTATAGCGGTATGCGAGGCAAAATCTTAGTGATAAAATGTATCGGTATGAGGATTTAACGTTATGTGATGCCAACGGTATGCGGGGGTCCACTGTATTCAAATTCAAATTCAATTCAAAGTTTATTCTCTATAAGGATTACAATGCTGAGTTTACAGAATTTGGTTATTGTGTGGTTTACATGTAGTAAAATAATAATTACATAGTGTACCACCAGAACACCTAGCATGGCTAGGCATTTCGGGCAGACTTAGATTAAATCTTAAATTTAAAATATTACAAATTATGAGGTAAGTTGGTACATATTATGGCTAAGTGACTAAATACTAGTTTGTGAGTTTAGCAATGTGAATGCTTTTGTTTTGGCACAATACATAGTTTCAGTATTGGAGTATCACAGGCCAACTTATGACTAGTTAAGATTCATTATTTTGAGATTGAGATTGATATTTCTGTTTATGGTCAAATGGGTGAGTGAAAGTGTGAACCACCAGGTGGTACAGTGGACCCCCGGTTAACGATTTTAATCCGTGCAAGAGGGGTAATTGTTATGCGAAATAATCGTTATGTGAATGAATTTTCCCCATAAGAAATAATGGAAATAAAATTAATCCGTGCAAGACACCCAAAAGTATGAAAAAAAAAAATTTTTACCACATGAAATATTAATTTTAATACACACAAACTGAAAAAGGCATGCACACTTACATGACACTTACTTTTATTGAAGATCTGGTGATGATTGATGGGATGGGAGGAGGGGAGAGCATTATCTTCTTACTGTTTAGAAGGGGAATCCCCTTCCATTACGACTTGAGGTAGCAAGTCCTTTTCCGGGGTTACTTCCCTTCTTCTTTTAATGCCACTAGGACCAGCTTGAGAGTCACTGGACCTCTGTCGCACAACAAATCTGTCCATAGAGCTCTGTACCTCCCGTTCCTTTACGATTTGTCTAAAATGGGCCACAACATGTCATTGAAATAGTCACCAGCACGGCTTGCAACAGCTGTGTCAGGGTGATTTTCATCCATAAAGGTTTGCAGTTCAACCCACTGTGCACACATTTCCTTAATCTTTGAAGTAGGCACAATGGATTCCACAACTGGCATAGGCTTCTCAGGGTTAGCCCCAAACCCTTCAAAATCTTTCTTAATTTGCATACTAATTCTCACCCTTTTTACCACAGGGTTGGCACTAGAAGCTTTCTTGGGGCCCATGGTCACTTATTTTCCAGAAACAGCACCAAAAACACTGTAATAATACGAAATATTCCGAGTGTATGCTTGGATGTTACCGCGGAGGCTGGCTGGTAAACAATGGGACGGGCGGCACATGTGAGGCTGGCTGAGGGCACATTGGACGTGTCTCGGACGAAAATCGGTGAGCGGGTTTTTAATCGGTATGCGCGGCAAAAATTTTGCGATAAAAGTAAGCGGTATGCGGAAAAATCGCTATGTGATGCCATCGTTATGCGGGGGTCCACTGTATTTGTGTAATTAGTTGACAGGGTGTACCAGGGAGATAAGTTGTTTTCTAATGGTAGTTTTGAAGGTGATGAATGTGTCTGCAGTTCTAGAGTTTTCAGGTAGGGTGTTCCAGATTTTAGGGCCTTTGACATACACTGAATTTTTGTAAAGGTTTAGTCGGACACGGGGAATGTTATAGAGATTTTTTTGTGTCGGGTGTTACCGGGGGTTCTGTCAAAACTATAAAAGAAAGCATTTTTGGGTCAATTTAATATTGGAATTTAAAGGTCCTGTAAGAGACGCAAAATAGAAAGTGTGGATGTACGAACAGGAGTAATTTGATCTAGAAGAGGGGGGGGGGGGGTGTTGCCAGGGACGGGTTTTAGTGTTTTTTTTCTTACTGCGGCTTTTTGTTGGTTTATTTTTGGCTTAGGTGTGTGTGCAGTTGATCCCCGCAAAAATAGCTGGTGAGGTATGGATAAATAATGAGGGTATAGTGTGAAAGGGGGCATTTTTGCGCATGATATCGCTTGGAGAGGATCCCAACGGTTTTGGGTACTTTTTTGTTATGGTTGGATATGGGTCTGAAATTCAGGTTGCTATCGAGGTAAGGCCTAGAATTTGCCTTCATTATGTCGGGCAATTAGAGTGTTGCGATTTTAATGTTAATTTGCGCAACTCCTGCTCCCCCAAAACAAATGCAGTAGTTTTGTCATGTTAAGCATAAGTTTTTTGGGCTGTCATCAAGTCGATTTTTTTTGATCACCCCTCATAACAATGGTGTTGATTTGGGCAAATTAAGGTGAGAGATGTCATAAGTCATGCGTCAGCAAAGAGAATGGGGTTCAGGTTGGGATAAAGTTTTGGGAAGTCATTGATGTATAGAGGAAGAGCAGGGGACCCAAGGCACTTCCCTGCAGAACTTTCCCGTATCAAGTGGCCATGTTTTGAGCTGTCCTTTTAAAGGTGAATACTGAACTATTAGTAAGGTAAGATTTGAAATATGCAAGTGCATGGCCTCTTATACCATAATGGTCAAGTTTGTGGAGTAGGATGCCGTGGTCTACTGTGTCAAAAGCTTTTCTTAGGTCAATAAAAATTCCTAGTGGATATTCCTCATTTTCCAATGCTGTGTAAAGCAGATCTAGCATTTTTGTGATTGCATCATTAGTGCTTTTATTTTTCCTGAATCCAATTTGGCAGGGGTTGAGTATGTTTTGTGCCGTTATAAATGAATATAGTCTCCTGTGCACGAGTTTCTCAAAGATTTTGGATAGCAATGGTAAGTTTGATATTGGCCTATATTATTATTATAATCAAAAAGAAGCGCTAAGCCACAAGGACCATACAGCGATATTGGCCTATAGTTGTTTAAATCTGTAGGGTCACCACGTTTATGTATTGGTGTAACCCTTGCCGTCTTGAGTAGTTTCGGGAAGGTGCTAGTTTCTAGTGACTTGCTAAAAAGTAATGAAATAGCATGTGAAAGGACATGGGCCGCTCGCTTGTACAATAATGGTGGGACACGAGACAGATTCCCCGAGTTATTTTTAAGTGACTTTATAATCTTGGTGACTTCCGTGGGCTCAGTTGGTGCAAGATAGAAGGAATTTGGGAAATTCCCATCTAGATAGTCCCCGGCATGGGCATTGGCATGTGGGATTTTATTGGCGAGATTAGATCCTATGATTGAGAAGAAGTCGTTTATCTTGTTAGCTGTGTCAGTGGGATGCAGTGGTGTTTCATTAGGTTTAGTTAGGACAATATTCTTGTTTTTTTTCAGTTTGTGAGTCCCTAGAATCTGAGAGAGTGTTTTCCAGGTCTTTTTTATATCTCCTCTTGTGTCTGTGAATCTACTGGAGTAGTATAGTTGTTTGGCTTTCTTTATTACTTTGGTGAGAACTGATGAATAGTGTTTAAGAATATCTTTGTGTATTAAGCCCCGTCTATATTGCTTTTCATATTGGTGTTTCTTGTCAATGGATTTCAGAATGGTGCTGGTTAGCCATGGGCAACCAAGCCGTTTGTTTGTGATCTGTTTCGTTTTTATAGGACAATGTTTGTTGTATAGTCTAAGTAATTTGTTAAGAAAAATGTCTGTCCAGTCATCAATACCATTGGCCTTGGAGAACTCTGTAGGTCAGTCAACAGTCTCTAGGTCAGCTGTGAGCTTCCTTATTGAGGCCTCGGCATGGAGTCTAAATGAAACTTTGTTGTATTCAAGTGGTGGTTTACTGTTTGTCAAGAGGAAGGTAGGGTAGTGGTCTGTAGTGCTATCTGTGATTATCCCTGATTTAAGGGGGGCTAGTATATTGGTCCATATGTGGTCTATTATGGTTGCACTTGTCTCAGTGAGCCTGGATGGTTTAGTTATTGTGCCTTTAATTTCTCACTGAAATTTGGGATGTTTGTGTGGGGTATCCGGTAAATGGCACCGATTGTTATAGGCGTCTAAAGGTTTTTTACCGTAAAATTAGCAAAAATGTATTCCCCATATTCATCACTAAAGCAAGTGTTGCTAATACAAGATAATTGGCAAGAGTAATAGATTGCAATACCACCCCGAACTTAGTATGGTCTGCAGTTGTGGATTGCTGTGTATCCTGGTAGAGGGTAGATATCTGTTGTGTCCTGCTTAAGCCAGGTCTCAGTAAGAATAATGCAGGAGAAGGGTGTCTTTAGTGATTCAAGGAGTGCCAGTGCCAGGAGGTCATCATAGTGTTTGCTTAAGGACCTGATGTTGTAGTTAAGTATTGATAGACTTTTAGCATTGTTTAGGATAGTGCTGGCTTGTGGTGCTGTGTAATAAAGGCAGTTACTTTCCAATAGGTTTTGATTGGGTGTCAGATTATGGAGGTTTAGATCAGGGTCAACGTGATCAATCATCTTTTAGGTTTAAATAATGGTTATTTATATTGTTCCCAATCCCCATCAATTTGATGACTTTCAAAGTGGAATCCTACTAGCTTGTTCCCTTGGAAACACTGCAAATGAGCTGGAATTCTTTGAACTATTCTTTGACCAGCCCTTGATGGAAATAATTGCCAGGGAAAGTAACAAGTATTTTGAGTACACCACGGCAAATACCATCATATCACCACAGTCAAGTCTACACCGGTGGAAAGAGACAACTGTGGCTGAAATATATTTGCTTTCTGCAACAATAATGCTTATGCCTCATGTCTATAAGCATAATATAAAATCACACTGGTCCACAGATCAGCTAATTTGTATCCCGGCCTTCAGTGAAATCATCCCAGTGAACAGGTTTATCTTACTGTTACATATGTTGCACTTCTCTAACAAAACTAGGCCTGACAGAAGTGACAGGTTATACAAGATTAGAAATGTTCTTATGTATCTGAAACAAAAGTTCAACATATACCTTTATCCATTCAAGAATCTTGTAATTGACGAGTCTTTGATTTTGTTCAAAGGCAGACTGTCGTTCAAGCAGTATACAATACACCGAGCAAGAGGAAACGCTTTGGTATAAAACTGTTTGTACTCTGTGACGTGACAGTGGCCTGGTATTGGATATTATTGTATACACAGGAAGTAAAACATTGAAAGATACCACTATGTTATTGGGTATCTCAGGTGATGTAGTGAGAAACATGATGGCATCTTATCTTGGTAAGGGGCATATTATATACTGATAACTGGTACACAAGCCCTATACTCAGTGATTTCTTGCGAGTGAACATGACAGATGTGTGTGGCACAGTGCGTTCTAATCATAAACATATGCCCAGGTTCAAGGCAGGCACTCGTGCTGGTGAGGTGAAGGTGTTTACTGCCAATGACATCATGGCATTACGGTGGCATGACATACGAGATGTCACATTGTTGACAACCATTCACCCTAACGAAATGCAAGACAGTGGCAAAGTTAATAGTGACTAATGAACATATTTGAAAATTAGTAACAGCGATTGATTATACACAAAACATGCATTTGGTTGACAAATGTGGCATGAAGATTGGCTTTGTTGATTGTGTTTGTAAGAGTTACAAGTGGTACATGAAACTTTTCTTCCATCTCATGGACATTTCAATGCTCAACGTATATAATATGTACTATATAAAGACCGGCAACAGACCACCATATGGTGAATTTGTTTGTTTGTTGTCAGACAACTCATAATGAAGTACCAGGTAACAACACCTGCTATACAAAACCACCCTCGAACTCCTCAAGAAATACCCAAGCGTTTGAGGAGGGAAGGTGATCACTTCATAATACAGCTTCCTGCAACTAAGAAGAAATTTGCTCAGAAGAGATGTGTTGTCTGCGCACAAACAAAATGGCAGCAATAAAGACGCAAAGACACTCAGTTTATGTGCGAGGAATGTAAGGTACCTCTGTGCATGGTACCTTGTTTCAAGAACTTCCACAGGCTGTAGCAGTTCTAGAAACATGTCCAGTGATTGTGCATATCTAAATATATAACAGAACATTAGTATTATACAACATTTGTGCATGTTTATTGTAGTAAACAACACTGGCAAACAATACAGTGGACCCTCAGCTAATGATATTAATCCGTTCCTTAGAGCTCATCATCAGACGAAATTATCGTTAGCCGAATTAATTTTCCTCCTAAGAAATAATGGAAATCCAATTAATCGGTTCCAAACAGCCAAAAATATTAAAAAAATTTTTTTTTCATGAAATATACATTTCCCTACAAAGAAAACAATGAGACATGCATAATAACTATATAAATAAATGTTAAAATAACACTTGCCATTATTGAAGAGTACTGATGAGTGATGATACACTGTTTTTCTTGAACACTCTGGGATTTTCAGAGTGATACATGAGTAAAGGCTTCACTTTGCAATCCCCATTAGCATTACAACAAAACAAGAAAGTTAGCCTGTTTTTCATAGGCTTGTGTCCTGGGAGTGCCTTTTCCTCCTGAGTAATGTAGGTCCTGTTTGGCATTTTCTTCCAGAACAGGCCTGTTTCGTCACAATTGAACACTTGTTGGGGTTGGAATTTTTCAGCTTCGCCATGCCTTATCACACTGTGTATGCCACTACAATTCTTAAATCTCTCAAACCAACCTTTGCTGGCCTTAAATTCACCAATATGAGCACTAGTTCCAGGCATTTTTTCCTGTTCACCTGGGTGTTGACTGTTATGGGGCTATAGGACCCAACATGTATTTATAAGTAACAGTTACTGGACCTGGAGTTTACCTGGAGAGAGTTCCGGGGGTCAACACCCCCGCGGCCCGGTCTGTGACCAGGCCTCCTGGTGGATCAGAGCCTGATCAACCAGGCTGTTACTGCTGGCTGCATGCAAACCAACATACGAGCCACAGCCCGGCTGATCAGGAACCGACTTTAGGTGCTTGTCCAGTGCCAGCTTGAAGACTGCCAGGGGTCTGTTGGTAATCCCCCTTATGTATGCTGGGAGGCAGTTGAACAGTCTCGGGCCCCTGACACTTATTGTGTGGTCTCTTAACGTGCTAGTGACACCCCTGCTTTTCATTGGGGGGATGTTGCATCGTCTGCCAAGTCTTTTGCTTTCGTAGTGAGTGATTTTCGTGTGCAATTTCGGTACTAGTCCCTTTAGGATTTTCCAGGTGTATATAATCATGTATCTCTCCCGCCTGTGTTCCAGGGAATACAGGTTCAGGAACCTCAAGCCCTCCCAGTAATTGAGGTGTTTTATCTCTGTTATGCACGCCATGAAGGTTCTCTGTACATTTTCTAGGTCAGCAATTTCACTTGCCTTGAAAGGTGCTGTTAGTGTGCAGCAATATTCCAGCCTAGATAGAACAAGCGACCTGAAGAGTGTCATCATGGGCTTGGCATCCCTCGTTTTGAAGGTTCTCATTATCCATCCTGTCATTTTTCTAGCAGATCGATCGATACAATGTTATGGTCTTTGAAGGTGAGATCCTCCGACATGATCACTCCCAGGTCTTTGACGTTGGTGTTTCGCTCTATTTTGTGGCCAGAATTTGTTTTGTACTCTGATGAATATTTAATTTCCTCGTGTTTACCATATCTGAGTAATTGAAATTTCTCATCGTTGAACTTCATATTGGTTTTTGCAGCCCACTGAAAGATTTGGTTGATGTCCGCCTGGAGCCTTGCAGTGTCTGCAATGGAAGACACTGTCATGCAGATTCGGGTGTCATCTGCAAAGGAAGACACGGTGCTGTGGCTGACATCCTTGTCTATGTCAGATATGAGGATGAGGAACAAGATGGGAGCGAGTACTGTGCCTTGTGGAACAGAGCTTTTCACCGTGCCTGCCTCGGACTTTACTCTTTTGACTACTACTCTCTGTGTTCTGTTAGTGAGGAAATTATAGATCCATCGACCGACTTTTCCTGTTATTCCTTTAGCACGCATTTTGTGCGCTATTTACGCCATGGTCACACTTGTCGAAGGCTTTTGCAAAGTCTGTATATATTACATCTGCATTCTTTTTGTCTTCTAGTGCATCTAGGACCTTGTCGTAGTGATCCAATAGTTGAGACAGACAGGAGCGACCACTTCTAAACCCATGTTGCCCTGGGTTGTGTAACTGATGGGTTTCTAGATGGGTGGTGATCTTGCTTCTTAGGACTCTTTCAAAGATTTTTATGATATGGGATGTTAGTGCTATCAGTCTGTAGTTCGTTGCTGTTGCTTTACTGCCCCCCTTTGTGGAGTGGGGCTGTCTGTTGTTTTTAGTAACTGTGGGATGACCCCCGTGTCCATGCTCCCTCTCCATAGGATGGTAAAGGCTCGTGATAGGGGCTTCTTGCAGTTCTTGATGAACATGGAGTTCCATGAGTCTGGCCCTGGGGCAGAGTGCATGGGCATGTCATTTATCGCCTGTTCGAAGTATTTGGGCGTAGGAAAAAACATCAATAGGCTTGTGTTAAACCAAATTCTGTGGCTCTCTCATAAAAATTTTTTTGATCGTCGACTCTCTTTGGTTAGTGGCTTGCAAAAAACTGATCAATTGGGATTGAGTAACTCACTCTTTTCCTTGCTGTATCTGTGTAGGACCCACCCGTTTAAGTAAGGGCCCAAATACTGGACTGTTCTCGACTTTGATTGGCATGGAGAAAAAATATTTGGGTTTCTTTCGATTTCTTTAAAGGTTTTTTAGTTCTTCCCGGATTCCTGACTCCTTAAATTCCTTTAGTTTAAATTTCGTGTTTGCTATTTCTTACCAGGTTCCCTACGCATTTCGATAATTGACCTCTTTTGCCGCTTGTTATTTTTTCCGTCGTGTAAAGAGGGCCTGTCTCTTTCTATTTTACATCTATCCCCCTTTTTTTAGAGGAATAAGTCTTGTTAAAAACCGGTGCCCCCAAAGTTATCTTTCAGGCAAAAATTGGGGTCTGTGTTGCTTAGTTATCTTCCCAGTTATTCGTTTGGACTTGGTTTACTTGGTCCCACTTTATGTTTTTGTTATTGAAAATTTAAAGGGTGAATGCCCCTCGTGACTAATCTCATTTTGTCAGTCTGGGGGGCGCGGCATAATGCTGAACCCCAAAATTTTGTTGTGTTTTTGAGTATATTGTTTTTTTATATGGGGAATTTTTATCAGATCATCTTGTTTTGAAGAGAGGCTATGTATTCTGCAGTCTAGAGCTCTATTTTTGCTGGTTTAAATTGAAAATTTGGCGAGATTTAAAAGTCGTGTGAGGTGAGTTTTCACAGAGCTGCCTCCCGGTGTTATTCTGCAAAATATTTTGCTATTTCCTCCATTTTAGGTGCCTTAAGTTGAAATCCCCCAGGAGCAAGATGTTGGGTGCAGGAGCTGGAAGATTTTCCAGACAGTGGTCAATTTTTAACAGCTGTTCCTGGAATTGCTGGGATGTTGCATCCGGAGGCTTGTAGACTACCACAATGACTAGGTTTTGGTTCTCGACCTTTACTGCTAAAACTTCCACTACATCATTTGAGGCATTAAGCAGTTCTGTGCAAACAAGTGACTCTGCAATGTACAGGCCAACCCCCCCCCCCTTTGCCTGTTCACTCTGTCACATCTGTATAGGTTGTAACCTGGGATCCATATTTCGTTGTCCAAGTGATCCTTTATGTGGGTCTCAGTGAAAGCTGCGAACACTGCCTTTGCCTCTGCAAGCAGTCCATGGATGAAAGGTATTTTGTTGTTTATTGCTGGCTTTAGACCCTGTATATTTGCAAAGAAGAATGTCATCGGACTGGTGGTATTGTTTGTACTGGGGGGGATTTTTTTTCCGGCATTAGTATCTGTATCTGTTGGTTTGGAGTGGAGGCCATCGACTGTGGTTCCACTCCAGAAATGACTGGATTTGGTGTACAATTTCTGCCATTTCCTGCCAGTTTTTTTTCCTTCCTGGCACTAAAAAACCTCTCCCTCTTGAGTGGCTGTGGCTACCCAGGTTTTCCCATGGCCTGGATGTTTTGTATCTTTTTGTCCCCTTTAGATGGTGTGCCTGGCAACTTAAGTTATAGCACAGTCTTTCCTGTACTGAAGAGGTACACATTTCAGGGTGAAAAAGCTTACAGGAAGGGAGTTTGCATTTTCCTGTTGTCATATGGGCACGGCATTTTCTAGGGTGGTCATAGTTGCACGTCCCATCTTTTTTTTCCAGATTTCCCATGTCTGCAGATACCAAGTGCATAGTATGTGCACAGGCTTGGTTTCCATTTGCCTTGGGTTTCTGTGACTGTATTCCCTGTTGGTGCATGTTTACCTGTCTTATTCCTATCTTCCCTAGCAACCAACAATGGAGCTCCCACAGTTGTTTTTGGTAATATATCCTCACTATTGCTAGTGGAATCCTCTTGTTTGCTATTTCCTGTTGTATTTCTTGTTTGCAATATTGGTTTTATCTTATCTTTGACTACACTTGTTTCCCCGCTACGGCTCCTGTCCCCTATGAGGTCATTTATATGCATTCCTTCCTGTGTATAATTCCCGACTACCTGGACAAAATCTCCAGGTTCACCATTACTGTCTCCCAGGACAGCACCTCCAGCTTCACCATTACTGTCTCCCAGGACAGCATCTCCAGCTTCACCATTACTGTCTCCCAGGCAGTGCCTCCAGCTTCACCATTTCTGTCTCCCAGGACAGCACTCCAGCTTCCATTACTGTCTCCCAGGACAGCACCTCCAGCTTCACCATTACTGTCTCCCAGGACAGCACCTCCAGCTTCACCATTACTGTCTCCCAGGACAGCACTATCAGCCCCACATTTACTGACTACCAGGACATCACCTCCAGCCTTACAGTTTCTGACTACATGGCCAGTATCAAGGGCAGTACCATTCAGCCCAGACTTTTTATGTTCCCATCTGTTGTAGAAAGCTTCCAGGTTGTCTATGAAAGCAGCTTTGATGTTATCCTCTTTTAATACCCTTGTGATTTTAGTCCACAGATTTATCCCCTTTGGGCATACCAAACAACACTTCCCTGTTTTAATACTGCTTGTAGCTAGTTCTTGGATATCTGCACAAGGGGCGTGCAGACTCCACACAGCTTCATAATGATTTGAATGGTTGATTTACTGTAATTCTACTAGCAACCTCTTGAATACTCTATTAATAACCTCTTTAAGTAAAGCTCTAGCTATCTGTATTCCTATTTCTAACTGTACTTTTATATCAGGACAGCTTACCGGAGTACACTCCTGGAATACCTAATTATATTGAATTGATGGGGACTCAGTTCTAAATGTCATAAGGGCTGATCACTCTTAGGACTGAGAGGCAGCTGGGTCAAGCCTTTTTCTCAATATAATAGGTTATACACAAATAACCCGCACATAAAAGACAGAAGCTTACGACGACGTTTCGGTCCGACTTGGACCATTGACAAAGGTTATACTATAGACACACAAACACACAATTTAAATAAGTAGTTTATAAAGTTGTATTTCTTTTTGTAACAGTAAAATAAGGTATAGTAGAATTGTGGTAACAAGAGAATTGTGCATGGCAACAGCCTTTTGTTTTGGTGGGAGGAGTTTAGCTAGGCTCCTCCCTCTCCCCTTCTCTCTCTCCTCTTGTTGACATGGAGGTGGCAGGATCTCTGGGTCCTTCTTTCTATCTTTTGGGGCATTATGTGTGCTCCAGGGGTGAGTTTTTATAACTTAAGTTGTGGCCACCATACCCAGGGTGACTAAAGTGTGTCAAAACACTTGTTAGCCCAGAGTTATGTCAAGAAGAGAGGACAAAAATTGTTGGGATACACCATGTGGAGAACAGCTATGGAGTGTGTAGATCTTTGTTTTGAAAATGTGAGGCTGTAATTGTATATTCTGTACATATCTATTGAGAATACAGATATATTTCTATAGTAGTAGTAGTTTACATAACCTGTGAAAAGGGCTGGTGAAAGGATATCAGAGACACTCAAGATGATCAGCCATGATGTAAGTATTACCCCGAGACAGATAAGGCCATTAGGTAAAAAGCTACCCCACACTAGAACATGTAGTGAGAACCTTACTATCAAAGTAATAAGAGACAAACCAACATAACAGGGGAGCTTGACTGGGAGAGTTGTTTGACTGCTAAAATAACTCAAAACATTCTTTGAACTATATGTACTGTTATGGGGTAATAACAGTTGCATGTTTCTGGTAGAAGATTTACCAAGGTGGTGTCAGTGGAAGTGTTTGTTTTCAATTTTATTAAATTACCCCGAACTATATGGCTGCGGGTTGGGATTGCTGTGTACCTGGTAAGGGAGATATCGTTGTGCCCGCAAAGCCGGGTCTCAAAAGAATATGCGGGAGAAGGGTGCCCTTTAGTGTTTTAAAGGGAGCCCCATGCCAGGAGGTCACATGTGTTTGCTTAAGGACCTGATTTGTAGTTAATATTGATAGATTTTTAGCATTTTTTAAAGGATAGTGCGGGCTTGTGGTGCTGTTAATAAAGGCAGTTACTTTTCCAATGGGTTTTGTTTGGGGTTTCAGATTATGGAGGTTTAATAGGGTCAACGGATAAATCACTTTTAGGTTTAAATAATGGTTATTTTATTTTTCCCCAACCCCATCAATTTGATGACTTTTAAAAGTGGAATCCTACTAGCTTGTTCCCTTTGGAAACCTGCCCAAAAAGAGCTAAATTCTTTGAACTATTCTTTGACCACCCTTAGGGAAATAATTCCCAGGGAAAAAAACAAGTATTTTATACACCACGGCAAATACCATCATATCACCACAGTCAATCTACACCGGGGGAAAAGACAACTTGGCTGAATATTTTTGCTTTTGCAACAATAATGTTTTACCCTCATGTCATAACATAAAAAAATCACACGGGTCCCCAGATCAGCAAATTTTTGTATCCCGGCCTTAGGAAATCATCCCAGTAAAACAGGTTTATCTTACTGTTACATATGTTGCACTTCTCTAACAAAACTAGGCCGACAAAGGGGCAGGTTATACAAGATTAAATGTTCTTATGTATCGAAACAAAATTTCAACAATACCTTTATCCTTTCAAAAAATCTTGTAATTGACAGTTTTTTATTTTGTTCAAAGCAGACTGTCGTTCAACATATACAATACACCGAGCAAGAGGAAACGCTTTGTATAAAACTTTTGTACTCGTGCGTGACAGTGGCCGGTATTGGATATTTTTGTTACACAGGAAGTAAAACATTGAAAGATACCATATTTTTATTGGGTATCTCATGATGTAGGGAAACATGAGGCATCTTATTTTGGAAAGGGGGCATATTAAAAACCCTGAAAACGGGTACACAACCCCTTTACCAGTGTTTCTTGCGAGTGAACATACAGTTTGGTGTGGCACGTCTTCTAACAAAACATATCCCATTTTTAAGGCGGGGCCCGGCGGTGAGTGAAGGTGTTTACTCCCAATGACATCATGGCTTGGGGGGGGGGGCGACAACAGATGTCCATTTTTTGACAACCATTCACCCTAACGAAACCGACAGGGGGCAAAGTTAATATGACTAAGAACATATTTGAAAATTAGTAACAGCGATTATTATACACAAAAAGCTTTTGGGTTTTGACAAATTGGCGAAGATTGGCTTGTTATTGTGTTTGTAAGAGTTACAAGTGGTACATGAAACTTTTTTTCCATCCATGGACTTCAATGCCAACGTATAAATATGTACAAAAAAAGCCCGGGCAACAACCCCATAGGTGAATTTGTTTGTTTGTTGTCAGACAACTCATAAAAAGTACCGGAACAACACCTGCTATACAAAACCCCCCTCAAAACTCCTCAAAAAATCCCGCTTGAGGAGGGAAGGGATCACTTTCATAATACAGCTTCCCTGCAACTAAGAAGAAATTTGCTCAAAGAATGTGTTGTCTCGCAAAAAACAAAAGGGCAGCAATAAAACGCAAAGACACTCAGTTATGGCGAGGAATGTAAGGACCTCTGTGAGGTACCTTGTTCAAGAACTTCCACAGGCTTAGCTTTTTTCTAGAAACGTCCAGTGTTTGTGCATATCTAAAATATAACGAACATTAGTATTATACAACATTTGTGCGTTTATTGTAGTAAACAACACGGGCAAACAATACAGTGGACCCTCAGCAAATGATATTAATCGTTCCTTAGAGCTAATCATCAACAAAATTACGTTACCGAAAAAATTTTCCTCCAAAGAAATAATGGAAATCCAATTAATCGGTTCCAAACGCCAAAAATTTTAAAAAAATTTTTTTTTCAAAAATAACATTTCCCTACAAAGAAAACAAGAACATGCATAATAACTATATAAAAAATTTAAAATAACACTTGCCATTATTGAAGATACGATATGATGATACACTTTTTTTTCTTGAACACTCGGGGGTTTTTCAGATGATACATGAGTAAAGGTTTCATTTTGCACCCCCATTAGCCTACAACAAAACAAGAAAGTTAGCCTTTTTTTTCAAGGCTTGTGTCCTGGGAGTCCCTTTTTCCTCCTGAGAAATGTGGGCCCTTTTTGGCATTTTCTTCCAGAACGGGCCCTTTTTTCGTCAAAATTTTGAACACTTTTTGGGGGTTTTGGAATTTTTCAGCTTCGCCTTTCCTTACACACTGGGGTAGCCACACAACCCTAATCTCTAAAAACCAACCTTTGCTGGCCAAAATTCCCCAAATATGACAAGTTCCAGGCATTTTTTCCGTTCACCGGGGTGTTACTTTTAGGGGCATGGGCCCCAAACATTTTTATAAGTAAAACAGTTACGGACCTGATTTTACCTGGAGAGAGTTCCCGGGGTCAACCCCCCCGGGGGGGCCCGGTCTGTGACCAGGCCCTCCTGTGGATCAACCCTGACAACCATTTTACTCTGGCGCATGCAAACCAACATACGAGCCACAGCCCGCTAAACAGGCCACCTTTTAGGTGCTTGTCCAGTGCCAGTTTGAAGACGCCGGGGGTCTGTTGTAATCCCCCTTATGTAGCGGGGGCAGTTTGAACTCCCTCCCCCTGACATTTATTGGTGGTCTCTAAGGGGCAGTGCCCCCCCTGTTTTTCTTTGGGGGATGTTGCTCGTCTCCAAGTCTTTTGCTTCGTAGTGAGTGTTTTTCGTGTGAAATTTTCGGTCAGTCCCTTTGGGTTTTTTCCAGTGATATAATCATGTATCCTCCCCCTTTTTCCAGGGAATACGGGTTCAAAAACCTAAAGCCCCCCCAGTAATTGGGGGTGTTTTATCCTGTTAGCACGCCATGAAGGTTTCTGTACTTTTTCTGGGTCACAATTTTTCACTTCCCTTGAAAGGTGCTGTTAGGGCAGCAATTTCCAGCCTAGATAGAACAAGCGACCTGAAGAGTGTCACATGGGTTTGGGCTCCCTCTTTTTAAAAGGTTTCATTATCCTCCTGTCATTTTTCTAGCAGATGCGATCGATACAAGTTAGGTCTTTAAGGGGTGGACCCTCCGACATGATCACCCGGGTTTTTGACGTTGGTGTTTCGCTCTTTTTGGGGCCAAATTTGTTTTGTACTCTAAAATATTTAATTTCCTCGTGTTTACCAACTGATAATTAAAATTTTTCTCACTTTGAATTTCATATTGGTTTTTGCAGCCCACTGAAAGTTTTGGTTATGTCCGCCGGGACCTTTGCAGTGTCTCAATGGAAGACACTGTACAGATTCGGGTGTCATCTGAAAAGGAAGACACGTGCGTGGCTGACATCCTTTCTATGTCAGATATGGGGATGAGGAACAAGATGGGAGCGAGTACTGTGCTTGGGGAACAGACTTTCACCGTGCCTGCCTCGGATTTTCTCTTTTGACTACTACTCTCTGTGTTCTGTTAGGAGGAAATTATAGATCCATCGACCGACTTTTCCTGTTTTCCTTTAGCACGCTTTTTTGGCCTATTACCCCATGGTCACACTTGTCAAAGGGTTTTTGCAAAGTCTTATATTTTTACATCGCATTTTTTTTGTCTTCTATGTCTAGGACCTTTCGAGTGACCCAATATTTGAGACAGACGGGAGCGACCCTTTCTAAACCCATGTTGCCCGGGGTTGGTAACTGATGGGTTTCAGATGGGGGGTGATCTTGCTTCTTAACTTTTTCAAAGTTTTTTATGATAGGGATTTAGTGCATCAGTCTGTAGTTCTTTGCTTTCTTAACTGCCCCCCTTTGTGGAGGGGGGCTGTCTGTTTTTTTAGTACCTGTGGGATGACCCCCGTGTCCATGCTCCCCTCCATGATGGTAAAGGGCTCGTGATGGGGGCTTCTTGCATTTCTTGATGAACAGGATTCCAGATTTTGGCCCCCGGGGGCAGAGGCATGGGCAGGGTCTTTTACGCCTTTTCGAAGTCATTTGGCTCAGGATAACATCAGATACTTGTTTTTAACCAAATTCTGTGCTCTTCAAAAAAAAATTCTTTTTGATCGTCGACTCTCAGTCGGTTTATGGCTTGCAAAAAACTGAGTCATAGGGGACTTGATAACTCCTCTTTTTCCTTGCTGTCTTGTAACCCCTCCGTTTAAGTAAGGCCCAATACGGGACGTTTTTCTCGACTTTGATTTGGCATGGGAAAAAATATTTGGGGGTTTTTTCATTTCATTTAGGGTTTTAGTTTTTTTTCCCGCTTTTCCTGACCCTAAAAAGATTCCTTTACTTAATTCGATTTTTTGCTATTTCCTACCAGTGTCCCCCACGCATTTCAGATAGATTGACCTCTTTACCCGCCTTTTTATTTTTTTCCGTCGCCGTAAAGAGAGCGCCTGTCTCTTTCATTTTAACTACTCCCCTTTTTTCTAGGGGAAATAAGTCTTTGAAACACGATGCCCCCAAAGTTAACTGTTCTAGGCAAATTTGGGGTCTGTTTTGCTTATATATTTTCCCACTTATATCAGTTAGGACTTGGTTTATTGGGCCCCCACTTTATGTTTTTGTTATTGAAATTGAATGTGGTGAATCCCCCTCGTACAAATCTCTTTTTGTCAGTCTGGGGTCTGCGCATACTGTCTAAACCCTAAATTTATTTGTGATCTGAGTATTTTGTTTTTGATATGGTGACATTCTTATCAATCACATTTTTAGTGAAGAAGGTCACGTATTCTGCGTCTATAGGCCTATTATTTCTGGTTTAAATTGAATTTTGTGCAGAGATTTAAAAGCTCGTGTGAGTGTGGTTTTTCATCAGACTGCCCCCGGTGTTTATTACTGCAACAATATTTTTTGCATTTTTCCCCCATTTTGGGTCCCTTTAAGTTGAAATCCCCCAGGAGCAAAGTTGGGGCAGGACTGGAAGATTTTCCAGACGTGTAAATTTTTTAACAGCTGTTCCTGAATTGCTGGGATTTCATCCGGAGGCTTGTAGAAACCACAATGACTATTTTTTGGTTCTCGACCTTTACGCAAAACTTCCACTACACATTTGAGGATTAAGCATTTCTGTGCAAACAAGGACCTGCAATGTACGGCCAACCCCCCCCCCCTTTGCCTTTCACTCTGTCACATCGATATTTGAAACCGGGGATCCATTTTCGTTGCCAAGTGATCCTTTAGTGGCCAGTGAAAGCTCCGAACACCCCTTTGCCTCTGAAAAAGCAGCCCCATGGTGAAAGGTATTTTTTTTGTTTATTGCTGGCTTTAGACCCTGTATATTTGCAAAGAAGAATGTCATCGGACTGGGGTTTTGTTTTACTGGGGGGTTTTTTTTCCGCTTTAAAATCTGATCTGTTGGGTTGGAGTGGGGGCCATCGACTGTGGTTCCACTCCAGAAATGACGGATTTGGTGTACAATTTCTGCCATTTCCTCCCATTTTTTTCCTTCCGGCACAAAAAAAACCTCTCCCTCTTGAGTGGTTTGGGGCACCCAGGTTTTCCCAGGGCCTGGATTTTTTGATCTTTTGTCCCTTTGAGGTGTCCGGGCAACTTAATTATAGCACATTTTTTTCCTGACGAAGAGGTCAAAATTCGGGGTAAAAATTTACAGGAAGGGAGTTTGCATTTTCCTGTTGTCATAGGGGCACGCATTTTCTGGGTGGGTCATAGTTCACGCCCATCTTTTTTTTTCCAGATTTCCCATGTCGCGATACCAAATGCATATATGTGCACAGGCTTGGTTTCCTTTTCCTTTGGGTTTTCTGTGACTGTATTCCCTGTTGGTGCATGTTTCCCTGTCTTACCCTATCTTCCCTAGCCCCAACAATGGAGCCCCCACCAGTTGTTTTTGGTAATATATCCCACTTTGCTAGGGGAATCCCTTGTTTGCTATTTCCTTTTGTATTTCTTTTTGCAATTTTTTTTTATCTATCTTTGATACACTTGTTTCCCCACTAGGGCTCCTGCCCCTAGAGGCTTTTTATATGCTTTCCCTTCCTGTGTAAAATTTTCCCGACCCTGGAAAAAAATCTCCGGGGTTCACCATTACTGTCTCCCAGGACAGCACCCCCACTTCACCATTACTGTCCCCGGACAGCATCCCCAGTTTCCCCTTACTGTCTCCCGGGAAAAGTCCCCAGTTCACCTTCTGCCCCAGACAGCACCTCCACTTCACCATTACTGCCCCCCAGGCAGCCCTCAGCTTCACCATTACTGTCTCCCGGGACAGCACCTCCAGCTTCACCATTACTGTCTCCCAGGACAGCACTATCAGCCCCAAAAATTTACTGACTACCGGACTCACCTCCAGCCTTACATTTTCTGACTACAGGGCCATATAAGGGCAGTACCATTCACCCAAAATTTTTATTTCCCATCGTTTAAAAGTTTCCAGGTTGTCTTGAAAGCATTTGAGTTACCTCTTTTAATCCCCTTTGTATTTTAGTCCACAGATTTACCCCTTTGGGCATCCCAAAACAACACCCCTTTTTTTAATACTGCTTTAGCTATTCTTGGATACTGCACAAGGGGCGTGCAGACCCACACAGCTTTATAATGATTTGAATGTTTATTACTGTAAAAATTCTACTAGCAACCTCTTGAATACTCTTTTTTAAAACCCTTTTGTAAAGCCTCTATCTGTATTCCTATTTTTAACTGACTTTTATACGGACAGCTTACCGGAGTACACTCCAAAAACCTAATTATATTGAATTGATGGGGACTCAGTTCTAAATTTAAGGGGTGATCACTCTTTGGACTGGAGGGAGCGGGTCAAGCCTTTTTCAATAAATAGGTTTAACAAATAACCCCCCACAAAAAGACAGAAGCTACGACGACTTTTTGGTCCGACTTGGACCCTTGACAAAGGGGTATACAAGACACACAAACACACAATTTAAAAAAGTAGTTTATAAAGTTTATTTCTTTTTTTAACAGTAAAATAGGATAGTAGAATTTTTGGTAAAAAAGAATTGTGCATGGAAAAAAACCTTTTTGTTTGGGGGGAGGGGTTTAGCTGGCTCCTCCCTCTCCCCCCTTTTCCTCTCCCTTTTGACATGGGGGTGGCAGGGGTCCTGGGGCCCCTTTCATCTTTTGGGGCATATTTTGCCCAGGGGGGGATTTTTTTTAACTTAAGTTTTGGCCCCCATACCCCGGGTGACTAAATGTGTCAAAAAAACTTGTTAGCCCCGAGTTTTTCAAGAAGAAGGACAAAAATTGTTTGGGAAAAAACCCTGTGGGGAACACTATGGAGTGGTAATCTTTGTTTTGAAAAATGGAGGCTGTAATTGTATATTCTGTACATACTATTGAAATACAGATTATTTTTATAGTAGTAGAGTTTACAAAACCTTGAAAAGGGCTGGTAAAGGATATCAAGACACCAAGAGATCAGCCATGATGTAATATACCCCGAACAGTAAAAAGGGCCCTTAGGGAAAAAAACTACCCCACACTAGAACATGTAGTGAGAACCTTACACAAAGTAAAAGAGACAAAACCCAAAATAAAAAGGGGAGCTTTGATTGGAGAGTTTTTGACTGCAAAAAACCAAAACATTTTTTAATAATTCGTTTTTGGGAATAAATTTTCATGTTTTTGGGAAAGATTTACCAAGGGGGTGTCAGTGGAAGTGTTGTTTTTAATATTAGTTTTTTCAGGTTTTTTTCTCCTAAGGTGGGAGAAAGGTTTTAGTAACACATTTTTGTTGTGTTTGGGAAGTGCTATGGCATGTTTACATTTAATTTTTGGTTATTTAGTGCCGTGGGGAAAAATTGCTACTGATACTGTAAGAGGGGAAACAAATGTTTTAAAAATAAAAACTTGTCAGAAAAATGATCTTTAAACGTTTTAGGCTTTAGGGGAAAAAGGAAAAATTCATCAGAAAATGCCTGGGAAAGTGAACATGAGGATCATACCCCAGGGTTTCGAAATGGAGAGAATGAACTGAAATAGCTGTGGGTAAGGCTGAAATGAAAATTTAAAGAAAGCTAAAAAGGGAAAACACAAAAGGGTTGGAGGTTCAAAAAAGAGCCTGGCATACTTTAAAAAACAAAGCGCAAATTTTGTCCCAATTTTTCAGAGATAGATATTTTTTTTTTTTGAAAAGACTGCTTTTGGGGCAAGGGTGGCCCAAACAAAGGGGCTACCCCAGTTCACACACAACTTGTGGGTAAAGGATTCCAGAGAGTAGAGAACTGGAGGGGCAAAATTTTTCTGATTAGAAAAAAATTTAAAAAGGAAATTTTCGCAACCAAAGATACCTGAGAAATATAAACAAAATTTCAGGAACAAAAATTTCAGGAGGGCAACCTTAACGATTTTTGGGGGTGAAAAACGTTCCTTTTTAAGAAAAGGGTTTGTTCCAAAGGATTAATAAAGACAATAACAAATTTTTAAAATCTGATGGTTCATGAGGAATTTTACAAAACAACCCTTTGACCTCAGAGAATATTTGGGGGGACAAAAAACCCCGATAATCTTTCAGAAGCACTGGAACAGGGGACCGTTCTTGGCTCGCAGGGAATTGGGAAGTAAAAAAAGTCAGCCCTTCTGAAAAAAATTTCCCCCCCCTCTTCTAAACCTTATTTCCAATCCTAGGTCAAAAAGGTTTAAATGGGACAAAAAAATTTTTAGGGACAAATAAGGCGAGGCCCCTCAAAAAAAAGAAAGAAAAGGAAAGCGCTGGAGCCAAAAATTTACCAGACAATCAATAATTTTTCAGGTCCCGGTAAACAGTACCAGTCCACACCAATGGTAAAAAAACCTTTAAGAGTTTCCTGTTACATTAACAAAAATGGCACACACAAAAATTTTTCTGGGCAAGGGCAGCGAGATCAGGAAAGGGAGGAACCCCCCAGAGGACTCTAACGCAGACACACATCCCGTTTTCCTGATTTGGTCCCTTTAAAGCAAGGGGGGAGGACCGTGGGTCTGACCCCCGGGTGCGGTATTTTCATAATCCACGTTGCTTTGCATAGGATTTGGGAGGGGTTTAGAACATACTGTCCTTGAAGATGGATGTAGCACCACTCCTTGCACTTTTTGAGTCGCCAGTGCCCAAGGATACCTATACGGGTAGATTAAAAAATTTTAAGGGTATTACAGGTTTACCCATAAGAACACCCGACCAAAAATTTTGGGGAGAAAACTGCAAAACCCAAATTGTTTTCCCCATAGGTATTTTAATGAAATTCCCTTCGAAGGGGTTTTAAACCCTTTTTGGAAAAAAGTTTGGGGCTGTTTAAAAGTGAAGAAAACCCCAGTATGGGGGCAACCAGGCCCCCAAAATTTGGGAGAAGAAGGGTAGGGAGACCCGCCAGACCTTTTCCCTGTTGGTGCCATCACAAAAGATGTCTCTGACCAAAAACCAAGGGGAATCCTTATATTTTTCATGAGAGGTGAGGACTTATTTGGTAACTCTGCTTTCGAGTTGAACTCGCAACTGAAGAAAAGGAGTTCCACCAATTATGAATTTTTATATTATTTAAACAAAAAGAACGCTAAGCCCCAAGGGCTATACAGCGCTGCGGGGGAGGAAAGGGAAACGAGGGGACGGTGGGGAAAAGGGAATGGGGAATAATAGGTACGGAAACACGGGGGAGTGGATGGGAAAGGGGAAAGGGCACAAAGACTGAAATAAAAGGGCTGAGGGGAGTCAAAAAGTATCATCAGAGTTTTTGGAGTAAATCATCGTTTAAAAAAACAAGAGAGAGCAGGATTTAAAGGGGGGTCCTCACAAGAAAGGGGAAAGGGAAAAAGAGAGTAGTAGAACAAGACGACGTTGGGGTTTGGTGCTCGTTGATAAAGGGCAGTCTAACAAATGTGGCTAATCGATACTGGAACTTTACACGCTCACAGAAGGAACAGGGTGCCCCCCAAGAGATACCCATGATAAAACGAGGGGACCAATCAAGGGGGAGAGAGTGGCTCCCAACCTCGGCACTGATGACAAGAAACGGCCATAACCAGCTTGGTTTAATAGAAGAATTTGTTACCGAGCAGGTTTACCAACTTTTTTGCCCAAAGGGTGCAAGGGGGGTAGCTATTTCAGCAAAATACAGTGGACCCCGCATAACGATTTTCTTTTGAATGCGACCAATTATTAATGTATTTTTTAAGTGCGTTTGTACGTGTATGTTGGGGGTCTGAAAGGACTAATCTCAGTGACCCCCGGTTTTAAAGATTTTTAACCGTGCAAGAGGGGTCACGTTATGCGAAATAACGTTATGCGAATGAAAATTTTCCCCATAAAAAAAAAGAAAAAAATTAATCCCTGCAAGACGCCCAAAAGTATGAAAAAATTTTTTTTAC
The DNA here is from genome assembly GCF_026875155.1 of Cherax quadricarinatus. Lineage (NCBI taxonomy): Eukaryota > Metazoa > Arthropoda > Malacostraca > Decapoda > Parastacidae > Cherax > Cherax quadricarinatus. Next base: position 1,722,064 of record NC_069423.1, on the reverse strand, counting down.
CACATAAATGTTAATTTTTTAAAACACACAAAAGAAAAAGGCATGCACAATTTAAATGACACTTACTTTTATTAAGATCTGGTGAATTTAGGGGGGGGAGGGGGGGAGAGAGGGTTATGTTTAGAAGGGAATCCCCCCCCCCTTAGGGCTTAGGGAGTAAGTCCTTTTCTGGGGTTACTTCCCTTCTTTTTTTAATGCCACTAGGGGCCCCTTCAAGTCACTGGGCTTTTTTCCCCAAAAATCTGTCCATAGTGGCCTGTACCCCCTTCCTTTTTTGACTTGCTAAAGTTTCCAAAATTTTCATGTAAAATCACCAGCACGCTTGCAATAGCTGTGTGAGGGTGATTTTTATCCATGAAATTTGCACCAAGCCATTAGCACAGATTTCCTTTTTTCTTTGATAGGCAACTTTTTCAATTTTTCCTCCCCTCCCTGAACCCGTTTCCCAGGGCTGGCCTCTTTCTCTTGAAGTTGATTTACACCATCATGGTTAGTTCTTTTATTGTCCCCCCTCCACTAACCTTTCCACATCCCCCCACTAACCTCCAACCCCCAAGGACTTTTCCCCCCGCCCCAAAGGATTCCTCAACTGGCCAGGATTCCAGGGGTTTGCCTCAAACCCCCAAAATCCCTTTTGTCTACACATTCTGGCCACAGTTTCTTCCCAACAGAGTTCAAGGTCCTCTTGTCACTTCCCCCCCAAGCCTTCCTATAAGGTTTACCAATTGGGGTATTTAAAATGATCTCTCCAAAACTCTTTTTTAAGTCATTGAGGGGGGTCATTCAAAGCACCTTTTCAAACAGACTTTGTGTACAGTTTCTTGAAGTTTGGGAAAAAACCTGCTGGTCCATGGGCTGCAGGAAGATTGGGATTTGGAGGCAAAAACTTTACCTTTAAAGAAAACTCATGTCCCCAAAAGTCGCTCTGCCACTCTGTAGGATACCAGGGCATTGTCCCAACACCAGGGGGCACTTATTTTTTTAATTTTTTTCATTAGGGAATTTTTCACATTGGGGGGAAATGCATGGTGTAACCCGTTTTAAAAAAAATTCCCTAGTGACCCATGCCTTACGTTGCCCTCCACAGCACACACAAATTACCTTTAGGACATTCTTTTTCCTGAACGCCTGGGATTTCAGAGTGATCACTAATAAAGGCTTTACTTTGCAATCACCAGTACATTTGGGACACATCAACAAAGTACCTGTCTTTCATAGGCTATTCTAGTGCCTTTTCCTCCTAGTAAAGTAGGTCCTGCGGCATTTCTTCCAGAACAGGCCCCCGTTTTTACACAATTAAACACTTTTTCAGTTTCAGTCCTTCAGTTTCTAGTACTCCTTGAATTCCGCACAATTTTTCAGCCCCTTTGTGCCCAACTGGGAGCCTCACCATGCCTTACACACTATGGATGCCACTACGCTTCTTAAATTCTCAAAACCAAATTTTGCTGGCCCTTTAAATTCACTCACACATCACAGTTCAGCATTTTTTTAATTAAATCCCACAACTTCCTAGCCTTTTCAAATGATCGCTTGAGGATGCTATCCCTGCTATTTTTTTCATTTACCACACCAATAAGAGTCTCTCAACATCTTCCATCACTTGCGATCTTTGTTTCGAAAACACGTTGAACCTTGGCAAGAACAGCTTCCTTGATTGTCTTTCTGGTGCCCACAATAGTAGCGATGGTTGATTGGGGTTTCTTGTACAGCTTGACTAGGTCGGCTATACGCACTCCACTTCATACTTAATCAATTATCTCTTTCTTCATCTCTATAGTAATTCTTACCCTTTGAGGTGTAGGGTTGGCACTAGAAGCTTTCTTGGGCCCATGGTCACTTATTTCCAGAAACAGCACCGAAAATACTGTAATAATACGAAATATTCCGAGTGTATGCTTGGATGTTACCGCAGAGGCTGGCTGGTAAACAATGGGACGGGGTGGCACATGTGAGGCTGGCTGAGGGCACATTGGACGCGTCTCGGACGAAAATCGGTAAGCGGGTTTTTAATCGGTATGCGCGGCAAAAATTTTGCGATAAAAGTAATCGTTATGCGGAAAAATCGCTATGTGATGCCATCGTTATGCGGGGGTCCACTGTACTTCACAATATTTCTTATGGGAACAAATTCGGTCAATACTGGCACCTGAACATACTTCTGGAGTGAAAAAATATCGTTAACCGGGGGTCCATTGTAGTCCAGAAATGGAACACCTCGATAGGAAATTGGTAGGTCATGTACTGCTGACCGCGCAGCAGTGTCTGCCTGTTCATTGCCCTGTACGTCGACATGACCAGGGACCCAACAAAAAACAATATCTTTATGTTTGGTAGAGATACGGCGTAGCCGAAGTTGGATACGGAGAACTAGGGGATGAGATGTATCAAATTTTCGTATAGCCTGTAGAGCACTAGGGAGTCTGAGACTACTACAAATGATGACACAGGCATAGATGCGATACGAATAAGTGCTGCAAGAATGGCATACAGTTCAGCAGTAAAAATGCTAGCTGAAGATAGTAAATGCCCCCGCACGACACTGTCCGGAAACACTGCTGCGAATCCGACGCCGTCTGAAGACTTAGAGCCATATGTGTACACAGCGGTGGCATGAGAATGGGAGTGGAAGTGATCAAGAAAAAGAGCGGGAAGCCACTGTAGGCAGTTGAGCTTTCGAGCAAGGGAGTGAGAAAGAACAGACCCGAACAGCTGGAACTTCCCAGGGGGGTAGGGAAAAGTGAGATGCTACATGAACATATAAAGGTGGTAACTGAAGGGAAGACAAGAGTGAATGGAGGCGAAGAGAAAAGGGATGGAGCAAACAGGGGCGGCGAACGAATAAAGAATGTCTACTAATATCGGTGACCATTCTATAAATGGAAGGATTGTGTAGATCGTGAGAGCGTACATAGTAGCGAAGGCAATGGGCATCACGGCGATCAGACAAGGATGGAACATTCGCTTCTGTATAGAGGCTCTCAACAGGGGAAGAGCGAAAAGCACCAAGGCACAAACGTAATCCTTAGTGATGGATAGAGTTAAGGCTAGAGAGAGTAGCAGGAGAGGCCGCGGAATAAATCTGGTCACCATAATCGAGTTTCGATAAAACGAGGGCTGAATGTAGGCGAAGCAGAGTTCGATGATCAGCTCCCCAGGAAAGATGAGCAAGGGTTTTAAGAAGGTTTAGCCGGCTGTGACAAGTTGCCTTCAGAGAGGTAATGTGAGGTTTCCAGGATAACCTACGGTCAAAGAGAAGGCCTAGAAACCTGACTGTATCACGTTCGGGGATACGGGAGCCATAGAGATACAAAGGATGATCGGAGATAACAGAGCGTCTAGTGAAAGTAATTTGGTGAGTTTTGGTACTTGAAAATTTAAACCCATGCGTGGTGTAAGTAAGTAAGTAAGTAAGTTTATTCAGGTATACACAAATACAGTTACATAGAATTATCTTACATAGCAGCATATGTGTAGAGAACCTAGGATTACCCAAAAAAGTCAGACAGAGTGACTTATTTCCACTGGCCCAAGTGGAAACACGGTCGACCGCATACTGGAGAGAAACTGCAATAAGATGACAGTCAGCGCCTGCACAAGCAATAGCGAAGTCATCAACATAAGAGTGATGACCAAATATTGGGTGGAAGAACAGAGGCCAAATCATTTATAGCAAGGAGAAAAAGTGTTGTGCTTAGAACACATCCCTGAGGGACACCTTCAGCTTGGACGAAGTCCGGGGAAAGAACATTATTGACTCGAACATGGAAATGTCTGTCAGTTAAAAAGTTCTTAAGGAAGGATGGTAGATTGCCTCGGAGGCCTAAGGAATGAGCCTGGGCCAAAATATTATACCTCCAAGTTGTGTCATATGCCTTCTCAAGGTCAAAAAATATGGCAATAACTGAGTGATTATTCGCAAAGGCATTACGAACATACGTATCCAAGCGTAGTAAGGGGTCTATGGTAGAACGGCCCTTACGAAAGCCATATGACTAGCGGAGAGACTGTTGTGTGTCATCTAAATACCACATTAAACGTCAATTTACGAGACGTTCCATCACTTTGCAAACTGCACTAGTAAGAGCGATGGGACGATAGTGGGAGGCATCATGTCCTGTAGTACCCGGTTTGCGGAAAGGGAGAACAATGGCAGATTTCCACAGCTGGGAAGAACTCCTTGTGCCCAAATAAGATTGAAGAGGTGTAAGAGGACTACAAGGGCGACCGATGTAAATGTTGTAACATAACGAATATGAATGTCGTCAGGCCCAGCTGCCGATGATCGGCAAGCTGAGAGCGTTGCCTCCAGTTCTTAAAGTGTAAAAGGCACATTATACTGTTCTTCTCTGAGAGAAGAAAAGTCCAAGGGTACTAACTCTCTGGCAGACTTTGAGGAAAGAAACGAGGGGCATAGATGGAGCCCTCGGGAAATACGGACCAGATGTGTGCCAAGTTCAATGGCAACGTCGAGAGGGTTTGCTACATCAACACCAGCGACCCGTAGAACAGGAGCCGGTTCAGGAGAGTATTTACCACTCAATTTCCTCACTTTTTTTCCAGACTGCACTCATAGAAGAAGCAGAGGTGATGGTGGAAACATAGTCTCGCCAACAAGTGCGTTTAGCTTCATGGATGACATGGCGAGCGATCGCATGCTTCTGCTTAAAATCAAGAAGTCTCTCAGCGGTTCTATTGTACCGGTACCTGCCCCATGCAGCACGTTTCAAACGTACTGTACGAGCACAAGCAGGAGACCACCAAGGCACGCACTTCTGAGAATGCCTGCCTGAGGTTTGGGGTATAGAATGAGAAGCTGTGGTATAAACTGACGTCGAGAAGATGTATAGGAGCTCATCAATGGAGGATGAAGAAGGAACCTCACTAAAAGCAGTGAGGTGTGAGTAAAGATCCCAATTTGCCCGATCAAATTGCCAGCGAGGGCTACGGAAAGGTGGTGAATAGGAAGGAGAAGTAAGAATGATCGGAAAATGATCGCTGTCATGTAAGTCCGGTAGAACGGACCAGGTGAAGTCTAGTGCAGTGGAGGAAGAGCAGACTGATAGATCGATGCAAGAGAGAGTATGAGTACGAGGATCAAAATGGGTGGGAGTACCCGTATTTAAAACATGGAGTGGGTGAGAGGCGAGAAAAGCCTCCAACTGGATGCCACGTGAGTCACAATGAACCCCCCCAGAGAAATGGTGGGCATTAAAATCACCAAGTACAGAAGTGGTGGTGGTAAGGATGAAACAAGAAAGGCAAAGTCTGGGATAGAAAATGCTCGAGAAGGAGAGAGATAAAAGAACATATTGTAAACCACTTATCAAGTGGATACGGGCTGCAGTGTAATGCAGCGAGGTATGGACAAATAGTTGACAGTACGGAATATCATTGCATAGAAGAAGGGCACTTTCATTAAAGGTCCCATCTGAGAAAGGATCCGAAGAATACAATAAATTATAGCCTGAGATAGGTTGGAAGACAGCCGAGTGTAATTTTGGTTCTTGTAAGCAAGCACCAACAGGGGAAAAACCTGGAAAGCAACATCTGAAGCTCACCCCGATTACCCCTGAGGCCGCAGATATTCCACTGTAAATAGGCCATGATTGGCGATGAAGAAAATACCAGGAATCTGTAGGTAAAGGCACCTACGGACTAGAGGGGTTAGAAAAGTCAACGTGTGGTGGCATTGGAAGACGTTCAAGTAGCGAAGGAACGGAGCGTTGCAAAGAATGGGGTTGTGAAGATGGAGGAGAGGGAAGAGAAGGAACAGGAAGTGAATCAGTGTCCATTGAAGGTTTAGTCTCTGCAATATATTCTGAAATGGCTTCAAGTGTTTCTGAATTCAAAGATGTATGGGAGACCATATTGGAGATAGAAGGAGGAGGGTGAGTAAAGATTGGGACAGTAATGGACTGTACCAAAGTAGAGGGGAGGGAAGAGTGTAAGGGACTGGAGATGAAGTTGTGGGGGGGGATAGAAGAGGCAGAAACCTGGGAGGTGGCAGAAGAGGGAGAAACTTAGGAGGGGATGGGGGTGGAAGGCATAGTACGAGGAGGAGGGTGAATCTCCACACTTGTAATAGAGCCAGAGAGAGGGGAAGAACTAGGTACAGAGACTGGAAATGTAAAGTGTGGAGGTGGAAGAAGGGAAGGAAGGGGCAAAGAAGATTTGAGCAATGTGGATTTTTTGGACTTCTGAGAAGTAGAGGGGCGATTGGTATTAGGTGTCGTACAAGGTCTTGTCGATACTGGGGCTTGTGAGGAAGGACGCAAAGATGTGAGAACAGATTGAGTTGTAGTCGGGACGTCAGAGCCAAGGACAGCAAAAGGATTAGATGCCGAGTGGCTATGGGAGGGGTAACAACAGAGGAGCTGCAGAAGATGGGACCCCAGAAGTGGGGGGGATGTTTGGAAACACGAGAATAAGAACACGGGGGTAGTCCCCCCTTGGAGGCAGAGATGAGTAACTGCCATAGCATAAGGGAGACCTTCTGCCTCTTTGAGGCAACGGATTTCACGTTCATTTAAGTAGACCTGGCAACGGCGGGAGTACGAAGGGTGAGCTTCATTACAATTAAGGCAAGATGGAGGTTGACTGCAAGATGTATTAGAATGGTCGTTGGCACCACAGACTGGGCATTCGGCCATAGATCTGCAATATTTCGCTGGGTGACCAAAACACCAGCAATTTCTACATTGTTGCGGTGTAGGTATCACCTTTCGAACTTGTAACCGATGTCCCGTGACATATACAGAGGACGGGAGTTCTCGGCTGTCAAAAGTTAAATGAGCCACATTGCAAGGGTAACGTCTCCGCCCCCGGCAGGAAGGACATAAGTGTCTACTTTGAGGATTGGGAGATCCTGGAGTTCCAGCTGTTCAAAAATGTCATTGCCACATGACTGGAAATTCTGTTGGACTATGGTATGGGGCAGAATGACAATACCACTACAAGAATTGAGAGAAAGATGTTTTTCAATAGTGATAGGAGTAGTATCGATATTCGAAAGGAGAGAAAGATCATGAGCTTGGGTAGCATTCTGGACAGTGACGATGCGCGTACCGCTCTTGAGAGCATGAAATGAAATATCACTACCAACATGACGCAGGAGCGCTTTGCCAATACTATGGTCAGAAAGGTAGGCAGAAGAAGAAGTCGGTCTTAAAGTAAAGAATTTAGTCCATTGTGTGGTCTGAAATTGAGCGTGGAGAGGGAGTGCTTGACGTGTCGGTCTTTTCCGAGTAGAATGGGAAGGTAACGAAGGAGCATCATCAGGAGATTGACATTGGCGTTTAGGAGTAGGACCGGAGTTGGTCCGGCGTGAAATGGGCGGGCGATTCGAAAATTGCCGTACCGTAGAGGGAGAAGCCGGAAGCATAGTCAAAGGAGAGCGGAGTTCAGACAAATCGAAGGAGTCAGTCGAAGCCCCGGTACCTGAAGCGGGTGAGGAAACAGCACCAGCAAGAGGCACAGGGGCATCAGGAGTGTCCGAAGAGTGGTCTAAACACAAGACAGGGTCAGAATGGGGTGCGGTATCAAGAAGGGGCCCGGGGGTAGTGGGTTCATGGATTGGGTTCTCCATGGTTAGGTTACTCCTTTGCTTTTTGCTTTTAAGAAAAAAAAAGAAAGAAGAAAATAAAAATAAAAAAAAAAGAATAAAAAAAGGGGGGAGCGGGGAGGAATAGTTCCCAGGAGGAATGAAAGGGCCAGAAATCTCCCTCCGCGCCCAAGAGGACCTCAGCACTGCTAGTAACGCAGATGCAGCATGGAACCCGTGCCATACCCTACCCTTCATGCCAGTAAACCAGCAATCCGGGATAGCAACCTCACATCTGCCGAGCTACCTCGGTGGATGTTATGGGGATATAGGACCCAACATGTATTTATAAGTAACAGTTACTATAATAATACCTAATTATATTGAATTGATGGGGACTTTGCTCTAAATGTCAGAAGGACTGATCAACCTTATGACTGAGAGGCAGCTGGGTCAAACCTATTTTTCTCAATATAATAGGTTATACTATAGACACACAAACACACAAATTAAATAAGTAGTTTATAAAGTTGTATTTCTTTTTGTAAAAGTAAAGTTAAGAGGTGGTAGAATTGTGGTAACTGGAGAATTGTGCTTGGCAACAGTCTTTTGTTTTGGTGGGAGGAGCTTAGGTAGGCTTCTCTCTCTCTGACTCTCTCTCTCTGTGGCTGACCTTCAACCTGGCAGGATCTCTGGGTCCTTCTCCTATCTTTTGGGGCATCATGTGTGCTCCAGGGGTGAGTTTTTATAATTTAAGTTTTGGCCACCATACCCAGGGTGACTAAAGTGTGTCAAAACACTGGTTAGCCCAGAGTTATGTCAAGGAGAGAGAAGGAAGAGTGTTGGAACACACCATGTGGAGCACAGGATGGAGTGTGTAGATTTGTTTTGAAAATGGAGGCTGTGATTGTATATTCTGTACATATCTATTGAGAATACAGTTATATTTTTATAGTAGTAGTTTACATAACCTGTGAAGAGGGCTGGTGAAAAGGTATCAGAGACACTCAAGATGATCAGCCATGATGTAAGTATTACCCCTAGACAAATAAGGCCATTAAGTAAAAGCTACCCCACACTAGAACATGTAGTGAGAACCTTACAATCAAAGTAATAAGGGACACACCAACGTAACAGTGGACAAGAGAGAGGGCAGCCGGATATCCGCCACAAAGCATACCTCTTTCGGCCACCACCCCCGGAATCCGAAAGGTGGCTTCCAGAGATACACCCGTCGCCCGAAAGACACCCAAAGCTACTCCGGGATACCGGAGAGGGATCGGGACATCCCCAGGCAATCCAGATTCCACGGCAAACTACGCCACCGCCAAGAACCTCAATGGAATGGGATGGACCCCGGTGTCCTTTCCCCTACCTAGGAACTAGCGCGCCTGTAGGAGAAATCCCAAAGGCCAAAAAGAGGAAGGGCAAAAGGGAGGGGTGGGGAGGAGGAGGAATGGAAAAAGGGGAGGATGGGGAGGATGGGATAGGGGAGGGGAGAATGGGGGTTAATTAGGTTCGGTCTGAGGAAGAAGACCGACAGGGCTAATTCCTCAGACCAAGAGCCTCTTCACCACGCCAAGGAGCCCCCCTTGAAGAGGCAGTATCGATGGAAGGAGAACAAGGGTTTTGTCCCCAGATGGCGATGTCCAAGGTTTCCAGGCATTTCTTCTGGTCTCAGCTGTGGGAGACTGTCAGAGAGTATATTGAGACCTATCATGACTTTCAATTTAAGGGAAACCTAGTCGAAGTATTAAACCTGTTCCCCTTCAGTCTATTTCAGCACCAGGTGAACCCTTCAGCAAGCTGGTAGTAGATGTACTTGGTCCATTCCCAAGGACCAAACTGGGAAATGATTATTTACTCACAAATATTTTGCTCGACTACCAGGTACCTGGAAGCAGTCCCTCTACATAAGATAACAGCTCGTATAGTCTTAAGGGTTTTGATGAAGTTCTTTTTTCATGTTGGTTTTCCTCGAGCAGTGCAAAAAGACCAAGGGCCTAACTTTACCTCAAAGTCTTTTAGAAATGTTTTGAAGGGACTAAAAGTAGAGCCTCAGTGTTCAACTGTGTATCACACTCCATCTCAAGGGGAAATAGAGAAATTACATCAAACCCTCAAGACAATGATGCAAGCCTATGGTATAGACAATACTAACAACTGGGATGAGAGGATCCCTTTCTTTGTATTTGCTGAGTGGGGAAGCACTCTGGAATCTCTGAGCTATTGGCTTGGGGAGGATGGTGATGCTCCCCCCTCGGAGCTTTTTCTCAGTTTCAGACACTGTTTGGCTCATATGAGGTGGATGGTAGCAGTGAACGTACCCATCAACCAGACCAGGATGATGATGTGGGACCATGATACTCTGGAGGCTGGAGAGGAAGTGCTGATACTGGAGCCAATTCATGTGAAAATCTGTATCGCAAGTTGCTGTGAGCTGAACATGTTGTGGGGGAAGTTCCCAGGGGTTAGATATAAAACCCACACCCCTAAGCAAGAAAAGAATGAGTATAGTGTACACAGTAACCGGTTAAAGGGTTTGAAGTTATGTCAAAAATTCAGAGAGACTAATGTTTTAATGGAATGTAAAGGGCTGCAAAACAATAATCTGTATGAAATACCAAAAGTGTATTTAAGAAATAAAATGTGTGTAAAAGATTTTGGGAAATGCATGCTTGGTTTTAATGAGAAAAATGTTGGAGAGTTGGCTCAGCCACCTTGGAACTTTATAAAAGTTTGGGATGTCAGTAATGGGGAAAAGTTGAAACTCCATGAAGAAATTGTTAAGGAAGCTGAGCCAATTCAACAATTTTTGTGTGGGAAAAATCTGTATGAAAAATTGGATATAGAGGAAGAAGTGAAATTCTTACACCACCAGTTTGTAGTGCTTAGTGAGTCAGTGGCCATTCCCATTCTTCATGGTTCCCAAATTAGATGGCACCCTGGGCATAAACACTGACTACCACAAAGTACGTTTAACAACTAAGGTTTGCAGGATCTCTTATGCACTAAGAGATGCAAACATTTTAAATAAATTAAAACATGGGGCAGGAAGATGTGATTTCCATGGCCTGTGTTCCAGTACCATTTTAATGTGTGTAATGCAAATTGTGTTCATTGTGTGCTTAAAATTTGTGTGTGAGATGGAACGTGATGGTATTTGTGTAAACTTAATGTATCCAACCTGGGTGCAAAGAGATGTCTTTGGTGTTTGTTGTTGTACTGCGAGAGGTTGCAGAACTGTTACTATCAATGAGCAACTTCTAAATTTAATGTCAACATTTTACCACGGAAAGAAAATTTTCATTTTGGGGCTGGCTATTCAGCATTTTTTACATGTCTCAGGATCTCTTCATCCTGTTCCTGTGTATGGTGACTAAAATCAAACTCTTAAAATGGGCTTTGTTTCTACAGCCTTTTAATTTGGAAGTTAAATATATAAAAGGCTCAGAGATGTGGTTGCGATGCTCTCTCTAGATGTTTCATGTAGAGCATTGGTGCGTACTTTGTACATAGTGTTTGCCATTTTGCTGACCTTGTTGTTTTCGCAGTGGTGAACTCTCGGCGAGCCTGAGTCTCTCTACCAGCCATCTGACTGTAAAGGGAGTCGGTCGGAGCCAAAAGTGTGACGAGGGTCAGTGTGTATTAAATGTGAGTTGAGGCAGTGGGTTGACAACCTTCGGTAACATGAGACGTTCAGGAAGGTATGTGATGTTGTGTCTTGGTGTGCTCTATATACAAAACGGCCCAACGATTTCCCTTTTTGTGGTCCCTTTGGACCCTCCATGTTCTAATTCACCCCTCCTCTTCATAAGTTTGGAGGATCTGTGTGGAGTGGGCCCTCGGAAGATGGGCTTGAGTGCCTGACCATGTTAAGGATCGTGAGTGTTGACTGGAAGTTTTCACTGTTTGGTTCGGCCACCAAGAAAGAGGGCACCTTGACATGTTTTGTGAAGTTTCCTGCTGGTGTAAAACTGATGCTCTGGGTTTGGCTCTACTCTCGTCTCCTGATCAGGGAAAATGCCACCAGGAGTACTTTGCTTGCTAGATTTCCGCAGCAGAAGGCACAGGCCTGTTGGAGCGGGGTTTCACAGTGGGGATTGTGTGCAATTTTTGCATTGTAATGTGTATTGTTTGAAAGTCACTAAAATTGTAAATAGTTACACCCTTTATATATGGGGTATGGTTAAAATGCTTTTCTAAAAATTCTGCTATCTGTTGGTAAATAACAGTAAAGTGAAGAGTAGTTATGGTGCTGGGAAATATGAGCATTTCTAGTAGTCTTGCTTTTCGCCTTTAGACTTAAGCAATATACCTTTTACTAGCCGTATCCTGAGGGACACGGCTAGCTTTTGTGAGACTTCGTTGGAGGTGGGGTGTTATGGGGCTATAGGACCCAACATGTATTTATAAGTAACAGTTACTCTGGAATACCTAATTATATTGAATTGATGGGGACTCAGTTCTAAATGTCGTAAGGGCTGATCACTCTAGGACGAGAGGCACTGGGTCAAGCCCTTTTTCCCCAATATAATAGGTTTTTACTATAGACACACAAACACACAATTTAAATAAGTAGTTTATAAAGTTGTATTTCTTTTTGTAAAAGTAAAATAAGGTATAGTAGAATTGTGGTAACAAGAGAATTGTGCTTGGCAACAGTCTTTTGTTTTGGTGGGAGGAGTTTAGCTAGGCTCCTCCCTCTCCCCTTCTCTCTCTCTCTCTTCTCTTGTTGACATGGTGGTGGCAGGATCTCTGGGTCCTTCTTTCTATCTTTTGGGGCATTATGTGTGCTCCAGGGGTGAGTTTTTATAACTTAAGTTGTGGCCACCATACCCAGGGTGACTAAAGTGTGTCAAAACACTGGTTAGCCCAGAGTTATGTCAAGAAGAGAGGACAAAAATTGTTGGGATACACCATGTGGAGAACAGCTATGGAGTGTGTATTATTATTATTATAATCAAAAAGAAGCGCTAAGCCACAAGGGCTATACAGCGCTGCAGGGTAGGGAAGGAAGCAAGGGAATTGGATGGCAGAAGGGAGGGGGGATGATCAGCAGGTTACAGAAAACAGCGGGCAGGGGATAGTAGGGGTAGAAAGGGTAGCAATGAATTCAAGTAGAAAGGGCTGAAAGTATCAGAATTTGTGAAGTAAGTCAGTCGTTGTCAAAAAGTCAATGAGAGAGTCCGGATGAAAGGGGGTCCATCAGCGAGAAGGGAAGGTAAAGAGAGAGCAGCGGGGCGAAGACGACGACAGAGGTAAATTCTGCGTGCTCGTTGATAAAGTGGGCAGTCCAACAGAATGTGGCTGACTGATAATGGAGCTTGGCAATTCTCACAGAGAGGAGCAAGACGCCTCTCCATGAGATATCCTTGAGTTAAAACGAGTATGGCCAATGCGAAGACGGGAGAGAGTAGTCTCCCAACCTCGACACTGGTGATAAAAGACGGCCAGTAACCCATACTCGGTTTAATAGACTGAAGTTTGTTTTCCGAGCACAGTAGACCAACGTTGTTGCCAACGGTGTGAAGGTGGGAAGATAATTTCAGCAAAAATAGTCCGTACATGGAATACCTCTATAAGAAACTGGTAGGTCATGTACTGCTGAACGCGCAGCAGTGTCTGCCTGTTCATTGCCCTGTACGTCAACTGACCAGGGACCCAAAAAAAAACAATATCTTTATGCTTAGTAAAGATGCGGCGTAGCCAAAGTTGGATACGGAGGACTAAGGGGTGAGGTGTATCAAATTTTTGTATAGCCTGTATAGCACTAAGGGAGTCTGAGACAACCACAAATGATGACACAGGCATAGATGCACTACGATATGTGCTGTAAGATGGCATATAATTCAGCAGTAAAAATAACTAGCTGAAGATAGTCACTGCCCTTGTACACGCTTGTCCGGAACCACTGACTGCGTATCCCTACGCCGGCAGAAAGACTTAGACCCAGCTGTGTACACAGCAATGGCATGAAGAATGAGAGTGAAAGTGGTCAAGAAAAAAGAGAGCGGAAGCGACGTAGACAGTTGGGGCTTTCGAGCAAGGGAGGGAGAAAGAACAACCGAACATGGAACTTCCCAGGGGGGTAGGGAAAAAGTGAGATGCTTACATGTACATAGAATGGTGGTAGTTGAAGAGAAGACAAGAGCCGAATGAAGGCGAAGAGAGAGGGACGAGTAAGCAGGGGCGGCGAACAAATAAAGAATGTCTACTAAAACAGTGAACATTCTATAAATGGAAGGATTTGCGGAGATCATGATAACGTACATAGTAGCGCAGGCAATGCCTCACGGCGATCGATAAGCTGGAACGTTCGCTTCTGCTAGAGGCTTTTCGACAGGGGAAGAGCGAAAGCACCAGGGCATAACGTAAAATCCGTGGTGATGATTGGGGTTAAGGCTACAGAGAGTACATGAGATGCCGCTGAATAGATCTGGTCACCATAAACAAGTTTCGATAAAATAAGGGTGGAATGTAGGAGAAGGAGGGTTCGACGATCGACGATCAGCAGCCCCCACGAAAGATGAGCAAGGGTTTTAAGAGGTTCAGCCGGCTGTGACAAGTTGCCTTCAGAGAGGTAGATGTGAGGTTTCCTAGGAATAACCTACGATCATAGAAGGCCCAGAAACTTGACTGTATCACGTTCAGGGATACGGGAGCCATAGAGGTAACAAAGGGACGATCGGAGAAGATCAGAGCGACGAGTGAAAGAGATTGGTGGGTTTTTATGTGCTGGAAACTTTAAACCCCAGGTGTGGTGGCCCAGTTTTTGGAAACAACGGTCGACTGCATGCTGGAGAGAAACGGTAAGGAGGTGACAGTCAGCGCCTGCACAGGCAATACGAAGTCAATCAACATAGAGTGATGACCAAATATTTGGATGGAAGACCTAGAGGCCAAATCATTAATAGCAAGGAGAAAAAGTGTTGTGCTCAGGAAACACATCCCTGTTGGACCCTTCACTTTGATAAAGTCCGGAGAGAACAGAATTAACCCGACACGGAAATGCCTGTCAGTTAAAAAGTTCTTAAGAAAGGGTAGATTGCCTCGAAGGCCTAAGGAGTGCTTGGGGCTAAAATATTATACCCCAAGTTGTGGTCATCTCCTTCTCAAGGTCAAAAAAAATGGCAAATTAACGTAGTGGTTATTCCAAAGGCATTTACGATAACATACGTACCAAGAGCATAAGGGTCTATGGTAGAACGTCCCTGACGAAAACGCCATATGGACGAGTGGGAGAGACTGTTGTTGTGGCTCTAAACCCACTAAACGTCTATTTACTAGACGATCCATCCTTTGCAAACCGGCACTGGTAAGACAATGGGACGGTAGTGGGAGTTTCATGGCCCGTATGCTGGTTTGCGAAAGGGAGAACAATGGCGGATTTCCACAGCTGTAGGAAAACTCCTTGTGACCAAATAAGATTGTAAAGGCCGTAATAAAGACTGCAAGGGCTGAACCTGATGTAAATGTTGTAGCATACGAATATGAATGTCCGTGCGGCCCAGCTGGCCTGAGCCGATATCGACAACGGAAGTGTGTTTTGCCTCCAGTACTTGAAGTTGTAAAAGGCACATTATACGTTCTGTTCTCTGAGAGAAGAAAAGTCCAAGGTGCTAACTCCTGGCAGACTTTGAGGAAAGAAATGAGGGGCATAGATGGGAGTTCCCTGAGAATAACGGACCAATGATTGGCCAATTTCATTGCAAACATCAGTGGGTTTGCTTATATCAACACCCCGGCAACCCGCAGAACAGGAGCCGGTCAGGAGAATATTTTTACCACTCAGTTTATTCGTACTTTTTTCCAGACTGCACTCCAAGAGGAGCAGAGGGTGATGGTGCGACATAATCTCGCCACAAGTGCGTTTAGCGTCACGGATGACACGCGAGCAATCGCACCTTCGTTACAAATCAAGGAGTCTGCTCTGTGGGTTTTCCAATTGTACCGGGTACCTGCCCCCATGCAGCGCCGTTACAAACGTACTGGCACGAGCAGCTAGCAGGAGACCACCAAGGCACGCCCCCCCCCAAAAAAAATTTTTTTTCTGAGAATCCTGCCCGAAGTATGGGGTATAGGAATGAGAAGCTCGTGTAAAACGAGGACGAAAGAGGTGTAACAGCGCATCGAGGAGGACGAGAAGGACCCTCTTTAAAACATCAGGTGAGATAAAAAGGTTCCAATATGCCCATTAAATTGCAGCGTGGGGTGGCGAAGAGTGGCGAATATGAAGTGGGAAGTAAGAATGATTTGGGAAATTGATCACTGTCATGTAAAGTCCGGGATAACAACCAAGTGAATTAATGCGGAGCGGAGGAAGAGCAAACTGAGAATCGATGCAAAGAAGAGAGTGGGAGTCGAGGATCAAAATTGGTGTGAGTACCTGTATTTAAAACAGGAGGGGGTGGGTGGCAAGAAAAGCCTCTAACTGAATTCCACGGAATCACAACGTGAGACCCCCCCCAGAGCAATGGTGGCATTAAAAATCACCAAGTAACAGAAAACGTGGCGGTAATAGACGAAACAAGGAAGGCAACATCCGGAATAGATAATGCCCGAGAAGGAAGAGATTATATAAAGAACAGAGGCGTATACCACACCTATGTAATGGATAATGGGCTGCTGTGAATGCAGCGACGTATGAACAAATAGCTGATGGTACGGTAAAAATCATGCGGAGCAAGAAGGCACATTCATTAAAGGTCCCATCAGGAAACGGAACTGAAGAATACAAATAAATAAATGCCTGAGATGTGAGAACTAACACAGAGTGTAATTTTGGTTCCTGTAAGCACACAACCAACAGGGGCAAACTGGGAGAGTAACATCTGAAGCTCACCCCCCGATTACTCCCTGAGGCCGCGTATATTCCACTGTAAAAGGCCATGATTGGCAATGATAAAGATACTTGAAATCCGCAGGTAAGGGTTTCCTACTGACAAGAAGGTTAGAAAAGTTCCACATGCGGAGCAGTGGAAAATGTTCCAGCAAGCGAAGGAACGGCGCGCTGTGACAGAAAGGAGTATGCGCAGAATGGAGCAGAGAGAGAGAACGAGCGAAGGTGGATCATTGTCTCATGATGTTTGGTCTCTGCAATATATTCAGAAGATTGCTTCAAGTGTTTCAGAATTCGAGTTGTCGTATGGAGACAATACGAATGGTAGGGGGAGTAGAGTAAAAGGATTTGGAACTGATATTGACTGTACCAAGTAGGGGGGGGCGAACGGGTGGAGGGAACTGGAGAACGTGGCAGGGGCCAGAAGAGACAGGAACCTGGGAGTGGCAGAAGAGCAGAAACTTGGAGGGAACAAGGGAGGAATGTACATACGAGGAGGAGGGTGAACCTCTGCACTTGAAACTGAGGCCAGAAGAGGGGAAGACTAGGGACAGAGACAGGAGGGAAAAATGAGGAGGTGGAGAGATGGAGGAGGAGTTACCGGACCTTTTTTTTGACTTTGAGAAGTAGAGGACTGATTGGGAAGAGGTGTCGTACGAGGTCTCTCGACACTGAGGGCTGTAAGGAAGAATCGAAAAGCGAGATTAGACTGCGGCGTTGAAGTCGGGACGTCAGAGCCGAGGACCCGCAAAAGGATTAGATACAGGAGTTGATGTATGGCGAGGTAACCACAGAGGTGGGTGTAGAAGATGGGATACCAAAAGTGGGGGACTTTGCAACACGGGTAATAAGAAACACGTGGGAGTCTCCCTCTGGAAGGCGGAGATGAGAAACATGGCCATGGCATAAGGAGACCATCTGTCTCTTTGAGGTAACGGATTTCCCGCTCGTTTAAATAGACCTGACACCGGCGAGAGTACGAAGGGTGAGCCTCATGACAGTTAGGCAAGAGGGAATCGATTTGCAAGACTGTATTAAATGGTCATCGGCACACAGACTGGGCATTCGGCGATAGATCTGCAATATTTCGCTGGATGCCATATCCGCCGAAAGTTCTCTACACTGTTGTGGTTTTGGGATCACCTTCGACCATTGTAACCGATGTCCCTCTATATAAACTGAGGATGGGAGTTGCTCGCTGTCAAAAGTTAAACGAGCCACATTGTTTAGGGTATCGTCTCGTCTCCGCCCACGGGCAGGAAGAACGTAAGTGTCTACCTTAGATAGGGAGATCTTGGAGTTCCAGCTGTTCTAGAATGTCGTGGCCACATGTCTGGAAATTTGTTGAACTATGGTACGGGGCCAGATGACGGTACCACACAAGAAATTGAGGGAAGATGTTTTTCAAGGGTGACAGAACAATCTTATGGGAAAGACGGAGATGCTCAAGAGCCTGGAACATTCTGTACGGTAATTATGCCGTACCGCCTTAAGAGCATGAAAAAGATATATCTTTTACCACATGGCGTAAATGCTGCCAAAACTATGTCAAAAGATAAGGCAGGAGAGGAAGTTGGTCGTAAAGGAAGATTTTAGTCCACAGGTTCAGTCTGAACTCTGAGCGTGGAAAGGTAGTAAAGGCCGTGTCGATCGTTTTGAGAAGAACGAGAGGTGAAGGTGGAGAAGGTCTCATCAGTCAAGGTAATTGTCCGTATGACTTTATGGCGTGGACCAAGATTGTCCCCGTGGGGAACAGGTCGGCGATTTGAAAATTGCCCGCACCGTAGAGGGAGAGGGCCGGAAGCAAGTCAGAGGAGCGCGAAGGTCTGATAATCGAAGGAGTCAGTCGATGCCACAGTACCCTGAATGGGTGAGGAAACAGCACCGGCAATAGTACAGAGCAGGAGAATGTCTGAAGAGTGGGTTCCAAAGACAGCGGGTCAGAAACGGGGTGCGGTATCAAGAATGGCCCGGGGTTACCAGTTCATGGACTATGGCTGACCATGGTTAGGTTACTTCTTCTTTTTGTTTTTAAGAAAAAAAAAGAAAGAAGAAAAGAAAATAAAAAATAAAACAAAGAAAAAAAAAGGGGGGACCCGGGAGGGATATTCCTAGGAGGAATGAAATGCCAGAAAATCTCCCTCCGCGCCCCACGAGGACCTCAGCACGCAAGTAGCGCAGATGCCAAGCATGGAACCCGTCCATACCCTACCCAGCATGCTAGTAAACTAACAATCCATAGCAACCTCACACTGCCAGCTACCTCAGTGACAAAAGAGAGGCAGGCGAAACCGCCACAAAGCGTACCTCCCTTCGTGCCACCACCTCCCCGAATCCGAAAGGTGGCTACCCCAGAGAACACTCGTCGCCCGAAAGACACCCAAAGCACTCCGGGATACCGAGAGGGATCGGGTACATCCCCGGCATCCAGATTCCACGCAAACACCCACCGCTAAGAACTCTCAACGGAATGGGATGGACCCCCGGTATCCTTTCTCCTACCCAGGAACTAAGCCGCATTGGGAGAAAATCCCAAAGGACAAAAAGAGGAAGGGCAAAAGGGAGGAGTGGGGAGGAGGCGGGGAAAGGAAAAAGTGGGAGATGGGGAGGATGGGATAGGGGAGGGGAGATTGGGGGGTAATTAGGTTCGGTCTGAGGAAGAAGACCGATAGGTCTAATTCCTCAGACCAAGAGCCTCTTCACCACGCCAAGGAGCCCCCCGTGAAGAGGATGGAGTGTGTAGATCTTTGTTTTTGAAAATGTAGGCGGTAATTGTATATTCTGTACATATCTATTGAGAACACAGTTATATTTTTATAGTAGTAGTTTACATAACCTGTGAAAAGGGCTGGTGAAAGGATATCAGAGACACTCAAGATGATCAGCCATGATGTAAGTATTACCCCTAGATAGATAAGGCAATTAGGTAAAAAGCTACCCCACACTAGAACATGTAGTGAGAACCTTACTATCAAAGTAATAAGGGACAAACCAACGTAACATTGACTGATGTGGGTCGCGTCCTGGGGGACAAGGTTAAGGACTTCAATGGAAATAAGTTAGACAGTCCTCGATGACTCACTTACTTTCTTGGGTTATCCTGGGTGGCTAACCCTCTGGCATTAATTGTTTCTCGGTAATTGTTTCTCGTTAAGCCACACCAACAATAGTCTCTCCACATCTTCGAGTAGTACAGCTGACGGTGGTGCAGCAACAGCTGACCATGGTACGATAGTATTTTGATAGTATTTCTCACCCTTTTTACCACAGAGTTGGCAATAGAAGCTTTCTTTGGGCCCATGGTGGCTTATTTAGCAGTTACAAGCACTATAAGCAATGGAATAATACAAAATGCAGTGGTCCCTCGTTTTTCGTAGTTAATCCGTTCCTGGAGTTGCTACTATTACCGAAATCTACAATTTTCGAATCAATTTTCCCCATAAGAAATAACGTAAATACAATTAATCCGTTCCTGACTCCCAGAAGTATTAAAACAAAAATTTTTTTTACATGAAATACAGATGTAATACATAAACAATACAATGGGAAATGATGAATGAAACATTAACAGCATAACACTTACCTTTATTGGAGATTCTTAGTGTATGGGAGACTGGAGGAGGAGAGAGATTGGATTGTTTACAGTTTGGAAGGGGAATCCCCTTCCATCAACACCTCAGGTACCAATTGCTTTTCTGGGGTTGCTTCTCTTCTCTGTTTCTTAATGCCACTAGGACCACCTTGAGAGTCACTGGAGTCCTGTCTCGCAAAATAACTGTGGAGCTCTGTTTCTGGCGTCTCTTTAACACTTCCCTAAAATGGCCCAAGACTTTGTCACTGTACCTGTTGCCAACATGGCTTGCAACAACCTTGTCAGGGTGATGTTTCTCCATAAAGCTTTCCATCTTACCCCACATAGCAAAAATCTATTTAATTTCTGAAGAAGGCACCTTCTTCCATCTCTCTTCCTCCTCCTCTGCAGCAAGATTCTGAGCTGCAATCTGTTGCTGTTCCTGCTGAAGCTCTTGCAGCTCCTCAGTGGTGAGCTCTTCTTTACCACAGGCTTGGCACTAGGAGCTTTCTTTGGATCCATGGTAGCTTATTTAGTACTTGCAAGCACTAAAATGAGTGGAATATTATGAAATATTTCGTAGGAGCACGTGAGGGGACCTTCGCTCACTGGTAAACAATGCCAGACTGGCTGGGTAGGGTGGCCGCCCCGGCTCACACCGTGCGTACGCGTCCCGGACGAACTACTATTCGTGAGTCAACCTATGATTAGTGAGCCCATGTTTATACGAAAATATCCCTATGATTTCTGAAATCTATGATTCCCGAGAACTATGAAAAACGAGAGACCACTGTGTATCAAATGTATGCATGAAACCGGCCACCCTGGCTTGTAAACAATGACAGCAGGGCAGCTGAGGCACTCAGACTGGACGGACAGGTTTGGGATGAATAACGTTGGGCGAGTTTTTTATCGTTAGGCGGGCCAAAATTTTTATGCTCAAATGCTTCGTTAGGAGGATTTAACATTATGCGATGCGTTCGTTAGCCGAGGGTCCACTGTATTTTAATAATAACTTTAGTGCGGTTATTGTGTTCAATACAGTGAGTGTATATCTTCTTTCTTTCAACACACCGGCCGTATCCCACCGAGGCGGGGGTGGCCCAAAAGGAAAAACGAAAGTTTCTCCTTTTATATTTAGTAAATATACAGGAGAAGAGGTTACTAGCCCCTTGCTCCCGGCATTTCAGTCGCCTCTTACAACACACATGGCTTACAGAGGAAGAATTCTGTTCCACTTCCCTATGGAGATAAGAGGAAATAAGCAAGAATAAGAACTAGAAAGAAAATAGAAGAAAACCCAGAGAGGTGTGTATATATATATATATATATATATATATGCTAGTACAGTGGACCCTCGCCTAACGAACGCATCACATAACGTTAATTCCACCTAGCGATACATTTTAACGCAAAAATTTTGCCTCGGCCAGCGCTAAAAAACTTGCTCAACGCGATTCGTTTGAGACGCGTCCACGTGCGACTTGAGCCCACCTCACTTGTTCCGTGGGTGCCAGTTTTTACAAGCCAGCCACTGCTGTCACTTCCAAGCATACAATCGGAACATTTCATATCACAGCCTTTTTTAGTGATTGCACCTGCAAAGTAAGTCACCATGGGCCCCAAGAAAGCTTCTAGTGCCAACCCTACAGCAAAAAGAGTGAGAATTACTAAGGATATGAAGAAAGAGATCATTGCTAAGTATGAAAGTGGAGTGCGTGTCTCCGAGCTGGCCAGGTTGTATAG
>NC_069423.1:1657892-1699862 GCF_026875155.1 Cherax quadricarinatus | reverse complement strand
TGATAAGAAGACGGCCATAACCTTACTTGGTTTAATAGATTAAAAGTTTGTTGCCGAGCATGTAGACCAACGGTGTTGCCAACAGGGTGTAAGGGGGGGAAGATATTGCAGCAAAATAGTCCGTAAATGGAATACCTCTATAGAAACTGGTAGGTCATGTACTGCTGACCTGCGCAGCAGTTCTGCCTGTTCATTGCCCTGTACGTCAACATGACCAGGGACCCAACAAAAAACAATATCTTATGCTCGGTAAAGATGCGGCATAGCCAAAGTTGGATACGGAGGACTAAGGGGTGAGGTGTATCAAATTTCTGTATAGCCTGTAAAGCACAAGGGAGTCTGAGACAAACCACAAATGATGACACAGCATAGATGCAATATGGATAAGTGCTGCAAGGATGGCATACAATTCAGCAGTAAAAAACTACCGAAATAGTAAATGCCCTCGTACGACGCTGTCTGGAAACACTGCTGCGAATCCTATGCCGTCAGAAGACTTAGAGCCATCTGTGTACACAGCAATGGCATGAGAATGAGAGTGAAAGTGGTCAAGAAAGAGAGAGCGGGAAGCGACCGTAGACAGTTGGGCTTTCAAGCAAGGGAGAGAGAAAGAACAGACTCGAACAGCTGGAACTTCCCAGGGGGGTAGGGAAAAGTGAGATGCTACATGAACATAGAAAGGTGGTAATTGAGAGGGAAGACAAGAGCGAATGAAGGCGAAGAGAGAAGGGACGGAGTAAACAGGGGCGGCGAACAAATAAAGAATGTCTACTGATATCAGTGACCATTTTATAAATGGATTGCGGAGATCATGAGAGCGTACATAGTAGCGAAGGCAATGGGCATCACGGCGATCGGATAAGGATGGAACGTTCGCTTCTGCATAGAGGCTCTCGACAGGGGAAGAGCGAAAAGCACCAAGGCATAAACGTAATACTTGGTGATGAATGGGGTTAAGGCTAGAGAGAGTAGCAGGAGATGCCGCTGAATAGATCTGGTCACCATAATCAAGTTTCGATAAAATAAGGGTGGAATGTTGGCGAAGGAGGTTCGACGATCAGCTCCCCATGAAAGATGAGCAAAGGTTTTAAGAAGGTTCAGCCGGCTGTGACAAGTGCCTATCAGAGAGGTAATGTGAGGTTTCCAGGATAACCTACGATCAAAGAGGAGGCCCAGAAACTTGACTGTATCACGTTCAGGGGTACGGGAGCCATAGAGGTACAAAGGATGATCGGAGATGACAGAGAGTCTAGTGAAAGTAATTTGGTGGGTTTTAGTGCTGGAAAATTTAAACCCACGTGTGGTGGCCCAATTGGAAACACGGTCGACTGCATGCTGGAGAGAAACTGTAATGAGATGACAGTCAGCGCCTGCACAGGCAATAGTGAAGTCATCAACATAGAGTGATGACCAAATATTTGATGGAAGACTAGAGGCCAAATCATTAATAGCAAGGAGAAAAAGTGCTGTGCTCAGAACACATCCCTGGGGACACCTTCAGCTTGGATAAAGTCCCGGGGAGAGCACATTATTAACCCGAACACAGAAATGCCTGTCAGTTAAAAAGTTCTTAAGGAAGGATGGTAGATTGCCTCAAAGGCCTAAGGAGTGGGCTTGGGCTAAAATATTATACCCTCCAAGTTGTGTCATATGCCTTCTCAAGGTCAAAAAATATGGCAATAACTGAGTGGTTATTCACAAAGGCATTACGAACATACGTATCCAAGCGTAGTAAGGGGTCTATGGTAGAACATCCCTTACGAAAGCCATATTGACGAGTGGAGAGACTGTTGTGTGTCTCTAAATACCACACTAAACGTCTATTTACTAGGCTTCCATCACTTTGCAAACTGCACTGGTAAGAGCAATGGACGATAGTGGGAGGTTTCATGTCCCGTATGCCGGGTTTTTGCGGAAAGGGAGAACAATGGCGGATTTCCACAGCTGTGGAAGAACTCCTTGTGACCAAATAAGATTGTAAAGGCGTAATAGGACTGCAAGGGCTGACTGATGTAAATGTTGTAGCATAACGAATATGAATGTCGTCGGGCCCAGCTGCCGATGATCGGCAAGCTGAGAGTGTTGCCTCCAGTTCTTGAAGTGTAAAAGGCACATTATACTGTTCTTCTCTGAGAGAAGAAAAGTCCAAGGGTGCTAACTCTCTGGCAGACTTTGAGGAAAGAAATGAGGGGCATAGATGGAGTCCCTGAGAAATACGGACCAGATGATTGCCAATTTCATTGGCAACATCTAGTGGGTTTGCTATTTCAACACCGGCAACCCCGCAGAACAGGAGCCGGGGCAGGAGAATATTTACCACTCAGTTTTCGTACTTTTTTCCAGACTGCACTCATAGAGGAAGCAGAGGTGATGGTGGAGACATAATCTCGCCAGCAAGTGCGTTTAGCGTCACGGATGACACGGCGAGCGATCGCACATTTCTGCTTAAAAAACAAGAAGTCTCTCTGTGGGTTTTATTGTAAGGGTACCTGCCCCATGCAGCGTGTTTCAAACGTACTGCATGAGCACAAGCAGGAGACCACCAAGGCACGCATTTCTGAGAATGCTTGCCCAAAGTTTGGGTATAGAATGAGAAGCTGCAGTTCAAACGGAGGACGAGAAGAGGTATAAAAGCTCATCGATGGAGGACGAAGAAGGAACCTCTCTAAAAACAGTTAGGTGTGAGTAAAGGTTCCAATTTGCGTGATCAAATTGCCAGCGTGGGATGCGAAGAGGTGGTGAATATAAGGGGAATAAGATTTTTTTATTATATTAAAAACACTGGCCGATCCCCAAACCAAGGCAGGGGGGCCCGAAAAAGAAAAACTTTCACCATCATTCCCCTCCATCACTGTCTTGCCAGAAGGGTGCTTTACACTACAGTTTTTAAACTGCAACATTAACACCCCTCCTTTAGAGTGCAGGCACTGTATTTCCCATCCCCGGGCCCTCAAGCCGGGCCCTGCCGGTTTCCCGAACCCCTTCAAAAAATGTTATTTTGCTCACATCCAAACAGCACGTCAAGTATTAAAAACCATTTGTCTCCTTCACTCCTATCAAACACGCTCATCAGCCCGCTGGAATCCAAGCCCCTCGCACACAAAACCTCCTTTACCCCCCTCCCTCCAACCCTTTTCCTGGGCCAACCCCTACCCCGCCTTCCTTCCACTACAGACTGATAACCTTGAAGTCATTCTGTTTCCTCCATTCTCTTAATTCCAACCACCTCAAAAACCCTTCCTCACCCCTGGACAACATTTTGGTAACCCCGCACCTCCTCCAATTTCCAAACTACAATTCCGCATTTTTATCAACCACACATTTCCCTCAGACATGACATCTCCACTGCCTCCACCTTTCTCCTCGCTGCAACATTCATCCCCACGCTTTACACCCATATAAGGCGTTGGTAAAACATACTCCATACAATCCCCTCTTTGCCTCCAAGGGCAAAGTTCTTGTCTCCACAGCCCAAGTGCACCACCACTCTTTTTTCCCTATCAATTCTATGATTCACCTCATTTTCATAACCCAAAACCCCGACACGTCCCCTCCCAAATTCTGAATACTTCCCTCCTCATACTTCTCCCTCCAATCGATATTCAATCTTTCATCACCAATCTTTTTTTTATCCTCTTAACTTACTCTTTTCCCGTATTCACCTTTTAATTTTTTTCGCAAACCCACCAAATTCTCCACCAATCTCTGCAAATTCTCCAGAATCTCCCAAAGCACAGTGTCCACAGCAAAGAGCAGCGTGACAACCCCACTTTGTGTGTGATTCTTTATCTTTTTTAAATCCCCCCCTCTTGCCAAGACCCTCCATTTACTTCTTACAAAACCCCATCTAAAATATATTAAACAACCATGGGGACTCACACATCCCCTTTCCTACATACCTAACTTGAGCCTCACTATCCTCGTAAAAACCTTCACGCTTTCATAACCTACCTCCTAAAAACCATACCTTGCAACTCTGCCCCATTTCCCCCCTATCCACCCTGTCATACGCTTTTCCAAATCCATAAATGCCACAAAGACCTCTTTAGCCTTATCTAAATACTGTTCACTTATATGTTTCACTGAAAAACACCTGGTCCACACACCCCCTACCTTTTCTAAAGCCTCCTTGTTCATCTGCTATCCTATTCTCCGTCTTACTCTTAATTCTTTCAATTATAACTCTACCATACACTTTACCAGGTACACTCAACAGACTTATCCCCCTATAATTTTTGCACTCTCTTTTATCCCCTTTGCCTTTATACAAAGGAACTATGCATGCTCTCTGCCAATCCCTAGGTACCTTACCCTCTTCCATACATTTATTAAATAATTGCACCAACCACTCCAAAACTATATCCCCACCTGTTTTTAAAAACATTTCTATCTTTATCCCATCAATCCCGGCTGCCTTACCCCCTTTCATTTTACCTACTGCCTCACGAACTTCCCCCACACTCACAACTGGCTCTTCCTCACTCCTACAAGATGTTATTCCTCCTTGCCCTATACACGAAATCACAGCTTCCCTATCTTCATCAACATTTAACAATTCCTCAAAATATTCCCTCCATCTTCCCAATACCTCAACTCTCCATTTAATAACTCTCCTCTCCTATTTTTAACTGACAAATCCATTTGTTCTCTAGGCTTTCTTAACTTGTTAATCTCACTCCAAAACTTTTTCTTATTTTCAACAAAATTTGTTGATAACATCTCACCCACTCTCTCATTTGCTCTCTTTTTACATTGCTTCACCACTCTCTTAACCTCTCTCTTTTTCCCCATATACTCTTCCCTCCTTGCATCACTTCTACTTTGTAAAAACTTCTCATATGCTAACTTTTTCTCCCTTACTACTCTCTTTACATCATCATTCCACCAATCGCTCCTCTTCCCTCCTGCACCCACTTTCCTGTAACCACAAACTTCTGCTGAACACTCTAACACTAACATTTTAATCCTACCCCATACCTCTTCGACCCCATTGCCTATGCTCTCATTAGCCCATCTATCCTCCAATAG
Organism: Cherax quadricarinatus; assembly: GCF_026875155.1. Classification (NCBI taxonomy): domain Eukaryota; kingdom Metazoa; phylum Arthropoda; class Malacostraca; order Decapoda; family Parastacidae; genus Cherax; species Cherax quadricarinatus. The sequence goes on along the minus strand of NC_069423.1, from coordinate 1,694,834 downwards.
CTGTTTATATCTTACCCTAACTGCCTCCTCTTTTTAGTTTATAAACCTTCACCTCTCTCTTCCCTGATGCTTCTATTCTCCTTGTATCCCATCTACCTTTTACCTCAGTGTAGCTACAACTAGAAAGTGATCTGATATATCTGTGGCCCCTCTATAAACATGTACATCCTGAAGTCTACTCAACAGTCTTTTATCTACCATACATAATCCAACAAACTACTGTCATTTCGCCCTACATTATATCTTGTATACTTATTTATCCTCTTTTTCTTAAAATATGTATTACCTATAACTAAACCCCTTTCTATACAAAGTTCAATCAAAGGGCTCCCATTATCATTTACACCTGGCACCCCAAACTTACCTACCACACCCTCTCTAAAAGTTTCTCCTACTTTAGCATTCAGGTCCCCTACCACAATTACTCTCTCACTTGGTTCAAAGGCTCCTATACATTCACTTAACATCTCCCAAAATCTCTCTCTCTCCTCTGCATTCCTCTCTTCTCCAGGTGCATACACGCTTATTATGACCCACTTCTCGCATCCAACCTTTACTTTAATCCACATAATTCTTGAATTTACACATTCATATTCTCTTTTCTCCTTCCATAACTGATCATTTAACATTACTGCTACCCCTTCCTTTGCTCTAACTCTCTCAGATACTCCAGATTTAATCCCATTTATTTCCCCCCACTGAAACTCTCCTACCCCCTTCAGCTTTGTTTCGCTTAGAGCCAGGACATCCAACTTCTTTTCATTCATAACATCAGCAATCATCTGTTTCTTGTCATCCGCACTACATCCACGCACATTTAAGCATCCCAGTTTTATAAAGTTTTTCTTCTTCTCTTTTTTAGTAAATGTATACAGGAGAAGGGGTTACTAGCCCATTGCTCCCGGCATTTTAGTCGCCTCATACGACACGCATGGCTTAAGGAGGAAAGATTCTTTTCCACTTCCCCATGGACAATAGAAGAAATAAAAAAGAACAAGAGCTATTTAGAAGAAGGGGAAAAACCTAGATGTATGTATATATATATATGCATGTGCGTGTCTGTGAAGTGTGACCAAAGTGTAAGTAGGAGTAGCAAGATATCCCTGTTATCTAGCGTGTTTATGAGACAGAAAAAGAAACCAGCAATCCTACCATCATGCAAAACAGTTACAGGTTTTTGTTTCACGTCATCTGGCAGGACGGTAGTACTTCCCTGGGTGGTTGCTGTCTGGGAAATGATCGCTGTCATGTAAGTCCGGGAGAACAGACCAAGTGAAGTCTAATGCGGCGGAGGAAGAGCAGACTGAGAGATCGATGCAAGAGAGAGTGTGAGTCCGAGGATCAAAATGGGTGTGAGTACCTGTATTTAAAATATGGAGGGGGTGGGTGTCAAGAAAAGCCTCTAACTGAATGCCACGGGAATCACAGTGAGACCCCCCCAGAGGAAATGGTAGGCATTAAAATCACCAAGTAACAGAATCGGTGGCAGTAATGACGAAACAAGAAAGGCAATATCTGGAATAGATAATGCCCGAGAAGGAGAGAGATATAAAGAACAGAGCGTATACCACCTATGCAAGTGGATACGGGCTGCTGTGTAATGCAGCGAAGTACGAACAAATAGCTGATGGTACGGAATATCAGTGCGTAGAAGAAGGGTACTTTCATTAAAGGTCCCATCAGGAAAAGGATCTGAAGAATACAATAAATTATAGCCTGAGATGGGAGAGATAACAGCAGTGTAATTTTGGTTCCTGTAAGCAAACACCAACAGGGGAAAACTGGAGAGTAACATCTGAAGCTCACCCCGATTACCCCTGAGGCCGCGTATATTCCACTGTAAATAGGCCATGATTGGCAATGATAAAGATACCTGAAATCCGCAGGTAGGGTTCCTACGGACTAAGGGGTTAGAAAAGTTTCCCCATGCGGAGGCAGGGAAAACGTCAAGCAGTGAAGGAACGGGGCGCTGTGAAGAAAGGAGTTGCGCAATGGACAGAGGAGAGAGAAGGAGCGGAGGGTGGATCAGTGTCCATTTATGGTTTGGTCTCTGCAATATTCCCGAGATTGCTTCAAGTGTTACGGGAAATTTAGAGACGTCGAAGGGAGACAATATTGAAATGGGAGGGGGGATGAGTAAAGATTGGAACTGTATTGGACTGTAACCAAGGTAGGGGGGGCGAAAGGGTGGAGGGAACTGGAGAAGCATGGGAAAGGGGGCAGAAGAGGCAGAAACCTGGGGGGTGGCAGAAGAGGAAGAGCTTGGGAGGGAACAGGGGAGGAAGGGACAGTACGAGGAGGAGGGCGAACCTCTACACTTGTAACAGAGCCAGTGAGAGGGGGAGAACCAGGTACAGAGACAGGGAAGGTAAAATGAGGAGGTGGAAGATGGGTAGGAGGTTTAACGGACCTTTTTTTTTACTTTTGAGAAGTAGAGGGACGATTGGGAGGAGGTGTCATATGAGATCTCGTCGCTACTGAGGCTTGTGAGAGAGAACACGAAGATGCGAGATCAGACTGAGGCGTTAAGTAGGCGTCTGAGCCGAGGACAGCAAAAGAATTAGATACAGGAGTGACTATGGGAGAGGAACCACAGAGGTGGGTGCAGAAGAAGGGATACCAGAAGTGGGGGGACGTTTTGAAACACGGGAAAAGAAACACGAGGTAGTCTCCCTTGAAGGCGGAGATGAGAAACTGCCATGGCAAAAAGGGAGACCTTTTGCCTCTTGAGGTAACGGATTTTCCCCGCTCGTTTAAGTAGACTTGACAACGGCGAGAGTACGAAGGGTGAGCCTCATGACAATTAAGGCAAGAGGGAGGGCGATTGCAAGACGTATAAAAATGGTCATCAGCACCACAGACTGGGCATTCGGCGATAGATTCTGCAATATTTCGCTGGATGGCCAAATCGCCAGCAATTTCTGCACTGTTGCGGTGTAGGGACACCTTCGAACTTGTAACCGATGTCCTGCTACATAAACTGAGGATGGGAGTTCACGGCGCAAAAAATTTAAAAAAGCCATTTCAGGGTATCGCTCCGCCCGCGGGCAGGGAAAAACGTAAGTGCCACCTTGAGGATTGGGGGATCTTGGAGTTCCAGCTGTTTAAGAATGTCAGGCCAACATGTCGGGGAAATTTTTGAACAAAAGGGGGCAGATGACATACCACTACAAAAATTTGGGGGGAATGAGTTTTTTTCAATAGTGACGGGAAAGTATCGATAGGGGAAAAGACGAAAAGCTCATGAGCCTGGTAGCTTTCTGTAACGGTATGACCCGGTACCGCTCTTAAGACATAAAAAAGAAATATCTTTACCAACATGGCGTGGGATCCTTCCCAAATACTGGGTCAGAAAGATAGGCAGTAAGGAATCGGTCAAAGTGAAGTTTTTAGTCCATTGTGCGCTGAAACTGGTGTGGAAAGGTATAAGGACGTTCGATCTTTCTAAAGAACGAGAAGGGGGAGAAGTATCATCACAGTATTTCGTTGGCGTTTAGGCGGGGACCAGAGTTTTTTTTGGGCCCACGTGGAACAGGTCGGCGATTCGAAAATTTCCGCACCGTAGAGGGAAACCGGGAAACTAGTCAAAAAAGGGGAGCGAAGGTCAGAAAATCGAAGGGCAGTTGACCTCATACCTGAAGCATGAGGGAAAAAGCACCGGGAAAAGGTACAGAGGGATAAGAGTGCCGAAGAGGGTCCAAAGACGAGGCGGGGGGCAAACAGGTGCGGTATCAAGAAGGGGCCCGGGGTAGCGGTTCATGGACTAAGGGGTGCCATGGTTGGGTTACTTTTTTTTTTTTTTTAAGAAAAAAAAAGAAAGAAGAAAAGAAAATAAAAATAAAAAAAAAATAAAAAAAAAAAGGGGGAAAACCGGGGGGGGATAGTTCCCAAGGAATGAAAGGGCCAGAAAACTCCCTCCGCCCCAAGAGGGCCTAGCACCGCAATACGCAGATGCAGCTGGGAAACCCCTGCCAAACCCACCCCTCTGCCAGTAAACCGAACCGGGGAAACAACCCACATCTGCCACTACCTCGGGGGACAAAAAAGAGGGTGACCAGAAATCCGCCACAAAGCATACCTCCTTCGGCCACCACCCCCAGAATCCGAAAGGGGGCTTCCAGAGATACACCCCGTCGCCCGAGAGACACCCAAAGCCACCCCCCCCGGGATACCGGAGAGGGATCGGGACATCCCCAGGCAATCCAGATTCCACGGCAAACTATCCACCGCCAAGAACCTCAACGGAATGGGATGGACCCCGGGTACCCTTTCCCCTACCTAGGAACTAGCGTGCCTGGGGGAAAAAAAAAAAAAAAAAAAAAAAAAACCCAAGGCCAAAAAGGAAGGGCAAAAGGGAGGGGTGGAGAGGAGAGGAGGAAAGGAAAAAGGGAAGGATGGGAGGATGGGATAGGGAACGGGGATTGGGGGGTAATTAGGTTCGGTCTGAGGAAGGAGACCGACAGGTCTAATGACTCAGACCAAGAGCCCTTCACCACGCCAAGAGCCCCCCTTGAAAGGTGTTTTGCATTGAAGGAAAAGCTTTCAGAAAAAGCAGGTAAAGTGAGGTTGCCTAGACACTGAAAGAGACGGGAAATGAATTCTATGCATGCTTTTAAATGTATGGCATAATCAGTTAGATGTCTGACTGTTGATAGCACCTGACAAGTTTGAGATGCTGGATGCCCCTTGTGATATTAAATTTATGGGAAGCACTAAACCCATAAGGATTATGCAGTTCTAATTGTAATAACTGGAAGTCTTATGTGGCCAATACCCGTCACACAAGAGTCATTACCAATGTGACACAATAAAAGTCATTTGTGGTTTGATCAACAGCATACTTTGTTTCTAGCCTGGACCAATGATGCCATCAATCCTGAATGCTCCAAAAAAAACTGGAAAATAATCTGTGAAGGGCAGATCCCTGTAAAAGATGAAACCTGAAAACCCTGGAACTTAGGAGTCGTCTGCAAGTTCATTGCCCTAATGCCAGAATAACATAAGACCCAGCAAAAACGATAAGCTAACTGAAGAAATGACACACCCCACGTACAATACGAAGGAGGATAGGATGCATCAATTCAAAGCTAAAAAACTTGCAATGTCCTTTGAGAGATGTAGACTGCAACAAAGGAAGAAATGGAAAGAAAGAGAATGTGGATATTAGCTGAAAGTAGTGAATATAACTCTGCTGTGAAAATAATAATTATATCCATTAAGTGTCCCTGTATCAAATTATCCAGAATAAACTACTGCATATCCTATACCATCACAAAACAGGATTAATAGGCTGTGAAGATACAGGAGTTAGAAGCAGAGAGTAGACTTTGTTGCAAGAGGCATGAGAATGTGACATTTAATGGTCATATCAAATGAGGAAGTCTTCAAGACACTTCACCATGTTTAAGACAAAATGGATGACGATTCAATGTCCTATGGAGAATCAGAATCAAGTCATATTATTTGTGCAAGCAGTGACTATCATTTCCTTGCCTATTTCCTTGCCTAATAGGGAAGAAAATGGCAATGTGGGAGTTCAAAATTATTATTATTATTATTATTATTATTATTATTATTTATTATAATCAAAAAGAAGCACTAAACCACAAGGGCTATACAGCAGGGGTGCAAAAGAGTAGGAGTAGGATTGATTGTTGTGCCGAGTATTGCAAGAGGAGACTGTAAGGAGCATGTATCTTCAATACATTCACCATAGCGACTACGGAGGACCCAAGGATATTCATTGGAAGTAGGGAAGGACGAGTCAAAGAACTTAAAGAGCAACTGTGTTTATTTTATTAAGTTATCTGTTCAAGTAGCACCATTAACCCGCACTACTGCTTGAACCCTGTCATGCTAGATATAAAACGTGACCCTTGGGCCAGCTGCTGTCAAGGTCGCTTGGTTGACTTCATAATCAAACAGCACATTCAAAACTTCACTAAGCGAAGCATAAAATTTCTGACCAGTTTGCGAGTCAAACACTTTATGTAAAGGTACAGGAACTCAACAGAGACTTCTTATGATTATAGTGGTGGAGGAGTTAGAGAAGTATCAAGCATGGGAATAGAAGAACAGGTAGTCATCATGACTGTAGATCAAAAAGAATACTGTCAGATACCACAAGGACAACTTACAAACTGTATGACTGTATGACCCCTGTGAATTTAGCACTCCCCCATAAATATAATTTTATTAATTTCAAATATTCAAAAATGACCCATATAGGTTTGGCAAAGTTAAATATAATAATCTACAAGCAAACAAATTACTGTACCTAGTGCAATAAGCATATTAAATCTGGTCTAACTTCTATGCAAAGGAAGATCCAGCCCATTGTTGAACATCTGTTGGTATGCCTGACAGGTGCCTTAGTGCCTCTGTGACCTGTGCCGGTGTCATCATCAGCTGTACAAGCTGGTACTCCCGCTGAATTCCTCGGTGTTGTCAACTGGTCGTACCAGCTCTAAACACTGTAAAGAGAGTAATTTCATTTTGACTGAGGTTAAATCCCCTTATGAAGTTTCACAAGGAAATTTAATGCTCTGTAAATACCAAAATAATAATAATAATCAAAACTGGGGAAGTGGAACAGAATTCTTCCTCTGTAAGCCGTGCATGTCTTAAGAAGCGACTAAAATGCCGGGAGCATGGGCTAGTAACCCCTTCTCCTGTATACATTACTAAAGTTAAAAGAGAAACTTTTTTCTTCTTGGGCCACCCTGCTTTGGTGGGATTGGCTGGTTTGTTGAAATAATAATAATAATAATGGTTAATGATCCAAGTCAGACCGAAACATCATCCTAAGTTTCAGTCTCCTATGTGTGGGTTTGCTTGCTGTGTAATAATAATTATGCAGAGAATTTGTAGTGTGGAAATTAGGAGGTGTGAAGTTTCTAAAAGTATTAGTCAGAGGGCTGTAAGAGGGGGTATAAATCTGTAGTGGAGGGAGAGGGGTAGGAGTCATCATAGGAAAGGATGGGAGAGGGGGTAAAGGAGGTTTTGGTATGCAAGGGGCTTGGACACACAGCAGGCATGTTAGATAGGAAAGAATGGAGATGAATGGTTTTTTGGACCTGATGAGCTGTTGGAGTGTGAGCAAGGTAATATTTTGTGAAGGGATTCAGGAAAACCGGTTAGCTGGACTTGAATCCTGGAGGTTGGAAGTACAATGCCTGCACTTTAACCCTTGAGGGTTTTCGTCGTACTAGTACGTCTTACGCGTAGGGGTTTTTGACGTACTAGTACTCATAAATTCTAGCGGCCTCAAATCTAGTGGGAGAAAGCTGGTAGGCCTTCATATGAAAGAATGGGTCTATGTGGTCAGTGTGCACAGTCTAAAAAAAAATCCTGCAGCACACAGTGCATAATGAGAAAAAAAAACTTTGACCATTTTTTTTGAATAAATCAGCGACTTTGCAGTGTATTTTTCGTAGGGTATTTATTGTTGTATTCTAGTTTTCTTGGGTCTCATTTTATAGAATGGAAGACATATTACAGAAATTGAGATGATTTTGACTGGTTTTACAAAGAAAGGTGCCTTGAAATTGAGCTCAAAGTAGCAGAAATGTTCGATTTTTACCAAACTTCAAAAGTAAACAAATCGTGCCAAGCGTGCAATACACGTCAACTGGTGAGTCCTAATATTCTTTCACAAGTGCACCAATAATATTTAAATACCATTTTTTTACACTAATGCAGTAGTCTGCATAACAGTAAATCTTATATTTTTTGTGAAAAAAAAATTCAAAGGGGAAAGCAAAAGAATATAAGAGGGGCCTTGAGACGTGACTAATGACTAGAGGAAATGTCATTTTAGTGCCAGGAATGTCTTTCTTGTTTATTCTGGACCCTATTCGGAAATTGGCATCTTTTGAAATTTGTGTGAAATTGGCAAAATTGCTAAATTTCTGACCACTGTACTGGATAGTTGAATTTCATAAATGAGTGGTTTCTTGCACCCATTCGATAGAAAAAATGGAGTTCTAGCGAAATATTCATGTTTTTTGTCGACTAGTACAGTGAAATTGGCCGAAAAATGGGGCTCAAAGTGGGCAAAATCGCCGATGCGTAAACATCGCCGAGACCGCTAACTTTGCGAGAGCATAATTCCGTAAGTTTTCTATCAAATTTCAAACTTTTGGTGTCATTATGATCGGGAAAAGATTCTCTATCTTTTCATAAGAGAAAATAATTTTTTTTTTTTTTTTAAATTTGGGCCCACCCTGAGAACGAGTTTTGGAGAGGGCCTGTCGACCCTCAAAGGGTTAAAGGAGGGGTTTGGGATATTGGCTGTTTGGAGTGACAATTAAACTGTCATATCTGAGCACTTGTGCAAAGACAGTGATTATGTGTGAATGATGGTGAAAGCATTTCTTTCTTTTTTGGACCACTCTTCCTTGGTGGTAATGGCCTACATGTTGAAAAAAAAAAAAAAACTGTAGTGATTTACAAGATTAATTAAAATTATGAGGAACAGTTTAAATCCAAAAGAATCATGTAGCATCTAGGAAATGGGAGGCCTTATTCCTTGGACCAAGTACCTTCCACCACCAGCATCAAGACACTCCCTTAAAAGCAAGTGATTTAAAAACTATAATGTACGTATTCCAAATATACTACTATGCTTATGTCACAGCCCTTTCTACTTCAATCTCTTGCTATCCTCTACCTCTGCACTATCCACTGCCCTGCTGACTCCATGACCTAATAATCATCCCTCTCCCTCTTGCTGCCCAAACCCCTGCAGCCTTCCCTGCTCGGTGGCGCTGTATGACCCTTGTAAGTTTAGCGCTTCTTTTTTATTATAAAAATAATACTATGCTTACACTCTTCAGGAGAGAGCCATGATGCTGAAGTCTCTTGATCCAAGGAATTCAAGCTACCCTTCCCTTCCTCCAATCAAACCTGATTACCTTCCATTTCCTAGTTTACTGCATGACTTCTATGGGTTAAGAGCTTCCCCATGATATCTTTTATTTTTACCTCAACAGCCACCTCCCACCAAGGCTGAGTGACCCAAAGAAACATTTGCCATCGTACATTCAATGTCTGTCTTGCTACAAGTCTGCTGATATTACAATTCAGATTACTTTCTGACTGCAATATCATATATACATAATAAAAATTATTGGGAATATCAAGCCTGTGTAGATCAACAATGCAACATTACCTTCAACTGATCAAAAGCCTTGAAGACAACTGGTCGTTCAAAACTCTGCATTGATGACCTTCGCTGACAGAACTTAGATATTCATGAAACACCATTTCAAAATTAAATGGTTCACCTTCATAAATTGTTGTCAAGTGTTTCATGGCCACAACCTGAGCAGAAAAATAAATCACAGTACATTTGAAAAATAACTTCACTGTGAAAATAAAGGATTGATAACCAGGGTTTGACAAAGAACCACTATCATTATGTTTTATCACTTCTTCAAGAGATACTGGAGATACGTACCCTCCCCTTCCCTAGCTCAAACCTAATTAAATCCCATTTCCTATGCTCTTTATCTGAAGAAATGGAACTCTTGTACTCTTGCTAAATACCCCAACTGTCCCTCTCTCCATCTTGTCTTCATTAGAGAGAGATTTCATTTTGTGAAATCTAGCTCCTACACAGAAGACAAGAACCACTCTCACCCCTGTTCTAACGCAGCAACCAGTGAATTATTATTATTATTATTATTATTATCAAAAAGAAGCGCTAAGCCACAAGGACTATACAGCGCTGCAGGGCAGGAAGGAAGCGAGGGCATCAGGGCAAAAGGGAGATGGATGAGTAATAGGTTACGGATAACAGCGGGGTAGTGGATGGTGAAAGGTAAAGGGCAGCAAGAGACTGAACTAGAAAAGGGCTGAGGGGAGTGCGAAAAGTATCATCAGAGTTTGGGGAGTAAATCAGTCGTTGTCAAGAAGTCAATGAGAGAGTCAGGATTAAAGGAGGGTCCATCAGCAAGAAGGGAAGGTAAAGAGAGAGTAGTAGAACGAAGACGACTTTGGAGGTAAATTCTGCGTGCTCGTTGATAGAGAGGCAGTCTAACAGAATGTGGCTAATTGATACTGGAACTTGACACTGCTCACAGAGAGGAACAGGGTGCCTCTCCATGAATACCCATGAGTAAGACGAGGGGTGGCCAATGCGAAGGCGGGAAGAGTGGTCTCCCAACCTGGGTCACTGATGACAAGAAGAACGGCCAGTAACCTATGCTCGGTTTAATAGAATGAAGTTTGTTACCGAGCAGAGTTGACCAACGTTGTTGCCAACGGTGCGAAGGTGGGTAGCTATTGCAGCAAAATAGTTCAGAAATGGAACACCTCGATAGGAAATTGGTAGGTCATGTACTGCTGACCGCGCAGCAGTGTCTGCCTGTTCATTGCCCTGTACGTCGACATGACCAGGGACCCAACAAAAAACAATATCTTTATGTTTGGTAGAGATACGGCGTAGCCAAAGTTGGATACGGAGAACTAGGGGATGAGATGTATCAAATTCTCGTATAGCCTGTAGAGCACTAAGGGAGTCTGAGACTACTACAAATGATGACACAGGCATAGATGCGAAAACGAATAAGTGCTGCAAGAATGGCATACAGTTCAGCAGTAAAAATGCTAGCTGAAGATAGTAAATGCCCCCGTACGACGCTGTCCGGAAACACTGCTGCGAATCCGACGCCGTCTGAAGACTTAGAGCCATCTGTGTACACAGCGGTGGCATGAGAATGGGAGTGAAGTGATCAAGAAAAAGAGAGCGGGAAGCCACCGTAGGCAGTTGAGCTTTCGAGCAAGGAGTGAGAAAGAACAGACCCGAACAGCTGGAACTTTTCCCCGGGGGGTAGGGAAAAGTGAGATGCTACATGAACATATAAAGGTGGTAACTGAAGGGAAGACAAGAGTGAATGTAGGCGAAGAGAAAAGGGACGGAGCAAACAGGGGCGGGGAACGAATAAAGAATGTCTACTAATATCGGTGACCATTCTATAAATGGAAGGATTGTGTAGATCGTGAGAGCGTACATAGTAACGAAGGCAATGGGCATCACGGCGATCAGACAAGGATGGAACATTTGCTTCTGTATAGAGGCTCTCAACAGGGGAAGAGCGAAAAGCACCAAGGCACAAACGTAAGCCTTGGTGATGGATAGAGTTAAGGCTAGAGAGAGTAGCAGGAGAGGCCGCGGAATAAATCTGGTCACCATAATCGAGTTTCGATAAAACGAGGGCTGAATGTAGGCGAAGCAGAGTGTGACGATCAGCTCCCCAGGAAAGATGAGCAAGGGTTTTAAGAAGGTTTAGCCGGCTGTGACAAGTTGCCTTCAGAGAGGTAATGTGAGGTTTCCAGGTTAACCGACGGTCAAAGAGAAGGCCTAGAAACCTGACTGTATCACGTTCGGGGATACGGGAGCCATAGAGATACAAAGGATGATCGGAGATAACAGAGCGTCTAGTGAAAGTAATTTGGTGAGTTTTGGTACTTGAAAATTTAAACCCATGTGTGGTGGCCCAAGTGGAAACACGGTCGACCGCATGCTGGAGAGAAACTGCAATAAGGTGACAGTCAGCGCCTGCACAAGCAATAGCGAAGTCATCACATAGAGTGATGACCAAATATTGGGTGGAAGAACAGAGGCCAAATCATTTATAGCAAGGAGAAAAAGTGTTGTGCTGAGAACACATCCCTGAGGGACACCTTCAGCTTGGACGAAGCAACCAGTGAAGAGGCAGGGCCAGGAGCTGTGACTCAACCCCTGCAACCACAACTAGGCGAGTACAGCTTCTATTAGTAATGTTCCTTTCTCAAACTATTTTCCAACTTCAATAACATTGGCAACAATGTAGGTCCAAGTAGGAACACAAGTTGTTTTCTATCAAACTACAATTAGGTTCCTGGCCATCTTCTTTCCTCATTGTCTAATATGGGAAACAATACTCCTACATTTATGAATCAGACACAAACACCACATGGAGAAAGGCCAAACACTTTGTGAGGACTGTTAGGCTGCACTATAAGCTTGCCATATCTTAATAGCCTGGTCCGTCAGAGCACAGGCAGAATTCACTTCCAACATCTACAGTGCCTTATAACATTCACTGAATGACTTCCTTATCAAAATCCCACCTTTAACATTGACTTTTTTTTTTTTGACAGAAACTAGCCTATTGCACTAACATTTACTTCAAATTTGCACCTACATGAACTCTCACCTCCACTACTCTTGAACACCCCTACTAGCAGTACTATATGACCCATACAGATTTATGAAGGATGAGGTTAACCATAAAATTGATGAAGGAAAAAAGGTGAGTGGTATGTTGAGGTATCTGTAGAGACAAAACATGTCATCCATGGAGGCAGAGAAGGAAATGTACGAAAGTATAGTGGTATGGGTGTGAAGCTTGGTTGTAAATGCTGCAGCGAGAACACGGCTGGAGGCAGTGGAGATGTCCTGTCTAAGGCAATGTGTGGTGTAAATATTATGCAGAGAATTCGGAGTGTGGAAATTAGGAGGAGGTGTGGAGTTACTAAAAGTATTAGTCAGAGGGCTGAAGAGGGAGAATTGAGACACTTACGCAACACATGGGAATCTTTATGAAGAAACGTTTCGTCACACAGTGGCGACTTCAACGCTTGCCCAACCTTTGGACGACGACCTACTTACACTAGTGGCAGGTCCCACTGTGATCCCGCCTCCTCCTGCTTCACCTCAACTCACTGCAGTATATAAGCCACCTCTCTGGCCCTATGCTGCATTCCTACAAGAGTGATGGACTGAACACATCGATTCCAGGTTGAGGGACTGATTACCTCAAACTTCTCCTCTCCTTACCCATTCACTTTGTATTGGACTGATGAAGCCACTGTGTGGCGAAACGTTTCTTCAATAAAGATTCCCATGTGTTGCATAAGTGTCTCAATTCTTCAACTTGTCAGTTTTCTAAACCATTCATCACACAGGGCTGAAGAGGGGTTGTTGAGGTGGTTTGGTCATTTAGAGAGAATGGATCATCTATGATTCGCAACCAAGCTGACTTGCCTACAACTACGGATAACACCCGAAGACCTCTTCACCGCAAACGGCAACATAGATTACAACTCATCAACACCCAATGGTATAGCAGTGTCTGACTGCAACTTCTTGGGATCTTAATACTTGGGAATTCTTCGCTTGCCTAATTCTTGGGCACGACCTACTTCAACATTGAACAAATGTTACACGACCTATGACTGCTGCACCTCTCCTGCCAACGGTTTATAAGCTCCTTCTCAGCACGTATGCCGTATTCTATTCAAGATTGATGGACTGACCACATCGACTCAAGTTGAGGACTGATTACCTCATTCTCCTCCTGTTCTTCAAGATTCTCCTTTGTATGGACTGATGAAGCCACTGTGTGGCGAAACGTTTCCTCAATAAAGATACCCAAGAGTTGCACATGTGTCTAATTTATCACCCAATGGTATAGCCCAGGAATTCAATCCTCAACAATGACCCAACTCCATTGATAAAATTCTACAGGAAAATAGTATGCTAAGACGACAAAACAAAACCTATGAAAAACTCATTATGGACCTTGAGTGCTCGCTACATACCCAAAACATGAGAATTAAAGACCTTGAATATCATCTTAAAGACACAAAACTCAAAGATTAGTGAACTAGAAAACAAACTGACATCATTAATAAACTCGTCTAAAGAACAAGCAAACCTACATTCAACTATACACACACATGCTAAACAAATAAATTCTCTCACCACCAAGCTGTCAGAATCTACACAAGACTGGAAGTTAAACATGGAATCCCAGTGGAATGCATGCCTCCAGTATCAAAGGGATATGATTGAACAAAAACAAGCTCCTAGACTCTGTCATTTTAACCAGCTCTACCTTACCACCAGATACAAACAATGAGAATTGCACCATCAAAGCACTCCAACTAATAAAAGATGAGATAAAAGTTAACATTAAAAAACCCGTCATAAACAAGGAGGCCCGACCGCTAGGCAAGCCGGGTCACCAACAAAGTGTTGGGTTAAAATTCAATTTCCCCTGATGTAAAAAATGATCTAATAAGTTCCGCCATCAAGAAATGGAGTAATGTGTATGTAAATGAGTGCCTAACTCAAAAACGTCCCGAACTTATTTTACAGACTTCAAAAACTTAAGCGTGATAATGCATCAATAAAACAGTGCTTTACTCATGATGGCATTATCGTGGTAAAATTATCAGACACAGGCCGTAGGTTTGAAATAACAAATGATCAAGAACTAGCAGTTTTCCTCTCATTCACTGGTTTGACTGAATCTTGTTAAGCCATATCTCAACACATTATCAACCATGTTCAGTGCTGTAGTTTAGTAGAATTTATCCTTATCCTAATCCATAGTTTCATGACTGTTAGTGAATAACAGTAATTAATTCCCAGCTACTTAAGACACCTAAGGTGCTATTCAAGGCGCTAATCCAGGTACTTAAGTGTTTTATTCTCTGTCTTATTTTATACTTGAAACTATAACTTTTAATCTTGAAAAAAACAAGGTGCAAAAAGTGTTTTATTTTAATTTTCAGTAGCTCCATTATTTTTTTTTAGATTTAAATTAACTATCTTAGTTCATAAGTTCATAATTGGTAAGTGGTTTAACTATCTTAGTTCATAAGTTCATAATGTTTAGTGGTTTAACATCATTGCTTTGGTCTTTTTTTTTTTTAATAATTGTAACGGCTATTTCTCCACGTAAGAACATTACAGTCTTCAACTACAATGTTAGATCATTGAGTAAACACTATGATGACCTCATTGCATTACTTAAGTCTCTAAAATGCTACTATAACTTTCATTATATTTACTGAAACCTGGCTCAGACAAGATCTGACAGACATATTTACCATACCTGTTACATAGCCATACATAAACTGTAGGCCCGACCAATCAGAGGAGGCACTGCCATCTATTACTCTGATGAACTAGAATGTGTGAAATCAACTAATGTACGGGATGAAAACGGCGAATATATAATAGCTAAATTCATATCAAGAACACTTAAGAAACCTATAGCAGTTGGTGCAGTCTAACAGACTACCATACTCAAACACTTACACTTTTAGCAATAACCTTAGAAATATGATAATTGAGTCAGAGTTGAATAAACACCATCTGATATTAGCAGGAGATTCAACATCAACCTTATCCAAGCACCAACCCTCCAGTAGTTGATTTCACAAATGATATGAACAACAGCTTATTGCTACCCACTATAACAAAGCCAACAAGAATCTCTGACACTAGTGCCATCGTACTCGACGTGATCTGGACCAACATAATATCCCCACACAAGCAGGTATAATCACAGATAACACCACAGACCACTATCCTACCTTTCTCATAATAAACTTATCTAAACTGACTCAAGAAACAAGAAAGATCTTATTTCGCCTGCATGATGAGACATCGATAAACACAACCTAAAACTAGCTCTAGGTGCCATTGATTGGCAGAGAGAGCTAAATGACAGTAATAATATCGATAATGATATAAAAAATTTTTTACATAAAACCCTAAACCTCTATAACAAACATTGCCCAGTCAAAACGAAACAGATCACAGAAAAGAGGCTAAACAGCCCATGGCTAACTAGAAGTATCCTCAAATCTATTAATAAAAAAACACCAAAATGAAAAGCATTCAGATTAGGCTTAATTACTAAAGAATTTACTAAAAGATACACATCAATACTAAACAAAACAATACGTACATCAAAGCAAATGTATTATGAAAATAGATTTAGTGAAATGAAAGGTGACACGAAAAGTACCTGGCAAACCCTCTCCAAAATTTTGGGCTCAAGAAAACTGACTGGAAATAGAGAGATAGACTTAACTAAACCAATGAACCTCGCATGCAACCTATAGACACGGCCGACAAATTAATGTCTTCTTCTCTACAGTAGGATCAAAGCTAGCGAGCCAAATTCCTAGCTCAAATACCCATCCGAGTGAGTACCTCACTGGCAACTATCTAAACACACTATTCCTAGCTCCAACTAATCCCACTGAAGTCTCACTCATCATTAAATCATTAAAAACAAATCAGGTGATCTAGATAACATTGCCACCATTCAATATAAAAAAGCTGCACCAGAACTGTCGCCCATATTGCAACAATGTTTAACAAATCTATAGCTTCCTAAACCTTCCCATCCATACTCAAGACAGCAAGGGTCACCCCAATCCACAAAGGTGGAGATCCAACTGATTTGAACAATTACAGACCCATATCAAACTTGCCATTACTATCCAAGATATTTGAAAAAATAAAACACAAGGGACTTTACTCCTACCTTACATCCAACAACATACTTAACCCATGCCAGTTTGGATTTAGACCAAAAAAAAAGCACGAATGATGCTATTATACAGCTCTCGATAAGAATGAATATCCCCTGGGGCTCTTTGTCGACCTAAGAAAAGCGTTTGACACAGTTGACCACAATCTCTTGCACCTCAAACTGAATCATTATGCATAAGAGGACATTCTCTTGACTACCTAAAATCCTATCTTAATGACAGACACCAGTACGTACATGCAAATGGAGTCAACTCCGCTATCCAACCTGTAGCTGTAGGAGTACCCCAAGGTAGTGTCCCTAGGTCTACGCCTCTTTCTCATCTACATCAATGATCTCCCAATGCATCCCAACTCCTTACACCAGTTCTATTCGCAGATGACACTACATACGTCTACTCCCATTCAGACCCAGCTGTGCTTGAAAACACTGTAAACAATGAACTGCTAAAGATATATGCTTGGATGATGACCAACAAACTCACACTTAACAGAAAAAACTTACTTCATGCTGTTTGGCAACAAAGCCTCAAACATTCAATTCAACATACTGTTAAATGGTTCCCCTATATTAAGATGCACAGAGGGCAAATTCTAGGTCTTCTCCTTGACTGTAATCTTAAATTTCAGTCCCATACCCATCACATAGCCAAGAAAATTTCCAAATCAGTAGGAATCCTTTCCAAGATAAGCTATTATGTACCACAAATGACTCTCCTTACCTTGTCCCACTCTCTAATATATCCTTACCTCACCTATGGTATCTGTGCCTGGGGCTCTACCACAGCCAACCACCTTAGACCCTTAATAATCCAACAAAAAGCTGCTGTGTGGGTGATAACCAGCTCCTGTGCTAGACAGCACACCCCACCACTTTTCAAAAGACTCACTTGCTAAATATACAAGACATACACTCTTATTACTGTGCCTACTACATATACATAACTTTAAACTCCACTGTAAACCCCCCTCAAAACTACTCCTCGACAGTTACAACAGAATGCACAGTCACAATACAAGGCATAAGGCCCTTTTCAACATCCCTTGAGTAAAACTCTCACTATGCAAGAACGCTATGCACATAAAAGGCCCAAAGAACTGGAACTCGCTACCAGAACAAGTCAAGGATCCCCAGACAACTTATAAATTTAGGACTCTGCCAAAAAATCACTTATCGCACAATATTAACCACATCAACCAAACATCTACTGGCTAGTTTAATCATGTGACCTCCTGGCTTTTAATTCTGCCACTCCATAAAATATTACCACCTGCACCATTCCTTGTAAATTAGATTTTATACTAATAACATAAGATTGGGAGCAAGGGGCTAGTAACCCCTTCTCCGTATAAATTACTAAATTTAAAAAGAGAACTTTCGTTTTTCTTTCTGGGCCACCCTGCCTCGTGGGATAGAGCTGGTGTGTTGAAAGAAAGAAAGATACATAAGATTAAGTATACATAAGATTAAGTCCAAACAAGATAGCAAAACAGCTAACCACTATTCTAAGTTTAGTTTTAAGTAACAATTACTATGTACTATTATCTTATCTAGTTTTAATTAGTTACTATGTATTAGGATTAGTTTGCCGAAATGCCTCGGTATGATAGTGGCTATCTTTGACTTAGGCAAATCAAAATTGTAATTACACATTGTAACCTTTACAAAGAAATAAAATTATTATTATTATTATTATTATTAGAATGAGTTTATAGAGTGTATAAATCTGTAAGGGAAGGAAGGCGGGGTAGGGGTCGTCCTCGAAAAGGTTGGAGGAAGTAAAGGAGGCTTTGTGGGCGAGGGGCTTGGATTTCCAGCAAGCGTGCATGAGCGTATTAGACAGGAGTGAATGGAGACAAATGGTTTTTGGAACCTGACGAGCTGTTGGAGTGTGAGCAGGGTAATTTTGTGAAGGGATTCAGGGAAACCGGTTAGCTGGACCTGAGTCTGGAAATGGGAAGTACAATGCCTGCACTTTAAAGGAGGGGTTTGGGATATTGGCAGTTTGGAGTGACTATCTAAACTGTTGTATCTGGGTGCCTCTGCGAAGACAGTGACTATGTATGAGTGATGATGAAAGTGTTGAATGATAATGAAAGTTTTTTCTTTCTTTTTGGGGTTTTCTTTCTTTTGGGTCACTCTGCCTGGGTGGGAAATGGCCAAAGTGTTCAAAAAAAAAAAAAAAAAAAAAAAATACCCCTGTGAGTCTGGCACTTCCCCATCATATGTCTTCCCTCTTCATGTATGTATTGCCACCTAATTTCATATATAATCAATACTACTGAATTTTTATCCCTCTGGTGTTACATCATAGGCCCAATGAGTCCCAGGATACGCTTAGCTGAAAGTTCTTGGCCCTTGGAATATTAAAATTATAGCTGCATTTACCTATACTATACAGTATTATAAATTTATAGGCAAAAATAATATAAACATAGAGTTAAAGCAAGAGCCCAGCTGAGTGAGTCCCAACAGGAAATGGTGGACCAAATTATGTAAAAAATAATAGAAACATAATTTTGAGATCCTGTACATTAAAAAAAAAGTTTAATTTACCTTTCTGTTTATTTATAATGAAAAGAGAATTATTAACTTTAATATAGATACTGTACTATCATTAACAAGTAAATTCCACTCTCTTGCTTATATGAAACAATGAATCATTAAGAAACCTCAGAATCCTTAACTAATTTAATACTGTATATAACTTCACCAAAATAAGTGTTTATTGATAAACTCTATGTAAGGTTCTGTAAAAAGTTAAGCTTGTACTTTGACTGTTTGTATTACGTGCACAAAATATTTAATTAACGATAAGTACTGTAGGAAGGACAAGTACATGTATATACCAGACAAAGCTGCAGGACAGAAAGCCCCTGTAACATGTTGATCTTGGCCTCGGAGACAAACAATGACTGGGCATGCTACAAACATCTGGCCATTCAGCTGTGGTTGCTCATCACTCAGCTGGCACACACACAGCAACTAGAGAAGGAAAAAGTAAATGCATGTAAACACAGGTATATAAATCTTCATAAATAATATAGTGAATACTGTATGCAAAATAATGAAATGTGTACAATCTATAACCACCTCCCTCCCATGTGATATAACATGGATCAAGTGTAACATGAGGAGCTTCATCAAACAGGTTTAGAATCTTTCTTCCTTCAACAAACCGACAGTATCCCACTGAGGCAGGGTGGCCCAAAAGAAAACGAAAGTTTCTCTTTTTAACTTTAGTAATGTATACAGGGGAAGGGGTTACTAGCCCAGGTTTAGAATCTATAAGATATAATAAAGAGAAAATACATGATGAATGGACTAATACTGCTATGTCAATGGATCTTTCATTTAGCCCCCTACAAAAAAAAAAAAAATTACAGACCTGCCTCTGGTCACAGAAAAGAACTCACCTCTTCTATGTTTGCTATGAACATTTCAATTTACAACTACTTGAACCTGTCAGTTTAACTGATAAGAAAATAAATACTAGTGTGAACCTTGAAATAGACCAATCAATGCAAAGATCCTTAACCCTTTGACTGTTTTGTTCATATATATACGTCTTACGAGCCACCGTTTTTTGACATATATATACTCATAAATTCTAGCGGCTTCAAATCAAGCAGGAGAAAGCTGGTAGGCCCACATGTGAGAGAATGGGTCTGTGTGGTCAGTGTGCACCACATAAAAAAAAAATCCTGCAGTACGCAGTACATAATGGGAAAAAAAAACTCCGACCGTTTTTTTAATCCTTTGACTGTCGACGTCGTATAATATACGTCTTACGAGGTACCGTGTTTGACGTATATATACTCATAAATTCTAGCGGCTTCAAATCAAGCAGGAGAAAGCTGGTAGGCCCACATGTGAGAGAATGGGTCTGTGTGGTCAGTGTGCACCATATAAAAAAAATCCTGGAGCATGCAGTGCATAATGAAAAAAAAAACACCGACCATTTTTTTTAATTAAAATGCCGACTTTGTGGTCTATTTCGTATAGTATTTGTGGTTGTATTCTCGTTTAATTGGTCTCATTTGATAGAATGGAAAACATATTATAGAAAATAGAGGTGATTTTGATTGATTTTACTATAAAAAGAACCTGAAATGGAGCTCAAAGTAGGGGAAATGTTTGATTTTTGCCGATGTTCAAAGTAAACAAATGATGTCATTATCCAATAAATGTCGAACTAGCCATTCTAATATGCAGTCATGAATGGGTTGATGTTATTTATACAATTATTACAGTATTGCAGGAGTCTGCATAACAGTAAATCTTCTATTTTTTGTTTGAATACAAATTCAAATAGAAAGCAAGAGCAATATCAGAGGGGACTGGAGACATGACTGATGAACAAAGAAAATGATATTTTAGAGCCAGGAATGTCTGCATTGTTCATTCTGGACCGTATTTTGAAATTGTCATATTTTTTAATTTTCGTGAAATTGGCCAAATTGCAAATTTCTGACCACGTTATTGGGTAGTTGAAATCGATAAATGGGCAGTTTCTTGTATTCAATCGATAGAAAAAATGGAGTTCTAAAGAAATAGCTATGAGTTTGGTCGACTGGAACAATGGAATTAGCCGAAAATAGGGTCAAAGTGGGGCGAAATCGCCGATTTGTAAATATCGCCGAGGTCGCTAACTTCGCGAGAGCGTAATTCCGTCAGTTTTTCCATCAAATTTTGTGTTTTTGGTGTCATTACAATAGGGAAAAGATTCTCTATCATTTCCTAAGAAAAACTAATTTTTTTTTTTTTTTTTTTTTGAAATTTTGCGACACCAGGAGACACTTCAGGATTGGGGGTTGCGACAGTCAAGGGGTTTAATTAAAAATGCCAACTTTGTGGTCTAATTTCGTAAAGTATTTATGGTTGTATTCTCGTTTTCTTGGACTAAATTGATAGAAATGGAAAGCATATTATAAAAATAGAGGTGATTCTGAGCGGCTTTACTATGAAAAGAACCTTGAAATGGGGCTCAAAGTAGGGGAAATGTTTGATTTTTGCCGATGTTCAGAAGTAAACAAATGATGTCGTTTTCCAATAAATGTCCTAGTAGCCATTCTAATATGCAGTCATGAATGGGGAAGGTACCTAGGATTGCGGAGAGCATGTATAGTCCCTTTATATAAAGGGAAGGGGACAAAAGAGATTGTAAAAATTATAGAGGAATAAGTTTACTGAGTATACCAGGGAAAGTTAGGGTAGGGGTCAAAACTGAAAGAATTAGAGGTAAGACAGAATGTAGGATTGCGGATGAGCAAGGAGGTTTAAAGAGTGAGTAGGGATGTGTAGATCAAGTGTTTACATGAAGCATATATGTGAACAGTATTTAGATAAAGGTAGGGAAGTTCTTATTGCATTTATGGATTTAGAAAAGGCATATGATAGAGTGGATAGGGGAGCAATGTGGCAGATGTTTGCAAGTAACTGTATAACGGAATAGGTGTAAGTTACTAAATGCTGTAAAGAGTTTTTATGAGGATAGTGAGGCTCAGGTTAGGGTGTGTAGAAGAGAGGGAGATTACTTCCCGGTAAAAGTAGGTCTTAGACAGGGATGTGTAAATGTCACCATGGTTGTTAATATATTATAGATGGGTTGTAAAAGAAGTAAATGCTAGGGTGTTATGGGAGAGGGGTGGGATTAAATTATGTGGAATCAAATACAAAATGGAAGTGACACAGTTACTTTTTGCTGATGATACTGTGCTTATGGGAGATTCTAAAGAAAAACTGCAAAGGTTAGTGATGAGTTTGGGAGTGTGTGTAAAGGTAGAAAGTTGAAAGTGAACATAGAAAAGAGTAAGGTGATGAGGGTATCAAATGGTTTAGATAAGGAAAAATTGGATATCAAATTGGGGAGGAGGAGTATGGAAGAAGTGAATGTTTTCAGATATTTGGGAGTTGGCGTGTCAGCGGATGGATTTATGAAGGATGAGGTTAATAATAGAACTGATGAGGGAAGAAAGGTGAGTGGTGTGTCGAGGTATATGTGGAGTCAAAAAACGTTATCAATGGAGGCAAAGAAGGAATGTAGGAAAGTAAGTAGTAGCACACTCTATATGGGTGTGAAGCTTGGGTTGTGAATGCAGCAGCGAGGAGGCGGTTGGAGGCAGTGGAGATGTCCTGTCTAAGGGCAATGGTGGGTGTAAATATTACGCAAAAATTTGGAGTGTGGAAATGTAGGAGAAGGTGTGGAGTTAATAAAAGTATTATTCAGAGGGCTGAAGAGGGTTGTTGAGGTGGTTTGGTCATTTAGAGAGAATGGATCAAAGTAGAATGACATGGAGAGCATTTAAATCTGTAGGAGAAGGAAGGCGGGTAGGAGTCATCCTTGAAAAGGTTGGAAGGAAGTGGTAAGGGAGGTTTTGTGGGTGAGGGGCCTGGACTTCCAGCAAGCGTGCATGAGCGTGTTCGATAGGAGTGAATGGAGACGAATGATATTTGGACCTGACGATCTGTTGGAGTGTGAGCAGGGTAATATTTAGTGAAGGGATTCGGGGAAACCAGTTATTTTTATATAGCCGGACTTGAGTCCTGAAATGGGAAGTACAACGCCTGCACTCTAAAGGAGGGGTTTGGGATATTAGCAGTTTGGAGGGATATGTTGTGAAATCTTATACGTAAATGCTTCTAAGCTGTTGTGTTCTGAGCACCTCTGCAAAAACAGTAAATTTTGGTGAGTGAGGTGAAAGTGTTGAATGATGATGAAAGTATTTTCTTTTTGGGGATTTTTTTTTCTTTTTTGGTCACCCTGCCTTTGTGGGAGACGGCCGACTTGTTGGAAAAAAAAAAAAAAAATCAATAGTCTGCATAACAGTAAATCTTTTATTTTTTGTTTGAATAAAAATTCAGAATAGGAAGCAAGAATGATATCAGAGGGGACTGGAGATGTGTCTGATGAACAAAGAAAAGTTATTTTAGAGCCAGGAATGTCTACATTGTTCATTCTGGACCCTATTTTGAAACTCATATTTTTTTAATTTTCGTGAAATTGGCCAAACTGCAAATTTCTGACCACGTTATTGGGTAGTTGAAACTGGTAAATGGGGAAATTTCTTGTACTCAATCGATAGAAAAAATGGAGTTCTAAAGAAAATTTCTATAAGTTTTGGGCGACTGGAACAATGGAATTAGCCGAAAATAGGCTCAAAGTGGACAAAAACGCCGATTCAAAATTATCGCCGAGGTCGCTAACTTCAAGAGCGTAATTTGCAGTTTTTCCATAAAATTTTTTGTTTTTTTGGGTGTCATACCATTGGGAAGAAATCATCATTTCACAAGAATTTTTTTTTTGGGGGGGGGGGGGGGGGGGATTTTTGCGACATCAAGACACCTCTGGTTTTTGGGGTTGTGACAGTAAAGGGGGTTAAGCAACCCATTTTCATTTTGCTACATTGTCTTACATGAATTCCCAATATCAATTTCTAAATGCTCCCGGGAAATCTATAAACCCTCCCCCTAAAACTACTACTTGACAGTTACAACAGAATGCACAGCCACAATACAAGGCATAAGGCACTTTTCAACATCCCTCAAGTCAGACTCTCACTATGCAAGAACACTATGCACATAAAAGGCCCGAAGATCTGGAACTCACTACCGAAACGGTCAAGGATCCCGACAGCTTTAAATTTAGGACTTTGCTAAAAAAAATCATCTTATCTCACAATATAACCAAATCAATCAAACATCTGCTAACTATTTTTAAATTATGTGACCTCTTGGTTTCTTAAATTCTGCCAATCCATAAAATCATCTTATTTCTCAATATTAACCAAATCTGCCAAAACATCTGCTAATTATCTTATCGTGTGACCTCCTGGCTTTTAATTCTGTCATTTCCCTAAAATTTACCACGTGAACCATTATTTGTAAGGTAATTTTGTGTGCAATTTTCAAGCTTATTTACCGAACCCTACTCAGTTGTACTAAGTTTAAATAAGATTGTATTACGTTTAAATAAGATTGGGAAAACAGCCAACCACTATTACTTGTCTAGTTTTAAGTACAATGTATAGTTACTATGTACACCTACCATCCGACTTACGACCGAGTTCGTTCCGAGAAACCGGTCGTAAATCGAAATAGTTGTAAGTCGAACTTTACTACTGAAATATCAACAAAACATTTTTGTAAGACTTTATTTTATTGTTTTATTTTGTATTTCATGTTTTAACTTTACTTTTTATGCTGTTAGTACTGTATTTTATGCTGTAAGGTTTAGGATAAACACTGTGTACAACACAAATAGTTTTTTTATTTTCTCAGAAATTTGGCATAAAAAACACAGTCGTAAGTCGAGTATTCGTAAGTCGAGCAGGTCGTAAGTCGGGTGGTAGGTGTACTCGGCATGATAGTGGGGTATCTTTGTACTTAGCAAATCAAAATTGTAATTACACATTGTAACCTTTACAAAGAAATAAACTTTACTTTACATATGAAGAAATTAAAAAAATTCCATGACGTCTGGCAACTTGTTAACTTTGCCTCACCAAGAAATATTCAAATCAACACAGTTATCACCCATGCAAAGATAGGTTTGCTAAGAAACAACTGTAAAAATGATGACCTAATGACATGTACCGGTTTTGCCTTTTTTTTTTAAACTATAATAATAAAAAATAACACCTAGGTATTAGTTGGTAGACAGCTACCGCCCAGGGAGGTAGTACTACCAACCTCCCAAAGTGAGTGTAAAACGAAAACCTGTAATTGTCTTACCCGATGATAGGATTGCTGGTGTCTTTTGTCTGTCTCATAAATATGCTTATACATATATGATTTCGGGTACGTCTTGCTACTTCTTACACTTAGGTCACATAAACACATACATGTACAAGCATATATATACACACCCCTCTGGGTTTTCTTCTATTTTCTTTCTAGTTCTTGTTCTTGTTTATTTCCATTTATCTCCATGGGGAAGTGAAAAGACTTTTTCCTCCCTAAGCCATGTGTGTCGTGAAAGGCAACTAAAATGCCAGAAGCAAGGCTAGTAACCTCTTCTCCTGTATGCATTACTAATGTTAAAAAGAAAAACTTTTTTTTTTTTTTTGGGCCACCCTGCTCGTGGGATACGGCTGGTTTGTTGAAAAAAAAATAATAATAATAATAATAACAGTCTCCATGAGGGAAATGGAAAAGAATCTTTCCTCCATAAAAACCCTGCATAAAAGGCAATTTAACTGCCAGGAACAATGGGCTAGTAACTCCTCCTGTATTAGATAGGATGAATGGAGACGAATAGTATTTGGGACCTGACAAGCTGTTGGAGTGTGAGCAGGGTAATAATTTAGTGAAGGGATTCAGGGAAACCGGGTTTTTTATATAGCCGACTGAGTCCTGGAATGGGAAGTACAATGCCGTGCTTTAAAAAGGGGGGGTTTGGGGTTTTGCAGTTTTTGGGGGGATATGTTGTTTCTTTATACGTATATATAATTTTAAACTGTTTTATTCTGGGAACCTCTGCAAAAACAGTGATTAGGTAAGTGAGGGGAAAGTGTTTTAAAAGATGGAAAGTATTTTCTTTTTGGGATTTTTTTTTCTTTTTTTAGTCCCCTGCCTCTGGGGAGAAAGCCGACTTGGGGAGACGGGCCACTTTTTAAAAAAAAAAAAAAAAAAAAAAAAAAAAAAAAAAAAAAAAAAAAAAAAAAAAAAAAAAAATTGAAACGCTATGTTTTAAAAAAAATAATAATAATAACGTGACGAAGCGAATGAGAAGGTGGAGTATATGGAGAGTAAAAAAGGGGTTTTAAGAGGGGGGTGAGGGAGTGCAAAAGAAACCTAGTAATTTATTTGATTCAATAAAAAAAAATGATTAGGGGGGTATATAATTCTAGGTTTTGGGGAAAGGAAGGGTTGGGTTCCCCAAAAAAGGGTAAAGAAAAGATTAAGGAATTTTTGAGAACTATGGGTTTGAATTTTTCAAAGGCTTGTGTGAATGCATTAGTTTGGAGGATTTGAAGGCAAAATGATTTTTATGGCTTGAGCACTGACAAAGTATGTGAAAGTGACATTTATGAAGGGATTTGGGGAAACCCAGTTACCAGACTCGAGTCCGGGGGGGAACACTGTGTCCACCATTAAAATGTTAGCAAGGGTTCTGCAAGCCAGAAACTGGAAAAGAATGAAAAGTGAATTGTCCCGCTTAGTTATTTTGCATTATTTTTGGGGGGGGGGGGGTTGAAAGA
This sequence comes from Cherax quadricarinatus, assembly GCF_026875155.1. Classification (NCBI taxonomy): domain Eukaryota; kingdom Metazoa; phylum Arthropoda; class Malacostraca; order Decapoda; family Parastacidae; genus Cherax; species Cherax quadricarinatus. The sequence goes on along the minus strand of NC_069423.1, from coordinate 1,668,289 downwards.
TGGGGAAAAAGGGGGGTTTTTGCCCCCCTTTTTTTTTTTTGAAGGGAAGTTTTGGGGGTAAGCAGTGCCAAGGGAATAGAGGTTATCGGGTTTGATCCAAAAAAGGGGAAAGGAACTAAAATTCCTTTCACGCAAAAGAGATTCACTTCCATTGCACACCTCTGGAAACCCTTATTCTTTATCTGCATCCTGAATTTGTATTTTTAGTCCACACCCACTGTCCCGAAAACACCATAACATAAAAATTTAAAAAAAAAAAACTGATTTTTTTTAAAATTTTTACATGCATAAATGAAATTTTATGAATTTTTTGCCATAACAAAATGTCGAGTTTTCCCATATACAACATTTTTAAATGCACAAAAAAATAAATCTGTTAAATACTTTTAAGACTAAATGCAGTTGAATGTCTAAAGAAGAATTTGGGGAAAGACTTTTTTAAAAGTAACAAAGACAAATTGCAGGGGAGCAGAATAAATATTCAACCAATGCTCAGTAAAAAGCCCCATGAGAGAAAACTCAGGAGATTAAATGAAGAGGGTTGAAAAAATACAGATCTCCTAAGGTCGTCTCTCTTGGGGGATTTGTGAGCAATATAAGTGTTTATTACCTTTAGGTTATTCATTTAAGCAAAATAATAAGTGGAAAGTCAAATACTTACCAAGAGTGTTTTTAAGGCTCTAATACTTTGGTTGTATTGTTAAAACCCTTTTTTGGACTTTAATAACTTATTATCTTCTACCAATCTTGCAACATCAAGTTTCCATTTCTAGAAAAACCCGAAAAATAAAGTAATCAAAAGATAAAAAATTAGCATAGTACAGTATGGGTTAAAGTAAAAATAAAAAATGAAAAAAATACACTTAAAAATTTTTTTGGGAAAAATATTTTTCCCCAGTTCTAGAGATATAGTACGCTTTTGTACAACCTTTATGAACTAATAAAAATGTAGCAAAAAATGTTTTTAAAAGGGGTTCGGAGTAACCAATAGCTAGACTTATGTTTGGGGGTGGGAAAACAGTTTCCGCACTCTGAAGAGTGGGGGATCTTACAGTTGAGAAGGTTATTTAATTCTGATTCCCACACCCTCTACAAAACGCTATTTAATAAGTGGTGGTGAATGAGTTTTTCCTTTTGGTCACTTTTTCTAGGGGAGATACCATTTTTTATTTTTTAAAATAAAAGTTCAAATTTTTATTTGTATTTGGGTGGGATACGAGTGCAATGATGAAAAGTTACTTGAAATTTTGACCAATGAGTAAATAAACTTAGTGTGCAGATATTCCTTTTATCTTTTTAATAAGTTCCTTTTTTCTTGCCCAAAAATCAAATCTAAGTAAAGAGCATAACAGTGGACAAAAATCACTTAACCAAGTTGTCACCTCTGTCTCTCAGCACCTTCACAAAATATGGAAAATAAGTGGGATTTTCTTACTTTATTGAATAAAAGTGAACCTTGGTAATGAACCTTAATTCATTCCAGACGGCTGTTCGAGTGCCGCCTCCGTTTGGGTATTGAACAAGTTCTTCCCAACCAATTTTCTTCTGGTTGGCTGTTATCACTAATTATTGTAGGCCCCACGGTGACTTATTTATACAAATAATAAAAAAAAAAAAAACACCAAAAATGCAAATAAACACTAAATAGTTTTACAGCGAAGTTCTGGCAGGTTTTTATTTTGTTTGGAAGAGTGCTTAGGTTTGCGTAGGGAGCTGGTCGTATACCGAGGTTCCACTGTAATTGCACCAGAGGCCTGTTTAAATAGATCAATGATCTTGCATGACAGTATGGAGATTCCAGAAAATTTATTCTTAATTTAAGATTAAATTGGGAAGCCAGAAATCATAAAAAAATTCTAATACGGGGGGTTTCCAGATTTAAAAATGTGCGGGATGTCATGTAAAGCGAGGCTATGGAAATGATTTCTCATCTATATAAATTTTTAACACTGATTCTCCTAAAGGTCTTAAAAAAACCCATCTCAAAAATATATTGAAATGCATCATAAAACCCCTAAATTGAATTTCAGGAATACTAAGAGACCTGACACCAGATTTAAATGCGAAATACATTTCTAATATCTATTTATACTGTTTAGCTATTCCTTTGGTTGTGATTAGAAACAAAATAATCTGAAATCTTCAGTAAATTTAAATTTTCTACACAGGCTACCTGTACAACAACTAGTACCCCTTTTCCCTTAGGCAACATGAACTGTAGATCATTCATCATATGACCCATGGGCACAAAAGATCATAGATACCCAAGGTCAACAAAACAAAAACACTGCTATACCTTGAATCAACATACTGCATATTGCTGAGGAGCTCTAAAAAAATTCCATTAACATATGTTGGAGGAATCAATTACTGCACATACTCATTGATATAAAATGGGAGGACAAATATATTAATTCCTTGTTACATGTACATATATTAAAATAGAAGCATAATTAACAAATAAAATGCAGTACAGGTAAAAATTTGAATGACCTAAAGGGGTCATACAAGCACCTAGTACATGTGAGGTAATCAATTTGATCCACAGCACTCCAAAAATAAAAAAGTTTGTTCACAAGTGTCTTTTTGGTCCTCAGATCAAGAACCCTTTACCATCATCAAGGTCCCCCCCATTTGAAGGACCTATTCTTTAAAACAGGAAGGCCCCACTTATACAGCATGTTAGCTTTTGGGCTACTGCTGTAAAGCAGAAATTGCTGTAAAGTGAAACACATTCTTTTTCACCTTCAAATGTGTATAAAAAGCCTAAAAACATGTTACACTATCATATATATAACCCTTTGACTGTCAAGGTCGTATAATACGTCTTACGAGGTACCGTGTTTGACGTATAATACTCATAAATTCTAGCAGCTTCAAATCAAGCAGAAGAAAGCTGGTAGGCCCACATTGAGAGAATGGGTCTGTGTGGTCAGTTTTGCACCATATAAAAAAAATCCTGGACATGCAGTGCATAATGAAAAAAAAAAAAAAAACTCCAACCGTTTTTTTTTAATTAAAATGGCCAACTTTGTGGTCTATTTTTGTATAGTAAATTTTTGGTTGTATTCTCATTTTCTTGGGCTCATTTGATAACATGGAAAAAATACAGTGGACCCCGACCAGCGATGGCATCGATTTAAAGATAAATCTAACTAGCGATACATTTTATCGCAAAAATTTTGCCTCGATTAGCGCTAAAAAACTCGACCAAAAAACTATTCGTTCCGTCTGAGACGCGTCCACTTCTGGCCAGTGTTTAGAAGCCAGCCAGCCACCGCGGTCGCTTTCCCAACATACAATCGGAAAAATTTCATATTATCACAGCCTTTTTAAATGATTGCACCTGCAAAATAAGTCACCATGGGCCCCAAGAAAGCTTCTAGTGCCAACCCTACAGCAAAAAGGGTGAGAATTACTATGGATATAAGAAAGAGATCATTGCTAAGTATGAATGGAGTGCATGTCTCCGACTGGGCCAGGCTGTACACAAAACCCCAATCAACCAAACCTACTATTGTGGCCAAGAAAACGGCAATCAAGGAAGCTGTTCTTTTCCAAGGTGCAAATATGTTTTCGAAACTGAGATCGCAAGTGATAGAAGATGTTGAGAGACTGTTTTTTGGTAAGGATAAACAAAAAAAAGATAGCAGGAGATAAACAATCTCTCAAGCGATCATATGTGAAAAGGCTAGGAAGTTGCATGACGATTTAATTAGAAAAATGCCAGCAACTAGTGGTGATGTGAGTGAATTTAAGGCCAGCAAAAGTTGGTTTGAGAGATTTAAGAATCGTAGTGGCATACAAAGTGTGATAAGCATGGTAGGCTGCCAGTTTGGACCAAAAAGCAGCTGAAAAATATGTGCAGGAATTCAAGGAGTACATAGACAGTGAAGGACTGAAACCTGAACAAGTGTTTAATGGTGACATTGACAATGTTGTGAAACACTTTAGGAATGTCATAAAGGAACGGGAGGTACAGGCCTCTATGGCAGATATGTTGTGCGACAGAGGTCCAGTGACTCTCAAGCTGGTCCTAGTGCATTAAAAGAAGAAGGGAAGTAACCCCAAAAAAGGACTTGCCACCTCAAGTCCTAATGGAAGGGGATTCTCCTTCTAAACACTAAGACCATCAACACACTCCCCTCTTCCCATCCCATCAATCATCACCAGATCTTCAATAAAGGTAAGTGTCATGTAACTGTGCATGTCTTCTTCAGTTTGTGTGTATTAAAATTAATATTTCATGTGTTAAAAATTTTTTTTTTCAATACTTCTGGTGTCTTGCACGGATTAATTTGATTTCCATTATTTCTTATGGGGAAAATTAACTTGACTAACGATTATTCTGACTAACGATGAGCTCTCAGGAACGGATTAATAGCGTTAGTCGAGGGTCCACTGTATTATAGGAAATAGAGGTGATTTTGATTGATTTACTATAAAAGAATTTGGAAATGGAGCTCAAAATAGAGGAAATGTTTGATTTTTGCCAATGTTCAAAAGTAAACAAAATGATGTCATTGTCCAATAAATGTCCAACTAGCTATTCTAATATGCAGTCATGAATGGGTTGATGTTATTTATACAATTATTACAATATGCAGTAGTCTGCATAACAGTAAATCTTCTATTTTTTGTTTGAAAAAATTCAAAATAGAAAGCAAGAGTAATAACAGAGGGACTGGAGACATGACTGATGAACAAAGAAAATGTTATTTTAGAGCCAGGAATGTCTGCGTTGTTCATTCTGGACCTTATTTTGAAATAGTCAATTTTTTAATTTTCGTGAAATTGGCCAAATTGCAAATTTTGACCACGTTATTGGGTACCTGAAATCAGTAAATGGCAGTTTCTTGTACTCAATCGATAGAAAAAATGGATTTCTAAAAAAATAGTTATGAGTTTGGTCGACTGGAACAAATGGAATTAGCCGAAATTAGGGCGAAATCGCTGATTTGTAAATATCGCAGAGGTCGCTAACTTGGCGAGAGCGTAATTCAGTCAGTTTTCCATCAAATTTTGTGTTTTTGGTGTCATACAATCGGGAAAAGATTCTCTATCATTTCATAAGAAAAAATAATTTTTTTTTTAAAATTTTTTGCGACACCAGGAAAGACACTTCGGGAGGGGGTTGCGACGTAAAGGGGGTTAATGAGCAATAGAGCGGGCCATAAAATCATAAAGTACACACATTACTTACCTTAAAATTTTTTTTGTCCTTACTTACAGTGATTGGTAATAATTTATTATAGGAATCTAAATTAAGAACATAAAAACATAGAACAAAGAAAAAAGGAACACTGCAGACCCTACGGCCCATGCGAGGCAGCCCAAATTTCCCTAGGCTTAAGGTAAAAGTAAAAACCACTGCTTTAGCGAAATGCTGTAAAGTGAACGTTGAAAAACGGGGCCCCACCTGTATATGAAAACCATGTTAGATAAAATGTGCTCCTGACATGTAATGCAGCCAAAAATAGGGGACTATAAAGAAAAAGACATAAGATTTACTTTTCACTCTTTTTGATTTTGATTAAAAACAGTGGACCCCCGATAACGACACCTCCCAATGGACTAATTAGTAAGTGTATTTTTTTTTAAGGGCATTTTACTGTATGTTTTTGGGGGGCGAAATGCTAATCTACTTCACAATATTCCTTATGGAACAAATTCGGCATACTGGCACCTAACATACTTCTGGAGGAAAAAATATCGTTAAACCCGGGGCCCAAACTGTACTACCATACAGAAAACAAGGGGAAAAATAAAAATATCAAATCAGGTCTATTCATTAGGTCATAAAATAAAAATCATGAAAAAAAAGGAAAAAAATCGGGCCTAGATATTTTTTCATGCTACTTTTATTTAATTTATTTAAACCCTTTAAAGGAAAGAATAAAACCCCAGTGCGCAAAAAAGAAAGGTAAATGGGGAATCTATCTGATGGGGAAGAGGTAATCTTATTAATTTTATTTAGGTACAGGTACCATGAGTAAAATTACATACAAAATAAAGTATCTAGAAAAAAAAAAAGTCAAATGCTCTTTTTCCATTTCATACCTTAAAAGGAATGGGGCTGTAACTCCAGACCCCTGCTTAAAGGGTATCAAAGTAATGGGGTCAAATTTGTCGGGTGGGAAGGGGTGAATCTACGTGAGAAAAACGTACTTGACTCTCTTCTCCAGCTTCCTATCACATCAAAGGCATTAAACCCTAACACCAAAATGGGCCGAGGAATTATTTTTTAAATGAGACTTACAAGGTCAAATTAAGGTAAGTCAATTATAGCATATGTATTGCAGTAAACCCCAATTTTTTGGACTAACAGGGGGTTGTGGGGAACAAAATGGAAAGGGTTTTATACTATCGTATTTTAAGGAGCAAGTAGCAGCCTAAAAAATCATATACATTGCACAACACTTTCAAAAAATGTTTGTCCTTAGCTTTTAAAGAGTAAAAAATCTGAATAAATAAGAATGGGGGTGACTGACAAACTTCTGATAGCAAACGGGGTTTAAACAATGCGCTATAAACGGGGGTCTCCTGTATGAATGGGTGACACTGATTTGGCATGCAGAAAGCCCAATTAGCAGAGCATTTCAAGTGTCATAGGAGGCTACTAAATGCCTTGAGGAAGGGCTACTAACCCTTCTGTATAAATTTCTAAATATAAAAAAAAGAAGAAGACAAATATATGGAGAGAAAAGAAAGGGAAAGAGAGTGGGGAGAAAGGGGAAAAGGGGGAGCAATGATAAGTGGGAAGGCCTGTCAAGAAAAATTTTTAAAGAAAATAAGAAAAAATTTTGGAGTGAGGAAACAGTTAAGAAAGCCTAGGGAAAGTATGGATTTCCGTTAAAAACGAGTAGGGGAGTTGTAATGGGGAGATGGGGGGTATTAGGTAATGGGGAGAAATTTTTTGGGAAATTTAAATGTAAGGAAAAACAGAGGGAGTAATTTCATGCACTGGGCAGGGAGGTAAAACCATCTTTTAGGAGTAAAAGAAGAGCAGAATGTAAGTGTGGGGAGGTACGTGAGGCATTACGTAAATAAAAGGGGTAAGCAGCTGGAACTGATGGGATCATGACAGAAATGTTAAAAGCAGGGGGGATAAGTGTTGGAGTGGTTGGTACTTTTTGTTTAATAAATGTATGAAAGAGGGGAAGGTACCTAGGGATTGGCAGAGAGCATGTATAGTCCCTTTATATAAAGGGAAAGGGGACAAAAGAGACGTAAAATTATAGAGGAATAAGTTTAAACTGAGAAATACCAGGAAAATGTACGGTAGGGTTATAATTGAAAGAATTAGAGGTAAAAACAGAATGAAGGTTTGCGGATGAGCAAGGAGGTTTCAGAGTGGGTAGGGGATGTGTAGATCAAGTGTTTACATTGAAGCATAAAATGTGAACAGTATTTAGATAAAGGAGGGAAGTTTTTATTGCTTTTAGGGATTTAGAAAAGGCATATGATAGAGTGGATAGAGGAGCAAGTGGCAGATTTTGCAAGTAAAGTGTATATGGGAAAAGGTGGTAAGTTTATTAAATGCTGTAAAGAGTTTTTATGAGGATAGTGAGGCTCAGGTTAGGGTGTGTAGAAGAGAGGGAGAAATACTTCCCGGTAAAAGTAGGTCTTAGACAGGAAGTGTAATGTCACCATGGTTGTTTAATATATTTATAGAAGGGGTTGTAAAGGAAGTAAATGCTAGGGTGTTCGGGAGAGGGTGGGATTAAATTTTGGTGAATCAAATTCAAAATGGAATTGACACAGTTCTTTTTGCTGATGATACTGTCTTATGGAGATTCAAAGAAAATTGCAAAGGTTAGTGGATGAGTTTGGGAAGTGTGTAAAGGTAGAAAGTTAAAGTGAACATAGAAAAGAGTAAGGGTGATGGGGGTGTAAAATTTATTTAGATAAAGAAAAATTGGATATAAAATTGGGAGGGGAGTATGGAAGAAGTGAAGTTTTTCCAGATACGGGGAGTTGACGTGTCGGGGATGGATTTATGAAGATGAAGTTAATCAAGAATTGATGAGGGAAAAAAGGTGAGTGGTGCGTTGAAGTATATGTGGAGTCAAAAAACATTATCTATGGAGGCAAAGAAGGGAATGTATGAAAGTAAAGTAGTACCAACCTCTTATATGGTGTGAAGTTTGGGGTGGTAAATGCAGCAGCGAGGAGATGGTTGGAGGCAGTGGGGGATGTCCTGTTTAAGGGGCAATGTGGGGTGTAAATATTATGCAGAAAATTCGGAGTGGGGAAAATTTAAAGGAAAAAGGGTGTGGAGTTAATAAAAGGTATTAGTCAGGGGGCAGAAGAGGGGTTGTTGAGGTGGTTTGGTCATTTAGAGAGAAGGATCAAGTAGAATGACATGGAAAGCAATAAATCTATGGGGGAAGGAAGGGGGGGTAGGGGTCGTCCTCAAAAGGGGTTTTGGAGAGGGGGGGTAAAGGGGGTTTTTTGTGGGAAAGGGGGCCCTTGGACTTCCAGTAAGCGTGCGTGAGCGTGTTAGATAGGAGTGAATGGAGACAAAAGGTACTTGGGACCTGACGATCTGTTGGAGTGTGAGCAGGGGAATATTAGTGAAGGATTCAGGAAATCGGTTTTTTTCATATAGTTGGACTTGAGTCCTGGAAATGGGAAGTACAATGCCTGCACTTTAAAGGAGGGTTTTGGGGTATTGGCAGTTTTGGAGGGGTATGTTGTGTATCTTTATATGTGTATGCTTCTAAACTGTTGTATTCTGAGCACCTCTGCAAAAACAGTGATAATGTGCGAGTGTGGTGAAAGTGTTGAATGATGATGAAAGTATTTTCTTTTTGGGGATTTTCTTTCTTTTTTTGGGTCACCCTGCCTCGGGGGGAGACACCAACTTGTTAAAAAAAAAAAAAAAAAAGAAGAAAAACCCTTATGAAAGTGTTTCTTCTTTTTTTCCTGTCACCTGCCTCAGTGAGAGACAACTAGTGTGCTAACCATAAAATGAATGCTCTAATTAAAAATTTTATGTACCTGGGGCAGACTGGGCGACATCAAAGAGGTTGTACAGGAGCGTTTGTTTAAATGATGGTGACAAAATAAATCAAATTTCATCCGGGATAAAAATAACAGGTTTGGAAGTTTCCTTACTGCCACAGCGGAGAGACTCCAGGAGAAAGGCTAAATTTTCTGCAAAGAAAATTATAACCTTATATTGTACTATTAAATATCATCCATTATCAAACCAAATCAAAATTAAAACTCTGATATATCAGTCCTGTCACTATACCATCTAAATTACAATAGGAATAAAATATTCTTCACTGCTGGAAAAAAAAACGGGAAAATGAAATTTTTTTTTTGTTTAACATGCCAGCCACCTCCCACTGAGGCAGGGTGACCCAAAAAAGAAACACTTTAAACCATCATTCACATATAATCACTGTCTTTGCAAGGTTCCCAGATATGACAGTTTAGATGTCACTCCAAACAGCCCCAAAATCACAAACCTCCTTTAAAGTGCAGGCATATGTGCTTCCCACCTCCAGGACTCAAGTCCCGGCTAACCAGTTTCCCTGAACCCCCCTTTGCAGAATATTACCTTGCTCACACTCCAACAGCTTGTCAGGTCCAAAAAACCATTCGTCCCATCATTCCTATATCTAACATGCCCACACATGCCTGCTGTATGTCCAGGCCCCCTTGCACATTAAACCTCTTTTACCCCCTCCCCCATTCTTTCCAAGGACAAACCGTACCCCTCCTCCTCTCCACTACAGAGTTATACACACCCCAAGTCATTCTATTTTGCTCTAACCTCTCTAAATGACCAAACCACCTCAATAACCCCTCTTCAAGCCCTCGTAACTCCACACCTCCTAACACTGTGCTTTTGGGAGATCCTAAAAAAGTTGCAAAGGTTAGTGGATGAGTTTGGGAGGGTGTGTAAAGAAAGATTAAAGCGAACACAGATAAGAATAAGTGATGAGGGTAATCAAACAAGTTAGGTAAAGAAAAATTGGGTACACATTGGAGGGAGGGTGGAAGAAATGAATGTCTTTAGATATTTGGGAGAAGATTTGTCAGCAAATGGTTTTTTGAAGGATGAGGTTAATCATAGAATTTATCAAGGAAAAAAGGTGAGTAGTGCACTGAGGCATATGTGGAGCCAAAAAAGTGTTATCCATGGAGGCAAAAAAGGGAATGTACAAAAGTATAGTGGGACCAACACTCTTATAAACGGGGTGAAGAATGGGTTGTGAATATTGCAGTGAGGAGGCGGCTGGAGGCAGTAGAGATGTCATGTCAAGGGCAAGTGTGGTGTAAATATTTTGCAAAGAAATGACAATGTGTGAATAAATAACAAATATTTTACAATCCATCCTTGCTTAACCCTTTCAGGGTTTTGGCCATACGATACGGCCTTA
>NC_069423.1:1618303-1657392 GCF_026875155.1 Cherax quadricarinatus | reverse complement strand
AGGGCCTGCATTTCCCACCAATCTAACAGATCTATCTCCCTGTCCCTAGCCTCCCAAAAAGGCAACCACCAATCACGGGAAAAAGGCCCTCCACCTCCTCCTTAAAAAAGCCTTACATTTAATTTCCAGTACCCGAATAAATAGCACCACTCCATCCCACATCAAATCTGCTATTACCGCCCTGTGATCCAAAAACCCCCACTTTCGAAGGTTTGCACCCTCACAACATCTATACCGCTTAATATAAATTTTCTGTCCAATCGCGCTTCATACCCCCTACGGACGAACGTGTGCTCCACTAGGTATCCCCCCCTCCCCACCCATCAACAACCCCCAATATCTCGCAATCCCATCCCTCTGCACACTCAGCACCAACCCGCCCCCTCGGTTTCGACATCACCACTCCTAATCACACAATTCCAATCACCCCTTATTACTGTTATAGCAGGCAAACCTCTCAAGTGTTACAGCAATACCTCTCTGACAAAATCTACTTTTACCTGGTATTGCTAGTTGCTGGCATGTAAACTCCTACAAAAACTAGCTCGACTCTCACCCAACACCATCCACCCTCACGACCCTCCCACCCCCCCCTCTTCCCAGCCGATGAACGCAAGGGGCTGGTCTCCTTTATCGCCACGCTACCCCACCTTTCAATTGCAAACCACTGGTAACATACATCCGATATCCTTTTAACCGAAAACACACAACCAAGCCCTATGATTATGCTCTTGCAAAAAGCAAATATCTACATCAACCGCCGTAAAAACCACTCCAACCAAACTTTCTTAACCTCAGTCTTAAGTCCATTGACATTAAGCGTGACACTTCTGAAAATTATAGAAGTGGCGGCTTTCCCTATGCCGCTGGGATTTACTCGCTGCACTTTTCACATTGCGTATTCCCTTACCACTCGAGTTATCCTGTGCAATCATTCCCCCCCCCCTTTCCCCAAATTTGCAACTCAGGACACCTCTACCACTATGTGTCCTCGGGTCCACAACCGCTGCCCATGACTTCTTCCCCGGCCTCTGCCCTGGGTAATGACTCATCTATCTCTGATGCCGCAGGGTTCGTTTCCTAGAACTCACACTTAAACATATCACCTCAGACAATTCTCCTGGTGTACCTCACGGCCACCACATGCTCCCGCCCAATCTTACTCAAGTCTTCCTCAACAATTTGTTGTCCCTCCAAAGTTCCGCTTCACATGAACTGAGGACACCTTTTGCACAGGGTTCCTCCTCATCCAAAAATCCTTGATCACATCTGCCAATAACCCATCCTGGGGTTGAAGCTTCCTGGACGAAAGTCTCCTCAGATGTCACCTTCAACTCCCCGACGCCCCCGGGAGAGTGACACATGTCTCCGCCCCGCCACCTCCCCGGGCGACCTCTTCGCTCCAGAGGTCATTCCTCCGGCCTCCCGAGGCATCAGAGCCAGGCACCAAATTACACGACGGTTGAATCACAATTGGAGTGTCGAGGAATTCGAGAAGCCCGCCTCCTAGGACACTGGGCTGCCATGTGTCATAGAGCTACATAGACGACATGTTTTCCTTTGCCCAGCATAGTACACATAAACCTGGTTCTACAACCGATCATCGTAACATAGGATGGTATAGGGCCCTTGTTAAGGGCATTTTAAGGGTGTAAGAACTTCCCGGGATTCTTCATATGGACCATCCCTCCCCACCCCATTTGTTGCAGAATGCACTGTCCCATAAATTCGAAAAAAACTCCTGCAGGCCATAAGCCGTAGCCCGAAAGGGGACATTCCGTACTTCACCCATGTGAAGTACTTAGAGACGTCATGTAACACAACATCCATCGTTGAATTCACACTCATGCGTTGTTCCTGGTAATGCTCGACCAATTCTTGTGTAGTAATCGACTCGTAGAAATTTCACAAAGATTCTTGTTAAAAACCATTAAGGGCGACGCCATACAATTCCCCCGTTGGGAATACCATATGTATCCCCGATGTTTGTTAGGGAGAAGGCGTTCATCGTATTCCATTTAAATCGTACCACAAACCAGCTCTATGCAGATAGTATTCACTCTCCGTACTGTATTTTCCCGCCATGTTGATATCCAATGAGCAGCGCACGTCCTCACTACTCAAGGGTTGTTGCTGAACTAAGGTAAGCTGCCTGAAGACAGCAGAGGGGTGTGCCGAGACAACCCACTCCACCGTGGTCAGCAGCGAATGAATCGCTGCTGTTTTCCCTGACAAGTATTCCCTGATCCATTGTAGTCCCTTTCCCCTGTTGTCCCTGCTTGGTCCTCCAGTTTTTGCACTAATCTCTTGTGTGGAATTGTGTCAAACGCCTTCTTGCAGTCCAAGAATATGCAATCCACCCACCGCTCTCTCTCTCTTGTCTTACTGCTGTCACCATGTCATAGAACTCCAGTAGGTTTGTGACACAGGATTTTCCCGTTCCTGAAACCATGTTGGCTGCTGTTGATGAGATCATTCCTTTTAGGTGTTCCACCCACTCTTCTCCTGATAATCTTCTCCATGATTTTGCATATGTAGGGGAGAGAGTTCGTCACAAAACCCTTTAGAAGTGAGGACGTGCGCTGCTCATTTACCAACATGGCGCTGCAGAGTACAGACGCATTTAACACTGTTTGCGTTGAGTTGACCCGTGGGGCTGTCACTGGAGCCACGATGGACTTGTTACTACCCGGGGATTATCCGTGATACCTACGGTATCGCAAAATGAAGGATATGTGGTGTAGCACTTAATGGGACGACACGGATCTTCGTTAAAATGACCGTTCAGCAAATGTTTTTGTAGCGGTGGATGTGTTTAAGTTATCAAGAGAACCGCTTTTTAGCCGTCAATTCAGCTGTTTCCAGTACGTCTTACATGATGATTCACGAACTAAACATGGGGTTTAAATTATGGAAATGGGTGCATTTTGAGGCGAATGAATTTGTATTAAAGATGAATACGTAATTATGGTACGGTTCATATAGGCCTCTGCAGCGGGTTCGGTGGGCGCTCTGGACCTTATGCTGGAGGTTTGGAGGGAACAATTCAGTCAAAATGACTATTAGCAATACCATTCCGTCCTATATTTATGTTGCAAGCATTTCGAACTCACATGTTTATGTAACATATGCGGGGCAACGCGTTCCGTACGTGTCGGGTGTGGCTCGTATGACACACATCAGCGCGCGGCACAGTGTGTAAGAGTCGTGGGAATCTCCAATATATTCGCAACTGCAACAACCGGGATGAAGTCGAGGATGTGGAGGAGGGACGAGAACAGTCGATATGCTCACCGTAGTGACAACGGACATCTTGGAGTGAAGAGGTAGAAAAAGCGAAGGAGAGGCTTTGGAGGTTGCAAAACAGCGAGAAGAATCACCATCACTGGAATAAATAAAGTATTTGAAGTAGAACTCTGCCCAATATGGGGGACGAGATAGGATTGTTGCGGGGCCGCGTCTTTAGTGAAGGCACTGGATGTATTGTTAGTCCGAAGTCGATCGTTCCAACCGTGTGGGAGGAAACCAGGTGCAAATTTGGATCGGTGAGCATCATGGTGAGGCGAACGATGAAGCATGAGCTGGGGTTGTTTCGCAATGCATGTTGGTAAATTTAGCGAAGTGGAGGTGGCCATCATGTAGTTCTAAAGAAATCCCAATGCAGGTGGGGGTAGGACGCTAAAGCGAACTGCGACCCCACCTGAATCAGACGGACGTGCTTTCTCCTGCCCATAGTGCCAGGGGTAAATGTCTTGGGCGGATGTACAGAGGGAAAGGGAAAGTGAATCCAGCGAAACAGAGTTTATCAAGGTGCTTCCCAAAAGGGGAAGAGGGATGTAAGGTGTAAATTGGTATTATAAGTGAAAGTCTAACCTAGAACAAAGGTAAGAAATCCCATGTTGATTTGACTTTTAAGGTTTATTTTTGACAAATAAATATTAACGGTTTGAGTTCTGAGGCGGAAGCCGAAAAGTGTGTTTTTTGTTTTTTTGTTGCGTATAGATGTGGGTTGTGGTATTTATCCAAGAACACAATTACCGATTTGGATATGTGTTGGAATTTAGATGGTAACGATGGTATAGGGAATATCGCGCGATTGGTTAAAAGGAGGGGTTCGCACATTCTGTAAAGGGAAGTACGCCGTTTTGTTGTACGCCATAGTGAAGGGGGTGAGGGGAGAGTGATTAGGGTGGTTGGTTTTATGGGGGTAGATAAAAAGGGGTTTTTTTTACATATAAGTTTTGTCGGTGTATCTGGGCGGCCGAGGGAGATGCCGACTTAAAATCATTTATGTTTCAAGATGTATTTAGTATATCATCTACGTAGTTTCCAAATGATAGCGATAATAGGGGGAGACTGGAATTGTGGTTTTATTTCGTCGAAAAAGATGTGGTGCCTCGAGGACGGGTTTTTGCTTTGGGGGTTTCCCGGGAGATTTATTGAGAGTGTGGGTTTAATGGATTGTGTGGGGGGGGGGGGGCAATGTGGAGCTACTTCTTAGAAGAGATTATGCGGCGAGATTAGATAGAAAATAGTGTCTAGTGCGGTTCGGCGGAAGTGATTTTTATAAATGTGGTTTTTTTTTGGGTCATAGAGGAAAATTGTAATGGATGTAGATATTGAGGGGTGTGCCTAAAGGGTCCGTCATTTGGGAAATTAAATGTAAAAATTTTTTTGAAAAAAGAGGAAAGTCTTTGTCTTTTGGGCATATGTGGGAACGCCTTGTGGTTGAAGACCTGGAGAGGTGGCTTGGGTTTAATTTGGGGGAAAAAATAGCCAAAAAGCGAATTAAGGGAATTTTTTTATTTTGTCGGGGTGAGATATAAACAGTTACATATGGTTTCCAACGTATTTTGAGGGGCAGTTTCGCACTGCTATTACAAGCAATGCAATTTCCTGTTACAGAAATGAACGAATTAAGGAGCAAATACGTAATTTACAAAAAGAAAGGTTTTTATGGGGAAAGGGTTAAGGGGGGAACGAAGAGGTTTTGTGGGGAGACGGGCCCTCGGCGTGTGTTTGAGGAATCAAACAGACGTCGCAAAGCAATGGAGTTAAGGGGGGTTAAATTTCCCGGTAGGTATGCAGGGGGATAGAGTGAATCAGGGTTGCGACACGGGGGGGTAGATGGGTATTTGATGCTTGGGGTTTTAAAATTTAAAACGCAAAGTGTTGGAATAAGTGAAATTCATTTCAGTACGGTAGGTTTGTGCTTGTGAGCGGAGGAGCATGATCGTTTGATGTTGGAGGGCCGATAACGGAGTGTGAGACTTGGGGGGGTTTATCTGGGGCGCATTTGGGTAAGGCGCCGGAATAGATGGGTTGCCCAGCGACTTTTATATTCAAAATTTGGAACTTTTTTAAAGGGGTTTTGGTACGTTTATTCAATATAAAGAACGGGATGGGGTTTTAGGGGAACAACAAAGGTTGGCTGTGGTCGTCCTAGTTCCTAAAGGCGAGCCATTAACGGTTAAAGATTATTTGTGCAATCTCGTTATTATGTGGGGACTATAAAATTTTTGGAAGGATCTTGGCCAACAGAATAAAAAAAGTCCTGGGCAAAGTGATTGACAAGGGACAAATGGGTGCCGGGGCAGGTCTATGTTGAAGCACGGTTATTAGAATTTTTTGAAGAAAGAGTAAATGGGAATGGGGGGTAGGCTATAGATTGGGAGGCGGATATTGATAGTGTGGAACGGGAGACGTATGGAAGATAAAGGAGATGGACAGGGGTTTGGGGCGGAATTATATCATGGGCCAAAATTTAAAGTATCAAGAGGCATCTTTGCGTGTGCAGGTGAATGGGAGGTTGGGAGATCGGATCGGATGGGAAGGGGTTTGCGTCAAGGTTGTCCCCTTTCACAAATTTTTTTTGCTTGTTTTCAAAATCCCTTTTATAGAGGGATAAGGGTTTTATTGGAAGCAAATGGGATGAGTAATGTAAGGGGTGGGGGGGAGCGGGCATTGTTGGAATATGTCGACGACACGACGATTTTGGTGAGAGAAAACATGGATTGATTCGGGTAGAAAAGTTAGTGAAAGTTTTTGAAAAGGCTACTGGCATGACGATCAACATGAGGAAAACAAAGTATATGAATCTTGGAAAAGGGTCGCGTGAGGAAGGGAATGGTAGCTGAAAGGGGGGAAAGGGTGGACCAAATAAAGATATGTGGGATCGTTTTGTAAATGATATCAAGTCAGCACAACAAATAAATTTTGTGCGTATCGTTGATAGTGTTTGAAACGTCTTAGTGGGTTGAGAGCTGCTAATTTAAGTTTGCAACAAAGGGTGTTTTTTAAAAAAACAAATTGCTATTATATAGTAAACAGGGCGTTTACGGTAATATTTCGATATTCGTTGTGAATTAAAAAGGTTACAAAAAGTGTTTTTAGATTTCTTTTGGGGAAAGGGAGCAAAGGGTTAAGTAGAGGGGTTGTCACCCCCCCGGTTGGCCGATCATTCTCTCTCGACCACTGGGAAGGAGGAGTTTTTGAGTCTCCCTAACGCCACCTGGTGGTGATGCTGGACTTAGACACCAACAGGGCGGATCTTAACGGGAGAGGAATACTGTCGTATTGAATTAGTAGGGGAAGTTAAGGTGCGACGATGCATGTACTGTTATCGGCCATCTTTTAGGACGTCTAGGGATTCGAACGTGAATTGTAGGTGTGGCCCTAAAAGGGAAATTCAAGGGTTTTTGGAAGTTTACAAGAGCCGGCTTTTACCCCAGGATTGTGGATGAATTCCCAGGAAAGGAGGATGAGTGTTAATTCAGCATAGGGTGTGTCTACTGATGTTTCGAAATATTCACATGGGTAAAGGTGCGTAATGTACCATTTGAGGCAAGTCGTATCTTTCGGAAGCCTTCAGCGATTTGGAAAAAAGTTCATGGGCAAATATGGGGGTGTGGAGGGACGGGCCTTTTGAAGGGCTCCCCCGAGGGGTCCTCCCCCTGAAGTGTCATTGAGGGGCCAATACCCTCGTTGTAACGCTGAAAAACTAAGGCCCCCCGGTATTTGTCCACTAGCGGGGCGAGGAAAAACTTCCGTTATGGATTTTTATGACACATGGGGGCGCAGTGTCCTCGCGGGGCAAGCCCTAGGATGGCGTTATGTGGAGGGTGGATCAGCAACCGTGCCTGTGGATGTGGAGTTGGGGGGTAGCAGATGGACGAAGCGAATCTCTGGAGTGAGGAGGTGGAAAAAGGTGGAAGAGGTGAGGGGACGTGTGTTACCCCCCGGGAGGTGACAGGGGAACCCCCCCAGCGGGGAAGGGTGGACGTGGAGGATCTACCCAGGAGAGGATGTTGGAACAGTGCTGAGGAGTTTTTGTATGGCCGGTGGACGGGGAGGACGGCCCGAAAATTTTAAGTGGGGTGCAGCTATGGATAAGCAGCAGGGACGGTCGAGGATTCGAGGAATGCAGAGTGGCACGGAAGTGGTGGTGGAAGTCCATCGGAGGATCGCATGGGGTAGTATGTGTGTGAGGGGAGAGCTCACGCAAACGGCGGCGGGTGCCTTGGACTTTGAGAGGTTTTACACCTGGGCAGACCCCTGGGAAAAAAGCATGGGTAGATGTGGGGGAAAAAGGCACCCGGGGGAGGGGGTGTGCCGGGGAAGCTCGGTGGGGGAGGGAAAGGGGGGGTTGGGGACAGTTGGAAACATGAAAAAAAATGGTTTATGGGTCCATGAAAGGCAAATTGAGTAAGCCACAGCGGCGGGTAAGCCGCCTTTTCGGGGGAATTCAAGTGGCACAATAAATGTAAATGGTTTAAATCTGAGGTAAAAAGGGTTTGGTTAGAATGGTTTTTACGAAGGTTTTGATGTAAAAAGGTATGTTTTTTGCAGGAGCATAACCTTTGGGTTTGGGGTGTGAATTGCTTTGCGGGGGTTAAAACCCTTTTGTCAGTAATGCTTTAAATTTAAAAGGGGGGTGGCAGTGGCTGTAAAGGAGACCCCCCCATTGCGTGTCAGGGGTTGGGAGGGGGGGGGAGGGGGGAGGGTCGTGAGGGTGAGGGGCCTGGGGGGGTGGGGGAGTATGTTTTTTTGGGTTTATACCCGGGCTGCAACAATGTTAGAGGGAAGTTGATTTTGTTCGTGTGTTTTGATGTATTATTTGGGGGGTCTACCTTCCATAATGTTTTTTGGGGGTGACTGGAACTGTGGTTATATGGGGAGTCTCCCCGAGGGGGGGGGATGTGTTTGGGTGCGCTAAGGGATGTGTTAAGGGAAAATGTAGGAGTTGTCGATTTGGGGGGGGGGGGGGGTATGGGGGGAGCCACGTTCAGGGGGGAAATTATGGGGCGAGGTTAGATAGGTATATGAATGAAGGGGTGGGTTTGTGGAAGGGTGAGAGCTTTTCGTGTCGGTTTTTCGGATCATAGGGCGGTGATAGCTGTCTGGGGGTGGATGGTATAGTACTTATATGCTGGGTATTGGGAAAATTTGAATGTGGGGTAATGCAGGAGGGGGTGTTGGGCTCTTCCTTTGGGAAAGGGTGGACACATTTCTGGGATGGCAGGGAGGGTGAGAGGATTTGCTTGATGGTGGGAGGTGGGGCTAAGATGGGAATTGCGAGTTTTTAGGGCACGGGGGTAGGGAACAGGCAGGGGCGGTAGGTTTGAAAAACTATCGGGGGGACAACTGAACGTTTTACGAGGGGGGGGGTGGGGGAAGGTAGGGAGGGGGATGTGGATGGTTTAAGGTGTAGATTGCAAGTTACATAATGACAGGTTTAACGCTTTTTGGTTAGAGGGGGGGTTAGGGGGGTGTTAAAGGGGATCAACCGTCGGGTTACGTTCGGAAAATTTGGGGAAAAGGCAAATGGTGACTACCATGCGCAATAGGTGGCCCGGGGGGGGGGGTTATTATCAACCCCTTTCAAAACACAACAATTTTTTTTTCCCCAAATTTTTTTTTAAAAATTTAAAACAAATTTTAAATATTTTATTTGCTTTTTTTAGGACAACAGGAACAAAAAATGCGGAGGGGGTATTATGGGGAAGGAGGGGGGGAGGCGGTTTACGGGGATGAGTCAGGGTAAGCCCCCGGGCATAGATGGAATACCGAATGATTTTTTAGAGTTTTTGGGTGGTTTGGATGGTTTAGTGGAAGTCTTGTTATATGTGGCGCGGGGGAGGATGGGGAAAACACGAAAACGGGTCTTTGGGTTGGCCGAAAAAGAAGGAAAGGGAAAGTATGAGTGATTATAGAGCGATACCCTTAATGTGTGCTGTTAAAAAAATTTTTGCTAAAATTCGGGCAATAGACTGAAGAAGGTCCTAGGATCGTGATACATGGGGGAAAGTTTGGGATTCCGGGAAGAAGTATGAGGGGGCTAGTAAAATTAAAGGGATTTTATTGAGGGCTGCAACCCGGGGGGGGAATACTTGGTTTAGATTGGGCTAATGGTAGATTTTTGAATAATTTCAAAAAATTGGGAACAGTTGGGTTTTGGGGAGAAGGTGTGAGATGGGGCAAACCTTGTATGGGGGGAGCCCTTATTAGGGTACAGATTAATGTAAGTTGGGGGACCCGTACTGATGGAGAGGGGTTTTTTGGCAGGGCTGGGCCCCCTTTCAGTTATTTTTGCCCGTTACAGAATCCATTTTATGGGGGTGGAGAGGGGATGAATGAACAGGGATTTTGGGGGGGTGGGCGGGGGGGGGTTGTGGGGTACGTAATGTACTACTGGCTGGAAAGGGAGAGGAAAATCTAAGGAAAGTTGGTGGGAAACATTCAGATTTTTTGGGCCGCTAGGGTATGAGAGTTAAATTTAATGAAGTCGAGACTATTAGAGGTGGGGGATTGGGGGGGAGGGAGTTGGGGGGAGGGGTTGGGATGGGCAGTGGGACAGAATTTAAGGGTTTTTGGAAAATGGTACATGGCGGGGAAATTTCAGGGGGTAGGAAGATAAATTCGGAATTGTTACGAGCAGGGTTTTGGGTAGGGGGTGGGGGCTTAAGGGGCTAGGGGACGTAACATTCAGCAGAGAGTTTTATGGTTTAACTCTCTGGGGTACAGTAAGGTGTGGGGAGTGGGGGTGAGGTGTTCCCCTTAAGAGCAAAAGATTTGCAGAAATCCAGAGGAGGTTCTAAGGTATGTGTGGGGGTTTGGGAGGGCATGGGTTGAGCAAAGGACGGGTGATGACGGGAGGAGACGGGGGGTCTTGGCCCGTGTCATTGGGGATAGAGTAATGGCTTTATATATTAAACAAAGATTTCGGACTGGGGGGGGAAAGAGGGTCAGGGGGAGGAGGGTAATGGAGGGTGCACAAGAGGTGGGGTGAAGGGATTTGAGTATTGTGAGGGCATGTTGAGGGTTTTTATTACATGTTAAACAGGTGTCCAGTTAAAGGTCAAACGAAGGTGGGGGCGTGGTGGGGGAAGGGGGTTTTTTAAAGGGGCTTTCTGTATATCCAAAAATATGACTGGATGGCATATGGAGGAAATTTGGCTTGCTTAGAATACCAGCAAGGGTACGAGAGTTAGTATATCGGTTTTGATGGGAAAATTTGGGCCCCAGGGTGTTTTTGTATAAAATGGGTCTTGGAGGAGGACTCATGCTTGCATTTGGGGGACACGAAACGGTTTTAAAGCGGTTATTTTTTTCCCCCTTTGGGGGGGGTGAGGTTATGGATGGTGAGAGTTATCGATTTTTTGGGGGGGGGGGGGCAATGGCCATCCCAAGGGGCCCTTAAAGGTTTGGATGTAACCGGGGTGCCGGGGGGGTGGGTTTAGAGCCTTAATGATGTTTTGACGGATTATTTTTCATGTACTTTGGGGGGTGAGGGAGGTTGGGGAGAGTTGAGGATAAAAGCTTTTGCACGAGATTTTATAGAACTATGTGTAGGAATAGGAAGTCTATGGGGGGAGGGGGTAGTTAGCTTCTGGGGGGTTACCGGAATCTCACTGTGGGGGGCCTCCCTCATGAACCCAGGGGGGGGCCCCAAAGGGTTGGTCTCCTACCGGGGGATGTGGGGTGAGTTGGTTTAGGCTTTTTTTGTAGGGGTGGTGGGAGGGTTATAATAGAGGGGGAAGGGGATAATGAGGATTTTTGGAAACTATGGGTTTTGTTTCACCATTTCAGGATAACCTTTAAATTTAAAAACCCTGATGACTAAACCTTGGAAAAAAAAAAAAAAAAAAAAAAAAAAAAAAAAAAAAAAAAAAAAAATTATTTTTTTTAAAATTTATTTTTTGACTGTTTATAAAAAAAAAAAAAAAAAAAAAAAAAAAAAAAAAAAAAAAAAAAAAAAAAAAAAAAAAAAACAGAATGATTACTAGTTTTTTCAAATGGGAGAAAGGTTTTATGTCTGTAACTAGACAGTTTTTTATACCTTATGTTAGGATTTTGTTAGTTTTTATAGGTTGATACTTTCGTATATGATTTTTTTTCTTACTTGAGGGGGTTTCCTGCCCAGTGTTTTTTGGGGATTTTATTGTGAAGTACCCAATGTAAAGTTTTTTTGTCGGCTTTGGTTTGCCAAAGTTTAAAATTTAAAGTTTTATAAATTTTTTTTTGTATGTTAAAAAATTTATTGTGCACTTTGTGCAAGGGGTCTAATTGTCAGAGTTGTGGGGGATTTATGTGGACACAGACATAAAATTTTGAGTTTTTGGTTTTTGCAATTTTTTTTTTTCGGTGGGGCTCTCTCGCTCTTTATTATTTAAAAGTTTCCGCTATTGCGGGAAGTTTTTTGTGGTATGTCTTTGTAATTTTTTTGTAGGGTTTGGGGTTTGCCTTTGTTTAATTATTGTAATGTATGATTTTATCCCTTTGTATGTGCATCATTATCTGTGTACTTTTTGAAAGGGGGTTTTACTGTACTGTATAATAGCTGATTTGTAGGTTTAGAATTTTTTATGTTTTTTTGAGCAGGTGTTTTCCTGTTCGTTTCATTGTTTCGGGGATGGTATATTCTTTAATACAATATGAATGTAAAAACTTTTGGGGAGCATGGGTTGATGGTAGGTCATTGATTTTAAACGGTTAAAAATTGTGTTTTTTTTTATTTATTTATATTTGTACTGTGTCCTTTTAAATAAAAATAAAAAAAAAAAAAAAAAAAAAAAAAAAAAAAAATTCGTTATTATTGGGGACTATAAAATTTTTTTGGGAAGGGTCTTGGCCAAAAGAATAAAAAAAGCCTGGGGAAAAATGTTGACAAGGGGACAATATGGGGGGCCGGGCAGGTCTTGTATGAAGGTCACGGTTGATTAGAAGTTTTTTTGAAAAAAGAGTAAATTGGGGAGATGGGGGGTATTGGCTTAGATTGGGGGCGGCTATGTAGTGTGGAAAGGGAACGTTATGGAAGATAAAGAATTGGGAGGGGGTTTGGGGCGGGGGAAATTTTTCATGGGGGCCCAAAATTTTGTATCAAGAGGGATCTTTGCGTGTGCAGGTGAATGGGAGTTGGGAGATCGGATTCAGATGGGAAGGGGTTTGCGTCAAGGTTGTCCCCTTTCACAAATTTTTTTTGCTTGTTTTCAAGATCCCTTTTATAGAGGGATAAGGGTTTTATTGGAAGCAAATGGGATGAGTAATGTAAGGGGTGGGGGAGCGGGCATTGTTGGATATGTCGAGACACGACGATTTTGGTGAGAGAAAACATGGATTTGATTCGGGTAGAAAAGTTAGTGAAAGTTTTTGAAAAGGCTACTGGCATGACGATCAACATGAGGAAAACAAAGTATATGAATCTTGGAAAAGGGTCGCGTGAGGAAGGAATGGTAGCTGAAAGGTGGGAAAGGGTGGACCAAATAAAGATATGTGGGATCGTTTATGTAAATGATATCAAGTCAGCACAACAAATAAATTCCGTGCGTATCGTTGATAGTGTTCTGAAGCGTCTTAGTGGGTTGAGAGCTGCTAATTTAAGTTTGCAACAAAGGGTGATAACAACGAATGTGCTATTATATAGTAAACTATGGCATGTTACGGTAATATTTCCGATACTTCGTTGTGAATTAAAAGGTTACAAAAAAGTGTTTTTAGATTCATTTGGGGAACAGGGAGCGAATGGTTAAGTAGAGCGGTTGTCACACTCCCGGTTGGCCGTGGAGGGCTGGGTCTTATAGATGTCGAAAAGAGGATAATAAGTATGTATTTAAAACATAGTTATAAGCGGGAGGGGGGGCGAAAGAAGACGGTCTTCATAGGATACATCAGGATATGCGACGGTGGTGGGGGGGTCGGGAGTTCATGATAGGTGAGGCAATGTTACGGGTCTTCATAAACGTGAGGGATCACTCACAAATTAAATTGAGAAATCTTGATAGGGCAGATGTAAGGCTCTGGTAGCGGCGGTAGAAGGAGTTTATCCGATGTATGATTGGCATAATATTTGGGGGCGTTTAAATAAATTGCGTTTAAAACCTAAAGTCAGAGAAGTTATGTATAGATTTTTACATGGAATCTTGCCGTCAGGAATGGTTTTATTCTATAAGAGAATACGAGAGGATGGGGAATGCAGGGATTGTGGAGGATTGGCGACTATTTATCATACGGTGTATTTTTGCGATTGTATTGAACTTATAAGGGTTTGGATGGGTAAGGTTTTAAGGTTAGTGGGGGGAGGGGGTTTGCAGGTTTTGAGGGTTTTAAGTTTAGATATAACTGGGGTGAATAAAAGGGTTGAGAATGCGATTGGGTATATGATTTACGGATTATATATACATGATGTGGGCTATGAGGGAGGCGGACGTGCGTGCAAGAATTAATGCATTGGCAGCAACTTTTATAGGACACAGTGTAGAAATAAAGGGGTGTATGGAGGGAGATGGGAGAGAGATTTTAGTGAGGGTTATCGAAATTTCACATTAAGGGATTTATGGGATTTGCAAAATGGGTAAAGGGATACGACGGGCTATTTTCCTAGACTTGGGTGTGAGCATGGAGAGCTGTTTATATGGATGTATAAATGAGTTTTGATATCTAGAGGCAGTAGGGTTATTACCCCGAGGTTTTCAAGAACTACACAATATTCATTGAGGAAGGTGTAGCACTACGATTGCATATTTTTATCATGTATAAATCATTTCAAGGACTTTATGATGAAAATTTTCTATGAGACTCAAATATGTGCATAGGAGTCTTTACTGTTTTTGATTCAATTGTAAGTGGTAAAAAGTGTTTCCTAGCGTATAGCAATTGGTTTTTTATTTTGTTATATTTTATGCTGTGTTACAGTGTGCTTTTCAGTAATATTATATTACATGTAACTAGTTTGCATTATTTTTCTTTGTTTTGCTGAGATGTAAAATATCACATCGTAGTTTGTTTTGTTATATTGGATGTTTTTATTGTGACTTTTAGTATTATCCCGTTTCCTTCTTTGAATAGTAAATACCTATGTATGTTAAGATCTCGTGATAATCGCCAATATTAATGTTTTGAGTATCGTGGTGCTCTGTTAAGCACCTGAGATCTTAGAATTAGTCTTGCATACGTGTGTTGACAGGCAGAAACCTCACCTAGTATGTGCCTGATGTAGTCTCATGTAGTGTAATGTGTGTGCTTGTGTGTGTCATTGTGCGTGTTTGTTTGTTTTTATCTCTGTTTTATTGTACAATCTTCATAATTTCCAGTGTTTGATGTTTGGTAATATGTAACCTTGTTAGAGATGTTCTTTAACAAATAAAGCAATACCACTGTAATGTATAGTGTTGTGTGAGTGTATTATCACTGTAATATACGGTGTGTTGTGTGTGAGTGTAATAATACCAATGTAACATAACGGTGTGGTGTGTGTGAGTGTGTATTACCACTGTACTGTATGGTGTCGTTATTAGGTCTCGGGTTAAGTGCGATTCTAGTGCAGTAATCTTTTGTCGTGTATCTTTTTAATATATTTGTCATTTGTATAGCACTGTTTTAAATAAAATATAAAAAAAAAAAAAAAACTGTAGCGGCCCCCTGCCAAACTAGCGGTTAAATAGTTAACCTGCCGGCCGGCAGTACCACTGGGTACGTCATCAAACCCAATGTGGGGACTGCTGAGCCGGCCTTAGAGCAGTAAGTTCCTGAGTGCCTCACGGTGCGCATCTAAGCAGTAGGTACCTGACCACCTAAGGGTACAGTCTACTGGCTTTAGCAACAGTATGTACCTGAACACCTCAGGATACGCACCTAAGCAGTAGGTACCTGACCACCTAATCGTACACGTCTACTGGCTTCAACATTAAGTACCTGAACTTCTCAGGGTACACATCTACGCAGTAGGTACCTGACCACCTAATCGTACCTATCTACTGGCGTTAGAAGAACCGCTCACCGCAGCTCACTTAGTCTGTTGGCCTCAGTTACTTGACGGCCGCATTCAGTGAGCTTGCAGCATGGTGTTCGGATAGCGGTGTGTCAACCGGCTTTGGAGAGGATTTATTGGACTACCGGTGATGTCTGTGGACTCACCGTCTACGCTGATCAACTGTGGGCCGGAATCATCAGATGCTGTTTGGTGGGACATTACATGAAGAAAAGGTTGGAGTGTTACACTGAACTGGGCCAGGACCGTAGTGTGACACTTAGGGACGTATGATGGAGTGGAACACTGAGATATGCACAGGACCGTAGTGGAACACTGAGATGAATAGGGTGTCGTGTGACACTGAAGATGGCCTGGTTGTAGTGTACACTGAATAGTCATGTGACTGGCCTCGACCGGATAAGTGTCGTGAGAAGCAGTTGATTGTAATTTATTATACAAATGTTATTTATAATTTATTATTTTAGCATATATATATATATATATATATATATATATATATATATATATATTATATATAGTGACACAGTAATGTCAAGAAAGTTGTACCCTGTGTAGGGTTATGAATTTATTATTTTAGTAAAATGCTAATTATAATTTATTATAGTAACATGTACATATTATCATAGTTCAAATGCCTCTAGACCGAAGAAAGTTGATTTTTATATTATATTAAAGATTAATTTATTTTTGTGTATCTATGTATCCCGAACTCTTTATTACAAAAGGAGTAAATCTTACTATCTTATTTTAAAAATTACTTTTTTGTAATACATACTATACATGTCAGTGATGTCAGTGACACTGGTCTGTAGTTTAATGCTTCATGTCTGTGTTCATTTTTAAACATTGTGTGTGTAACATTGGAGGAAAGAAGGACTAGGGGTGATATTACCTGGAGAGATAGTAACAACGTACAAAATATTGAGAGGAATTCATAGGGTGAATTAGTTCAAATTATTGGAGAGTCAAGAAACAGGTTCATGAGGGCAAAACTGAAATTGAAAAACACATGAGTGACAGGGATGCTAGGAAGTATATATTCAGTTTTAGAAAAGTTAGGAAGTGGAACGACTTTGAGATTGGAATGGTAGAAGCAGGATCCATACATAGCATTAAGAAGAGGTACGATAAGGCTCTCGAAGCCACACACATACTCAAACACACACACACACACACACACACACAGTCATCAAAGTGTCAGGAACGCCGCAAGGGAATGTGCAACATCTGTGAGTTTAGTTTGCAACAACTAATCTACACAGTCAATAATAACACTGGCGGAGTTGATGCAACAAGACCATTACCAGCACATCAATACGTACAATTGAGGCAGCTAGACCAGTACCAGCACATCAATACACACAGCCCAGCATGCCAACCTTCAAGGGAAGGATGGGAGGGTTGAACGAGGGTTGGTACTAGTGATGGTCTCTTGTTTCAAGGAACTGGAGCTGCCCTCCCCATCCTTGGATCAAACTTGATTACCTCCCATCACCCAGACATTGCCTTACCCTTAAGGTTTTAATAGTTACACCCGATTACAACAATAACAATAATAATAATAATCAAACTACTATTACTACTGCTAATAATAATGGTAAATTCATATATCGGTTTATTTGAAGGTTGGTCGAGTTTAAAGTGTTTACATAAAAGAATTCGCTCAATCTTACGGTCTCCCACTTTCGCTATGTCTGTACCAAACACACGTACTAGTCAAGTATTTCCCGTGAGAAAGACAGAGGAGGTGTCAGACTATATCTATAACCTCGTTCACTAGTGTTTGGGGTTCGCTTTGTTGTAATCCATTGCCCAGAAGTGACTGTACAGTCAGAGTGCCAGGTATGGTGGTGTGGCTAGGTGTGTGCAAGGAATTGTCAAGAATGTCAAGTGGAAGTGTGGCTTGTAAATGCCAGTGCCAGGCATGGTTAGGTGAGCGTCAAGAGAAATGGCTATGTGAGCGCCAGGGATAGGTGAAGCTACGTGAGTGTCAAGAATAGGTACAGTTATGTGAGTGCGAGGATAGGTGAAGGCTAGGAATAGGTGTAGCTAGGTGAATGCAAGGGATAAATATAGCCAGACTAGTGTCAGGAATAGGTGTGGCTAGGGGCCAGTGCCAAGGATAAGTGTGGCAAGGTGACGGCGCTAATAACTGATTTGACTAAGTGGTAGTGCCAGGGACAAGACAGTTACAGGGGTAGGTGTGGCTAGATGACAGTGCCAGAGATAAGCGTGGCTAAGTGACAGACAAATGTGTAGTTAGGTGATACTGGTAGTCGGATAGGTGGGTAGGTGACGTCAGTACCAGGCTTACAGCAGTACAGGACTGCCACATTGATCGTTCTGACGTTCTCCGAAAACCTGCTCATTGAATCGTCGGAAAATGACCACGAAAGTAAAGAGTGTGAGGGTCAGCTCTCTTCAGGCGAACAGCTCGAAGCCTGTTGACTTCATCAGCTGCCTGTTGGGTGCACTGTCTGCATGTTGGCTGCACCTACTGCGTGTTGGCTCCACCAATTCTCTGACAAAGAGCTTAAATAATGTGAAAGAAAATGTAAACTGAGAAATGACACTGAGCGATTTCAGGAATGGGGAGGGGACAGAGGATAGTGAGACGGTTAAAAATGATTTCAACACACACACTAACATGCTGCCAGTCTTCTGAAGGAGTGATACGAAACACAAAAGATCTGACTGAGATTTTGAAGACAATTTGCAAAGACGGTAAGTAAAAGAGACTTTAAGTTGAGTAAATTTCATTTATATATTTTTGTCGTATTTCTCGGCATTTTGTCTTAGTCAATTTTGGAATGACATGCAACGAGAGGAAGCGAGAGAAAGTTCACTAATCGGCTTTCTCATGGCTGAAGAGGAATCTTAGAGGAAGCAAGGGAAAAAATAAAATTTAAAGATCGGCATATGTTGCAAAGGTAAATGTTGGTCAAACTTGTTCCAGCATCACGAATTTCAAACAATATTTAAGTCATTTCAATAAATTTCTTTTTTTCTCTCCCTTTATCCCCTACACTCTCCCAAAATACCCACCTCAACTCTCTCCTTCCCCATAAACAGGTGATTAATATTAATCACCCCATATATATCTATTTGGATTCTTACTTTCGAAGTGGGATTTTCCCCTCCCCCCCCCCTCCCAAGAAAAAGTCTCCCATCGCTACAAAAACTAAATAAATCTGCACCCCAAGCCGTCTTACCCAGGCTCAAACTTCAACTGCACAAAGAAAATCTTTACAACATGCAGGAATCCACCAGACGTTCCTCCAGCTTCATCGTAACCCATAACTCAAGAAATATCATCCATCCTTGCTCAAGACATCTAAGGGATGATCGTAAAGAAAGTATATAAATTCTTCTAAAGTGTTCGAGGTACATAGAGATGGTTTAAAATTTCCCAGAGGTTCCAGCTACCTTAATGAGGCAGCCATGAGAGTCTCTGATTCATGGCTGAATTTAATATGCTCTCAGGCTGGACTTGCTGTATGGATGGATACTACCTCACCCTTCAGTCTGGTAGAGATTTGCAGCACATTGCTGCCCGGGTTTCTCTTAATAGGAAACCCGGCCTTGGCTCCCCTTTGGGGGGAGTGTCTTGACATTCGTAATATATTACCTTGAGAAGAGGTGTTCCTCTTCATCTTCTGGGACACATACTGTACCTAATCCTGGCAACAAACCCCGCTCTCACGGGGCTCGGAGGGAGAAGCTAGGCACGTCTTCACTGGAGTATCAGTTAGATACTTCCGATGTCTTCTTCGATGCCATGGTGTCTAAGTTCGGCTATCGCGATCGTCCCTGATGTGAGTGTTCTCAAACTCACAAGTGGTCTGCCACTTACCCCGCCCCCACGAGGCTCGTAGGGCGTGGCAGATACTGTGGAGCAGCAGATGATATTGTGCTCTGGACCCGGTGTTCTGGTCTTCTCCCCACTCTACACCCAAAACTGATCTATCCACTATCTTGAAGTCTCGCACCAAATCCCATGATTGGCTGCATCCAGAGTCTGGTGCATCCAATCAGAGCTTACGTCTCGCGCTGAGTAGCATGACTAGCTGCTCCCAGAGTCTGGTGCATCCAATCAGAGCTTGAGTTACACTCACGCGATCCCTAAGAGAACTGAGGATACAATATTGATCAATACTCTTCATTTCGATACTCATCCATGACGCAATAACATTCATAAATGTCAAAAATAACATATACACATTTTGGACATTGAAATAAAAATACAATGTCGCTCCTTAGGAGCTTCGGCCTTACTGAGATGACTCACTAGATTCCACTCATGACAGCCTCAAGAGATGACCATCCAGCACACTTTGACAACCGTTTATCATAGGTTCTGGTATATGGTGGTAACAGTGACGTACCTAGTGTGTGGTGGTAATAGTGACGTACCTAGTGTGTAGTGGTAACAGTGACCTACCTAGTGTGTGGTTGTAACAGTGACCTCTAGTGTGTGGTGGTAACAGTGACTACCATAATAAATCTGGTAATCCTGTAGTGTGTATCATCACCATTAGATAAGCTTAGCTATTGTCGATCTTCACTATCACACAACACCAACGACACCTGCTTGCCGAACACCTGCCTCCCTACACCTGTCTTACTCGTGCTGTCTACCTTACAAGCGTTCTAATTTTTCCTCTCACCTGGCATATGTGTAATGTTCTTACATATGTAACAATATTGCTTCCTGCGTAACCTGTAGTGTTAAAATCAGAACATGTTCCTGATCTTCTGAACATCCGTTTATATATTTTCATAGAGATTCATTAATCCTGTAATCATGATAACTTTATGTCAATGTGTATCATACGTACTCTCGCTATCATAAAAACCTGTGACAATATCATCTACGCCAGCGTTACTTTGTTCTCTGTCTGGTTCCCTCTGTGATGCTTGGAAGTGATGTAGTGTGTGTGTGTGTGTGTGTGTGTGTGTGTGTGTGTGTGTGTGTGTGTGTGTGTGTGTGTGTGTGTGTGTGTGTGTGTATGTGTGTGTGTGTGTGTACCCACCTAATTGTGGTTGCAGGGGTTGAGACTCAGCTCCCTGGCCCTGTGTGTGTGTGTGTGTGTGTATCATTTTCTTCCTGACATCCTTGATAATATTTGCTATCCTACGCCATGTAACACCTCTTGTATACCTGTTACTACACAACAGCGCATGCAGTATGGCGGAACTGAATCTTTTTCTGCCGTCAGGTCCCCTGCAATAACCACAGTTACCATACAAATTAATTATCTCATAAAAAACAGGCATTTACTCCACTTGACAAATTCCTGTTGAGGAATAAAGCATTTTAAAATTCTCGTCTCTCACCTCCTATTAAAAGGTGAGACAGAGCGTACTTTTAATGACTCGCATCAGAACGAACTTTAAAGAGTTTTAAGGCGAAGTGACACCAGGAAGAGTTCAGTGCCCGCTAGCGTGACAACTGCAGCAGCCAACCTTGATTACGTTGCTCAGGATATGTTGCTTATCCTACGTGTCCACGACATGCAGGTCAGGTAAGAGTGGAGGGGACTATAGTTATCTATCAGGGAGGAAGTATTGCCAGAGGGTTTCCAGGGATTTCCTTGGGTTTCAGTATGATATGCAGGGGGCTCCAGGGTATGTGTTGGGGAAAGGGGAAGTTAGAAGACGGGGTTGTGCAAAGGAGACGTCAGGGGACATTCCAGGCGCCCATAGGAAGCGAGAGGGAACCATAGAAGTCAGTTTCGATTCAATGAGAGGAAGGCAGCTCCAGTTCCCTTGATCACGAGCCCTTCACTGGAGTCAAGGCAGCACCTCCCTCGAAAGGTGGTTATTAATGTCAGAGCAATTTAATTCCGAAAGGGAAAATGTCAATAGTCTGTATTTACAGACGTAAAGTTAACATCAAGTGTTGGAAGGTGAGAACGAGCAAATATATCCAGTGGTAAGTGACAGAGTGCCAGCCTCATCTGTATATAGGTAAAAAAAAGTCACTCATTTATTAACGAGTGTGAGATGAGTGTGATCAGTCTTGTGAATGTGTTATAAGACAATATTATCGGAGTTAGGGTACACGGAAGTCAATACTATCAGTCTTATGGTACATGGAAGTCAATACTATCAGTCTTAGGGCACATGGAAGTCAATACTATCAGTCTTATGGTACATGGAAATCAGTACTATCAGTCTTAGGGCACATGGAAGTCAATACTATCAGTCTTAGGGCACATGGAAGTCAATAATATCAGTCTTAGGGCACATGGAAGTCAATACTATCAGTCTTAGGGTACATGGAAGTCAATACTATCAGTCTTAGGGCACATGGAAGTCAATACTATCAGTCTTAGGGCACATGGAAGTCAATAATATCAGTCAGAGCACACATTTATTTCATTATGTGATGTGTTTTGGTGCTGCTGAAGGTCTATTAATCCCCCCCAAAATTAGAGCTACTGTTCCCTTCCTCGGATTAAACCTGATTATCATCTTTTTTCCCAGACTCTGAGTGACCTCATCCCTACAAGTTGAACACTTTCCCAATGAATAAAAAATATAAAAGATGAATGATGAAAAATCAATTTCACTTTCAGAAAGAGTAGAGAGGTATATTATTAATTTTCGACAAGAAATCTTTAATTATTCACCAAAGGCCTGGTCACAGACCGGGCCGCGAGGGCGTTAACCCCTGGAACTCTCTCCAGGTAAACTCCAGGTAAAGGTGTTTATTTCCGTTAGCCAATACAGAGACAATATATTACAAGTATAGCCAATCAGCACCTGCCTCAGAGATCACGGGAGACCAATGAAAATTTCAACTCGGAAATCCTGCTGTACTGCATCAGATATATGGCCAATCACCTCCTGGATCGGGGATTACACGACTCAGTGGACTGCCTCGTCAGGATTACGGAAATCAATCAACCTTTGTCCATGAAATCTTCTAAGCCTATCATCCTCCGCCTCAGGGATAATTTGCAAATATTACAAACAATATTGAGGGACAGCATCGACCAATATGGTGATACTTTGACAGAATATTGCTTTTAGCTTCTGTATTGATTTTCTTGTACACGACCCAGCTCTTGCTTCCAGACAAATATGAACCTAGCATTTGGTCTGAGGGGCATAAGAGCTACACAGCTCATACCTCTATGACCACACGAACCACATAGCTACTGCCTCGAGAACCACACGAACCACATAGCTACCGTCTTGATGACCACACGAACCACATAGCTACCGTCTTGAGGACCACACGAACCATATAGCTACTGCTTCGAGGACCACACGAGGCACATAGTTACTGCCTAGAGAATCACATGAACCACGCAGCACATGTCTCGAAGAACACATGAGCCACGTTACTACCTTGATGACCACACGAATCATTCAGTTCTTGTCTCGAGGACCACATAAGCCATACAGCTACCGCATCTAGTAACACGTGACCCACATATCAGCAGCTTCGAGGACGAGATGTACGACACATCTGATTCAAGGACCACATGAATCACACTGATGCTGTCTCGAAGATAACGTGAACAAGACAGTTGTGGTCTCGAGTGCCTCATGACCAGCATTGCTATTGTCTCGAGTATAAACCTTCTAGAGAAAAATAATAACCGGAAGCAAGAATGAATGGAAAATAAAAATATCGTGAAGATTAGAACATAAAAGAATGACAGAAAACGGGCAGAGGAGAAACAAGGTCAGGTCGCCAGAATGGAGGCAGTAAGCACGAGTTACAGTTCTCCCAAAATAGAACAACAGGTAAGATAGACCAGGAAGGGTCGTGAGAGGCAGGACGTTTGCAGTCTTTCTCAACCCCGAGCTGTATTTTCTAGCACATATATTTTCTTCAACCTAAGCTTTATTTTCCAGCTCTACAGTCCCTTACCTTACTACACCAGCTAGTTACTACCACCAATATCAACACCATAACCAATGCCATAAATTCAGCCACTACTACAAATGCCATTACCATCCCCCATCAACATTACCATCACCATAGCACACAGTATCACAACATCATCACCCTCATCATCACTACAAACTCCATTAACACCATCAGTACCATTATTAATACCACTACCAAATCCATCATAACACCATTACAACTACACCACTTTCAACACTACCGCCAACACAACCACCACAATGACCCCCAACATCACATCCACAGTCATTACAATATAACGGATTTTCAACGTTATATGAAAGGAGTTGTGTCAGACACACCTAGGCAATACACTTTGTATTACACCAGATGTAGTATATGATGCAATATTAACATGTTTATAAAACGTATGGCTGACAGCGAGACAGATTTCCACGCTTAATACTCGGGTTCTAATCCTTCGTATAATTCTTTGACAGATTATTATAACATGTTTGTGATAGATTATTTGATGCCTCTTTTGGATATGAGCAGAACTATTAGGACATCATAATAAGGGATATTGTGTGAAAAGTGAAGTGTGATGCCTGGCTGTGTCTACCACAATCCAATATTTCATAAAAAAATGCATAGCCAGGAATGCAGGATATATAAACCAAAGTGACTGTGCGTGTGAAAGGCATTGGGGCTGCTGGAAAATTTTATTTTGGAAAATGTTGGGACCCAACACGTCAAATAGGACTTCAAAATCTTTGTTCCGAGCCTCTGTATGAACCTGCATCGTTGTATGATCATAGTAAGAGGTGGCAGAGGCTGAACACCTCGCTAAGTACATCACGAGTAGACCTGACTTGATCATTGATCTAAGTCAGGCCAAAAGCGACATCAACTGCTAACATAGTCATTAAAACTCATTACATTATTTGCAATAAATTTACAATAAGTCGACTCCAGGCTGAAGGACTGAGGTAATCAGTCCCACAGCCTTTGTATTTAACTGAAGAAGTCACTGGCTGGCGAAACGGTTCCTCAATAAAGATTCTCAAATGTCAGCACAAGTGTCTTATTCTTCAACAAGAAAATTATTCCAATTCTGGCAATAACTAAATACTGATGTTTTTATTTAGACTTTTTCAGTTTTTTCCTAAATAAAGTACTGTGTAGTAGATCTGTAGATACAACCATCATTTTTCCCGGATGGAATCTTAATCATTGTGTTATGTGCGTATATATATAACATGAAGTTATAACATGGGATTGTAACTCCCTGTCACAGAATTTGTAAGAGTGAGTCGCCAGTGTCCACGTATGATAGTGATGTTAAGTGAGGTTATAGCTGCTGCTGCGTGAATGTTAAGTCTGCATGAAGGTTAGTTCTGTATGTGTGTTATGAGTGCATGAATGTTCTGACTGCATGATGGGTCTACATGAATGTTATGACTACATGGGCCAAAGCAACGCTTAGTATGCCGTTGTCACTCGCCTGGCTAAATATTGCACAATTAAAATTATAATTAATGAGAGAAATCCGCCTAGAAGCAGTCGTATATTCTGTTACAGAAATTTAATGTTAGAGTAAAAATTTGGTACAGATTTTTGACAGATTGAAGTTTTCAAATCACGCATTTTTTCTGTATTATAAATGCAGCTTCGTAATAGTCAGATTTTTCTGCGATTTGGATCCTCTCTACACACAAGATAGTCAGAAGACTTGATAGGTTAAGTTAGGTTAGGTTAGATTACGTTAGGTTAGGTGAAGTGAGGTGAGGTTAGGCTAGGCTAGGTTAGGTTAGGTTAGGTTAGGTTAGGTTAGGATAGGTTAGGTTAGGTTAGGTTAGGTTAGGTTAGGTTAGAATAGGTTATGTTAAGTTAGGTAGGTTAGGTGAGGTTAGGTTAGGTTAGGTTAGGATAGGTTAGTTAGGTTAGGTTAGGTTACGTTAGGTTAGGTTAGGTTAGGTTAGGTTAGGTTAGGTTAGGATTAGGATAGGTTAGGTTAGGTTAGGTTAGGTTAGTTTAGGTTAGGTTAGGATAGGTTAGGTTAGGATGGGTTAGGTTAGGTTAGGTTAGGTTAGGTTAGGATAGGTTAGGTTAGGTTAGGTTAGGTTAGGTTAGGTTAGGTTAGGTTAGGATAGGTTAGGTTAGGTTAGGTTAGGTTAGGATAGGTTAGGTTAGGTTAGGTAAGGTTAGGGTTAAGAGGCAGCGATCCTGAACAAAGGGACACAGGTGGAAATTAATGAACCAGATGAGTCGAAGTGATGTAATTACGCCTTTCTTCACCTTCAGGGTGATCAGAAAGTAGGAAAATATGAGATAGAAACAAACCTCGTACACAGTTTTAAGAATAGACGCGACATGGTGGCCAGTGGCCTGATAGGCAACGCTCTTACTTCACACAGAGTGTCCATGGTTCGATCCCCGGCAAGGTTGGAAACATTGGGCGTGTTTCCTTACACCTGTTGTCACGTTCACCTAGCAAGCAAGTAGGTACGTGGGTGTTAGTCGACTGGTGTGGGTCGCATCCTGGGAGACAAGATTGAGGATCCCAGTGGAAATAAGACAGACAGACCCTCGATGATGCACTCCCTTTCTTGGGTTATCCTGTATGGCTAACCCTCCGGGGTTGAAAATCCGAACAAAATCTTATCTTATCTAGGGGTTACGAGACTAGAAGGTCAATTGGCTGTTCCGCCACAACCATAAATAGGGAAGAACAAATAGGTGAATGCAGTATGGAGAGACGGTTCTCTCATGTAAAGAAGTCTTGTCGACTAACACAAATATTATACGTGAAATATTTGATTACACTTGCATTTTATCCTGGACGCTCACTACCCACTGAAACCTAGTAGTGTTGTCTTTAATAATAAAATTTCCAACTTGCCGTTTTTCTAATATTATGTATTCAGAGCAATATTTTTGGCCATTAGGCTCCAGTAGCTTATTCGGTTCGTTAACAAATGGCCGGATTTGTTACCAACACTTGATCAGAGCTTTTTTTTTATTATTGCTACGCCTTTACCAACATTGCGCAGTTGGTAAGAATTTTTCTTAACCCTTGACAGACGTACTTGAGCCAGTCATCGTCTCGACAGTATGTTGTGGCCAGGAGGAAAGTGAAGTTCTGGCTGACGCTGAGACCTGGCGGAAAGTAAATACCTGAGAGAAAGTGAACACCTGGAAGAATATTTTAGGAAAATTTGCATGTATCTTTGAGATGGTTATGCAATACCAACAGCCTACCACACTGATACTACACATGTCTGGTAATGTTAGTCAGAAATAAAGTAGTAAGCGATCTCGCCGGCTGGCGCGGGTGCTGCCGATATCAAGTCTGCTGTGGCTGACGCTAAGGCGGATTATGTTTACTCACTTCGGCAGAGTGAAGACAGATTAAGGGAGCAGAAGGAAAGGAATAAAAAAGGAGACGAGGAAGTTAGGTTGTGTAAGAAGATTAACGAGAAGAAGGAAGAAAGAGCTGAAGAAGGTTAAAGGAATACAGGAGCATACCGAGTAAGGAAAGACCCACAGTACACACAAGATTGAAGGAGCACCGAAGTAAACCTGTTGGTGAACATCAAAATGGTATACAATACCGACCTGTTGGTCCATGCTAGGCACGGATGACACACCCACTCATGTACTCGTTCAACCTATATTTTAAGCTGCCCAAAGTTCTTGCGTCGTTAAGGCCAGAACAATCTAGATCTAAATAGGTCCAGCTTGAATTTATTGCTACTAGTCCTGTCTTGGTTAGATATTTTCAACACGATATTTTTCTCCCCTTTATTTATTGTTGTTTGCTAAAAATAGTATTCTTGTTTTCCATTTGTATACTTCAGTCATATCTCCTCTAATTTTACCTCTTACCAGAATGCAAATTCAGTCTTCAGCTTATGCAAGTAGGAAAAGTATTTGATACACAGAATTAAGGTCGCCGTACTTCTTTGTACATTTTCTAACGCATTTATATCCATTCTGTAAAACAGAGATCAAGGCTGAGGAGCATAATCAGAACGATACTTTACCACAGTGAAAAATCTAAACCACATCTAAGATAATTTTAACAAGTACTCAAGATATTAGTTGCTAAGTGATGCGAGATGCGACGGAGTTAATACACAATATACACTGTTGAAGGCTTCCTTGATGCCGGTGAAGAACTCCTGAAGCAAGGAATTGGAGCTCCTCTTCTTTGGATTAAACCTAATTGATTCCCATTTCCGAGGCGCTGTATGGCCCTTACGATGTTAAGCACCTCCATCAGAGTATAACAATAATACATAATACAGCAGGAGACCAACACATGTTGTTCTCTCATAATACAAAATACTTGACACTCTCTTGTCCACGGAAGGTAATGAGTCTTTTATATATAATGTTTCAGGAAGCTCGGTATGGTACTGAGGACAAAGGAAGGATTAGCTCAAAGACAAGAAAAAAAAAGAAAAAACGTCCTTTGTAAGAAGCTCTCTCATTAAGGAGGGAGAGTTATTATACATATAAACCAGTCTTCGCTGCGCGTCATTATCAGAACAATGAACTCCCATTGCTGAAGATTAAGATGATACACACCTGGATTGTATTATAACTTTTACCACTGGAATGCCGTGAAATTCTATAGTTTTACAGATTTTGAACCAGAAAAGGAAGACATGAATTCCTAGACTTCTTGGTCCGCTATCAGCGGTATTTATTAGTCAATATTCAGTCTCGTCCCAATGAAACCCTCGTCTTTACCTTACCCAATCAGGAGATCCGGAGAAAATTTGGCTACTTAACATTTTAATCACTATTTACGTTGATTTAATGCAGCTTTTCTACTAGCCTAGCTTGTTTTCAGCTTAATACAAAGCGACTCTAAGCGGGAACCTTATGGCGTCACGTCCCATGGTGCGGGAGTCACTCAGCTAAAAGGCAGCTCTGTCTGACCAGTTCCCAAGGCTGCCTTCCATAAGCTTAATGGAACCCCAAGCGCTGCACGCCACTATAGCCAACCTTATCTAGCCAGGAAGGCGTGCCTCCGCTTCACATATAGCCTTCCTGAATACCATCATCGATTCTTAGAGTGTCACAGAGACAAAAAGTGTGAATAACAAATAGACGGGTATTCGAGCACAAAAAAAGAGTCACATTTGCACAGTATATGTGAATTACTCAGTGTCCGTAGAAATAATTAAAAAAGTTAATCAGCACAAATAACAACCACATTATACGAGGCTAAAACATAAGACAAACAAATGACTATGCAAATTGTTCATAAAATTGACTCAAGTATTGGAATATTTCCTCGCATGATAAACACAATACGTACAACTGAAGCTTTTCCATCGCATTACACTAATACAAATTTACATCAATGAAAATGAAAGCAAAGACAGTCATATCACTCCATCTTTTCCCCAACAAAATATCCAGGACACAGGAGACTAAAAACTCGAGACGAAAATAGCATTTATACTCTGATTAATATATAATATATATATATATAAAATATATATAATATATATATATATATATATATAATATATATATATATATATATATATATATATATATATATATATATATAAAATATATATATATTAATCATAGTGTAAGTGCTATTTTCGTCTCGAGTTTTTAGTCTCCTGTTCCCAGAGTCACAGGCGTGACACGGGATAAGTCACAGGGATGATGATGGTAAATATTGCTGCAGTTTAGGGTAGTGGGAAAGAGCAACGAACCAGATGAAGGAGTGAAGACAAATTACGCCAGTTGATTGAAGGTAGAAGAGACGGTTCCATTAACGGAAACTCAACCCTCGCTGGCACACTCACCACATCACATTTCACCACATCACACTCACCACATCACACTCACCACACATTCACCACACTACACTCACCTTACCACACCACCACGCTCTCATCACACACTTACCTCGCTATATACTCACCTCACTGCATCACCCGGACACCACACACTATATCACACTGACACCACACACTACATCCCACTGACTTTGCATACCACATCACACTGACACCACACATTCACTATATCACACTGACACCACATCACCCTGACAATAAACTCATTACATCACCCTGACACATCACACTGACACCACACACTACATCACATTATACATTCTCACATTCTCACCACACTATCGCGCTCATCACAACCATCACTTTTCTCTGTTTATCACATCACACCAGCACCACACTCTACCCAACAACATACATTCCAACTCCAGCACTACATCACGAACTATACTAACGAATCACCACCACACTCATACCAGCACCACCATCACCACATTTATAGCACCATCACCACCACACACCAGTGCTATCACCACCACCAATGATGACAAGAATAATATTTATTGTGTTCATCATGGTTGTTTACATCTTGTTCAACTCTCGTGTCATTGCAAAACAGACGGATGAGAAACTTTTAGGCCGAGACAATTTACATACTGTCCTCCCTTACTGTGAACCTCTGAAGTGTCTTCCCTTACTGTGAACCTCTGTAGTGTTCTCCCTTACCGTGAACCTCTGAAGTGTCCTCCCTTACTGTGAACCTCTGAAGTGTCTTCCCTTACTGTGAACCTCTGAAGTGTCCTCCCTTACCGTGAACCTCTGAAGTGTCTTCCCTTACTGTGAACCTCTGAAGTGTCTTCCCTTACCGTGAACCTCTGAAGTGTCCTCCCTTACCGTGAACCTCTGAAGTGTCTTCCCTTACTGTGAACCTCTGTAGTGTTCTCCCTTACCGTGAACCTCTGAAGTGTCCTCCCTTACTGTGAACCTCTGAAGTGTCCTCCCTTACTGTGAACCTCTGAAGTGTCTTCCCTTACCGTGAACCTCTGAAGTGTCCTCCCTTACCGTGAACCTCTGAAGTGTCTTCCCTTACTGTGAACCTCTGTAGTGTTCTCCCTTACCGTGAACCTCTGAAGTGTCTTCCCTTACCGTGAACCTCTGAAGTGTCTTCTCTTACTGTGAACCTCTGTAGTGTTCTCCCTTACCGTGAACCTCTGAAGTGTCCTCCCTTACTGTGAACCTCTGAAGTGTCTTCCCTTACCGTGAACCTCTGAAGTGTCCTCCCTTACCGTGAACCTCTGAAGTGTCTTCCCTTACTGTGAACCTCTGTAGTGTTCTCCCTTACCGTGAACCTCTGAAGTGTCCTCCCTTACTGTGAACCTCTGAAGTGTCCTCCCTTACCGTGAACCTCTGAAATGTCTTCCCTTACCGTGAACCTCTGAAGTGTCTTCCCTTACCGTGAACCTCTGAAGTGTCTTCCCTTACCGTGAACCTCTGAAGTGTCCTCCCTTACCGTGAACCTCTGAAGTGTCTTTCCTTACCGTGAACCTCTGAAGTGTCTTCCCTTACCGTGAACCTCTGAAGTGTCTTCCCTTACCGTGAACCTCTGAAGTGTCCTCCCTCACCGTGAACCTCTGCAGTGTCCTCCCTCACCGTGAACCTCTGAAGTGTCCTCCCATACCGTGAACGTCTGAAGTGTCCTCCCTCACCATGAACCTCTGCAGTGTCCTCCCTCACCGTGAACCTCTGAAGTGTCCTCCCATACCGTGAACGTCTGAAGTGTCCTCCCTCACCATGAACCTCTGCAGTGTCCTCCCTCACCGTGAACCTCTGAAGTGTCCTCCCATACCGTGAACCTCTGCAGTGTCCTCCCTCACCGTGAACTGCCTCAAGTCTCCTACATTCCTCTAAAACGTTATTTAAAAAAATGTTCCCTCACCAGGACTGCTGCTTCTCGCACAATATATAATTTCTTTGTAAATTGTTTGGCCATTTGAGGTAATGGAATCTGGGTGTGTTCCAACTGTTGTATAAACGTTTGTCGCTCTTACCAATCTTGTTTACACAGCCGTGGAGAAGTTTTCTCTCTCCGACCACCCTGGTAATGGATCCCTCCACCTGCTCCATTATAATGCATCCTTCTAACATTTCCATTATAATGTTCCACCATTCCCATTATAATGGGAGGGCCCATGCATTTATATTGGGTGTCCCCGTAGTGGCACCTTTCAGAGTTTGCTTCAATTCTTTTTTTTTTTTTCCATCAAGTTTTTGTTTTATTTTGCTCATAACTCGAGAACGCCTTATCCAATCAGCTTTAAATTTTCAACACTTGTGCACGGTAACGAGAACCAGATTCTTGGAACTATTAGCATGGTCACGTGCCCTATGAGCAAAGTTGTTGTACGTCCTCAATATTGCTCTAGTTACCGTACACCAGTGCCAAAAAAAATCGAAGCCAATCTGACGAGGCATTCTAATGTTACGATTTATGTAAAAGCCAAATCTTGGTGCGGGAAAATGCAGGAAGCAATCAGGAAAAAAAAATAGGAAAAAAATCAGGCAATTTTCTGGGATACCTAATTACAATGGGTACCCCATCTAAATGTTGTATAATTTCTCTGCCCTTCAGCCCAGTTATAATGGGTCTTTAGCCACATTAAGTTAGGGACTACCTCCATATACATTATTAATGAGTCTTCCCATTAATTCTTACAGAGATAATTTCAACCACCCATAATAATGGATTTTCCTTCGCTTGCAACATTACTTGGTCCTCCAGCAACATTTGAGATGGTCTTTCCAATTATAATGGACCAAACAATTAATATAATTGGCTTCACCTTCATCACTGTAGTAACAGCTAAGTGTTCCAGGCAAACTGTAATGGATCCTAACTACAATATGGTTGTAGTGGGTTTTCCCAATCTTACGGTAGTGGGTCCTCCCTTCAGCCAGAATTATAATGGGTTCTTCAAGTCCAGTTAGCATGGGCTCTCGTAGCACCATTAAATTCACTGTTTTAAAAGGCTGCAGAATATTTCCTCTCCCTAATTTAACAGAATTTATCTCCTGCATTTCTAAAATTGTTTATTACTTTAGCTTAATTATCATGGATCCTCACTCTCACCTCCTTTACAAAAGATTTTCCCTCCAACCTCCCCCCCATTTCTTTCTTATTCTCCATCACTTCTAATGTTTATCTTGACCCTAGCGTGATTATAATGGGTTTTGTAGCGGTTACATATGTACCTAATGGAGTTCCCTTATATAGGAGCTGCAAGTCGGTCTTCTAACAGCATTGTAATGGATCCCTTGAAAAGGTCCAATACAATGGGTTCTATATCATGAAAAACAC
Organism: Cherax quadricarinatus; assembly: GCF_026875155.1. Lineage (NCBI taxonomy): Eukaryota > Metazoa > Arthropoda > Malacostraca > Decapoda > Parastacidae > Cherax > Cherax quadricarinatus. The sequence goes on along the minus strand of NC_069423.1, from coordinate 1,625,074 downwards.
TTTGTGAATTATGGGAGACATAACTCATTATAGGAGATATCCTTTGCAAGAAAGGCTACACACTACACATGATGGGAGACACTACACATGAGACACACGCACATCATGGGAAACACACTACACATCAGGGGGAATAATTTTTATGCATTTGAAATATTCTGAATTTGACGTGCTTCCCTCCCGGAGGAAATTTTCCAGTATAATTGCCATGGACCACATCTATCAAGACATCAAGTAGCTGAAACTTCTGCGTTATTCGTCTGTGATAAATTGGGATCCATGTTCCCTGTGGCTGGGACTCTGAACAGCTCTCCGGTAGATTTTAGTCGATTGCTTTGATACAGAAACAAGAATGAATAGACTGTTGTCTTGTAAGCCTGTGATATCTTCCCGTGAGAGCAATAATAATAATAATAATAATAATAATAATAATAATAATAATAATAAGAAGAAGAAGAAGAAGAAGAAGAAGAAGAAGAAGCACTATAATAAAAATTTAAATAATAATAATAATTATTATTATTATTAGGCTAAGCCTATGTGTAGGCTTCAGTCTACGTTTCGTAATAAAGATACCTAACCGTTGCACATGTCTTGCTTATCGAACACACAGAAAGCAGCAGAAGCAATGGATATGTAAAGACGATATAATCAGTCCATCACCCACGTAGTTTAAAGGTAGTCAGTCCCTCAGCCTGGAGAAGAGTTCTGGAACATTGTTCCAGACTATGAAAAAAGCGTATGGAATTCCATTTATATTTATTTTTTACCTCCTTCTGAACTATGAAACACGGCAATTTCTAATTAAGTTTTAATAGATTCAGTCATGAGTAATTCTTTTATTATAGATACAACGATACTTAAGTGGGTTCCAGTGCACCATTAGTGAATGCTCTCCTCACGTACAGTAATGGAATCGAAACCAGTCATGCACAAGGGTGTAATAATAACATGGGGTATGCAAATTACCTAATACCTTGAAGTATTTAAATTGCCTAATAACATTACACTCGCTAAAACTCAATTAAGTAAAAAATCAGTTCTCAATGGCATTTATATGAGATGCTGCGAACTGGTCTGAAGTATTTTGAAAAATGTGAGATGAAAATTTCATTTTTTTTTTGTAATCCTGGAACGCACGCACGCACGCACGCACGCACGCACGCACGCACGCACACACACACACACACACACACACACAACACACACACACACACACGCACACACACACATACAACACACACACGCACACACGCACACACACACACACACACACACACACACACACACACACACGCACGCACACACGCACACACACACACACACAAAATCATCACGGAAATAGGTGAAGAAGACATGGACGAGATTGTAAATTTTCAGAGAATAGGGGGGTACTTGAAGGGGAGAAATCGATCGATCAAGCTGATTCTCTGGACAGAAACAGTGCGGAACAGGATCCTCCAAGAGAAACCACCGTTGAAATACTCGGAAGAGTACAAGAAGGTGTTCCTAGACAGAGACAGAACACAAACAGAACGACAGCAGCTGAGGGAGAGGACAAAAAAGCGAAAGGAGCTAGGAAAGGGATAAGGATGGAACCAGCAGAGGTCAGTCAGAGCAGAACAGAGCAGCAAGGGCAAGCACACACACCCAAATATCCTCAGAACCCCACAACCTATCACACCATCCCAACACACACACACTACAATCCATACCCAAGCTTCCACCCAACACCCAGCTATAGAATTCCACAGTATGCTACAGTCTCCCACCCTCACAGGCCCCCCAAACCACAGTGTTGGAAAGGAAACTGAAGTAGCGACCAGTGAAGAGGCGGGGTCAGGAGCTTGGACTCGACCCCTGCAACCTCAACTAGGGGGAGTACAAACACACACACACACTCGCATATAAAGCAGGCCTAGTGTCTAATCGACATGTTTCCTAGGACAAATGGTAAAATAACACACACACACCACTCACTCACATTCACATTCACACTCACACTCACATTCAAAATTCACACTCTCATTCATACTCGCATTTACACTCACACTACATTCACATCACATCAATCGCACCACTTTCACACATTCACACTGACACTCACATTCGCCTCACTTTCACACACATTTACACTCACACTCACATTTACATTCACATTCACACTCATACTCAAAACACACACTCACATTCACACTCACATTCACACTCACATACACACTCACATTCCACTCACATTCACACTCATACTCACACACAACTCACATTCACACTCCATTCACCACACATTCACACACATTCACACTCACATTCACACTCACATTCACAATCGACCAAAAATTTAGCTCATCCCCAGTGGGTTATGTTTTCTTCCCCATTTTGTCACACGGACGGGTTTCCCTGTCACACACCAAACACACAGGACGGGGTTTTCCCCGTACACACCATCACACAGGACGGTTTCCTGTCCCCACACCATCACACAGGCGGGTCTCCCTGTCACACCCATCACACAGGACGGGTCTCCCTGTCACACCACCATCACACAGGACGGGTCTCCCTGTCACACACCATCACACAGGACGGGTCTCCCTGTCACACACACCATCAAAACAGGACGGGTTTTCCCTGTCCCCACCATCACACGGACGGGTTCCCTGTCACACACCATCACAAAAGGACGGGTCTCCCTGTCACACACCATCACACAGGACGGGTCTCCCTGTCACACACCATACACAGGACGGGTCTCCCTGTCACACAAACCCTCACACAGGACGGGTCTCCCTGTCACACACCATCACACAGGACGGGTCTCCCTGTCCACAACCAACACACAGGGCGGGTTTCCCTGTCCCCACACCATCACACAGGACGGGTCTCCCTGTCACACAACACATCACACAGGACGGTCTCCCTGTCACCACCATCCCCCAAAAAGGACGGGTCTCCCTGTCACACACCATCACACAGGACGGGTCTCCCGTCACACACCATCACACAGGACGGGTCTCCCTGTCCCACCATCACAAGGACGGGTCTCCCTGTCACACACCATCACACAGGACGGGTCTCCCTGTCACACACCATCACACAGGACGGGTCTCCCTGTCACACACCATCACACAGGAGGGTCTCCCTGTCACACACCATCACACAGGACGGGTCTCCCCGTCACACACCATCACAAAAGGACGGGTCTCCCTGGGCACACACCATCACACAGGACGGGTCTCCCTGCACACAACCATCACACAGGACGGGTCTCCCTGTCACACACCATCACACAGGACGGGTCTCCCTGTCACACCCCCATCACACAGGACGGGTCCCTGTCACACACCATCACACAGGACGGGTCTCCCTGTCACACACCATCACACAGGACGGGTCTCCCTGTCACCACCATCACACAGGAGGGATCCCCCTGTCAACACCCATCACCACAGGACGGGTCTCCCTGTCACCACACCAAAAAATCACACGGGGGTGGTTTTCCGCATCAGGTATGAAAAGAGCAAGCAAGTCTTCAGTATTGGCGTCGCTGACTGTATCTTCATTAATCTACTTTGCATTGGTTGCTACGACAACTTCAAAGGTTTCTTGCCACCAGAGCTGGATTTAAATTACTTGGGATTTACCGTCTCTCAGGACACCACCTACGTTACACAAGTGCGTATGATACACCTACATACATTCTTCATACAACATACATACATACTTACATACATACAATAATTACATACCTACCTTCCTCCCTACATTACATACATCCCATACATACATACATACATACATACATACATACATACATACATACATACAGCAGGGATAACAGCAGGGGAAGCAGAAGCAGCAGCAACATTAATATTAGTAAAAACCCAGTAGCAACAACAGCAGATGAAGCCGCAGCAGCAGTATTTGCAGTAACCGCAGCATCACCAGCAGCGTCAACAGCAGACACAACAGCAGTTCATTAGACACAGCAGCAACCTTTACAATGGCAATAACAGCAACAACTAAAACAATAGCTGTAGTAGCATCAACAATAGAGAGCCATCAGCAGAAACAACAGCAACAGTTCTAACCTCGCACAAACGATGCTAAGTCATACAAAAAATACCAGCAATAATAATCCGAGAGCAGAAACTCGATGAAAAGGGTTGTTGGGAAAACCGCGCTGAGACCCAGTATCCCCACTTGATGAAATTTTACAATATTTGAGAAATCTGAGCTCTAGAAAACAGGCCCAGACACGTCGATCTTAAACTTTCACAAATGGAATAACAGTAGTTGCGAAAAACTTCCTTCATGAATCTAAATAAGGAATCTTCTCAAAAAAATTTACGTCACGTAAACTCCTGAAGGCTGTCAGTGTTACCTCGGCAATTATTAAAATTATATTGCTTGGGAATCAATAAAGCCGTAAGGTTATACAACGTCTGGGAAGTAATCAGGTTTGATGTGAAGAAGGGAATCAAGAGTCCTTAAAGGGATGACGTGGGGGTAACTTACGTCCAGTTACTGAATGGGACCCAAATTACTCACTGGTTATTCCTTGTGTGGGGCATGAAGTTACTGTCTGTGGTAAGTTCCTTTAGTAAGTCCCTTCGGAAAGTGCCTGTGGTAAGTGCCTATAGAAAAGCGCTTTTGGTAAGTGTGGAAAGTGCCTGTGGTAATTACTTGTGGAAAATGTTTGGTAAGTTCCTGAGGTGAGTGCCTGAGGTGAGTGCCTGAGGTGAATGCCTGAGGTGAGTGCCGGAGGAAGTGTGGGTACGGCAGCCGGGCTCAGTAGCCTTTATGGCACACTATGGCGTACTAAATGCCATTAGGCTGGGAAAACGAGGCGTTAACATTGACACAATAAACTACTAACGTACCCCAATCCTGCCCACAATCTGACAACCCCCCACCACCCCTAATCACCCACCACATCACCCACTATCCACGACCCGCCTACCCATCCACCCAGTTACCACCAGCCCACTCACACCAGCCTATGTGGAGAAATTTTCTCCCCGGAGGGGGATATCAGCCCCCCTTTAGCCCTTTTCAGCCCTTTTTCAGCCCTGAGGGGCCAAACCCCTTTTAGAAAGGGGCAAGCATCTTGTTTACTTCCACATCAAGTAATTATAAGCAATGTTTAAACCAGCGTGTACCAGTCACAGGTCATGCAACTCCTTGCAACAGACCAGTGTTGCAACCAATGTGAGCTTAATGCAAGTTAACGTGAGTAATAATCTCTGTTTTTGCAACAGGAAAGGTACAGGGAAACTTTTACCCCACTTTATTCACATACGGGACATAATGAACTCTAAGTGACTGAGACATATTTTGAAATCAAGCATTCTGGCATTGGCCTTTATGGTAGAAGTTTGGCAAAGGGAAAGGGGAAAATTTTTCCGGAATCAGCTTTTTCCTTGTGGATAGGGGACAGCTGCGGCGTAGGGTGCTGTGGCGTCTTCAGATTGCACTGTGTAATAAGGCAGTAAAGACTCGTACTTCGCGTTATGAGAGAACAAAGGAAGTGAATCGTGCATTGCTGTACCTCAGACAATCTCCATCATAACCATAAACCTATTACCAAGAAGTGTGCGCAGCTTCTTTAATGACATTACCACGGAAGACAAACCTTGTGGAATATAGTGTACTAGTGTGCGCATTCCTAGACTGCGGAAAACGTGGACATCCAAGAACACTTCAGCTTCTATCAAGTCACCAATATCTGTCGAATATGGTGCATCCAACACCATAGCTCACGCTACAAGAGCAAGATAGGTTTTAAACCATCTTGTCATACAGGGGACTGTGCAGTTCTTGTGTCGCAAGGGGTTTGAAATCAAGCCATTGAATTAAGTCAGCCCATAAAGCCGAGGCATAATAGAGGCTCTCTTTGCACTACAACCCATCATTGTAAAAATATAATCTCAATGTTCTACTTGCAAAGAAATAAATGAATCTGAATCTGAATCTGAATCCTACAGCCGGCAGTGAGGTGCGAACTTTTGAGTTCAAATCAGTACTCAGTACGTATCATCATCAATAACGTTCTGAGATATGCTGACACAACACCCCCTTGGATTAATTATACTTATATACAACATTTTTTCACACAGCCCTTAGAGAGTGCATACGACAGCTTCTCAAGACATCGCCTACAGGAACGGCTGTGTAGGAGAGATCTGTCTTACAAGATAAGTCCCATTACAGTCCATTATTTACTCTTTGACTTAGCTTGTAGCATTTACCTATGAGCCACTCACACCAGCCCACTCACACCAGCCTACTCACACCAGCCCACTCACACCAGCCCACTCACACCGGCCTACTCACTGCCTGCCTTCTCCCCTCCTACCACTCCTCCTTCACTAACAAAAAATAATACTCACTACATAATCCCAAGTAAATACGAAATGCAAACATAGGTTACATGCTCTCGAAGATGATGCTGGCCATAACCCCAATTATGGTGCTAATGTGAGAATACTGAGAATGATGTACATAGCCTATATTAGATATTTATTATTCTGCACTCATGTTAATATTAGCTACGGAAAATTCTCTCTGACCTTCGATGCTAATGCAAAATGAAACCCTCAGAATTATTCTTGGCTGTCTTGAATCTATTAAAGTTCTTAAAATGACGAAGAAGCTTTGTATTCTAGTATCAGTGATAGTATTATTAACATTAACACTGTACTTGGTATTAGAATATTAAGAAAAATGAACCAGAAAACTGTCCTTAACTTTTACTGAATGTTTAAGAGTAAA
>NC_069423.1:1547078-1617803 GCF_026875155.1 Cherax quadricarinatus | reverse complement strand
GTTTGTTGGGAGAGGCATAGTGTGGGAAAATTAAAAAGGTATAAGGGAGTAGGGTTGTTCGGTTAGTTCGGTTTTGAATGAAAGGGGTTTTAAAATTGTCAATGATGAACACAATAAATTATTGCTTGTCATGTCATGGTGGTGGTGATAGGCACTGGTGTGTGGTGTGATGTGGCTATAAATGTGTGATGTGGTGCTATTAGTGTGGTGGTGATCGTTAGTATAGTTCGTGTGTAGTGCTGGGTTGATGTATGTTGTTGGTAGAGTGTGGTAGCTGGTAAGTGTGTGTGATAAACAGAAAAGGTGGATGGTGTGATGAGCGCGATAGTGTGGTGAGAATGTGGAGAGTGTATAATGTGATGTAGTGTGTGGTGTCAGTGGTGATGTGTCAGGAGGTGATGTAATGAGTTGTAATTGATCAGGGTGATGTGGTGTCATGTGATATAGGAATGTTGGTTGTCTGTGTGATGTGGTATGCAATGTCAATGGATGTGTGTGTGGTCATGTGATATAGTGTAGTGGTGTCCGGGTGATGCAGTGAGTGAGTAAATAGCGGAGGTAAAGTGTGAGATGACAGCGTGGTGAGTGTATATAGGTGAGTGTAGTGTGTGAATGTGTGGTGAGTGTGATAGTGATGAGTAGTGATGTATATAGTTGATGTGGTATGATCACGAGGGTTGAGTATTCCGTATAATGGAACCGTCTCTTCTACCTTCATAAATGGCTAATTTGTCTTCACTTCCTTCTCTGGTTCCGTTGCATTTTTTTCCTACCCTAAACTGAGGATATGATTTTTCTTATCATATTTCATCCCTGTGACTTTCCGTGTCAAGCCTTGACTATTGGAACAGGAGACTAAAACTGCGAGACGAAAATAGCACTTACACTATGATTAATGTATTATATAGAATATATAATATATATAGTAATTATATATATATATATATATACATATATATATATATATATATATATAATATATTATATATATGATTATTATATATTTGAATCAGAGTTAAATGTTTTTCGTCTCGAGTTTTTAGTCTCCTGAGTCATTGGATATTTATGTTGGAAAAGATGATGAATGACTGTCTTTGCTTTTCAATTTCCATTGCATGTAAATTTGTTATGTAATGCGATGGAAAGCTTCAGTTGTACGTATGTGTTACATCGAGAAATATTCCAATACTGAGCAATATTTATGAACAATTGCAAGTCTTTGTTTGTCTATAGGTTGTGCCTCGTATATGTGGTGTATTTGTGCTGTTAACTTTTTAATTATTTCACGGACACTGAGTAATTCACATATACTGTGTCAAATGTGACCTCTTTATTTGAGTGCTCGAACCGTCTATTGTATCCCACTTTTGTCTCTGTGACACTCTAAGATCGTTGATGGTATTCTAGGAAGGCTATAGTGAAGGCGAGGCACGCTCATTCCTGGCTAAGATAAGTTGGCTTATGGCGTGCAGCGCTTGGGGTTCCATTAGCTATGTGAAGGCACTTGGAATGGTCAGACAGAGCTGCGTTTATGAGTGACTCCCGCACATGGACGTGACGCCATAAGGTTCCGCTTAGAGTCGCTTGTATTAAGCTGAAAACAGCTAGGCTAGTAGAAAATGTCTGTCATTAAATCAACTAAATAGTGATAAATGTTAATAGCCAAATTTTCTCCGGATCTCCTGATGGTAGGTAAAGCAGGTTTCATTGGACGAGACTGAATATTGACTAATAAATACCCTGATAGCGGCCAAGGAAGTTAGATTCATGTCTTCCTTTTCTGGTTCAAAATCTGTAAACTATGAATTTCACGGCATTCCAGTGGTAAAAGATTATATACAATCAGGGTGTTATCATCTTAATCTTCATGCAATGGAATTCATTGTTCATGATAATGACGCGACCCGAAACGATGGTTATATATTATAATAACTCTCCTCCTTAGTGAGAGAGCTTCTTACAAGGACGTTTTTTTCTTTTTTTCTTGTCTTTGGAGTAATCCCTTTTGTCCCAGTACCATACCGAGCTTCCTGAAACAATTATATATAAAGATCATTACCTTCGTAAGAGAGTCAAAGTATTTTGTATTATGAGAGAACAACATGTGTTGGTCTCCTGCTGTATTATGTATTATTGTTATACTCTGATGGAGGTGCTTAACTCGTAAGGGCCATACAGCGCCTCGGAAATGGGAATCAATTAGGTTTAATCCAAAGAAGAGGAGCTCCAATTCCTTGCTTCAGGAGTTCTTCACCGGCATCAAGGAAGCCCCTTCAACAGTGTATTGTGTATTAACTCCGTCGCATCTCGCATCACTTAGCAACTAATATCTTGAGTACTTGTTAAAATTATCTTAGATGTGGTTTAGATTTTTCACTGTGGTAAAGTATCGTTCTGATTATGCTCCTCAGCCTTGATCTCTGTTTTACAGAATGGATATAAATGCGTTAGAAAATGTACAAAGAAGTACGGCGACCTTAATTCTGTGTATCAAATACTTTTCCTACTTGCATAAGCTGAAGACTGAATTTGCATTCTGGTAAGAGGTAAAATTAGAGGAGATATGACTGAAGTATACAAATGGAAAACAAGAATACTATTTTCAGCAAACAACAATAAATAAAGGGGAGAAAAATATCGTGTTGAAAATATCTAACCAAGACAGGACTAGTAGCAATAAATTCAAGCTGGACCTATTTAGATCTAGATTGTTCTGGCCTTAACGACGCAAGAACTTTGGGCAGCTTAAAATATAGGTGAACGAGTACATGAGTGGGTGGTCATCCGTGCCTGCATGGACCACAGTCGGTTGTACCATTGTGAGTTCACAACAGGTTTACTTCGGTGCTCCTTCAATCTTGTGTGTACTGTGGGTCTTTCCTTACTCGGTATGCTCCTGTATTCCTTTAACCTTCTTCAGCTCTTTCTTCCTTCTTCTCGTTAATCTTCTTACACAACCTAACTTCCTCGTCTCCTTTTTTATTCCTTTCCTTCTGCTCCCTTAATCTGTCTTCACTCTGCCGAAGTGAGTAAACATAATCCGCCTTAGCGTCAGCCACAGCAGACTTGATATCGGCAGCACCCGCGCCAGCCGGCGAGATCGCTTACTACTTTATTTCTGACTAACATTACCAGACATGTGTAGTATCAGTGTGGTAGGCTGTTGGTATTGCATAACCATCTCAAAGATACATGCAAATTTTCCTAAAATATTCTTCCAGGTGTTCACTTTCTCTCAGGTATTTACTTTCCGCCAGGTCTCAGCGTCAGCCAGAACTTCACTTTCCTCCTGGCCACAACATACTGTCGAGACGATGACTGGCTCAAGTACGTCTGTCAAGGGTTAAAAAAAACTCTTACCAACTGCGCAACGTTGGTAAAGGCGTAGCAATAATAAAAAAAAAGCTCTGATCAAGTGTTGGTAACAAATCCGGCCATTTGTTAACGAACCGAATAAGCTACTGGAGCCTAATGGCCAAAAATATTGCTCTGAATACATAATATTAGAAAAACGGCAAGTTGGAAATTTTAGTATTAAAGACAACACTACTAGGTTTCAGTGGGTAGTGAGCGTCCAGGATAAAATGCAAGTGTAATCAAATATTTCACGTATAATATTTGTGTTAGTCGACAAGACTTCTTTACAAGAGAGAACCGTCTCTCCATACTGCATTCACCTATTTGTTCTTCCCTATTTATGGTTGTGGCGGAACAGCCAATTGACCTTCTAGTCTCGTAACCCCTAGATAAGATAAGATTTTGTTCGGATTTTCAACCCCGGAGGGTTAGCCATACAGGATAACCCAAGAAAGGGAGTGCATCATCGAGGGTCTGTCTGTCTTATTTCCACTGGGATCCTCAATCTTGTCCCCCAGGATGCGACCCACACCAGTCGACTAACACCCACGTACCTACTTGCTTGCTAGGTGAACGTGACAACAGGTGTAAGGAAACACGCCCAATGTTTCCACCTTGCCGGGATCGAACCATGGACACTCTGTGTGAAGTAAGAGCGTTGCCTATAAGGCCACTGGCCACCATGTCGCGTCTATTCTTAAAACTGTGTACGAGGTTTGTTTCTATCTCATATTTTCCTACTTTCTGATCACCCTGAAGGTGAAGAAAGGCGTATTACATCACTTCGACTCATCTGGTTCATTAATTTCCACCTGTGGTCCCTTTTTCAGGATCGCTGCCTCTTAACCCTAACCTACCTAACCTAACCTAAACCTATCCTAACTAACCTAACCTAACCTAACCTAACCTAACCTAACCTAACCTAACCTAACCTAACCTAACCTAACCTAACCTATCCTAACCTAACCTAACCTAACCTAACCTAACCCATCCTAACCTAACCTATCCTAACCTAACCTAAACTAACCTAACCTAACCTAACCTAACCTATCCTAACCTAACCTAACCTAACCTAACCTAACATAACCTAACCTAACGTAACCTAACCTAACCTAACCTAACCTATCCTAACCTAACCTAACCTAACCTCACCTAACCTAACCTAACTTAACATAACCTATTCTAACCTAACCTAACCTAACCTAACCTAACCTAACTAACCTATCCTAACCTAACCTAACCTAACCTAACCTAACCTATAGCCTAGCCTAACCTCACCTCACTTCACCTAACCTAACTAATCTAACCTAACCTAACTAACCTATCAAGTCTTCTGACTATCTTGTGTGTAGAGAGGATCCAAATCGCAGAAAAATCTGACTATTACGAAGCTGCATTTATAATACAGAAAAAATCGTGATTTGAAAACTTCAATCATGTCAAAAATCTGTACCAAATTTTATTCTAACATTAAATTTCTGTAACAGAATATACGACTGCTTCTAGGCGGATTTCTCTCATTAATTATAATTTTAATTGTGCAATATTTAGCCAGGCGAGTGACAACGGCATACTAAGCGTTGCTTTGGCCCATGTAGTCATAACATTCATGTAGACCCATCATGCAGTCAGAACATTCATGCACTCATAACACACATACAGAACTAACCTTCATGCAGACTTAACATTCACGCAGCAGCAGCTATAACCTCACTTAACATCACTATCATACGTGGACACTGGCGACTCACTCTTACAAATTCTGTGACAGGGAGTTACAATCCCATGTTATAACTTCATGTTATATATATACGCACATAACACAATGATTAAGATTCCATCCGGGAAAAATGATGGTTGTATCTACAGATCTACTACACAGTACTTTATTTAGGAAAAAACTGAAAAAGTCTAAATAAAAACATCAGTATTTAGTTATTGCCAGAATTGGAATAATTTTCTTGTTTGAAGAATAAGACACTTGTGCTGACATTTGAGAATCTTTATTGAGGAACCGTTTCGCCAGCCAGTGACTTCTTCAGTTAAATACAAAGGCTGTGGGACTGATTACCTCAGTCCTTCAGCCTGGAGTCGACTTATTGTAAATTTATTGCAAATAATGTAATGAGTTTTAATGACTATGTTAGCAGTTGATGTCGCTTTTGGCCTGACTTAGATCAATGATCAAGTCAGGTCTACTCGTGATGTACTTAGCGGGTGTTCAGCCTCTGCCACCTCTTACTATGATCATACAACGATGCAGGTTCATACAGAGGCTCGGAACAAAGATTTTGAAGTCCTATTTGACGTGTTGGGTCCAACATTTTCCAAAATAAAATTTTCCAGCAGCCCCAATGCCTTTCACACGCACAGTCACTTTGGTTTATATATCCTGCATTCCTGGCTATGCATTTTTTTATGAAATATTGGATTGTGGTAGACACAGCCAGCATCACACTTCACTTTTCACACAATATCCCTTATTATGATGTCCTAATAGTTCTGCTCATATCCAAAAGAGGCATCAAATAATCTATCACAAACATGTTATAATAATCTGTCAAAGAATTATACGAAGGATTAGAACCCGAGTATTAAGCGTGGAAATCTGTCTCGCTGTCAGCCATACGTTTTATAAACATGTTAATATTGCATCATATACTACATCTGGTGTAATACAAAGTGTATTGCCTAGGTGTGTCTGACACAACTCCTTTCATATAACGTTGAAAATCCGTTATATTGTAATGACTGTGGATGTGATGTTGGGGGTCATTGTGGTGGTTGTGTTGGCGGTAGTGTTTGAAAGTGGTGTAGTTGTAATGGTGTTATGATGGATTTGGTAGTGGTATTAATAATGGTACTGATGGTGTTAATGGAGTTTGTAGTGATGATGAGGGTGATGATGTTGTGATACTGTGTGCTATGGTGATGGTAATGTTGATGGGGGATGGTAATGGCATTTGTAGTAGTGGCTGAATTTATGGCATTGGTTATGGTGTTGATATTGGTGGTAGTAACTAGCTGGTGTAGTAAGGTAAGGGACTGTAGAGCTGGAAAATAAAGCTTAGGTTGAAGAAAATATATGTGCTAAGAAAATACAGCTCGGGGTTGAGAAAGACTGCAAACGTCTGCCTCTCACGACCCTTCCTGGTCTATCTTACCTGTTGTTCTTATTTTGGGAGAACTGTAACTCGTGCTTACTGCCTCCATTCTGGCGACCTGACCTTGTTTCTCCTCTGCCCGTTTTCTGTCATTCTTTTATGTTCTAATCTTCACGATATTTTTATTTTCCATTCATTCTTGCTTCCGGTTATTATTTTTCTCTAGAAGGTTTATACTCGAGACAATAGCAATGCTGGTCATGAGGCACTCGAGACCACAACTGTCTTGTTCACGTTATCTTCGAGACAGCATCAGTGTGATTCATGTGGTCCTTGAATCAGATGTGTCGTACATCTCGTCCTCGAAGCTGCTGATATGTGGGTCACGTGTTACTAGATGCGGTAGCTGTATGGCTTATGTGGTCCTCGAGACAAGAACTGAATGATTCGTGTGGTCATCAAGGTAGTAAACGTGGCTCATGTGTTCTTCGAGACATGTGCTGCGTGGTTCATGTGATTCTCTAGGCAGTAACTATGGTGCCTCGTGTGGTCCTCGAAGCAGTAGCTATATGGTTCGTTGTGGTCCTCAAGACGGTAGCTATGTGGTTCGTGTGGTCATCAAGACGGTAGCTATGTGGTTCGTGTGGTTCTCGAGGCAGTAGCTATGTGGTTCGTGTGGTCATAGAGGTATGAGCTGTGTAGCTCTTATGCCCCTCAGACCAAATGCTAGGTTCATATTTGTCTGGAAGCAAGAGCTGGGTCGTGTACAAGAAAATCAATACAGAAGCTAAAAGCAATATTCTGTCAAAGTATCACCATATTGGTCGATGCTGTCCCTCAATATTGTTTGTAATATTTGCAAATTATCCCTGAGGCGGAGGATGATAAGGCTTAGAAGATTTCATGGACAAAGGTTGATTGATTTCCGTAATCCTGACGAGGCAGTCCACTGAGTCGTGTAATCCCCGATCCAGGAGGTGATTGGCCATATATCTGATGCAGTACAGCAGGATTTCCGAGTTGAAATTTTCATTGGTCTCCCGTGATCTCTGAGGCAGGTGCTGATTGGCTATACTTGTAATATATTGTCTCTGTATTGGCTAACGGAAATAAACACCTTTACCTGGAGTTTACCTGGAGAGAGTTCCAGGGGTTAACGCCCTCGCGGCCCGGTCTGTGACCAGGCCTTTGGTGAATAATTAAAGATTTCTTGTCGAAAATTAATAATATACCTCTCTACTCTTTCTGAAAGTGAAATTGATTTTCATCATTCATCTTTTATATTTTTTATTCATTGGGAAAGTGTTCAACTTGTAGGGATGAGGTCACTCAGAGTCTGGGAAAAAAGATGATAATCGGTTTAATCCGAGGAAGGGAACAGTAGCTCTAATTTTGGGGGGGATTAATAGACCTTCAGCAGCACCAAAACACATCACATAATGAAATAAATGTGTGCTCTGACTGATATTATGACTTCCATGTGCCCTAAGACTGATAGTATTGACTTCCATGTGCCCTAAGACTGATAGTATTGACTTCCATGTACCCTAAGACTGATAGTATTGACTTCCATGTGCCCTAAGACTGATATTATTGACTTCCATGTGCCCTAAGACTGATAGTATTGACTTCCATGTGCCCTAAGACTGATAGTACTGATTTCCATGTACCATAAGACTGATAGTATTGACTTCCATGTGCCCTAAGACTGATAGTATTGACTTCCATGTACCATAAGACTGATAGTATTGACTTCCGTGTACCCTAACTCCGATAATATTGTCTTATAACACATTCACAAGACTGATCACACTCATCTCACACTCGTTAATAAATGAGTGACTTTTTTTTTACCTATATACAGATGAGGCTGGCACTCTGTCACTTACCACTGGATATATTTGCTCGTTCTCACCTTCCAACACTTGATGTTAACTTTACGTCTGTAAATACAGACTATTGACATTTTCCCTTTCGGAATTAAATTGCTCTGACATTAATAACCACCTTTCGAGGGAGGTGCTGCCTTGACTCCAGTGAAGGGCTCGTGATCAAGGGAACTGGAGCTGCCTTCCTCTCATTGAATCGAAACTGACTTCTATGGTTCCCTCTCGCTTCCTATGGGCGCCTGGAATGTCCCCTGACGTCTCCTTTGCACAACCCCGTCTTCTAACTTCCCCTTTCCTCCCAACACATACCCTGGAGCCCCCTGCATATCATACTGAAACCCAAGGAAATCCCTGGAAACCCTCTGGCAATACTTCCTCCCTGATAGATAACTATAGTCCCCTCCACTCTTACCTGACCTGCATGTCGTGGACACGTAGGATAAGCAACATATCCTGAGCAACGTAATCAAGGTTGGCTGCTGCAGTTGTCACGCTAGCGGGCACTGAACTCTTCCTGGTGTCACTTCGCCTTAAAACTCTTTAAAGTTCGTTCTGATGCGAGTCATTAAAAGTACGCTCTGTCTCACCTTTTAATAGGAGGTGAGAGACGAGAATTTTAAAATGCTTTATTCCTCAACAGGAATTTGTCAAGTGGAGTAAATGCCTGTTTTTTATGAGATAATTAATTTGTATGGTAACTGTGGTTATTGCAGGGGACCTGACGGCAGAAAAAGATTCAGTTCCGCCATACTGCATGCGCTGTTGTGTAGTAACAGGTATACAAGAGGTGTTACATGGCGTAGGATAGCAAATATTATCAAGGATGTCAGGAAGAAAATGATACACACACACACACACACACACACACACACACACAGGGCCAGGGAGCTGAGTCTCAACCCCTGCAACCACAATTAGGTGGGTACACACACACACACACATAACACACACACACACACACACACACACACACACCACAACACACACACACACACACACAACACACACACCACACACACCACCTACATCACTTCCAAGCATCACAGAGGGAACCAGACAGAGAAACAAAGTAACGCTGGCGTAGATGATATTGTCACAGGTTTTTATGATAGCGAGAGTACGTATGATACACATTGACATAAAGTTATCATGATTACAGGATTAATGAATCTCTATGAAAAATATATAAACGGATGTTCAGAAGATCAGGAACATGTTCTGATTTAACACTACAGGTTACGCAGGAAGCAATATTGTTACATATGTAAGAACATTACACATATGCCAGGTGAGAGGAAAAATTAGAACGCTTGTAAGGTAGACAGCACGAGTAAGACAGGTGTAGGGAGCAGGTGTTCGGCAAGCAGGTGTCGTTGGTGTTGTGTGATAGTGAAGATCGACAATAGCTAAGCTTATCTAATGGTGATGATACACACTACAGGATTACCAGATTTTATTATGGTAGTCACTGTTACCACCACACACTAGAGGTCACTGTTACAACCACACACTAGGTAGGTCACTGTTACCACTACACACTAGGTACGTCACTATTACCACCACACACTAGGTACGTCACTGTTACCACCATATACCAGAACCTATGATAAACGGTTGTCAAAGTGTGCTGGATGGTCATCTCTTGAGGCTGTCATGAGTGGAATCTAGTGAGTCATCTCAGTAAGGCCGAAGCTCCTAAGGAGCGACATTGTATTTTTATTTCAATGTCCAAAATGTGTATATGTTATTTTTGACATTTATGAATGTTATTGCGTCATGGATGAGTATCGAAATGAAGAGTATTGATCAATATTGTATCCTCAGTTCTCTTAGGGATCGCGTGAGTGTAACTCAAGCTCTGATTGGATGCACCAGACTCTGGGAGCAGCTAGTCATGCTACTCAGCGCGAGACGTAAGCTCTGATTGGATGCACCAGACTCTGGATGCAGCCAATCATGGGATTTGGTGCGAGACTTCAAGATAGTGGATAGATCAGTTTTGGGTGTAGAGTGGGGAGAAGACCAGAACACCGGGTCCAGAGCACAATATCATCTGCTGCTCCACAGTATCTGCCACGCCCTACGAGCCTCGTGGGGGCGGGTAAGTGGCAGACCACTTGTGAGTTTGAGAACACCTCACATCAGGGACGATCGCGATAGCCGAACTTAGACACCATGGCATCGAAGAAGACATCGGAAGTATCTAACTGATACTCCAGTGAAGACGTGCCTAGCTTCTCCCTCCGAGCCCCGTGAGAGCGGGGTTTGTTGCCAGGATTAGGTACAGTATGTGTCCCAGAAGATGAAGAGGAACACCTCTTCTCAAGGTAATATATTACGAATGTCAAGACACTCCCCCCAAAGGGGAGCCAAGGCCGGGTTTCCTTTAAGAGAAACCCGGGCAGCAATGTGCTGCAAATCTCTACCAGACTGAAGGGTGAGGTAGTATCCATCCATACAGCAAGTCCAGCCTGAGAGCATATTAAATTCAGCCATGAATCAGAGACTCTCATGGCTGCCTCATTAAGGTAGCTGGAACCTCTGGGGAAATTTTAAACCATCTCTATGTACCTCGAACACTTTAGAAGAATTTATATACTTTCTTTACGATCATCCCTTAGATGTCTTGAGCAAGGATGGATGATATTTTTTGAGTTATGGGTTACGATGAAGCTGGAGGAACGTCTGGTGGATTCCTGCATGTTGTAAAGATTTTCTTTGTGCAGTTGAAGTTTGAGCCTGGTAAGACGGCTTGGGTGCAGATTTATTTAGTTTTGTAGCGATGGGAGACTTTTTCTTGGGAGGGGGGGGGGAGGGGAAAATCCCACTTCGAAAGTAAGAATCCAAATAGATATATATGGGGTGATTAATATTAATCACCTGTTTATGGGGAAGGAGAGAGTTGAGGTGGGTATTTTGGGAGAGTGTAGGGGATAAAGGGAGAGAAAAAAAGAAATTTATTGAAATGACTTAAATATTGTTTGAAATTCGTGATGCTGGAACAAGTTTGACCAACATTTTCCTTTGCAACATATGCCGATCTTTAAATTTTATTTTTTTCCCTTGCTTCCTCTAAGATTCCTCTTCAGCCATGAGAAAGCCGATCATAGTAAACTTTCTCTCGCTTCCTCTCGTTGCATGTCATTCCAAAATTGACTAAGACAAAATGCCGAGAAATACGACAAAATATATAAATGAAATTTACTCAACTTAAAGTCTCTTTTACTTACCGTCTTTGCAAATTGTCTTCAAAATCTCAGTCAGATCTTTTGTGTTTCGTATCACTCCTTCAGAAGACTGGCAGCATGTTAGTGTGTGTGTTGAAATCATTTTTAACCGTCTCACTATCCTCTGTCCCCTCCCCATTCCTGAAATCGCTCAGTGTCATTTCTCAGTTTACATTTTCTTTCACATTATTTAAGCTCTTTGTCAGAGAATTGGTGGAGCCAACACGCAGTAGGTGCAGCCAACATGCAGACAGTGCACCCAACAGGCAGCTGATGAAGTCAACAGGCTTCGAGCTGTTCGCCTGAAGAGAGCTGACCCTCACAAATCTTTACTTTCGTGGGCATTTTCCGACGATTCAATGAGCAGTTTTCGGAGAACGTCAGAACGATCAATGTGGCAGTCCTGTACTGCTGTAAGCCTGGTACTGACGTCACCTACCCACCTATCCGACTACCAGTATCACCTAACTAAAACATTTGTCTGTCACTTAGCCACGCTTATCTCTGGCACTGTCATCTAGCCACACCTAACCCTGTAACTGTCTTGTCCCTGGCACTACCACTTAGTCAAATCAGTTATTAGCGCCGTCACCTTGCCACACTTATCCTTGGCACTGGCCCCTAGCCACACCTATTCCTGACACTAGTCTGGCTATATTTATCCCTTGCATTCACCTAGCTACACCTATTCCTAGCCTTCACCTATCCTCGCACTCACATAACTGTACCTATTCTTGACACTCACGTAGCTTCACCTATCCCTGGCGCTCACATAGCCATTTCTCTTGACGCTCACCTAACCATGCCTGGCACTGGCATTTACAAGCCACACTTCCACTTGACATTCTTGACAATTCCTTGCACACACCTAGCCACACCACCATACCTGGCACTCTGACTGTACAGTCACTTCGGGGCAATGGATTACAACAAAGCGAACCCCAAACACTAGTGAACGAGGTTATAGATATAGTCTGACACCTCCTCTGTCTTTCTCACGGGAAATACTTGACTAGTACGTGTGTTTGGTACAGACATAGCGAAAGTGGGAGACCGTAAGATTGAGCGAATTCTTTTATGTAAACACTTTAAACTCGACCAACCTTCAAATAAAACCGATATATGAATTTACCATTATTATTAGCAGTAGTAATAGTAGTTTGATTATTATTATTATTGTTATTGTTGTAATCGGGTGTAACTATTAAAACCTTAAGGGTAAGGCAATGTCTGGGTGATGGGAGGTAATCAAGTTTGATCCAAGGATGGGGGGGGGCAGCTCCAGTTCCTTGAAACAAGAGACCATCACTAGTACCAACCCTCGTTCAACCCTCCCATCCTTCCCTTGAAGGTTGCATGCTGGGCTGGTGTGTATTGATGTGCTGGTACTGGTCTAGCTGCCTCAATTGTACGTATTGATGTGCTGGTAATGGTCTTGTTGCATCAACTCCGCCAGTGTTATTATTGACTGTGTAGATTAGTTGTTGCAAACTAAACTCACAAAATGTTGCACATTCCCTTGCGGCGTTCCTGACACTTTGATGACTGTGTGTGTGTGTGTGTGTGTGTGTGTTTGAGTATGTGTGTGGCTTCGAGAGCCTTATCGTACCTCTTCTTAATGCTATGTATGGATCCTGCTTCTACCATTCCAATCTCAAAGTCGTTCCACTTCCTAACTTTTCTAAAACTGAATATATACTTCCTAGCATCCCTGTCACTCATGTGTTTTTCAATTTCAGTTTTGCCCTCATGAACCTGTTTTCTTGACTCTCCAATAATTTGAACTAATTCACCCTATGAATTCCTCTCAATATTTTGTACGTTGTTACTATCTCTCCAGGTAATATCACCCCTAGTCCTTCTTTCCTCCAATGTTACACACACAATGTTTAAAAATGAACACAGACATGAAGCATTAAACTACAGACCAGTGTCACTGACATCACTGACATGTATAGTATGTATTACAAAAAAGTAATTTTAAAATAAGATAGTAAGATTTACTCCTTTTGTAATAAAGAGTTCGGGATACATAGATACAAAAAAATAAATTAATCTTTAATATAATATAAAAATCAACTTTCTTCGGTCTAGAGGCATTTGAACTATGATAATATGTACATGTTACTATAATAAATTATAATTAGCATTTACTAAAATAATAAATTCATAACCCTACACAGGGTACAACTTTCTTAAAACTTTAACGTGCACTATAAATAAATAATATAAAATATAAATATAAAAAATATAAAAAATATATATATCCCAAAAAATAAATTATAAATAACTTTTTGTAAAAAAAAATTACAATCAACTGTTTTCTCACAAACATTTACCGGGTCGAGGCCAGTCACATAAACATTTCAGTGTACACTAAAAACCGGGGCCATCTTGAGTCCCCAAAAAAACACACCCTTTTTCATCTCAGTGTTCCCTACGGTCCGGGTGAAATATCTCAGTGTTCCACTCCATCAAAACGTCCCTAAGTGTCACACAAACGGCCCGGGGCCCCAGTTTTCAATGTAACACTCCCAACCTTTTCTTCAAAAAAAGCCCCCACCAAACAGCATCTGATGTTTCCGGGCCCCCACAGTTAAATTCAGCGTAAAAACGGTGAGTCCACAAAAATCCCCGGGTAGTCCAATAAATCCCCCTCCCAAACCCGGTTGACAAAACCGCCCAATCCGAACCCCAAATGCTGCAAGCTCACGAATCCCGGGCCGCCAAGTAACTGAGGCCCAACAGACTAAGTGACCCTGGGGTTTGGCGGTTCCCCCCAAACGCCAGAAGAAGGGTACGAAAGGGGGCCCAAAACCCAACGCGAGATGGGGAACCCTGAGAATTTCCGGAACAAAGGAAGCCAGAAAAACGTGAAACGTTAAGGGTCAGGTACCTCGCTTAGGTGCGAAATCCTGGGGTTTTTTTTTTCCGGGTTAAAAATTTTTTTTGCAAAACCCCATAGCCGAACCCGGGGGGGTCAGGCCCCTACGCTTAATCCCGCACCGTGGGCACCGGGAACTTACTGCTCAAAGGGGCCGGCTCACAGTCCCCAAAAGGGGTTTTGATGACGTCCCCCAGTGGTACCCCCCGGCCCGGGCCCGGGTTTAACTATTTAACCCGCAAATTTGGCAGGGGGGCCGCTACTTTTTTTTTTTTTTTTATATTTTTTTTTAAAACCCGGTGCAAAAATACAAATGACAAAAAATTAAAAAAAAAACAACGACAAAAGTTTTCTGCCTAGAATCGCACTTAAACCCAGCCCCCAAAATAACGAAAACCATACAGTACAGGGTAAACAACTCACACACACCACACCTTTATGTTAAAAAGGAAATTAATTACACTCACACAACAACACACCGTAAATTACAGTGAAATACACCACAAAACCCAAAAAACAAAAACAGTGGTAATGCTTTATTTTTTAAAAAGAACTTCTCTAAAAATTAAAACATATTACCAAACCCCAAACACGGGAAAATTTAATGAAGATTGTAAAAAAAACAGAGTTTAAAAACAAACAAACCCGCACAATAAACACACAAAAAGCACACACATTACCATACATGAACTACTTTCAGGCACATCCCAAAGGGTGGTTTCTTTTTGCCTTCAACACACAAATGCAAGACTAATTCTAAGATCTCAGGTGCTTAACCCAAGGGACCACGAAACTCAAAAAAAATAAAAATTGGGGATTTTACGAGGTCTTAACATAAAAAAGGTATTTTTCTATTCAAAGAAGGAAACGGGATAATACTAAAAGTCACAATAAAAAAACCAATATAACAAAAAAAAACTACGAAAGGATATTTTTCCTCTCAGCAAAACAAAGAAAAATAATGCAAACAAATTACAATAAAAAATAATTTTTAAATGAAAAAAAACAAAACTGTTTTAAAACAGGGATAAAAAATAACAAAAAAAAAACCCAAAAGCTATAAAAGCTAGGAAAACTTTTTAAAACCCCTAAAAATTTTTAACAAAAACAGTAAAAACTTTCCCATGCACCCAAATTTTAGTCTCATAGAAAAATTTTTTCATAAATCCTTGAAATGATTTAAAACAGAAAAAAAATGCCCAAAAATAAATGCCTAAAAAACCTTTCCCAAAAAAATTGGGGTAGTTCTTGAAAACCCGGGTAATAAACCCTACTGCCTCAAAAAATCAAAAATCATTTTTACATCCATATAAACAGCCTCCATGCCCCACCCCCCCAAAAAATCAAAGGAAAAAAGCCCCCCGAAACCCTTTACCCATTTTTCAAATCCCATAAAAACCCTTAAAGTGAAATTTTCGATAAAACCCCCAAAAAAAATCTCCTCCCATCTCCCCCATACACCCCTTTTTTTCTACAGTGGTCCTATAAAAAAATTGCTGCCAATGCATTAATTTTTTGCACGCACGCCGCCTTTCCCCCCAAGCCCACAACATGTATATATAAACCTAATCATATACCCCCAAACGCATTCCCCAACCCTTTTTTTTCCCCCCCAGTTTTATCAACTTAAAAAACCCCCAAAATCCCAAAAAAACCCCCCCCCCCACTAACCTTAAAACCTTAAAAACCCTCCAAAACCCCTTTTAAAATTCAATACAATTGGGAAAAATACAAACCCTATGATAAAAATAGTCGCCAATCCTTCCACAATCCCTTGGGATTTCCCCCCTCCTCTCGTATTTTTCTTTTGAATAAAAAAATTCCTGACGGCAAAATTCCAAATAAAAATCTATACATAACTTCTCTGACTTTAGGTTTTAAACGCAATTTATTAAACGCCCCCAAATATTATGCCAATCATACATCGGATAAACTCCTTCTACCGCCGCTACCAGAGCCTTACCATCTGCCCTATCAAGATTTCTCCAATTTAATTTGTGAGTGATCCCTCACGTTTATGAAAGACCCGTAACATTGCCTCACCTATCATGAACTCCCGACCCCCCCCACCACCGTCGCATATCCTGATGTATCCTATGAAGACCGTCTTCTTTCGCCCCTCCCTCCCGCTTATAACTATGTTTTAAATACATACTTATTATCCTCTTTTCGACATCAAATAAGACCCAGCCCTCCACGGCCAACCGGGAGTGTGACAACCGCTCTACTTAACCATTCGCTCCCTGTTCCCCAAATGAATCTAAAAACATTTTTTTGTAACCTTTTTAATTCACAAAAGAAGTATCGGAAATATTAAACCCAACATGCCATAGTTTACTAATAAAGCACATTCGTTGTTATCACCCTTTGTTGCAAACTTAATAGCAGCTCTAACCCCTAAGACGCTCGAACACTATCAACGATACGCACGGGAATTTATTTTTTTGCTGACTTATATCATTTTCATAAACGATCCCACATACTTATTTGGTCCACCCTTTTCCCCCCTTTCGCTACCATTTTCCCCTCACGCGACCCTTTTTCCCAAAATTCTTACTTTTTTTCCCATTTGATCGTCATGCCAGACCTTTCAAAAACTTTCACAACTTTTCTAAACCCCATCAAATCCTTTTTTTTCTCCCAAAATCGCTGTCGTCGACATACCAACAATGCCCCTCCCCCCCACCCCTTACTTACCCCTTCCCATTTGCTTCCCAAAAAAACCCTTTCCCCAAAAAGGGGTCTTGAAAAAAAGCAAAAAAATTTGTGAAAGGGGACAACCTGACGCAAACCCCTTTCCCCTCTGAATCCGATCTCCCCCAAACCCCCCATTCACCGCAAACGCAAAATGCCTCTTTAAACATTAATTTGGCCCATGATTTTAATTTCCCCCCAAAAACCCCCGCCACCCCCTTATCTTCCAAACGCTTCCCCCGTTCCACACTACAATGCCGCCCCCCCCAACATGCCAATACCCCCCCCTCCCAAACTTTCTCTTTTTTTCAATAAAAACTTCTAATCATCCGTACCTTCATACATAGACCTGCCCGGGACCCCTATTTTCCCCTTTTCAATCACTTTGGCCCAGGGCTTTTTTTATTTTGTTGGCCAAGACCTTCCAAAAATTTTATAGTCCCCACATAATAACAAATTTTTTTTTTTTTTTTTTTTTTTTTTTTTTTATTTTTTTTTTAAAAAGGGACACGTAAAAAGATATAAATAAAAAAAACCAATTATTAACGTTTAAAAATACAATGACTACCTAACCCCCATAGCCCACAAGTGTTACTTTTCATTTGTATTAAAGAATATACCATCACCGAAAAGAAACGAACAGATAACATGCCAAAAAAAACATCAACAAATTCAAACCTACAAATCCCCTATTATACATACATAAAACCTCCTTGCACAAAGTACACGATATAATGCACTACAAAGGATAAAATCATACATTAAATAATTAAACAAAGGCTAACCCAACCCTAAAATAAAATTACAAAGACATCCACATATACTTCCCCCCCCCAATCAGGAAACTTTTAACATAAAAAAGCGAGAGAGCTCCAGCACCGAACAAAAAAATTACCCAAAAACCCAAAAACTAAAAATTTTATGTCTTGTCCACAAAAATCCCCCACAACTCTGTACAATTGACCCCTTGCACAAAGTGCACAATAATATTATTTTAAAATCAAAAATTAAAAATTTTTAAAAAAACATTAAATTTTTAAAATTAGGCAAACCAAGCCGACAATAAACATTTCTTGGTACATAACCCAATGAAACTCCCAATAAAAAATGGGCAGGGGAAAAACCCTCAAATAAGACAAACAATATACGCAAGTACAAACCCATACAACTAACAAAAACCTAACATAAGGTTCAAAACTGTCTGTTACAGGGCATAAAACCTTATCTCCCCATTTTAAACACTAGTAACATTGCTTTTTTTTTTTTTTTTTTTTTTTTTTTTTTTTTTTTTTTTTTTTTTTTTTTTTTTTTTTTTTTAAAAGCAAAAAATAAATATAAACAAATAATTTTTTTTTTTTTTTTTTTTTTTTTTTTTTTTTTTTTTTTCCCAAAGGTTTAGTCATATGGTTTTAATTAAGGTTACCTTATGCATGAACAAACCATGATTCCAAATCCCATTCATCTCCCTTCCACTTAATTTTTTAAACCCCCCCACCATCCACCTACAAAAAAGGCCAAACCAACCACCCTCATGATCCCCCGGGGGGACCCAAACCTTTTCCCCCCCTCTGGGGTTTATGAGGAGGAGGGCCCCCCACAGGAGATTCCCCTAACCCTCCGAGAAGCTAACTACCCCCTCCCCCCTTGATTGCCTTTTCCCAACTATTCTATAAAAAACTCGCTGTACGCTTTTTCCTAAATCTCCCCCAACCTCCCCCCCCCCCAAGTAAATGTAAATAATCCGCATAACTACATTAAGGGGTTTTCCCCCCCTACCCCCCCGGCACCCCGGTTACATCCAACATTTAAAGGCCCCTTTGGAATGGCCATTGCCCCCCCCCCAAAAAGCTGATTAAATCTCACCATCCATAACCCACCCCCTCCAAAGAGGGACAAAAAATAAACCCCATGAAAGCCCCTTTTTGATGTCCCCAAAAAAGCAAGCTGAGTCCTCCTTTACAAGACCCATTTTTTTTTACAACACATCCCCGAGCCAAAATTCCCCTAAAAACCGATTTTACTAACTCTCGTCCCTTGTGGATTCTAAGCAGCCAAACCTCCAATCCTTTTCCGTATAGTTGGATATCAGCAAGCCCCGTAAAAACCCTTGCCCCCACAGACCCCCCATTCGTTTGACCTTTTTAACGTGGGGCACCGTTTAACATGTAATAAAACCCTCCCTGCCTCACAATAAATCAAATCCCTTCCACAAAACCCCCATCCTTTTGTGCATCCTCCATTTCCCACCTACCCTGACAAAACCCCTGTTCCCCCCAGTCCGTATAAACTTTTGTTTTAATATATAAAGCCTTTTCTATACCCCAAAGAATAGGCCAGACCCCAGTCCCTCTCCCCATACCAAAGTCCTTTCTCAACCCTGCCCCCCCAAAACCCCCACCTACCTTTAAAAATTCCTTGGATTTCTGCAATATCTTTTGCTCTTAAAGGGGCACCTCAGCCCCCCTCCCCCAAACCCCTTACTGTACACCCGAGGTTGACCACTAAAACTCTTGCTGTAATGTTACGTCCCCTGCCCCCTTAAGCCTCCTGCCACCCAAAACCTGCTCGTAACTAATTCCGAATTTTTCCTCCTACTCTCCTGCACTTCCGCCATGTACCATATTCCACAAACCTTAATTTCTGTCCACTACTGACCATCCAACCCCTCCCCCAAGCTCCCTCCCACACATCCCCCACACCTCTAATAGTCTCGACTTCATTAAATTAACCTCTCATACCCGTAGCGGCCCCCAAAAATCTGAATGATTCCACCAACTTTCCTTAGATCTTCCTCATGCCTTACCAGCACAGTAGTATCATCTACGTACCCCACAATCCCCCCCCGCCCACCCCCCCTAATCCCGTGTTCATTCATCACCTCATCCACCAGCCCATAAAATGGATTCTGTACACAGGCAAACAATAACTGAGAGAGTGGACAGCCCTGCCTCAAACCTCTCTCCATCAGTACTGGGTCCCCCAACTTACCATTAATCTGTACCCTAATAACTGCTCCCTCATACAAGGTTTGCACCCATCTCACCACCTTCTCCCCCAAACCCAACTGTTCCAAACAACTTTTAAGAAATCCCTATTCACACAATCATACGCATTAGCCCAATCTAAACCAAGTATTCCCCCTCCGGTGCAGTCTCAATAAAATCCCTTATGTGACTATGTCCGTCCCTCATACTTCTTCCCGGAATGCCAAACTGTCCCCATGTATCACTGATCCTAGGACCTTCTTCAGTCTATTGCCCAGAATTTTTTAGCAAAAATTTTATAATTCAGCACACATTAAGGATATCGCTCTATAATCACTCAGTACTTTCCCTTCCTTCTTTTTCGGCACTAACACAACATCCCGTTTTTCTGTGTTTTCCCCATCCTCCCACTGCGCCACATATAATTCAAGACTTCCACTAAACCATGCCTAATACACCCAATAAACTCTATAAAAATCATTCGGTATTCCATCTATGCCCGGCGTCTTACCCTAAACATCCCGTAAACCCGCCTCCTCCACCCCTCCTCACTAATACTCCCCCCAGCTTTTCTTGTTCCTGTTGTCCTAATACAATATTACCCCGGGCATATCCCCAAATACCTTCTCACTTGCATAAACCTCTGTTCCTCCTCCATTTCTCCTAAACCAATAATCTGCATAAACACTAATGCTGTCCGTGTTAGTAAGCCTTGACCTCCACATAACCTCCCCCCCTGCAGCGACCACTATGGGGCGCTATGGTAGTCACCATTTGCCTTTCCCTAAATTTTCGCAGAACGTAACCTGACGGTTGATCACCCTTTTAAAACCTCCTCTACCCCGCTCTAACTCAACTGCGTTAAACCTGTCATTATGTAACTCTGCAATCCTACACCTTAAACCATCCACATCCCCTCTCATACCCTTTCCCCACCCCCCCCGTCGTAAAAACGCATTCATTTGTCCCTCCAGATAGTTTTGCAAACCATACCGCCACCGTGCCTGTTCCCTACCACGTGCCCCGAAAAACTCTGCAATTCCTATCTTAGCCCTCAACCTCCCCCACCAGTTCAAGCAAATCCATCTCACCATCCCTGCCAAACCCGAAATGTGTCCACCATTCCCCAAAGGAAGAGCCAACATCCCCTCCTGCGTTTGCCTCAATTCAATTTCCAATACCAGCATTATATACGTACTATACCATCCACCGCAGATCAGCTTATCCACCGCCCTATGATCCGAAAAACCGGGCATCGAAAGCTCTCACCCTCTCCACAAACCCATCCCTTCATTTACATTTTTCCTATCTAACCTCGCCTCATAATTTCCACGCCTGAACGTGTGCTCCACCCCATACTCCCCCCTCCCCACCACTCGACAACTCCTACATCCCTTAACACATCCCTTAGCGCACCCAAGACACATCCCGCCCCCCTCGGTGAGAAAATCCCCATCCCTAATCACACAGTTCCAGTCACCCCCAAGAACGTTATGGAAGGTAGACCCCGCAAATAATACATCAAAACATCACGAACAAAATCAACTTTCACTCTAACATTGTTGCATGCCGGCATATAAACTCAATGAAACATACTCTCCCCACCCCCCAGTGCCCATCTACCCTCACGACCCCCCCCCCTCCCCCCTCCTCCCAACCCATGAACGCAATGGGCTGGTCTCCTTTACAGCCACTGCCACCCTCCTTTTAATTGCAAAGCATTACTGACAAATAGGTTAAAACCCCCGCAAACCGCAATTCACACCCTAACCTATGGTTAGCTCCTGCAAAAAACATACATCTACATAAAAACCTTCGTAAAAACCATTCAACCAAACCCTTTTGACCTCAGATTTAAGCCCATTTACATTTATTGTGACACATTTGAACTTCCCAGAAAAGGCGGCTTACCTCTATGCCGCTGTGGCTTACTCAATTCGCCTTTCATTGGTACCAATACCATTTTTATCATGTTTCCTAACACTGTCCACCAACCCCCCCTTGCCCTCCCCCACCGAGCTTCCCCGGCACCCCCCTCCCCGGGGTGCCTCTCCCCCACATCTACCCATGACTTTTTCCCCAGGTCTCTGCCCAGGTGTTAAAACCTCATCAACGTCCAAGGCACCCCGTCCGTTTGCGTGAGCTCTCACTCACACACAAAATCTACCTCATGCGAGTCCTCCTGATGGACTTCCCCCACCACTTCCGTGTCCACTCTGTCATTCCTCGAATCCTCGCCCTGTCCCTGCTGCTTATCCTCACTGCCCCTCACTTAACTTCTCGGGTTCCCGTCCTCCCCGTCCACCGGCTCATCCAAGAACTCCTGCAGCACTGCTTCCAACTACCTCCTGGGTAGACTCCTCCACGTCCACCCTTCCCTCAGGCGATGGGGGGCTCCCCCCTGTCACCTCCGGGAGGGTAACACCACGTCCCCATCCCCTCTTCCCCCTTTGTCCACCTCCTCACTCCAGAGATTCGTCTTCTGTCCATCTGCTACCCCCAACCCCCAATCCACAGTGCACGGTTGCTGATCCACCATCCAACGATAAACGCATCCTAGGGGCTTGCCTGCGAGGACACTGCGCCGCCATGTGCTCATAAGAATCACATAATCGGCAAGTTTTCCTCTGCCCCGCATAGTGGACAAATACCTGGGCCCTATAGTTTTGTCAAGCGAAAACATACGAGGGTATTGGCCGCTCAATGACATCTTCAGGGTGCAGGACCCCTCGGGCAGCCCTTCAAAGGGCCCCGTCCCTCCACACCCCCATATTAGCCGTATGAAACAGTTCCATAATCGCTAAAGGCTTCCTAAATGCCTTTACGACGTTCCCTCAAATGGAAACATTACGCACCTTTACCCATGTGTAATATTTCGAAACTCATGTAGACAACCTCTACTGCTGAATTACACTCATCCTCCTTTCCTGGAATTCATCCACAATCCTGGAGTAAAAGCCGGCTCTTGTAAACTTCACAAAAACCTTGACATTCCTTTTAGGGCCACACCATACAATTCATCGTTCGATATCCCGTAGACGTCTCTAATGATGGCCGATAACAGTACATGCATCGTCGCACTGCTTAACGTTCCTCGTACTAATTCAATACAGACAGTATTCACTCTCCTGTTGATACGATCCGCCATGTTGGTGTCTAAGTCCAGCAGTCACCACCAGGTGGCGTGTAGGGAGACTCAAGAAGCGTCCTCTCTTCCCAGTGGTCGAGAGACGAATGATCGGCCAACCGGGAGTGTGACAACCGCTCTACTTAACCATTCGCTCCCTGTTCCCCAAATGAATCTAAAAACACTTTTTTGTAACCTTTTTAATTCACAACGAAGTATCGGAAATATTACCGTAACATGCCATAGTTTACTATATAATAGCACATTCGTTGTTATCACCCTTTGTTGCAAACTTAAATTAGCAGCTCTCAACCCACTAAGACGCTTCAGAACACTATCAACGATACGCACGGAATTTATTTTTTTGTGCTGACTTGATATCATTTACAAAAACGATCCCACATATCTTTATTTGGTCCCCCTTTCCCACCTTTCAGCTACCATTCCTTCCTCACGCGACCCTTTTCCAAATTCATATACTTTGTTTTCCTCAGTTTGATCGTCATGCCAGTAGCCTTTTCAAAAACTTTCACTAACTTTTTTACCCGAATCAAATCCATGTTTTTCTCTCACCAAAATCGTCGTGTCGTCGAAAAATCCAACAATGCCCGCTCCCCCACCCCTTACATTACTCATCCCATTTGCTTCCAATAAAACCCTTATCCCTCTATAAAAGGGATCCTGAAAACAAGCAAAAAAAATTTGTGAAAGGGGACAACCTTGACGCAAACCCCTTCCCATCTGAATCCGATCTCCCAACCTCCCATTCACCTGCACACGCAAAGATGCCTCTTGATACATTTAATTTGGCCCATGATATAATTTCCGCCCCAAACCCCTGCCATTTTCATTATCTTCCATAACGTCTCCCGTTCCAAAACATCATATGCCGCCCCCAATCTATAGCCCAAAACCCCCCCTTTTTCCAAACTTATCTTTTTCATAAAACTTCTAAACATCCTGACCTTATAATAATCCCGGCACCCCATATTGTCCTTGTCAATCATTGCCCCGGACTTTTTTTATTCTTTGGCCAAGACCTTCCCAAAAAATTTTTTAGTCCCCCCATAAAACGAATTGCACGATAATCTTTAACCCTTAAAGGGTCGCCCCTTTTGGAACTAGGACACCACAGCCAACCTTTGTTGTTCCCCAAAACCCCATCCCGCTTCATGATATTGAATAAACACCAAAAAACCCCTTTTTAAAAACGTTCCAATTTTGAATAAAAAAATCCTGGGCAACCCATCTATTTCCCGGGGGCCTTACCCCAAAAGGCCCCAGATAAAACCTCCCAAAATCTCACACCCGTTATCGGCCCTCCCAACATCAAACGATCATGTCCTCCAGCTCACAACGCACAAACCTACCGATTGCTGCAATGCAATTTCACTTATTCCAACACTTTGCGTTTTCAAATTTAACCCCAAGCATCAATATACCCACTCATACCCCCGCGTCGAACACCTGATTCCTCTATACCCCCCGCAATTCCTCCTGGGGCATTCAACCCCATTTAACTCCATTGCTTTGCGACTCTGTGTTATTCCTCAAACACACCCGACGGGCCGATTTTCCCCACAAAACCCTTCGATTTCCCCCCTTAAGCCTTTCCCCATCAAACCTTTGTTTTGTAAATTCGTATTTTCTCCTTTAATTCGTTTAATTTTTGTAACAGGATAATTACTTCCTTGTACATAGCAGTTTGCGCAACTGCCCCTTAAATATTTGTTGGAACCAACTGTAAAAATGATTATATCTCATCCTGACAAAATAAAATTTTCCCTTTTTCGCTTTTTGCTATCATTTTTCCCACCCTTTTAAAAAAGCCCATCTCCAGGTGTTCAAACCAAAGGGCGTTCCCACATATGCCCAAAAACAAACGACTTTCCTCTCTCTTCAATAACTTTACTTTTAATTTTCCAAAAATGACGGCCCCCCTTTCTGGGCACCCCCAATATCTCACCCTTTTACAACTCCTCTTATCCGAAAAAACCACATTTATCACATCACTCTCCGCATGTAACCGCACTAGACACGTACATTCTACTAATCCCCCGCAAAATCTTTTAATGAAAGTAATGCTCCACATTCCCACCCCCCCCACACACTAATTAAAACCCACACTCGTCAATAAATCCCCCAGAACCCCAACAACAACCCCCCTCGAGGCTCCCATTTTTTCGCGTTTAAAAACAATTCCGTCTCCCCCCCTATTATCGCTACAAATTTGGTAAATACTAGATGATTAAATAACTTGTACAAATGAGTTTTAATTCGTGCTCCCCCTGGGCCCGGCCCATAACCCCAACAAAACCCCTTAAGTTCTCCCCCCCATAAACCACCCCCTAATCACTCCCCCTCCCCCCTTTCCTATGGCTACTACAAACGGGTATTTTTCCTTTACCAGAAGGGCGACCCTCCTTTTAACCCGTCGCATTTTCCCATATACACATCAAACCCATCTAATTCCAACTCAATCCAATTTCTGTAATTGTTTTCTTGGATAAAACCAACCACATCTAGACGCACCAAAAAACATTAAACCACTTTCGCTTCCGCCAATCTCAAACCGTTAATATTTATTGTCAAAAACCCTTTAAAGTCAATTAATGGGGTTTTCCTTTGGTTCTAGGTATAGACTTTTCACTTATACATTTACACCTTATCCCTCCCCCTTTTTTGGGGAAACACCTTTAAAAAACTCTTGTTTTCGTGTTTACTGTTCCTTTCCTCTGTACATCCGCCCAAGACCTTTTTCCTGCCTTTGGGCAGGAGTAGTAGTCACGTCGTCTGAGTATGGTGGGGTCGCTCGCAGTTCGACTTTCGCGTTCCCTTCCCTCCACCTCGCATTGGGATTTCTTTAGTACTATCTTGATGCTCCTCCATTCGGCTATATGTACCCATCATCCAGGCGACACCCCAGACTCTATGCTTCATCCGTTCGGCCTCACCATGATGCTCAACCTCGGATTCCCATATTTGCGCCCTGGTACCCCACACGGTTGACGGATCGACTCGTCCTTAACAATACATCAGTGCCTTCACTAAGACGCCGCTACATCTCGTCCCCATATTGGGCCAGAGTCTCTTCAATATTACTTTATTTATATCCGTGATGGTGATTCTTCTCGCTGTTTTGCAATCTCCAAAGCATTCTCCTGCGCTTTTTCTACCTTATTCCCGCCAAGATGTCGTTGTCGAGGACGGTTAGTGAGCATAAGACTGTTTCGTCCCTCAACTTCCTCGACTCCTTCGGTTGTGGCTGTTTGCGATATTTGGAGATCCCACGACGGGGGCTCTACCACACTGTGCCGCTATGTGGTAATACGATACCACACTGCCGACACGTACGACGTTGCCCCGCTTATGTTAATTTTACTTGAGTTCGAAATGCTTGCCAACATAATTTAGGACGGTTATGGGATGGAGTAAGGTCATTTTGAATGAAATGTTCCCTCCAAACTGTCCTGCATAAGGTCCAGCGGCCCACCGGACTGCAGAGGCCTTATGAACAGTAACATAATTACCGTAGTTATCTTTTATAACAAATTTCATTCGCCTCAAAAGGAAATTCCTTATTTTAACCCACGTGTAGTGTCGTGATACATCATGTAGACGTACTGATACAGCTGAATGACGGCTATAATGGTCTCTTGATACTTTATCCACCACTGCTTCATTAAACATTTGCTGACGTCATTTCTACTCGAAGATCGTGTTTTTGGTCGTCCATTAAGTGTACACCACAATATCTCTTCATTTGCGATACCGTAGGTTCACGGATATTCGGCCGGTTGTAACAAGTCCATCGTGGCTCAAGTGACAGCCCACGGGTCAACTCAACCGCAAACAGTGTGATGAGCATGTAGCTTCTGCAGCGCCATGTTGGTCAAATGAGGAGCAGCGCAGTACCTCAATTCTCAATGGTGTGACGAACTGACGGTAGCTCGCTGAAATCAGCAGGAGGGAGTGCAGCGCACAACCTCACTCGAAGTGGTCAGGCAGCGAATGATTCATTGAGTAGTGTAGTAGTAGCAAGCAGCAGCAAGTAGCAGTGTATTAGTAGTAGTAGCAACAAGCTGCAGCCAGTATAGTTGTACTAAAAGCAGTGGTAGTAGTATTAGCGTAGTATTAACAGTGTAATAGGAGAAGTAGCAGTTAGTAGTGCACGTAACAGTTAGCAGTAGTAATAATAGTATTATAATTTAGTAGCAGTCGGTAGTAGTAGTATAGCAGTTGTAGTACTTAGCACCTGTTTAATAGCAGTATCCAGTAGTGTAGTAGCAGTAGTAGTAGTAGTCAGCAGCAATGTAGTAGTAGTAAACAGCAGCAGAAGCAGCTCAGCAAGTAGCAATAGTAGTAGCAGCCAGCAGCAGCAAGCAGTAGTAACAGCTCCGCAGCAGCAGCAGTAGTAATAGCAGCAGCTGCAGCAGCAGTCAGCGCGGTAGTAGTAGTAGTAGTAATAGTAATAGCACAGCAGCTTCAGCAGCAGTTAGTAGTAGTAGTAGTAGTTAGTGCAAGCAGCTGCCATGCAGCAGCCATTTAGTATAGTAGCAGCAGCAGCAGCCAAATGCTGAGAGTAGTAGCAGCAGCAGTAGGTTGTAGTAGTTAGTAGTTAGAGTAGTAAGTAGTTTGTAGTAGTAGTTGTAGTAGATAGTGCAAGTTGGACTGGAGTAGTAGTTGTTTTGTCTAAGTCAGTAGTATCGTAGTAGTCCAGTTGTAGTTGTCAGTTGTAGTAGTAGTAGCAGCAGCAGCGAAGCAGCAGCAATGAGTAGTATACACTGGGCCGGAAGTCCAGTGAGGCAGCGCTCATAGAACAGATTAGTAGTGAGTAGAGTTGCAGCAGCAGGCAATGTTGCAGTAAGCAGCAGTTGTAGTTGCACGCAAGCATAACCCACACTATTAGCGGAGCAGAGAGCAGCCAGAAGGAGTATGCAGTAGTGGCGGAGTAGCTCAGTGAAGCAGCCTAGCAAGCAGCACGCAGCAGCAGCCCAGCCGTGCGTGAAGTAGAATGAAGCTGCTAGCTAGCTAATGCTGAGCTGCAGCAGCTGAAGCAGCAGCCAGACAGCTAGCAGTAGTCAAGTAAGGTAGGTGATTAGGGCAACAGCAGCAGCTAAAGCAGGCAAGTAAGTAGTAGTAGTAGTAGTTAGTCCAGTTGTTAGAGTAGAGGGTAGTAGCGGCATTGAGCAAAGCAGCTACAGACAAGCAGAGCAGCGAGAGAAGCAGGCAGCCATGCAGCTGTAAAGTAGTTCTGTTGTCAGTAATAGTAATAGCCTGCAGCTGCCGCAGCAGCTATGGAGCAGCCAGCAGCAGTGCTGTAAGTTGTAAGTTGTAGTAGTAGCTACACGCAACAGCTGCAGCTCATGTAGTAGTAGTACGGAGGAGTTGGATTAAGTAGTAGTCAGTTTGAGTAGTAGTTGTAGAAACTGCGACGTCCCTATAGTAGTAGTAGTTGTCTAGTAGTGTAGAGTAGTAGTAAGTATAAGTTGTTAGTAGTTGTTCACAGTGAGCTATAGCAGTCCAGCTATACATGCAGCAGCAGCCAGCGCAGCAGCAGCTTAGAAGACAGCAGCCCAGCACAATTGCAGCGCCGCAGCAGCCACAGCAGTAATAGTCAGTTAGTAGTAGTATTGTTAGGCAGCAGTAGCTGTAGTAAGTCTCTGTAGTAGCAACCAGCAGTAGTAGTAGTTGTAGTAGTAAGTAGCAGTAGTAAGTGAGTGTAGTAGTGTGTAGAAGTAGTAGTAGCGCCTAGCACGCCACTGCAGAGCAAGCAGCAGCAGTAGTAGTAGTAGTAGGTAGCAAGCAGCAGAGCGACAGTAGAAAGCAGTAGTGATAGTAGTACGGTAGCAGACACAGCGAGCGGATTAGTGTGTACAAAAGCGAGTGAAGGGTTGAAAGTAGCTGTAGTGGGGAGCGTAGTTATTAGCAGTAAGCTAGGTAAGTCTTTAGTAATAGGAGAACACAGAAAAGAGATGCTGACAAGTAGCAGTAGGTAGTAGCAGTAACAGTTAGCTGTAGTCATGGTGAGAATTATTAGTTAGGCCAGTGGTTATCAGTGTAGTAATAGCAGTTAGTAGTACCTAGTCCAGTGCAGTAATAGCAGTGAACAGTAGTAGTAGATAGTAGCAGTCAGTAGTAGTAGTAGATAGTAGACTTAGTAGTTGAAATATAATAGTAGCATTTGGTAGTAGAAGTTTTGTAGTAGCCAGCTAGCGCAGCAGCAGTAGTAAGTAGTAGTTGCAGGTAGTAGTAGTAGACCAGTAGTCAGTACAGAGTAGTAGTGGTATTAATAGTAGTTGTAGTAAAAGTAATGGTTATAGTACGACAGAGAAGAAATAAACTAGGAAGTAGCAGCAGTAGTAGGAGTAATAGTAGTAGTATTGGGAATATTATAGTAGTAGTTATGTAGTGGTACAGTAGCAAGTAGTACAGTAGATTTGAGTTGTGTAGGTAGTGGCAGTTGTTAGTGGTTTTCGTAAGTAGTAGAAAGTTGTCAGCTGTCGTAGTAGCAGGCTTAAGCTGCAAACAGCAGCCGAAGCAGCTCAGCGTAATTAGTAGTAGAAGTAGTAGTTAGTCAGTAGTAGTAGTAGTAGCAAGTAGTAATAGTAGTGATCAGCTGTGCTAGTAGCATTTGTTTGAGTAGCATTACTTTCAGGGGGGAGAAAAGCACAATTCAAAGGTAATATATTTTTATTTTTTTTTTAGCAGATGGGAGTTCCTCGGATTGTTCTTGAAGATCTTTAGCATTCAGGAGATGGAAAAACAACTGTTCCCATTCCTTAGATCAAATGATATGCTGCCATGCTAACCTGGCGCTTTATAAACCTAAAAAGTTGTTTAGTTCTATGCATGTATTAAGATATTCTCAAGCCTTCAAACTTTCGAATTAAGTTCATCTAAAGAGCGTTCTTCGTCCTTCTTCAGCGATTTCTTCGTTCTTCTTCTTCTTCTTGCTTCCTTCTTCTTCTTCTGCTTCTTCTTCTTCTTTTTCTTCTTCTTCTTCTTATTTCTTCTTTTATTCTTTCTTCTTCTTCTTTCCTCTTCTTTTCTTTTTCCTTCTTTTTCCTTTTCCTTCTTCTTCCTTCCTTCATATTATCAAGAATTATAGGCGCCGATCATTCGTTACGATCGGTGAGTTGTTTGTTTCGCTAGTGCCCCAAGCAACAGGACTCATTTATACATCGTTTTCCTTAAACTCAGTTCACTGGCAGTAAGCCATTATGCCATACACGACAGAGAAGAAAATAAACTGGTAGATATTGTTGCCCGGTATGAAAACTCAGTTTAATGAGAGTGTTGCATGGCAGCTCAGGTGCAGCCACACGGACCACTTTAACTTGAATTTTGCACCGGGGTGTTGCTTTTTTTGGTGCTTTTAGCTTGTGTGTACGCTTTGTGTGTTGCCTTGCATTTTGCTGCTTGTTTTTTTTCGTTGGAGCTATCTGCACGCTCAAAGCGGCGCGCAATCAAGGACCAGTAATCAGGCTGAGGGGATGGTAGGGGAGGCCAAAAATGTCGCCGAAATTTTCTAAGGACTTCAACATGTAGATTCAAAGAAGTGTTAACCGAGGAGATAGCATGAAGGGCTCTAAAAAGGAGGAGAAGTGGGCGGTCCCACCATAAGTGTTGGACATAATATATAAAACCGAGGAAGAAGTGAAGAGGCTGCTAAGAGAGCTAGATACCTCCAAAGGCGTATGGGACCGGATAACATCCTCCATGGTCCTGAGAGAGGGGCATCAGCAGGCTCGTTAGTTTCCTTAGCAACTATCTTCTAACCATCAGATCGAAACAGGGCGACTGCCAGAATTATGGAAGACGCCATGTTAGTTCCAATTTTTAAAAAGAGACAGACACGAAGTTTTAAAACTCCAGGGTCCCGTAGTCCATTGATGTGAATAGTATGCAAACGTTATGGGGGAAAAGTTATCAGAAAAGAGTAGTGGAGTCCTAGAAAGGAATGAGCTTATCAACGACAGCCAGCCATGGTTTCCCAGGGAACGGGAAATCCTGTGTCGCGCAACACTTACTGGAGTCTGTGACAGGTGGTGACGGCTCGTAAGAAATGAGAGTGAGAGAGAGAGACGTGGAGAGAGAGAGAGGGGTGGGTTAGACTGCTGTTTTTTGGACTGTAAGAAGGCGTTTGACACAGTTCAACAAAAGGGATTAGCGCAATAAGCTGGTTGACCAGGCAGGAATAACATGGGAAGGCACTTCAATGGATCAGGGAATACTGTCAGGTAAGACAACAGGAGTCATGGTCGTGCGAGGTGTCAGATGTGGGCGCCTAGTAACGAGCTGGGGTTGCCACAGGAATCAGTCACTAGGACGGTGCTTGTATTTTGGGTTTGTGGAAAACATGAAGGAAGGAATCAGACTCCGAAGTTGTCGCTGTTTGCGGATGATGGGAGGTTGATGAAAAAGGAATCAGTCCTAGGACCGGTGCTGTTTCTAAGTATTTGTGAACAACATGTGACGGAAGGAATAGACTCGAAGTGTCGCTGGTTTGAGGATGATGAGGAGGTTGATGAGAAAAGAAATTCGCAATCGGGACGAGGACCAGGCACAAACTACATGGGGGATATAGACAGGCTGCCAGGCCTGGTCGAGCACCATTTGCAAAGTCATGAAGATTGGGGAATAGGGCCACTAGAAGGACCACAGACGGCGTACAATTAAATGACCAGTGCCTATAACCTCCAACTCAGGAAGGATCTGGGGTGAGTATAACATAGGGGACATATCCCTGAGTGTGCACATCAACTTATAATAACTGCTGCAGCATACGGGCTACTGGCAAACCTGTAGTTACAGGCATTCCGACATCTAAATAAAAGCGGTCATTCTGGTCCCGGTTACACTGTGTACTTAGGCCCATATTGGAGTATAGCAGCGCAAGTTTGGACCCTCACCTAGCCATAAAGCATGTAAGGAATACTAGAGAAAGTGCAAAGGTTTGCAACGCAAGACTAGACCCGGAATGCACTAAGGGGTATGGTCCTATCGAGGGGAGAGGCTAGAGAAAATCCGACTTGCGACGGACACTGGTAGAACAGAAGTGTTAGGGGGGCTATGATAAAGACACATCAAATACTGAGAGGAACAATTCAACAAGGATGGGACAGAGGCAAGATGTTCCAGAGATGGGACACAGTCAACTAAGGGGCCCTGCTGTTGAGTTGACGACTCATCTTGAATCACAGGGGTATTAGGAAGTATTTCTTCAGTCAAGACGTGGAATATTCTGGGCAAGTGTTGTAGTCGGAGGCAGGATCCTTACACTAGCCTTAAGAATGGTAATGATAAAGCGCATGGAGCAGGAAAAGAGTGACCCAGTTGCGAACAAGTGGAAGAGGCGGGGCCAGGAGCTATGACTCGACCCTGCAACCCACAACCTTAAGTGAGTACACATTATTCTATAACACACCACAACACAATACAAACCTGCAAACCCTTACTGGTGTTCTCATGACATGGTTGACTGCAGTAAGACAAGAGTGAGGGGTGGGTGGGGATTGCATGTCTTGGACTGCAAGGAGGCGTTTGGACACAGTTCCACACAGTGAGATTAGTGCAAAACTGGGAGGGGACCAAAGCAGGGATAACAGGGAAGGACCACTACAATTGATCAGGGATTAATTGTCGGATGACGAGCAGCGAGTCTCGGTTTTACGTGGGCGAGAGTCGTCTCAGTTGAGTGGGCACTGTGACCAGCGTGGGTCCCACAGGGGTCCGTCCTAGACCAGTGCTTGTTTCTGGTATTTGTGTAACGACATGACGGAAGGAATAGCCTCCGTGGTGTCCTGTTTGCAGATGGACGTGAAGTTGATGAGAATAATTTCAGTCGATCGAAGGCCAGGCAGAACATAAACATTAAGGGATCTGGACAGGCTGCAGGACCTGTCCAGCATTGGCTCCTGGTGTTCAATCCCACCAAGTGCAAAGTCATATCAAGATTGGGGAAGCGGCAAATTAAGACTGCAGGACAGAGTTCTAGCTAGGGGCCTAGAGACTACTCAACATCACTAACGGAAAAAGTCTATGGGTGAGTATAAGTTCAGGGAAAATCTCCTGAAGCGCCACATCAACAAATAACGGCTCTGCCAGCATCATGGGCGCTAGCAAACCTTCAGAACAGCCTTCGACATCTTAATAAGGAAATCGTTCAGGACCCTATACACAGTGTTATGCGGCACCAGTTTGGAAACCCCACCTGCCAAGCACGTAAACAGAAACTAGAGAAAGTGCAAAAGGTTTTGCAACAAGACTAGTCCCAGGAGCTTAA
This sequence comes from Cherax quadricarinatus, assembly GCF_026875155.1. Classification (NCBI taxonomy): domain Eukaryota; kingdom Metazoa; phylum Arthropoda; class Malacostraca; order Decapoda; family Parastacidae; genus Cherax; species Cherax quadricarinatus. Next base: position 1,584,249 of record NC_069423.1, on the reverse strand, counting down.
AAGGTATGTCCAGGAAGGAGAGGTTTAAGGGGAATCAACCTGACGACACTGGGGAGGGACAGGCAGAGATTGGGGGGACATGATAACGACATACAAAAATATTGAAGAGGAATGGACAAGGTAGACAATTGACAGGATCGTTCCAGAGAGGACACAAGCAACAAGGGGACACGTTGGAAGTTTGAGACTCAGATGAATCACAGGGGATGTTAGGAAGTATTTCTTCAGCCACATAGTAGTCAGGAATTGGAATGTTTGGGAAAGCGATGTAAGTAGAGGCAGGAATCCATACATAGCTTTAAGCACGAGGTATGATAATGCTCACGGTTCAGGGGAGAGTGCACTCCTAGTAGCGATCAGTGAAGAGGCGGGGCAGGAGCTTGGGCTCGACTCATGTCACCTCAACTACGGTGAGTACAACTAGTGTGAGTACACACACACAGCTGCAGGCATACGGCGCCTGGCAAACCTCACGGATTAGCGTTCCCGATACCTCAGTATAAGGATTCGTTACAAGACTCTGATATATTTAACGTCAGGCCCATACTGGAGTTGCGCACAGTTCTGGGTATCCCTACACCTAGTCAAGCCGCCAAGATGTTAGAGATTAGTGCAAAGGTTGGCAACAAGACTAGTCCCAGAGCTTACGGGGATAGTCCTACGAAGAAAGGTTTGAGTGAAATCGGCCTGATGACAATGTATGAGGACAGGAGGGTCAGAGGAGACACCGATAACGATCTTATAAAATACTGCGCAGAATAGACAAGGTGGACAAAGACGGGATGTTCCAGAGGAGGTGGGGACACAGAAACAAGGGGTCACAATTTGAAGTTGAAAGACTCCGATGTATCAAAGTGATTCTTAGAAAGTTTTTCTTCCAGTGAGCAGGAAAGGAACCCATACATAGTTTTATAGGCGAGGTTGATTATGCTCATGGGAAGGAGTGAGAGGGACCTAGTAGACAATCAGCAAAGGATGGTGGGGCCCCAGGAGATATGGACTCGTCCCCTGCAACCAAACAATAGGTGTGTACAAATAGGTGAGTACACACAGCACACACACACACACACTCATACACACCTATACACTCAATCTAATCTTACACCACCATCTGTACTACTCTTATATCACAACACATCACACACACACCACATACACCACAACACACACGCAATACACTACACCATCACACTCGCACAAAACTAATCACACATGTACTGTTGAGAAAATGGTTTTCCAAGCCTAAGTTTATAGCTCTAATTCTAGGGAAAACTTTAGTTAGAAAGATGCAGATCCATCTCTGCTGCAACGTGGTAGTGAGAAGCTGGCAAAAATCATTTCTCAATGGGCTGTAATGAATTATCATTTTGTAAGATTATAATTCACCCCTAGGGGGTGTCTTTGTCAGCATATTTCATTCACTATGGCTGACTTACCGTACTTTGTATGGTCTCAAAAGTCCACAACTCACTGCCCCGGACTATAGGGTGTAATTACAAAAATCCTTGCGACTCAAAGAATGGCAGTTCCTCCATATCTACAAGAAATCTGTATACCACCTTACTCTTGTAGCGGAGCTATGGTGTTCTTCCACACCATTCTGACAGGTAATCGGTGAACTGTTAGAAGTCTGATGTGTCTTGGTAGATGGTCCACGTCTTCCATAGTCTAGGCATACGCTCACTGGTACAACTACTATTCAATAATAGTTATTTTTATTAATTCACAATTTTTCAACTAAAGCTGATCCACACTTCTCTGTAAGTGTTTATTGGGTTTTGTGCAGACACTTTTGTTCACACTTAACACACGCATTCAGTGTTCTCCTTTGTCTGGTTATCCTGGCGTCAGTGGTGCTCTCAGTAGAGTCAAATAGTATTCTGAAATCACAGCGTCCTCCACGTCTCTGCCCATAAGCAAATAAAGGAAAAGTCTGACCTAGTACTTTTTGTCTTCCTTGCCACTTCCTCCCATGAGCAAAGCTGAATGTTTGATTCTTGCTGTCTTTAAGATAGACAACAATGTTACACTTTCTTTTACCATGGTAATAAAGACTCGGGGCTGGATTTTCCTTAATTGTCTCTGCTATATGTAAGAGATGGGCTGTCTTTTTATTAAATCAATTTAGACAAAATGGACTGCAAGGATGAATTGGGCTCGCTTGATCACGTCGTTATGGATCTGCATCTGGTGGATCAATTTACTTGCTGTAGCAGAAATCAAGATGCTTGTCCCCTTCTGAGAAGACTGGGCCCTCAGGGGCTGAAAGGGGCTGAAAGGGGCCCATCCCCTGATGGAGGGCTGATACCCCCACTCCTGGTGAAAAATTTCCCACACTGGGGGGCAGGCGAGGTTCGCTGCAGTCGTTGAAACTATTCTTCACTTCAAACATTAATTTGATTTTCTCAATCGCCACCACTGATGTCTTGTCTTTTCCTACACGAACAACTTTTGTTCTCGGTGTGGTTCCTTGAGAATCACTAATTTGGTTTTCATCACTGTGTAATTCTAACGGCACTAGTTTATTTATTGTACCGCTTATTCAGTACACCTTTGCCTAAAACATCAACTGTTCTGATGATTTCATTTGCATCAGGATTATATGGTCACAATTTTTCAAGTGGCATTGGACAATCGACACATCATTGTTAATAATCACTATTGTCCCAGTTCGTAATGGACTTATGTGTTTTCAGGAAACATCCCGCTCCATAGAAGTGTCTCTCAATGAGGTGAGATAGTCTTCTCGCAAAAAACTTTTCGCCCCAACAATTCAATAACTTTATTAAGGTGTTTGAATTTACGTTGAGTTAGCTCAGGTTCGAATAAGTAGGATCCTCTATGATTTCTTTATAATTTCAGGGGGTAGGATTCAGGATTCGTGCCTTCTTGCATTGAGTTAAATGAGATGGACTTAACACTTCTAAATTGGTCCAGGATCCATACGGTAACATAAGTTAATGAGGGCTGTTGTTTGACTCTTATTTTCTATTTCAGTCAAACTCGTACAGAATTCTCTTCCTTAAACAATCGTTTTTACACATGCCGATCATTCCTTTCATAAAATCCGCGTTGCCTTTGGGATTAGGTAGGAATGTAATCTCCAACGACAACTGCCGTTGATTCAGCACTGTTTGTACTTCTGGTTGATCAAAGATCTTGCTTAATATAAGCAGCACAGCAAACAAAGTTCGTTGCTTGTTCCTGAAAATCATCTGGCTGGGACACGCAAATCTTCTGAGTAATTTGATAAAGGTTTCAGCTCAACATGTCAGGGCTTACTTTCTAGATTGTACTGTCTAGTTTCGTTTAGTTCGTTTTCGTAGATTTCGTATAAGCAAATGTGAACAACAGATGTACACATTGATTGGACTTTGTCAACTGTTTTGGTTAAATTATTGTCAAGTGTAATCTCACCTGTCACCTAAATGGAGTGATATGGGAACAAACTCATTTCAGAGGGATGGGATGGGGACCTGGAATACTGACCATACTCGCATATCACTAGTGACGACAAGTAATACAGTCCCTTATTTGTTTTTTTCACACTTTGTACTACCTTGAGGTATGCCAGGTAAGATTGTCGTATATTGACAACGGTGTGTCAGTACACCCCCATGTAGCACGTTACTGTGGGCGTTTTGAACAATAAGTTTTGTTAGCCAATGATTCTTGGGGATCTATATTGGGTGTATGCGCTTCTTTATGGTAGTGAAGAATTATGATTTCTTTCCTCGAATCTTATAATCCTATTCTGTGTCAGAGATAACAACGTCCTAAAGAATTAATGTCATAACTAGGTTTTCTTTGGGGATTATTTTGTAGTTTCCCAGAAATATTATATTCTGTAGAGAAAACAACACTTTCATGTATTAGTTTCAACAAGTATTTAATGGTTCAGAGACATCATAATCTGGTTGATTCCTTTATTGAATTTAAGCAAGAGCTGTAACTCTTAAAGGAGTTTACGCCAATAGATGAGTATTTAGATCATCAATGACTCTTTTGTTGTGTCTGCAGTATTTAACACAAAACGTATTTCTGCTGTGTTCAAGCAGACTGTTTATTTCTGGCATAATGTGAGCTTTTTGCTTCGGACCTGTTATTGTCATTAGAGAGCCCAGTTCTGTCCGTGGAGCCATATATTTATTATCCACAAAATTTATTGAGTGGGACACCACGTGACAACTGTTTCAACTGGATTCTCTTGGGGTAGAGACGGGGGAGAAAGAGATAATCTTCTTGCATCTCTTTTATTTCTGTTACCTATGTTATGTACTTAACCAACTTTCACTTATTATTTCTTAATCACTGGAGGAACGGCATTCCATTATAACTCCAGATCACGTTTTTTTTCAATAGTGAGATCGGGTCAAGTACCTTTGTTGAGATAGACAGCTAATTTGTACCTACATAGAGGTTGCTACGTCGCCGTCAGTTCCAATTTAGGGTCCTGTTCTGACCTTAGAGGGTGCTACCCTGGCCTTTGAAGTAATAGTGTACCTTCCTTTCAGATTACACTCATGTAAGCTTACAGCGCCTAACTCTGGTTGGACGCATTCTCAGAACAACTGTAATGCTGTACTTGTTTCCCTCGTGAACTATTTTCTGGAAATTTATTTTGATGAAGTTGTTTAAACTCCTTGGATCTTTTCATTCCTGAGCTTGACTCAATTCTCAGAGGCAAGTATTCATTCCCAGCCCAATTTTGAGCTTTCCATGCTCTTACAATAAGCAGTTTACCTTTTATGTAAGTGCTGTGAGTCGAGGTCCAGAGGATCGAAAGACATGTGTGATAACTCTGGTCAGTAAAACTACGTTTAGTGTGTGTTACTGCTTGTTTTATTGTTTTATCCTTTGAGACCTTCCAAATATTTCCTGTGTACAATATCTTACCTTGGTATATAAAATGGGAGCAGGTTTTTCCTTAATTGACCTGCCTTAATGGGAGAGATGGACTGTCTTTTATTAAAATACACTCTGCAAGCACTGGCACTGCATAGGTGAGCGTCGGTCGCTTTGACCACGTACATATGATACTGCATCTTGGGATCAATTATCTTGAAGTTAGCAGTAAACAAGACGCTGTCCCTTCTTTGAGAGGGTCGGGGCCCCTCAGGGGCTTGAAAAAGCGGGCTGAAAGGGGGCTGAATGGGGCTGAACTGAACGGGGCTGAATGATACCCCCTCCGGGGAAAATTCTCCACACGTACACTCTTAATACACTCACAACACACACACACACACCCACACACACACACACACACTCACCAAACACCACACACTCCAACATACACACTCATACACTCAACTACTCTACACGCCACTATTACAACTCTTAATAACACATATTCAAGGCAGTATCCGTTAACGGTTGCTCCCAGTATTAAAACATTGTAGGGCGGTTCTAGGATTATTGTCAGGGTCATTGTCGCCACATAAAGTTAGTGAAACATACCTACTAAAAGTTTAATAAATTTCAGAGTCTGAGAACTGTTATAAGGTCAAAATAAAAAAATTAAAATTAAAATTTAATGTGGGGTATTTTTATAGGAAGGTGAGTGAGGGGCAACAGCAAGCCTGTCAGCGCTGCCAGGCGGCAGTGTTGACAAAAAGTGATCACAACAAACGGATATTAATAATACAGGTCAATGGTTGTGACCTTAATCAGAAAAAAGTGTGTTATATTTCTGGTCTGTGATGGCTGTTAGTGCAGTTATAAAGTCAATAATGAACAATTTTGAAAGAAAGTTAAACAAAATAATAGTTCTATTTTCTGCAGTTGGTTGTTGCCGGATGTGAGGTTGTGAATACAATTAATATTATATGAGTCCATTTCTGACCACAATTTAATAAGGAAAAAAACGGTGAATACCATCGTAGTGAGGAATTTGGTTAGTGACAAAAAGGGAATTGTATGATAACGAAGAGCATAATAGTGATAGAATCGGAAGACATTTTAGAAGCCACAATAGGAGGACATCAATACGCATTTTTTGACAGCAGAGGCCGAAATTCTCATCCAGTTTTGAGGAAAGCATCTGGTCAGTGTCTATTTTTGTCTCGACTCAGCTGGTCGTGTGGGATCACTCTTCGTCGTTGACCGCCTCCAGGGAGATAAATACGGGGTGCCTTTATTTCCTGCAAGTAATCTGGAGTGAGGTAAGTGAGACTTAGTCACACGTGGTCGCCTGAACTGTCCTCTCTAGAAACACACTTCGCGCTAACACTCTCACAAAAAAAAGCTTGACTTAACATCAAATTTAATAATTACAAGTATTTTTTCATTAATACCATTACGTGTTAAATCTGAGAAATTATGTGTGTGAACCTGTACTGATCTTAGAAATGGTTAATGGGAATATTTGTACTGAGGACTAAGAAGGTTTTCTCAAACCCATATTCTATTAGAACAATAAATTTTATTACAAATTACTAACTACCATTTGTCGCAGGAAGATATTAATGCTGATGGACACGCACCCTAACATTACCCTAACACCTAGAATTTATGCATGCCAATGCTAAAACTATGTACACTTATGGGTAAGGCATCACTTGATTAAGGTGTGCTCTCCTTTGCGGAATTGCGTGTCCTTTATTTTCATCCTTGTTACCGAATTGTATGGGGGTTTTCCACACTATCCCATTTCTTCTGCAGGAAGTGTCAGCAGAATTTCTTATTATCGGATTAGGCCGATATAACACCAACTGACCTTCAAGGACTCTGATTACTTGTGCAGGGCTAGGCCAGTGTTCACACATTAAATTCATTATGGCGTCTTTTATGGGGTGTCAACTCCCTGGCCTGTTCTGGTTCCCCCCTCACTTAAAATTTCTCGAAGGGTCCATATAGCATCACATTTTATTCTAAAATTATTTATATGTTATATTTTATATGTTCCTACACTTAGGTTATGATATAAAAACTTTCCACCTTTAGTACAGTCATAGATTAACTAAAATAATTAGAACCTAATTTTCAAGTAGATCATGGACGTGATTAGTGTATTACGGAATGTTTATAATGTAGTCCATATAATTGTTATTATATATTCTTAGGAATAGTGCGAATAAATTTAGAAAACATTCAAAAAAGTGTAACTGCAGACCTAGTATAATAAAAACTAGTGACGAACTTTTAAAAACATGGCTGTGCTGAGTTGTGCTACAGGTATTCTTAAACAAAAGTCATGTGCTAAGTAAAGATATAATTATTGGTTGATGCATAATTCTTCAGTGAATAAAGGGTGTAGAGATAGATGTAATAAACTTCAAAAGAGTGGTGTAGCCTAGCTTATTATAACAGACTAATTTCAATACATGGGCAGTTCTAAGTGTTGTATGAGTGTTGGTATAAAACCTTGGTAAAAATATCGCCAAACACGTGAACTAGATACCTCACAGGCGGTGAGACCAGATGCACGTTTCATGGGGCCTCATGAGAGGGGAGAAAGGGGAACTGCGTGTGTGTTACTCACTAGTTGAGGTCGCGGGCGGTCGAGTCGAGCTCCTGGCCGCCTCTTCATGATCGCTACTAGGGTCACTCTCCCTGAGCCGTGAGCTTTATCATACACTCGTTAAAGCTTTGTTATGGATCCTGCTCCTAATACATAGCTTCAAAACTATTCCACTTAGCTGACTACTCTGGTGGCTGAAGAAAGACTCCTAACCCATTCCGTGATTTTTCTAGTGTCATTCAGCTTCCAAAACTGTTGTCCCCCGTGTGTAGCTGTGTCTAATCTCTGAAAATCCTTTGGATTGTAAGGATGGTTTCGTCACGTACCACACAAGAGACTGGTTCTCGAAAAGTAGAGAAACAGGGCCACCAGAGAATTTTTGGGACAGTCACTGCAATGGACTAGGTATATCTGTCAAGAAGAAACAGCCGAGTGTTGTTATGTGATGAGGTTGTCAGATTACTCTATCTATCAGCGTGTCCCCAGGCTATCAGTCTAGGATAAGTTTTCCTCGTGAACCCTGAAAGGAGGGGGAGGTTAGACCTTGATGCTGGCGAAAAGGTCTCTTGTCCCTATGTAATTTGAGTTTCCATATCTTTCTCCGCACTGTAACCGCACTAGACACGTACATTTCTATCTAATCTCGCCGCATAATCTTCGTCCCTAATGAAAGTATGATCCCACATTGCACCCCCCACCACACACATACATTAAAACCCACACTCGTCAAATATATCTCCCATGGAACCCCAAGCAACAAAACCCGCTCACTCCGAGGCTCCACTTCTTTTCGTGTATTACACAATTCCAGGTCTCCCCTATATATCGCTACATTTGGTAAACTACGTAGATTGATATACTAACTACATCTTGTATAAATTTGAGTTTTAAGTCGTAATCCCCTCGGCCCGGCCCATATAACTCTACAAAAATTTATGTACTCTACCCCCATTCTAAAACCATCCACCCTAATTCAATCTCCCCCCCCCTTTAACTATGGCGTTACTACAAACGGGCTATTATTCCTTTACCGAATGGCGACGCCTCTTTTAACCTCGTCGCATTTTCCATATACACATCGTAACAATCTAATTCTAACTCATATCCAATTCTGTAATTGTGTTCTTGGATAAAATACCACATCCACTTCTAGACGCACCAAAAATTCATTAAACCACTTTCGCTTCCGCTCAGATCTCAAACCATTAATATGTATTGTCAAAACACTTTAAAGTCATATTTAATGGGATTTTCCTTTGGTTCTGAGTATAGACTTTTCAACCTTTATACATTTTACACCTCTATCCCTCTCCCCTTTTTTGGGTAAATCACCTTGATAAAACTTTGTTTAGTGGATTCATGTCCCATTCCTCCGTACATCAGCCCAAGACCTTTTTCCTGCCTTTGGGCAGGAGTAGTAGTCACGTCGTCTGAGTATGGTGGGGTCGCTCGCAGTTCGACTTTCGCGTTCCCTTCCCTCCACCTCGCATTGGGATTTCTTTAGTACTATCTTGATGCTCCTCCATTCGGCTATATGTACCCATCATCCAGGCGACACCCCAGACTCTATGCTTCATCCGTTCGGCCTCACCATGATGCTCAACCTCGGATTCCCATATTTGCGCCCTGGTACCCCACACGGTTGACGGATCGACTCGTCCTTAACAATACATCAGTGCCTTCACTAAGACGCCGCTACATCTCGTCCCCATATTGGGCCAGAGTCTCTTCAATATTACTTTATTTATATCCGTGATGGTGATTCTTCTCGCTGTTTTGCAATCTCCAAAGCATTCTCCTGCGCTTTTTCTACCTTATTCCCGCCAAGATGTCGTTGTCGAGGACGGTTAGTGAGCATAAGACTGTTTCGTCCCTCAACTTCCTCGACTCCTTCGGTTGTGGCTGTTTGCGATATTTGGAGATCCCACGACGGGGGCTCTACCACACTGTGCCGCTATGTGGTAATACGATACCACACTGCCGACACGTACGACGTTGCCCCGCTTATGTTAATTTTACTTGAGTTCGAAATGCTTGCCAACATAATTTAGGACGGTTATGGGATGGAGTAAGGTCATTTTGAATGAAATGTTCCCTCCAAACTGTCCTGCATAAGGTCCAGCGGCCCACCGGACTGCAGAGGCCTTATGAACAGTAACATAATTACCGTAGTTATCTTTTATAACAAATTTCATTCGCCTCAAAAGGAAATTCCTTATTTTAACCCACGTGTAGTGTCGTGATACATCATGTAGACGTACTGATACAGCTGAATGACGGCTATAATGGTCTCTTGATACTTTATCCACCACTGCTTCATTAAACATTTGCTGACGTCATTTCTACTCGAAGATCGTGTTTTTGGTCGTCCATTAAGTGTACACCACAATATCTCTTCATTTGCGATACCGTAGGTTCACGGATATTCGGCCGGTTGTAACAAGTCCATCGTGGCTCAAGTGACAGCCCACGGGTCAACTCAACCGCAAACAGTGTGATGAGCATGTAGCTTCTGCAGCGCCATGTTGGTCAAATGAGGAGCAGCGCAGTACCTCAATTCTCAATGGTGTGACGAACTGACGGTAGCTCGCTGAAATCAGCAGGAGGGAGTGCAGCGCACAACCTCACTCGAAGTGGTCAGGCAGCGAATGATTCATTGAGTAGTGTAGTAGTAGCAAGCAGCAGCAAGTAGCAGTGTATTAGTAGTAGTAGCAACAAGCTGCAGCCAGTATAGTTGTACTAAAAGCAGTGGTAGTAGTATTAGCGTAGTATTAACAGTGTAATAGGAGAAGTAGCAGTTAGTAGTGCACGTAACAGTTAGCAGTAGTAATAATAGTATTATAATTTAGTAGCAGTCGGTAGTAGTAGTATAGCAGTTGTAGTACTTAGCACCTGTTTAATAGCAGTATCCAGTAGTGTAGTAGCAGTAGTAGTAGTAGTCAGCAGCAATGTAGTAGTAGTAAACAGCAGCAGAAGCAGCTCAGCAAGTAGCAATAGTAGTAGCAGCCAGCAGCAGCAAGCAGTAGTAACAGCTCCGCAGCAGCAGCAGTAGTAATAGCAGCAGCTGCAGCAGCAGTCAGCGCGGTAGTAGTAGTAGTAGTAATAGTAATAGCACAGCAGCTTCAGCAGCAGTTAGTAGTAGTAGTAGTAGTTAGTGCAAGCAGCTGCCATGCAGCAGCCATTTAGTATAGTAGCAGCAGCAGCAGCCAAATGCTGAGAGTAGTAGCAGCAGCAGTAGGTTGTAGTAGTTAGTAGTTAGAGTAGTAAGTAGTTTGTAGTAGTAGTTGTAGTAGATAGTGCAAGTTGGACTGGAGTAGTAGTTGTTTTGTCTAAGTCAGTAGTATCGTAGTAGTCCAGTTGTAGTTGTCAGTTGTAGTAGTAGTAGCAGCAGCAGCGAAGGGAAAAACAGCGAGTGTTGTTTGTGATGGGGGTTGTCAGATTACTCTACTTCAGGTGCCCCCCAGGCATCAGTCTGGGAAAAATTTTTCCTCGTGAACCCTAAAAGGAGGGGGGGGTTTAGCCCTTGATGTGGCAAAAAGGGTCTCTTTGACCCAAGAAAATTTGAGTTACCATCATCTTTTCCTCGAATAAAAACCTTTCCCACTTACACATCTTCCCATCCCTAGGTGCTGTTCTGTTGCAATTCTTAAGAATTTAATACTTCCCTGTGAGGATATTAGTTTCCCTCCGTTGCTCCGAGGCCCAAATTGCAGGGAAATTGAAGGTTCTAGCAAAGAAAAGGAAAGCGGTAGTGATCGAGGCTCTTGGTTCAGGGAATTGGAGGTTGCCTTCCCGTCAATCTGGGTACCTCTTTTTTTCCTCATGCAGTGTGTGACCCCAGCGCGTTGGTCTCTCCCACTAGGGTCGGTTCCAGGAATTGTCCAGGGAAGGGAGACAGACCATCCTTGCCCGGAAATTAGTAAAAATAAACCCTTTTTTCGCCTGCACCCAATGTCTATCCCCTCCTCCTTTCCCTTAAAACCAACGGAAGGCCTCGGTCAGATAATCAAAAGCTTAGCTGCCGGTCAACATTTACTAAGACCCACGTCAGGAAATTTACTTGTTCTGACAAACCTTATTTAACCTAACCTAAACATCCTTGCCTGTTAATGTGACACAATATGTGGCTTATGACATTTTATTAAAGACTTTCTTTTTGAACTGATGAAGTTCCTGATGAATAAACCTCTTCTCATTTAAATACCATAAACTGTATACCGTGTCATATTAACATACTTATCACGGGGTTATACCACTCTACCTTTTTAGATTGCAACCCAATCTGCCCAGTGCTTGAAATCTACCTTTTAAAAGCATTTTCAAGGCACGTGCCCACACATCTGAAACTTGTGAATTATCTTCCATTATTTATCCTCCCCTTAACTTCTTTTTTACATTGTATATATTTACTTTTTTGAACCCCGGGGTAAATCCTCGTCAATAAATCGCAGCTGTTTTAAAGAGTATTTTACACAAAAATAATTGCACCTAACTTTAACATCATTAATTTAAAAAGATAAAATTTAGATAACTTCTGTTGTATTAAATTATTTACAATTCACTGCAACTGAATTATGTCGTAACTTGCATCTGTTTTGTTTTTTACTTCCTGTTAATACCGTGTGCCACCTCTGTTAGAAATTTTGTGTCGGAATTTCGACAAGAACATTTCTCTCGAATTAGCCCTTTCCCCCACACACACTGGGGAGAACCTTTTGGGACAAAAACAAAATGTAAATTACTTATGTTGAGGTATTTTTGGAGGCATGTAGGAAAAACTTGTACTGCTGACAATGTCCCTCCTTCAATGCCCACCGTCTCAGCTCCCCGACTAACTCCAGAACCCTGGATTAGGAGCGTATGGCTCCTGTATATTTATTATGAAAATTTACGCTTGAAAAATTGGCGTATTTAGTGCTCTGTATAATTATAAAGAAGTTATACGAGCTTGACAGTTTTAAGTACTTTGACTAACGAAATCGTAATGACACAGTCTGGAGTTTTGGGGACTCCCTGACCGCGAGTTCTAACCCCACCTGTAGTATGTTTTTTTTTAAGTACTTTTGGTCTACTAAGTGACGATTATTAATTTCATTATTTAATCTGAGTGAGAAAAGACATATATTTCTCACCAAGCTATTACCTTGATGTATCCTAACGGCGCCCCCAAAAAAAAAGAAGAAAATGGTTTTTAACTATGATAATAATTTTTCCAAGGGGTGGACCGGGAAGCCAGCCCGAAGGCCTCGGTCAGATGACCAAAAAACTCCAACGGCGGGTTGTCATCTGACTAAGACCCGCGTCAGGAAACACTTGTCCTGTTTCCTGACGAACCTTACCTAATCTAACCTAGCCTTACACAAGAAGAGTAACTAGCACATTGGCCAACATCTACCAACCTTACCTGTTTGTGTGTATTACCCCAACAACATGTATGATGCATGTGGTAGACACTTTGATGTCTCATCCAGCTATCACGTCTTGTTCACATCCATAAACATCCTTATTCCCGCCGTTTCATTATATATCTGGAACATTCCAGATGTATTTCTTCTTCACTTATCTTGTATTACAAAATTTTTCGTAGATCTATTTCCATTACCCATTTTAGTCAGACAACTATTTAAAACCACTCGCCCTCCTTCCTGTTGCGCCTTATTTTTTTTTCTCCTATTTCCCTCTCCTATTTTGTACACAATTTTTTTTATTTAAATTTGCGTATTTCTTTGTTTAATTTTTTTTCCTCATCTGAATAAAAAAATCACTTGAACCTAAAACAATTCCACTCCACTTAAACAATTTTATTACAATAAATAAGAGAATTATAAGGGACATTTTGGGGCCCCCTGCAACTTACACCGTAAACACTTATTACCTTCAGCCCCACACACCTCATTATTACCTGTCACCACCACAACCTGCATATTACCTGTCACCCCCAACACTGCTTTTTACAAAAACATTACATTTCGTAAATTAACACGGGTGGGAACACTATACTTATGACCATTTGGTGAAAAACTTTTTGTGAAGGTGAATATGACAGTGGTGGTGATATAAAACATGACTGGTGGGCGGGATGGGGGGTATTTTAGCCTGGGACGATATCTCAGTGGGGGAGGAAAAGATTTGGAGGTGAGGATGAACCTGTTTAAAGCGTATAGGCGAATAAGGAAATTTGGGAAAAAAAGGATGGAACCCCCTTTGAATGGGCTTTTTTTTCCGGGGAAGGAGTTGGAAAAATGAAAGGGTTGTCCGGGCAATTGGTGTAAATTGCTGGCGGAAAAAACATAAAAAAATCAGTAACATTCATAACAACTGGCCCTCTTTATGGCAGAAATACTTATCCCAGGGGGGGCACTTATCTGGGTTTTGGGGGTGGGAGCACTGGCCAACGCGTGGGGGAGCTTTTAGGTTTTTTTAAACTGAAAAAAAAAAGTGGTATGGGGTTTTCATGGAAAAAATCAATGTTTTTAAATGTACGATATGTGATTTTTAAGGAAACCAGTTATGGGGCAAAATGAGAAGATTATTGATGCCATAGGAAACCCAATGGCTTTAGGTGATAAGGAGGAGCAGGCATAGTGGGGAACAGAAATCACAGGAAAAAAAAGGGAAAAGGGGAAGGTTTCTGAAAATTATTATTTTAAAGGGGTTCTATGCGAGAAATAAGGGGACGAATTAGATTGTTGCAAGTGGGGGTTACATTGATTTTTTTTGTGTAACTGAGACTGGTTTAATATAAAAAATGGGGGACTCCCTGCTGAATGTCACATTGGGGGTTTTTAAAATTTTTCCCAATAACATGTATTGGGAAGGGGGGGTGGGGGCCACTCTATGTCCTGACTTTTTAATTGTTAAAAAAAAAGGGTTAAAGTTTGAAACATAACGGTCTTTTTGGGGTAGAATTTTCAGAGGGGCATAAAAATTGTCTTAGACGTGATATCCCTCCCCCCAAATTTCGATAGAGACCGAGAAAGACTCTCGGGGAAAAAATTTTTAAAGGGGCCACAAGGCACGATGAGGGTTTTAAATACTGGGGGGATTTAAATTTTATAATATTGTTTGGAATTTTTCTGACGGGGTTTTTAGAATCTAACGATTTTTTAGAAGTGTTCAAAAAAGTTTTTTGTAGCGGGTTTGTGACAAACCCAAGGGAAAATAACTTGCTTGACTTAGTTCTGGCAAACAAGGAATCCCTTGTTAATAATTTAGAAATTACCGGGGATTTGGTCTACGACCGCAAACAATTACATTTAGCATTGAAGGGAAAAATTTATAGTAGGGAAACTCAGTAACACCCCATTTTTCGCTTAGCAGATTACGATATTTTAGAGAACACTTTCATCTGTTGATTGGGGGAAACGAAAGAGCTATAATATGACATTTTCTGAACCCAATACATGCTGCCCAAAAACATTTACCCCCGTATAAAAAAAAATTGGGCATCTAAAAATTACCAAAAATGAGAATAATAGGCTCAAATATCTTTTTATGACAAAGAAAGGAAATTTTTAAGGCGATCAAAAGTGGTGAATCACTTTTGAATCAGTATTTTAACTTTAAGAGGGACATTAAAAAGGGATAAAAAACCTAAACGGACTAAAAAATTAAAAGTTGTGGGGTTTGAACTAACCCAAAAGAAGTTTTTTCCAGGTTTAAAAAAAACAAAATTAGAGATAAGTAGGTCCCCTTAAAAATAACTTGGCATCTCACTGAAAAGGGGAAAATGAAATGTGATCATTATTAATAATTATTTTTCTTTTTTTCACTCAGGGGCACTAAAAATTTTCCCAGTAATAAATTTTTTTATTGGGCTTGAAGACGTAAATTTATGAAATATATAGTCACTAGCAAAAGGGTTATAAAACAGATAGACCGATCGAAGCAAAAAAAACCCCCGGGAGTCCTGATGAACTTTTATAAAGGGGTTCTTGAAGATTAAAAAAGGGAATTTTGTGAATCATTGACTATATTTTTAATATTTCTCTTCAAACAGGGTAGTTTTGAAATGTGGAAGGGGGCAAAGAATTCTTTTTTTAAAAGCAGGGACAAGTCGTTTATCTCAAATTACCCCCCAAAAACCTAAACCTAATTGCGGGCAATTTAGAGTCAATTATAGCTGAGATTTAAAGAAGTCCTGGATAAGCTGTTGATAATGATACCCGCAGGGAAATTCACGAGGGGCGTTCCTCCTAACTAATTTTTTAACCATCTTCAGTAAAGCTTTTGAGGCCTTTGATCATATAAAGAATTCTTTGTTTTTTAGATTTTTTTAAGGCTTTTGTAGAGTCCACCCAGAGACTGAAAAGGAAAGTGGCGTTTCATGGCTTGGGGAAAAGTGCTGTCATGGAAAGAGTCAGGGCTACAGAAGGAAGCCAAAAGGTCCTTTTAAAATGGGGTTAAAACCCGATTTTGGGGTTGTAACAAGGGGCTTACAGGATCAATTTGGGGCAGGTTGTTGTTTAATAATATCAAAATGATTTGACCGGGAATTACCCTAGGTAATGGCAAATTCGGATGAACAAAGTTAGGTAGGATAATTATTAAACATAGATACAGGGAAAAATTGGGGGTTTAACAAACTAAACCAAAAATGGCAGTTATTTTAAAGGGGAAAAAAAAAAGGTTTAAGGGGGGAGTTTTAAAAAAGGCACTTTAAAGTTAAAATAATGAAAATTAGATAAAATTGGAAAAGAACTTGGGGAAAGTTCCACCTTAACCAAACAGAGAACGAAATAAAAGGCAAAAAAATTACGGGGTTTTAATCAGGAAGTGTAAAACAAAGTTCCGGAAAAAAATTTTTCGTTTTAGATCGGTAACCCGGGGAATTTTATAAAGTTTTCCCCCATTCCAGTGGAAAACAGCCATAAAAAGGGAAAATCTTGCCTTTAAAAAACAAACCTCCCGGCCATTGAACCCCGGTCAAGGTCTCAAAAACCCAACCGTGCGTTAGAAGGGACCAGTTAGCCAAAAAAATTTTCGTAAAACAGGATATTTCAAACCCCATAGGAGGGAGCCCCGGGACCCGGACCACAAAATGCAAGTTTTTACGACAATTCCACTACGTAGGGGGACGAACTCTAGTCAATCCCCTCAACCCAGTCAACATGACTCACGAAATCGAAATGACACGATTGCAAACAAACCATCCCCGGGCGGGATTAAACCCCGGGGGGGCAGATCTCAAAACTCCGGACTGTCGCGTTGCCACTGTTTAGCATGGGCACATGGTGCCTATGCAAACCCTTCCTAGGGGTTTAAAAATATCCAGTTGGACGAATTTTATTTTGGCAGCTGGCCATGGCTAACCACGGTTGGAGTTTTGAACTCTTACCCGGGGTTAAATTCCCCGCCCGTGTATGGTTTAAAAAGGGAAAACATTGAAGAACAGGGGGGTTTGAGGTAATAATCCCTCAGCCTTGATCAAATGGGTCAGTCCATCAATCTTGAAAATTTTTTAGCATATACGTAGAAGTAGCTTATATACCGTAGCAGGAAAAGGGTCACAGTCTGGGGTGGTATCACATTTGTTCAGTTTGGAATAGGCCGCGCCCAAGGGTTGGGCAAGTAAGAATTCCCTGTATGAAATCCCAAATGTTGCTTGTCAGCAAAATTTTTTGATAAATGGTTCAGAAAAACCGACAATTATAAATTAGTAAATGTCAACACTTGGGTATTTTTTATTGAGGAACGTTTCGCCCACTGTTTTATCATCCAACAAGGAGAACATTGAAGAACAATGGGATTTTTGAGGTAATCAGCCCTCAGCCAAACCCTTGGGCTAAAACTACTTCCAATTGGACAAATGTGATACCACTAACTGCTGCACCTCTCCTGCAACGGTATAAAAGCTACTTCTCTGCACATATGCTGTTTTCATTAAAAAATGAGGGACTGACCACATCGACCAAGGCTGGGGGACTGATTCCCTCAAACTCCTCCTGTTTTTAATGTTTCCTTTGTATAGACTGAAAGCCACTTTGTGGCAAACGTTTCCTCAAAAGATACCCAAGATTTTGCACATGTATCTAATTTAGAAGAAGCAACCCAAACCGAACTTAAATGGCAAATAGATTATTGGGATTCATATCAATATCTACAAATTTTTTTTTTACCTTTGAGAAAATTTTTTGCGTCCCTTTCCTGTAGTATGGGGGAATTATAATAACTATTGTATGTATTATGTGTATATTATATTATATATATATATATATAAAAAAATTTATAATAATAAAATTTATATATATATAATATATATATAAAAATTATGTCGTGCCGAATTTTTAAAACTGGTCAATTAGCAAAACTCTTTAAAATTTAATCATTTCAAAAATTTTTTCTCTTATACGTTTAAAGATTTTTTTTTTTCATTAATTTAATGAAAACTTTTTTAAATTTTGCTCCAAAAAATCTTAGAAAACTTACCTAACCTTATTATAACAAAACAATTTATTTTACCCTAACCCAACAAAAATTTTTAATTTGTTTACAGTAATTTTACTAAACAAACACAGAAAATATTTTTTTTTTTTTTTGGTTCAAATGATTTTGGCGAAAATTTTTGCATACAAAATTTTTTTCAATTTGCCCCTAATGGCAAGATGACGTTGATTTAAGCCAAGACGAAAGTTTCCCTATTGGGGCACGAACACACACACACACCAATAATATATTTATATAAAATATATAAAAAAAATATATATATATATATAAATAATATAATTATATAATATAAAAAAATTTATATAAATATATATGTCGTGCCGAATAGGCAAACTTGCAACTTGGGTTTAAATAGCAACCCCTCTCTTGAAAAGACAATGAAAATTTGTGTTGCAAAAATTTCGTAAAATTATTCAAAACCCTAACAAAAAATTTATTTTCATTGTGTTTTTTTAGCATTTAAATTATTGAAAACTTTCAAAAAAATTTTTATTTTGGGTTAGGCTAAAAAAATTGTTCTTTTTTATAAAAAGGTTAGGTAATTTTTTTCTAAGATTTTTTTTTGGTGCAAATTAAAAATTTTTACATTACATTAATGAAAGAAATATATCTTTAACTATAAGAAAAAATTTTTAGAAAGGACTTAATTTTTAAAATATTCTTGCAAATTGACCAGTTTTACTTTTCGGCACGACATAAATATTTTTTTTTTTTTTTTTTTTTTTTATCACACTGGCCCCCCCACCAAGGCGGGGGGCCCGAAAAAAAAAACTTTCACCATCATTCACTCCATCACGTTTTTGCCAAAGGGTCTTTACACACATTTGTAAACTGCAACATTAACACCCCCTCCCCTTCAGAGTGCAGGCACTGTACTTCCCATCTCCAACTCAAGTCCGGCCTCCGGTTCCCCCTAAAACCCCTTCAAAAATTTACTTTGCTCACACCCCCAACAGACGTAAGTATTAAAAACCCATTTTCCCCCATTCCTTTCCTATCAAAAGACGCATGCCCGGAAGTCCAAAGCCCCTCCCCCCCACCCCCCCCCAACCCTTTCCGGCCGACCCCTCCCCCGCCTTCCTTTCCACAAAAAAACCCCCCCCCCCCCCCCCCCCCCCCTTTGAAGTCATTTTTTTTCGCTTTTTCTCTCTACATGTCCGAACCCCCTCACAACCCTTTCCTCACCCTCGGACAACATTTTGTAATCCCGCCCTCCTCCTAATTTCCCAAACTACGAATTCCTGCTTTTAATTACCCACACATTTCCCTCAGAATGACATCTCCCCTGCCCCCAGCCTTCTCCTCGCTGCAACATTCATCACCCACGCTTCACACCCCTATAAAAGCGTTGGTAAAACTATACTCTATACATTCCCCCCCTTTGCCCCAAGGGCAAATTCTTTGTTCCACAGATCCTAAGTGCACCACTCACCTTTTTCCCCCCACAATTCTTGATTCACCCACTTTTAAGACCATCCCTGACACGTCCACTCCCAATATCTGAATACTTCACCTCCCATACTCTCTCCCTCCAATCTAATTAAAACTTTCATCACTAATCTTTTAGTTATCCTCATAACCTTACTCTTTCCCGTTGTTTTTTGTGTGTGTGTGTGTTTGTTGTGTGTGTGTGTTTTGTGGGTTTTGTGTGTTTTTGTGTTTTGTGTGTGTGTGTGGTGGTGTGTGTGTGTGTGTTTGGGTGGTGGTGTGTTGTGTTGTGTGTTTTGTTTGTGTGTGTGTGTGTGTGTGTGGTATATTTGTATATATTGTATGTAGTGGTTGGTAGACAGCAACCTCCCGGGGGGGACTACCCTTCTGAAAAGTGGTGTAAAAAAAAGCCTGAATTGTTTTCATGATTGTGGGTTGCTGGTGTCTTTTGTCTGTTTCCCTAAAACAAAATTACAGGTACGTCTTGCCACTTCTTTTCACTTAGGTCACATACACATACTGTAAAAAAATATATATACACACCCCCCTGGGTTTTTTTTTCTATTTTCTTTTATTCTTGTTTTTGTTTATTTCCTCTTTCTCCCTGGGGAAGGGAACGAATTCTTCCTCTTAAGCCATAGTTTGAAGAGGGAATAAAATCCGGGGAAAAAGGGCTAATAACCCCTTCTCCTTAAGGTTTCTAAATGAAAAGGAGTGGCTTTCTTTTTTTTTCCTTTTTGGGCCACCCCCCCTCGGGGGGATAAGGGCCCGGTGTGGAAAGAAAAAATGTAACAACAGAATCCAGAGGTTTTAAAATGCAGGTTTAATCTTTATTAAGGCCTCACCTAGAGTATGCAGGGTCAGTTTTGTCTCCATATTACGAATGGTATAAATTCGTTAAAAACATCAGCGAAGAATGACTAAATTTTAAAACATAGCATTAGATATCTTCCTCGAAAAACGTTGAAAACTCTTAAAAACATCATTTTTAAAACGAAAATGAGGGGAGACATGATCGAAATGTACAGGTGGAAGTGGGTATTAACAAAGGGGAATAAAAGGGTCTTGGGAATAAACTCCCAAGGGAACCCGCAATAATGGATTCAAATTAGATAAATTTAGATTTTGAAAAGGTATAAGTAAGTAAGTAAGTTTATTCAGGTATACACAAAACAGGGTTTAATAGAATTAAATACTACAGCAAATGTTGAGAACCTAGGAAAACCCAAAAACGTCAGACAGAGTGACTTTTTTCCCTTTGGGGGCTTTTACCTTTTTATTTTAATATAAAGGTTTTAAAAATTTTTTTATTTATTTTTATAATGAAGATAACTCTTATTATAACAAAAAAGACTATACACACGAGGGGCATTAAAAAAAACTACAATATGAGGGTCATTATAGGAATAAAGGTAAAAATTTTACACGTATTTTAGCTAAAAAAAAAAAAAAATCATTTCCCCCCCCTTTCGTAGACATTCATCAACACCTTTTGGCACCCCTTCTTGAACTGGTTAAAGCTATGAATGGCTTTGACATGACAGGTAGTCTTTCCCCTTCCTTTATTGCTGTACAAAAAAGGTTTTGAAGCCTGGCCAAAGACTGTGGGACTACAAAGTTTTTTCCCCCCCCCATGGGGACTATGATTGCTTTGGGTTTCCCCAAACCCTTTAAAAATTAAACAAGATATTCTGGGGCACGTTTTTGAGCAATTTTATTTAAAAATTTAGCTTCATTGGTTTCTCTGTCTTCAACTTCCTTTCCAAATCTGTATTCATCCTGGCCTACATATTTCTTGGTCCCCGCCCCAGGATGAATCTTTTCGATTTTGTTTTTGGGTGATTTGCAGTCTTCTTTCACTTTTTTTGTGAAGGCAGAGACCATGAAGGCAATAATCCAATGGGGTTGTATAAGGGGTAGACATAGGTCCCCGCGAGCCTCAGTAGGTAGACACGTGCTTGCATCAGGAACTTCATTGGCATTCGAAAATTTTTTTACTACACTGTTCCCTATCAATTTTTCCTGACATGTATGGGGCAAAGGGATTCCCAATATTTTATATGAAACCAAAGTGATGGGCTCCCCTTACCCTGGACATTTAAAAAAATTTTTTTACCCTTCTCATTTATGTTTCGTGCCAAAGAGAATGGCTTCATTTTCCCCCGGGGTAATGATATTTGTTGTCTACTAACCATTTTCTGCGGACTCCGTTTCCAGTGTTAAAAAAATTACTAATCTTGTGGGTTTTACCTGACATAACAGGGCAATGTCATTTGCAACAGAGGAGTTTGCACTTGAACTTAGGCATTATTTACAAAAATAAAATAATAAGAGACCTAGAATACTACCTTGGGGGAAACCCCCAGCTACGGGAGGGGTTCGATTTTTGTTTTGAAAATTTTTACAATTTGTCCCTTTGCTAAGGTAGACTTAAACCAGTTACAAACCCATACCATACTTGGAGTTTCTTAAATAATGTATTGTGGTTGACAGTATCAAGGCCTTTTTCAGGTCTAGGTTACCATACCCATGAGGTTCCCCTTTGACATTTCATCTCTGGTAATCCATCAAATTAATTAGGGGTGTCTGGTTCAGTAAGATCTTTTAAAGCCTGACTGATAGTTGGGGAAAAATTGTTTTTCATTAAGGTACTAACTACTTGAGAGACACCCCATCTCTAGAATTTTGGATATTATAGTTGCTGCATCAGACCTCTATTTTTCTTAAGGGAGGGAGTAAAATCTGGCCTCCTTGAACCCCCCAGGTATGGTATTAGTGGTGATCGATAATTTATTTTGTGAGCAAAAGGGATTGACATTCAAAGCCCTCTTTTAGGAATGAGACGGATGTTATCAGGGCCTGTGCTCTTTTGGGTTTAACCTGCTTTGTTCTTTTTTAATAAAGTCTGAGATACATTACTAGTTGACAAAGTTTGGGGTTTAAACCCTTTATTGGTATATTAGTTTGAAACTTATCAAGTTTGGTTAAGGTATTGAGCAGCTGGGGGTTTACTTAATGGGTTTTTGCCCAAAAATGTGAATAGAATTAAAGCAATTTGCCACCTTAGATTTTTTCGGCTACCTCATCATCGATAGTGAGTACAGGGGAAAACCTATCTACTGGCTTATGGAAACCCCAACTTTTTAGTTGTTTCCCGAGGTTTTCTGGGGGTTTGCTTATCTCTTCAATTTTTGACAAAGTGCTTTGCCTTTTTCTCCTTTTATAAGTCTCTGTACTCTGTTTTCCCCACCTTTGGAATTCATTTTGTGCGCAATATCCTGCTGTTTGCTTTAAATCTTTTTAGCAGGGTCTCTGAAATTTTATTATCTAATTCTAGTGTCCCAGGGTTCAGTTCTTCTTTAATCCTAAAACCCCTTTTTCTGGTCAAAATTATCAAGGATATACTGAACATTGTTTTTAAATTTTTTTCCCCGGGGATCTTTACTCCGTGCAACTTGTTATCTCTGTCCAGTCACAATTGTGTGCCCATTTACCCGTTTTTCTTTTACTGAGTTTCTAGTTTTACCTCACTTTTATTTCCTGTGAGGGTATCTTATCCCTAGTGATTTTCCTGGTGCGTAAATATGAAATAACGTAAGACCTGTGGTAATGACGCCTGACGAAAAAGTTTTCTCAGGCGGTTTTCAAAGCATGTGGTCAATTAGGGGGGGCTGAGAAATGTGTGTCCGGGTTGGTGTTTAATTAGTTTTTAGTGAACTATTTAAAAACCCAGAATTTGCTTTTTACCTTTTGCATAACCCCTTATTTTGCTGCTGAAAAAACAATATTGAAGTCGCCCAGTATTATTTCTGCAATTGTTTTCAATCCCCGGGCAATACCTGGAAAAGTCTTCTAAGAACTGGGGCCTGGGGGGGGGCGGTAACAGTTCCTATAAATGGATTTGGTCTTGGGGAAGTAGCCTTTAAAAACCCCCAAAAATTTCCAGTTTATTTTTTTTTAAATCAGGTCCCCGGGTTGTAAGCTAAGTCATTTCTAATGTAGGCAATACTCCACACCCTTTTTGTTTAAACTACTTTTTTTATGTAACTTTTTTATTTTGTCCTCGTCGTCAGTCCCTCGTATCATCCAAACCCGGATTCAGAGATGGGTTATAACTGCCCCCTAATTTTTTTTTAGCTAGAATCTTAATCTCTGCCCCAATTTAGGAAAAAAGTGATCTTGGTTTCATGATAAAGTGAAGGCCGTTTTCATAAAAATTATAATCATCAATATAGGCAATGGGGATTTTTATTAAAATTAGGTAAATCATTTTCACATTGCTAAAAGGAAAATTGCCCAAAATGCATTTGTTCACACAAAATAAATTCTGGCACGTTTTTATAATTTACATTTCACCTCACGCACCCACCCTTTACACTTTTACATAAGGTGTCTTTTTTTTTTTCATGGTACTTTAGTAATGTATGCACCTGTTTGGTAAGTGTTTGGGATAATAATGGCTGTTTGTCTCACATTGACCATGTATGCATTACAAATTGGGGTTAGGTTTTTCATTTTTACTACTAGACCGCCTTATAACCCTCATTTATCGTCTGTTTTTTCCTCTGCCAATTTTTTAAGGTCCTGGGGGTTAATTTGGATACACCACTTAAGGCGCTACAATAAGAGCGTGTCCACTGTTTTTGTTTGGGTATGCGGTGTTGCCAACCTTGCGGCGATAGTGACATTTACTTTTCTGGTAGGATGCAATGTTGGGGTTTTACGTCCCGGCCTTTTACTCCATTCACCTTTTCCAGCCCCCATGATGTTTTTTTTCTTATGGAATTGAAGAAAAAGATAAAAAAAAATTATGGCCCTGAAACCCCCCTAATATCTGCCATTTTTTACTCTTCTCTCTTTACTCATATACAATAATATTTATATCTCTTTTCCCGTCACCATTTCACTTAGTATCAGCTTTACAATCACCCTGAATTACTAAAATTTCTTTCTTTTAAAACCCCCCACGGGGGGTTTTTTGGTCGGTTGTTTACTGCCGATCGGTCTGCTACACCATTTCTAAAACACTAAGGGAAGTAAACGCCACCTGCAACCGACTTTCCTTTGGGTTTTCAGATATTTTTGGCGTTTTCTGCTATGATTCTCTCACTGTACACTGGTCAGCTGAATATAGGTCAGCGACTAAAACATTAACCTTGACTGTTTACCTATTCACTTCTTTCCCACGACTGGCACTGAGGGATAACCGTCCTATAACCCAGGAGTTTTGTACTGTTGATTTGACGATGTCTCCTGTGTTTCCCTCTCGTTAGCACTGGTACAGGTGATATGATGGTGGTACAGATATGATGCTACTGTCAACAAATGAACGTCAGTAAAGATGAGAATTTCACTTCGCTAGTTGTAAGTCTGGCAGTAACTGGTGTTTGGATGCCGGTCATCCATGTTTAAATGCTCAATTCTTTCCCTCGTTTAGCACTGAGGAAAAAAGTCCTACAGACCTGTCATTTCCTTGGAGTTTTGTTGATCAGGCAAGTATTGGTTTGGAAATAGTGTAGTTGATGAGTGGAACAGTCTTCCTAGTAGGATTATTGAAGCTATAACGTTGGGCAGTTTCAAATTTAGACTGGATAAATACATGAGTGAGAGGGGTTGGATATGAGAGGGACTTGCACAATGAGTAAATGGAATTATCAAAACTTATTTCTTGGGAAACATTGCAAATTGGGTTGGGCAAATATTTTGGGCAAATATTTTGTAGGCGAAACGTTGTGTATGTGTGTGTGTGTGTGTGTGTGTGTGTGTGTGTGTGTGTGTGTGTGTGTGTGTGTGTGTATTCACCTAATTATACTCACCTGGCCCGGCTCTTCACTGACCGCTACGAGGTCCTTCTCAATTTGCTTCCTGAGCTTTGTCATACCTCGTCTTAAAGCTACGTATGGTTCCTGCCTCCACTACATCACTTGCTAGGCTATTCCACTTGCTGACGACTCTGTGACTGAAGAAGTACTTCCTAACATCCCTGTGACTTGTCTTCAGCTTCCAATTGTGACTCCTTGTTTCTGTGTCCCCTCTCTGGAACATCCTGTCTCTGTCCACCTTGTCTATCCCACGCAGTATTTTGTATGCTGTTATCATGTCTTCTCTGACCCTCCTGTCCTCCAGTGTCATCAGTCCGATTTCCCCTCAAACCTTTCTTCGTAGGACATTACCCTGAGCCCCGGGAAAACTAGTCTTGTTTGCAAACCTTTGTACTTTCTCAAATTTCTTGAACGTGCTTGATCGGGTGTGAGTTCCAAACTGGTGCTGCATACTCCAGTATGGGCCTGACTTACAGTGTTCAGTGTCTTGAACGATTATTTACTAAGGTATCAGAACATTTTCTCAGGTTTGCTAGGCGCCCATATGCTGCTGCAGTTATCTGGTTGATGGGGTGCCTCTGGAGACGTGCTCGTTGTTATGGTGACTCCAAGATCTCTCTCCTTGAGTGAGGTTTGCAGCCTTTGGCCACCTAGCGTATACTCTGTCTGCGGTCTTCTTTGCCCTTCCCCACTCTTCATGACTTTGCATTTGGCAGAGTTGAATTCGAAAAGCCATGCCTGATCCTTATCCGATTTAATCCTTCTCATTAACTTAACATCATCTGCAAACAGGGACACTTCAGAGTCCATCCTTTCCATCATGTCATTCACATATATAAAAAATAGCACTGGTCCTAGGACTGACACCTGTGGGACCCTCATCACAGGCGCCCACTGTGATACCTAATCTCTTACCATGACTCGTTGTTGCCTCCCCGGTAGATGCCTGATAGAGCCTCGATATAGTTTAGCACCTTCATTGTCTTTGGCCCCCTCATTTGTTCTTGCTTTTTCTCCCTGTCTTTTCCCCGGGGCCCCCCTTGAGTCTGATAGAGGCCATCACATACGGTATAGCTCCTTTGCCTCGTACAGTCCCCCTCATCTGTGATGATGTAGCAGTTATTGATGTCGTGGCTGTACTGTCCTTTGGTTCTTTAGGATATTTCAGATTTTTTTAGTTCTTCTACTAAGCTCTGTATCTTAGTTTTTTGCTGCTGTAGTTTGTAGCTCCCATTTCCTGCTTTCTCAGCTATTTTTCTATTCCATTTCTTGCCGAGCTCTTCCAGCTTCCTCCCCCACCCCTCCTCCCTTTTCGTGAGCTCTGCCTTCCAGTTTTCTCTCCCAGGTTCATCCCTCGCAGATTCATCCACCATTCCCCGGGTTTTCTCCATCCGATGTTTGGTACCCCATTTTTCTTCCACAGAAGGGAAGAGCTTATGTGTTTTCAAGATTCCGTGAGTGGAGGTGGGTGTTTGTTGTAGGGAGAGGGGGATGGAGGCAGGGAGGGGGAGAGGATAGAGAGCAGGAGGGGGGCAGCAGCAGAGGAAGAGAGATGGGGTAAGGCTAGGTGGGGGTACAAGGGGGAGAGGGGGAAAGGGAAGTGCAGGAAAAGCAAAAAAGGGGGAAGGGAAGCAGGAGGATAAGGGAGGAGAGGAGTAGGAGGATAAGGGAGGAGGAGAAGGAAATGAAATGGTATAGGAGAGGAGTGTATGTGTGTGTGAGTGTGTGTGTGGGGTGTACTCACCCAGTTGTACTCACCTAGTTGAGGTTGCGGGGGTCGAGTCCGAGCTCCTGGCCCCCCCTCTTCACTGATCGCTACTAGGTCACTCTCCCCGAGCGTGAGCTTTATCATACCTCTGCTTAAAGCTATGTATGGATCCTGCCTCCCTACAAACGCTTCCCAAAAATATTCCACTTACTGACTACTCTGTGGCTGAAGAAATACTTCCTAACATCCCTGTGATTCATCTGTGTCTTTAGCTTCCAACTGTGTCCCTTGTTAAAAGTGTCCAATCTCTGGAACATCCTGTATTTGTCCACCTTGTCAATTCCTCTCAGTATTTTGTATGTCATTATCATGTCCCCCCTATCTCTCCTGTCCTCCAGTGTCGTCAGGTTGATTTCCCTTAACCTCTCCTCGTAGGACATTACCTCTTAGCTCTGGGACTAGTCTTGTTGCAAACCTTTGCACTTTCTCTAGTTTCTTCACGTGCTTGGTAGGGGTGGGTTCCAAACTGGTGCCGCATACTCCAATAAAGGGCCTAAATACACGGTGTACAGGGGCCTGAATGATTCCTTATTAAGATGTCGGAATTCTGTTCTGAGGTTTGCTAGGCGCCCATATGCTGCAGCAGTTATTTGGTTGATGTGCGCTTCAGGAGATTTTGCCTGGTGTTACACTCAACCCAAAATCTTTTTCCTTGAGTGAGGTTTTTAGTCTCTGACCCCCTAGACTGTACTCCGTCTGCGGCCTTCTTTCCCTTCCCCAATCTTCATGACTTTGCACTTGGTGGGATTGAAAATCCAGGAGCCAATTGCTGGACCAGGTCTGCAGCCTGTCCAGATCCCTTTGTAGTTCTGCCTGGTCTTTCGATCGAGGGGAATTCTTCTCATCAACTTCACGTCATCTGCAAACAGGGACACCTCAGAGTCTATTCCCTTCCGTCATGTCGTTCACAAATACCAGAAAACAGCACTGGTCCTAGAACTGACCCTGCGGGACCCCGCTGGTCACAGGTGCCCCCCTCTGACACCTCGCCACGTACCATGACTCGCCCGCTGTCTTCCTGACCCAAATATTCCCCGATCCCCTTGTATTTCCCTTTCCTGTTATCCCCGCTTGGTCCCCCCAGTTTTTTTCACCAAAACTCTTTTTGTGGAACTGTGTCAAAAAGGGCCCTTTTTGCAGTCCAAAAAATTTCAATCCCCCCCCCCAACCCCTCTTCTCTTGTCTTACTGCTTGTGTGTGTGTGTGGTGTGTGTGTGTGTGTGTGTGTGTGGTGTGTGTGTGTTTTATGTGTTTGTGTGTGTGTGTTTTGTTTTGTTGTGTGTGTGTGTGTGTGGCGTATTTTGGGGTGTGTGTGATGTGTGTGTGAGTGTGTGTGGAGTGCCCCTTTTGTGCGTGTGTGTGTGTGTGGTGTGTGGGGTGGGGTTGGGGTTGTGTGGGGGGTGGTTTTTGTTTGTGGGTGTGTTGGTGTTAAAAACAAAAAATGAAGCAAGTAAATAAAAATTTTGTCAATTCTCTTGGAAAACTTATTTTTGGAAAAACTGGCATTGGTGACCTAAATCAACAGTTCCCCATTTCTTCCTGACTTAAGCAAAAAGTTTTTAGTGGGTTTAAATTACAGAACAGTGCTCCCGTGGCCCCCTGGCTTTCAGTAACAGTGCTCATGCTTCCCGAAATTGCAGCAAAAGTGTCAGGGGCTTCCGGACTTACAGCAAAATGTTCAGGCTTCCCGACTTAAAGCAACAGTGCTCCCGTGCTTAAAGACTTACAGCAACAAATGCTCAGTGCTTTTCCCGACTTACAGCAAAGTGCTCAAATGCTTCCCCTTCTTATTCAAAAGTTTCTCAGTGCCCTTTTGACTTATTTTCAAAGTGCTCAGTGGGTTTTCCCGACTCCCGCAAAAAGTGTCAGTGCTTTCCCGACCCTTTCATCAACAGTGCTCAGTGCTTCCTTTTCTTTCAGCAACAGTGCCAGTGTTCCTGACTTTTTTCAACATTTCTCAGGGGCTTCCTGAAATTAAAAGCAAAAAGTGCTCATGCTTTTTGACTTAAGCAAAAAGTGCTAAATTTCTTCCTGACTTACAGTAACATTTTCTCAGTGCTTCCTGCTTAAAAGCAACAGTTTCTAAATGCTTTCTGCTTACAGTAACAGTGCTCTTGCTTCCCCCAAATTACAGCAAAAGTGTAAATGCTTCCTGACTTTTAAACAACAGTGGGGTCGGGGCTTGCTGACTTACAGCAACAGGCTCAGTGCTCCCCGACCTTTCATCAAAAAGTGCTCAGTGTTCCGACTTTAACAGCCCAGTGCTCTGTGCTTTTCCGACATTTCATCCAAAAGTGCTTAGTGCTTTTCCTTTAATTACAGCAACATGCTCAGTGCTTCCTGAAATTACAAAAAACAGTTTCCCCAGTCTTCCTGGGCTTACAAGCAACAGGGGGTCCCAAAGCTTTCCTAACCTTTCATCAACAGTGTCGTGCCCTTCCCGACTTACAGCACGTGCTCAGTGTTCCGAATTACAGTAACAGGCTCCCTGCTTCCTACTTCAGCAACAGGTCAGTGCTTTCCCGGCTTACAGCAACAGTGCTCAGTGCTTCCTGATTACAGCAACAGTGCCCCAGTGCTTCCTGACTTCCCGCAACAGTGGGTCAGGGGCTTCCGACTTTCAGCAAACGTGCCCCAGTGATTCCGGGTTACAACAACAGTGCTCAGTGCTTCCTGCTTACAGTAACAGTGCCCCAGGGGCTTCGTACTTTCAAACAAAAAAGTGCTCAAATGGCTTCCTACTTTCAGCAAAAAGTGGGTTAGTGTTCCTACTTTGGCAACGGGTTTTTCAGGGGCTTTCCGACTTTCAGTAACAGTGCCCCGTTTCTTCCTGACTTACAGCAACAGGGATCAGTCTTCCTGACTTTCAGAAAAGTGCCCCCAGGGGCTTCCCGACTTTCAGCAACATTGTTTATGATTCCTGACTTTCAACAACAGTTTCTCAGTGCTTCCTGACTTTACAGTAACCCGTGCTCAGTGTTCCTGACTTGCGCCCAAAAATGCCAGTGCTTCCGTTTTTGAACAAATTCTCATGCTTCCGACTTTCAGCAACAGTGTCATGCTTCCCGACCCTTTCAGCAACAATTTCCCCCAGTTTCTTCCTGACTTACAGGGAAAAAGGGGCAGTGGCCCTTCCCCGATTTCGGGAACAGTGACAGTGCTTCCTGACTTACAGCCCAAAGTGCTCAGGGGCTTTTTGACTTACGCAACAGTGCTCATGATTTTTCCCGACTTACAACAAAAAGTGCTCAGTGTTTCCCGACCCTTTCATTTAAAGTGCTCAGTGTTTTCCCGACTTTCCCGCAACGTGCCCCCGTGCTTCCTGACTTACAGCTTTACAGTGCTCAGTGCTTCCTGAAAATTCAGCAACAGGGCCCGTTTTTCCCGACTTACAGCAACATTTCTCAGTGCTTTTCCCGAAATTACAGCAACATTTCCAGGGCTTCCTGACTTACGGGAAAAAGTGCTCAGTGCTTTCCGGGGCTTAAAATCAAAAAGTGTTTTAGTGCTTCCTGACTTTACGGCAAAAGTGGTCAGTGCTTCCTGATGTTCAACAACAGGCTCCCGTGAGTCCTGACTTTTCAACAACATGTCAGTGCTTCGTGACTTTTGGTTTAAAATCTCAGTGGGTTTCTTGCCTTACAACAACTGTCTCAGTTTCTTCCCGACTTACGGCAAAATGTTCAGTGTTCCTGACCCTTTGGTTTAAATGCTCATTTTTTCCCCCGATTTCAACGTGCTCTGTTTCCCGATTAAAAGTTAAAAGTGGTCCCGGGGATTTCCCCGACCCTTTCAGCAACAGTGCCCCCGTGCTTTGGAAAAAAAAAAGTAACAGTGCTCGTGCTTTTCCCGGGCTTACATGAACCGTGTCGGGTTTGAAATTACAGGGAAACAGTGTTCAGTGCTTCTGACTTACAGTAACAGTGCTCAAGTGCTTCCTGACTTACGCAAAAGTGCTTTAGGCTTTCCCCGACTTACAAACAAAAAGTGCTCTGGTTTTCCCGACTTACAGTAAAATGCTCAGTGCTTCCTGACTTACATGAACAGTCTCAGTTTCCTGACTTTCATCAACCCGGTCTCAGGGGTTCCTGAAATCACAGCAACAGTGCTCGGGGGCTTCCTGACTTAAAGCAACAGTGTCATTTCTTCCTGAAATTACATCAACCCGTCTCCCGTGGCTTCCTTACTTTTCAGCAAAAGTTCAGTGCCCCCTTTCCCGACTTACAGCAAAAAGTTGGGTCAGGTGGGGGTTCCTGACTTACAGCAAAAAGTGGGTCCCCTGGATTTTGACCCTTTCCAACAAATGCTCAGGGGCTTCCTGACTTACAGCAATAGTGTCAGTGCTTCTGACTTACAGAAACGTGCTCAGTGCTTTTCCCGACTTTTCAGCAACAGTGTTTATTTTCTTCCTGACTTACAAACAGTGCCCCCGTTTCTTCCCGGGGGGGGGGGGGGCTTTTTCAGCAACATTGCCAGTGCTTCCTAATTACCGAACAGGCCCGGGCTTTCCCGACTTACCTTTAACAGTGCTCAGTGCTTCCGACTTTTCAACAACTTTGGGTCAGTGCTTCCCCGCTTTCAGCAACAGTGTTCCGTGCTTCCGACTTTCAGAACAAAAGTTTCTCCCGTGCTTTTCCCGACTTACAGCAAAAAGTGCTTAGTGCTTTTGATTACGAAAAGTGTTTAGTGCTTTTGTTTACTTTCAGCCCAAAAGTGCTAAATTTCTTCCTGACTTACAGAACATTTCCAGGGGTTTTTTGACTTCAGAAAAAAATGCTCAGTGCTTTCTACCCTTTCATCAAAAGTGCTCTTTCTTCCTGAATTACAGAAAACAGTGCTCTTTTCTTTCTGACTTACATCAAAAGTGTTCATGCTTCCCGAATTAAAGAAACAGTGCTCAGTGCTTCCGACTTACAGCAACCCTTTTAGGTTTCTTCCTGACTTAAAAGCAAAAAGTGCTCGTGTTCCCGAATTAAGAAACAAATGCTCAGGGCTTTCTGACTTTAAAATCAACAGTGCCAGTGCTTCCCGACTTTCAATTCCCCCAACAAATTTCTCAAATGCTTCCTGACTTACAGCAAAAGTGGGTCAGTGCTTCCCCCACTTTTCAGCAACAGTGGGTCAGTGCTTCCTGACTTACAGGGAAAAAATACTCAGTGCTTCCCCGACTTTCAAACAAAAGTTTCCCATGCTTCCTGACTTACAGTAACCCGTTTCCAGTGCTTCCTGCTTACAGTAAAATGTGCTCAATGCTTCCCGGGCTTTTCAGCAACAGGCTCAGTGCCCTTTCCCCGAATTTTCAGCAAACCCTGCTCAGGGCTTCCTGACTTACACAAAAATGCTCAGTGCTTTCCCGAATTTTCAACCCAAAAGTGGGTGTTTTTCCCCAATTACTTTTAACAGTGCCAGTGGGGTTCATGACTTACATAAACAGTCTCAGGGGCTTCCCCCGAAATTACATCAATGTGGGTCAGGCTTCCTTTACTTTTAAAACAACAGTTTCGCAGTGTTTTTCCCGAATTACGCAACAGTTCCCCCAATGCTTCCTGAATTGTATCAAAAAGTGGGTTTTGTGCCCTTCCCGACTTTCAACAACAGTGTTCAGTGTTTCCCCGGGCTAACATTAGCAGTGTCGTGCTTTCCCGACTTAGAAACAACATGGGTCCCCGTGCTTCCCTGACTTTTCGAACAGAGTCAGTGGGTTTTTTGAATTACAGTAAGAGTGCTCAGTGCTTCCTGACTTAAAAGCAAAAGCTCAGTGCTTCCTGCTAACAAACAAAAAGGCTCAGTGGTTCCCCGACCCTTTCGTTTACAGTGCTTGTGCTTTTTGACTTACAGCATCAGTGCTCAGTTTTCCTAAAACTTTCATGAACAGTGCTCAGTGTTCCTGACTTACGTCAAAATTGCATTTTTGCTTCCTGACTTAAATTTAAAAAGAGCTCAGTGCTTACTGACTTAAAACTGAAAAGTGCTCATGCTTTCTGACTTAAAGAAACGTGCTCATGTTTTTCCCGATCTTTTCCCTTTAACGTGCTCAGTGCTTCCCCGACTTAAAGTCAACATTGCTTAGTGCTTCCTGGGCTTTTCGCAACAGTGTCAGTCTTCCCGATTTACATCAACAGTGCTCGTGCTTTCCCGACTTACAGTAAAATGTCAGGGGCTTTCCCGGGCTTCGTCAAAATTGCTTTTGGTTCCTTACTTACAAACAAAAGGGCTCATGCTTCCCCGTTTACAGCAACATGGGTCATTTCTTCCTGACTTACATCAACCGTTTCTCAGTGCTTTCCCGATTTTAAAACCCAAAAAGTGCTCGTGCTTTTTGACTTAAAAGCAAAAAGTGTCAGGGGCTTTCCCGTCTTTCAGTAAAAGTTCAGTGCTTTCCCGACTTCATAAAAAGTGCTCCCGGCTTCCTGAAATTACAGGGAACAGTGGTCTTGCTTCCGACTTACATCAAACCCGTGGGTCAGTGGGTTCCGAAATTTCATCAAGAGTGCTCAGTGATTTTTTGACTTTTTAAAAAACAAAGGGTCATGCTTTTCCCGAAAATTTTAAAAGGAAAAAGTGAAACAGTGATTTTTCCTGATTAACATCCCAGTGTGAGTGGGTTCCCGACTTAAAGCAAACAGTGATCATGCTGCCCCCAATTACATCCCAAAATTTTCTCCCTGTTCCTGACTTACATCAACATTGCTCAATGCTTATTGTGGTGTCACTGTGTCATTGTGGTGTCACTGTGGTATCACTATGGTGTCACTGTACTGTCACTGTTGCTTCACTGTTTGTGAGTGTGGTGTCACTGTGGTCTTTTTGGTGTAATTGTGGTGTCATTGTTGTATCACTGTTCGTTATTGTGGTGTCACTGTGGTCTTTGTAGTGTCAGTGTTTCTCACTGTGGTGTAACTATCTGTTTCTGATTGTGATGTCACTGTTGTGTCACTGTTGCTGTTGTGTCACTGTCGCAGTTGTTTCACTGTGGTGTCACTATTTCCTACTATGGTGTCATTGTGGTGTCAATGTCCTGTCATTCTGTGTCACTGTAGTGTCACTGTTTGTCACTGTGGTGTTACTGGGGTGTCACTGTGTGTCATTGTGGTGTCAATATGTGTCACTGTGGTGTCACTGTGTCATAGTGTGTCACTCTGGTGTCACTGTATGTCACTTTGTATCACTGTATGTCACTGTGCTTCAGTGTGTTGTCACTCTGTTTGTCACTGTGATGTCATTGTTTGTCAGTGTTGTGTCACTGTTTGTAACTGTTATTTGCTGTTAGTCACCGTGGTCACTGTTTGTCAATGTGGTGCTACTGTCACTGTTTATCACTGTGTGTCACGATTGTGTCATTGTGGTGTCTCTGTTTATCACTGGGGCAAAAATACCACAGTGATACCACATGGTATCTCTGTGTGTCACTGTGGTGTCACTGTGGTGTCACTGTGGTGTCACTGTGGTGTCACTGTGGTGTCACAGTGTCACTGTGATGTCACTGTGTATCAGTGTGTCACTATGTGTCACTGTGGTGTCACTGGTATCACTGGGGTTTATCACTGTGTCATTGTAGTGTAACTATGTTTCACTGTGGTGTCACTGTGATATCACTGTATGTCACTGGTATCATTGTATGTCACAGGTGATATCACAATATGAAGTGGTTATTCTGCAAATATATATACATTTTATTTTAGGACAATGAAAAAACATTCACACAGTAGTCCAATCCTAGGCCATGCATTATTGCCTCAATTGTAAACGATATGAAGTTTTGAATAAGCCGCCACTATTATTATATAATAAACGTTTATCATGTTTTGTAATTGCCGATTCTCCAATATTTCGTTCATGACGTGAGGTGCAAGGGACAATGACTCTTGCTTCTGACCAATTTGCAGAGTTAATGCAGACTCTAATGCAGATGAAAATTGCATTTGATTCCTGCACAGTTTGTAAAGAATATCGATGTTGTGATATACAAACATCTAGAGTTTTGCTGGTCTGTCCCACGTAAGATAAGTTGGAACAATCGTAATAAATTCTGTAAATACCATCAACACAATGTTGAGAATTCTTTATCAAGATGCTTTTAACTGCCCGTGAATTCTTAAAGACTGCTTTTATGTTTAAGGGTATTCGGCAGGACAGATAAATTCTCATTGTATAGGACAGGGGTCGACAACCTTTTGGAAAGAGAGGGTCAGACAGCTATGCAGTCTCTCGGAGGCGGACCATCTTATCAAATGTAATACAATTTTTTTTTTCTCGAACTCAGGCCACTCTGTCCAGAAAGCTGACTTGGTCTGGAGGTTTAAATAAAAACATGGAATTTAATGTCATTTTATTTAAACAAGGTTCCTTACTGTATTGAATCAATAACAGAAAAACAACTACTAACACAATTAACAAAAAAAAAAAAAAATGAAAATTCCTTATTACAAACGAAATACAGTTAGAAATGGCAAATTATTAAATGAGAAACTTGTTCCTGCTTATTGTTCAGTAACTTCTCCACATCAGGTGAAATAGTTGTCGATGACAGGACCAAAACTTCATCCAGGTGGTCGTCACGCAAGCTTGTTCTTAAACCACTTTTAGTATATTTCATTTTCGAAAAAAGTTGTTCACAAGCATATGTACTTCCAAATATTGATATTATCATTTCCTAATTTCTTTATCGAGAAACTCTGGGCTACTCGCTCGATAAGCTCTCAGAAACGTAGTGAGAAAAAAACACTCTTTTTCACTCTAATCTCATGGTTGGAATAGTAGTGAATGTATGAACACACATTAGTGGCCTTCCTATATATTGTAAACTTGAGTTTTCTATCAGCCCGGTGTATTAACACATCTAGGAATGGAAGTTTAGATTCCACTTCTTTCTCTAAGGTGAAATGAATAGACGGGACCAAGGCTTTAAGTCTCGGCAAAAACGTATCCAGAGCCATGTCATTTGGCCAAAGACACAAGATATCATCTACAAATCTGAACCATTTACCTTTACAGGGCAAGATGTCTTTCAACAGCCTAGCGTCCAAAAACTCCATATGCAGATTACACAATAGGTAAGACAATGAACTTCTCATAACCATTCCCTGCCTTTGAGCGTAATTCCTTCAAACTCAATCTTGCAGTCAACTACACGCAACTTAATTAGTTTAGTAATGGTATTCTTATCGAAAGGTTTGGAGAACTCATCTAATTCTTCTTCAAGGTAAGAAATCAGATTGGGAACAGGCACTCGGGTGAACAGCGTAATGACATTAAAACTTCTAGTGTAAAATGTTTAGACATGGTTGCATTTTGCAACATGTCAATGAGATCAACACTGTTTTTTTATGTGGGCTTCAGAAATGTTTTTGAATAATGAAGTTAATATTTTTACCAACCATTTTGACAGGGCATATGTCGACGATCCTACAGAGCTAATAATAGGTCTCGCTGGAAAACCGGGCTTGTCGGCTTTAATCAACCCATACATATAAGGAAGTGTCGCCGACATAGTTGATAACTGTCTAATTAATTCCTCATTACCTCTAAGTAAGATTCTTAGTTGTTTATTAGCTACTGTTAACCTGGTCCAATGGGTTACTATTAAGGGGCACGTAAGTTTCCGTCTTCTAACAAAATCTTCATTTTCCCTCTGTAACCTACCTTGTATATTGCATTTGCTTTGTCTGCTTTCATGAGGTGAAGTCTAGGATCTTTCATTAATTCATGGTATAACTTTAACAAATCTTTGAGACAATTCGGCTCCACAAGTCTTAGTAAAGCCCCATATATCATGCCTTTAATGTGAACGTTTCGGGGGATAGGTCCCCTTGTTTTTCCTGATTACAAAAAGACTTGACAAGGTCAACATAATTAGTGTGCCCACTAGTAGGCGTGAAACTTAACCCAGCTCCTATGGCTGGCTGTTGATCACAGGTAAGTTCAACACTCGAAAGCTTAATAGCGAACTTCGTATTAGCGTGTTGGGATCAACCACTTTGGGCTATGTAGCATATAAACATTCAATTTTTCATTTCATTATTCTCAATCTCCTGTATATGTAATCTAATAGATAAATTTACCATTCGAGTGGTACCATATTGAAGAACTTTTGTTTCGCCTTTCTCGCTTCAATAAATAACATTTTTCTTTCGTGTTTTAGCAAATCAAAATTCTGAGTAATTACTAACCTGTGGAGTTGATCAAATGGGGTCAAAGGCAGATTAACCAACCTGTCCTGTAGAATCTGAGATATTTGTAACCTTTTCA
>NC_069423.1:1527585-1546578 GCF_026875155.1 Cherax quadricarinatus | reverse complement strand
AAAACCCAATTGCAACTAATCTCTTTCGTCCATCTTATTTCTCGCACTACGACTCTTAATTTAATATATTTTCAGAACCTTTCCCTTCTCTTGTTTCTTCCTGCGATTTCTGTTCCTCCCTATCCTGTACCCCCTTACACCTAAGCCTTTGGGTTTTCCTATGGTATCAATAACTCTTCCCTCATTTTGCCTATAAGGGTTTTCCTTAAAACTACACAAAGCTACATTCTAAAACATTGATTTTCCTGAAAACCCATACCCTATCTATTTTATTTTAAAGACCAAACGCTCCCTCATGCGTTGGCCAGTTCCCCCCCAAAAACCTAGAAAAATAAACCCCCCATCCTGGCATCATGTCTTTCTGCCTAGAAGAGGCCCAGTTGTCTATGAATGTTACTGCATTTTTTAGTGTTTTCCACCCGAAATTTTGACACCTTTGCCTGGAAAACCCATTCATTTCAACTCCTCTCCTGGAAAAAATGCCAATATCACGGGTTCCATCTTTTCCTAATTACCTCTATTGCGTCCTATACTCTAATCGGGTTTTCACCCCTACACCTGCCAACTCTTTCCCTCCCGCATGATGTTCGCCCAGAGGCTAAAAAAACCCCCCCCATCCCACCCCACCACTGTTGTTCCATCACCCCACTGTATTTTCACCTTAAACCCCAAAAATTGTTCTTCCCCATAATGGTCAAGTATAGTGTTCCCCCACCAGTGTTAATTGACAAAAATAGTAAGTTTATGAAATAATGCGGGTGGTGGTGGTGACGGGTAATAATGCAGGTGGTGGTGGTGAGGGGTAAAATCAGGTGTGTGGGGCTGAAGGAAATAAGTTTTGCAGGTGAAAGTTGCGGGGCCCAAATGTCCCTTATAATTCTTTTATTTATTGTAATAAGTTGTTTAATGGAGTGGAATTTTTTTTTAGTGTTCAATGATTTTATTAGATGAGGAAAATATATTACACAACTAGAAATTCAGCAAATTTAAAAAAAAATTGTTCAAAATAGGGAGGGAAATAGGAGAAACAAATAAAGGGGCAACAGGAAAGGCGGGCAAAGGGGTTTGTAATTTGTCTGACATAATAGTGGCTAAAGGAAATGATCTACGAAAATTTTTAATACAAGATAAGTAAGAAAAAAACATCTGGAAAGTTCCAGAATTAATGAAACGGCAGAATAAGGATGTTATGGATTGAAACAAAGGTAGCTGGGTGAGACATCATAGGTCAACACATGATCATACATGTTTTGGGGGGAAAACACACCAGGTAAGTTGGTAAAGTTGGCCAATTGAAATTACTCTTTTTGGGAGGTAGGTTGATTAGGTAAGGTTCGTCAGAAAAGGGCAAGGTTTCCTGACGCGGGTCTTTGTCAGATGCAACCCGCCGTTGGAGTTTTTGGTCATTTTGACCCAGGCCTTCTCTGGCTTACGGGCCCCCCTTGGAAAAAATATTAATGTTATAAACCCCTTTTCTTTTTTTTTTTGTGGGGCCGTTTGGATACTCAAGGTAAAAACTTTGGGGAGTAATATTTCTTTTCTCACTCAGATTAAATAATGAAATTAATAACGTCATTAGTAGACCAAAAGTACTTAAAAAAAAAAACATCTACAGGGGGGGGTTAAAAACTCGCGGTAGGGAGTCGAAAAAACTCCAGACTGTGTCATTACATTTGTTAGTCAAAGTATTTAAAAAAACTGTCAAGTCGTATAACTTCTTTTAATTAACAGAGCACAAAATCCCCCATTTTTCAAGCGAAAATTTTCATAATAAAAAACAGGAGCC
This sequence comes from Cherax quadricarinatus, assembly GCF_026875155.1. Taxonomy (NCBI): domain Eukaryota; kingdom Metazoa; phylum Arthropoda; class Malacostraca; order Decapoda; family Parastacidae; genus Cherax; species Cherax quadricarinatus. The sequence goes on along the minus strand of NC_069423.1, from coordinate 1,544,792 downwards.
ATAGCTCCAAATCCGGGGTTCTGGAGTTGTCGGGGAGCGAGACGGGGGGCTTTGAAGGAGGACATTGTCAGCAGTACAAGTGTTTTCCCCAGCCCCCAAAATACCTCAACATAGTAAGTACTTTTTTTTTTTTTTTGCCAAAAAGTTCTCCCCCGGTGGTGGTGGAAGGGTAATTCGAGAGAATGTTTTTTTCGAAATTCCGACACAAAATTTCTAACAGAGGGGGCACACGGTATTAAAAAGGAAGTAAAAAAAAAACAGATGCAAGTTTGACTAATTCAGTTGCAGTGAATTGTAAATAATTTAATACAAAAGAAGTTATCTAAATTTATTTTCTTATTAATAGAGGTAAAGTTAGGTCAATTATTTTTTTGTAAAAAACTCTTTAAAAACAGCTGCGTTTTTTTTGACGAGGGTTTACCGAGGACAATAAGTAAAATATACAAAGTAAAAAAAAAGTTAAGGAGGAAAATAATGGAAGATAATTTACAATTTTTAGGATGGTTTTGGGACGTGCCTTGAAAATGCTTTTTAACGGGATTTCAAGCACTGGGCAGATTGGGGTTCAATCTAAAGGTAGATGGTAAAACCCGTGAAAGTTTTATATGAAAGGATCAGTTTAGGTATTATAATGAGAAGAGGTTTTACATCAGGAAAACTTCATCATTCAAAAAGAAATCCTTAATAAAATGTCTAAGCCACATTTGTGTCACATTAACAGGAAAGGATGTTTGGGTTTTGGTTTAAATAAGGTTTTTGTCAAAAAATTTTTTTCCCTGACGGGGGTCTTAGTCAAATGTTGCCCGGGAAAGCAAAAGCTTTTGATTATCGACCGGGGCCCCTTCCCTTTTGGTTTTAAAAGGAAAGGGGGGGAGATAGAATTGATGAGGCGAAAAAAGGGTTTTTTTTTTCTATACCGGCAGGATGGTCGTCTCCTTCCCTGGACAATTCGGGAAACCGCCCCAGTGGGAGAGCCCAACGCGCGGGGGTCACACACTGCATGAGGAAAAAAAGAGGTCCCCAATTTGACGGGAAGGGCAACCCCCAAATTTTCCCATGAACCAAGAGCCTCGATCACTACCGCTTCCTTTTTTTTGCTAGAACCATTCAAATTTCCTGCAATGGCCTCGGGCAAGGGAGGGAAATAAAATCCTCACGGGAAATAAAATTCTTAAGAATTGCAACAGACAGCACCAGGGATGGGAAGATGTGTAAATGGGGAAAGGTTTTATTCGGGAAAAGATGATGGTAAATCAAATTTATTTGGGGGCAAAAGACCTTTTCGCCAGCTCAAGGTCTCCTCCCCCCCCTTTCAGGGGTTTGAGGAAAACTTTTCCCAGACTGTGCCTGGGGACCGCTGTAGTAGGTAAAATTTAACCTATACTAACAACACTCGCTGTTTTCTTCTTGCCCGATTTTCCCCAGTCCATTGCATGCTGTCCCCAATATTCTTCCTGGTTTCTTAGTTTTTGAACCCGTCCTTGTGTGGTACGTGTCGAAAGCCCTTTTTACAATCCAAAGGATGTTCCAAGATTAACACAGTAACAAGGGGACACAGTTGGAAGCGAAGACCAGATAAATCCGGGAGTTGGGGAAGTATTTCTTCAGCCACGAGTAGTCAGTAAGGGGAAAAATAGTTTGGGAAGCGATGTAGTGGAGGCAGGATCCATACGCTTTAAGCAGAGGTATGAAAAAGCTCAGGGCTCAGGGGATGATATAGCGATCAGTGAAGAGGCGGGGCCGGGAGCTGGGGACTGCCCCCCGCGACTCAATAGGTGAGTACCACCGCATTTCCCCTTTCCCCCCTCTCTGAGGACCAGGGAAAACGGCTTCTGGTCTCACCCTGTGGGTTCTAGTTCACTTGTCGATATTTTTTCCCAAAGGTTTATACCAACACTCATACTACATTAGCCTGCCATGTAGTTGAAAATTGTTGTTTAAAATAAGCTGGCACACCACTCTTTTGAAGTTTTTTTCATTTATCTTCATTATTATGTTTAATTTGCATCAAAAATTAATTATATCCTTTACTTATCACTGATTTTTTTTAAAAATACCTGTAGGCACATCAGCACTCCCCATGTTTTTAAAAGTTCTCACTGTTTTTTTAAATGGGTGTGTTACACTTTTTTGAAGTGTTTCTAAATTTTTCGCACTATTCTAAGTTTATAAATAACAATTTTTTGGACAAAATTTTTTAAACATCCGTAGATACACTTCACTGTCCTGTACTTGAAAATTGGTTCAAATTATTTAGTTTCTTAATGACTTCTAAATTGGAAAGTTTTTACTAATTTCAAGTTAAAAATATAAAAAATAATATAATAATTTTGAATAAAAGTGATGCTATTGGACCCTTCGGAATTTTTAAGGGGGGGGAGACAACAGCCAGGGAGTGCACCCCAGAAAAGCGCCATAATAAATTTTTTAATGTGGAACACGGGCCCTCCCTCAAATGTAACAGGAGCCCTTTGAAGGTCAGTTGGGGGTATTCGGCCTCAAACCTAAATAGAAATTGCTACACGTTTCCCCTGAAGAATTGGGGATATGTGGAAAACCCTTACAATTTGGTGCAAGGTGGAAAATAAAGGCCCATTCCCAAGGAGCACACTATCAAAGTGTGTTTCCCATAATGTACAGTAGTTTTTGTTGGCCATCATAAATTTAGGGGTTAGGGGGAAAGTTGGGTGGTTCCCTCAGCATTAAGATTTCCCGCGAAAAATGGTAAGTTAATGTTATAAAATTTATTTTTCAAAGATTGGTTAGGAAAAAACCCTTCCTTAGTCTCTGTAAAAATATTCCATTAACATTTTAAGATCATGTAAGTTTACATAATTTAGAATTTAAAAAACTATTGGTATTAATTTTAATACTGTAATTTTTAATTTGTTTTAAGTCTAGCTTTTTTTTTTTGAAGGGGGTAGCGAGTGTGTTTCGGGGGAGGGGACGTTTGGCGACCCATGTGACTAAGTCTCATTACCTACTCAGATTATTGCAGGAAAAAAGGCTACCTTTTATCTCCCGGCGGTACGGGGGGAGAGTGATCCCACACGACCAGCTGGTCGGCAAAAAATGACACTGACCAATTGCTTTCCTCAAATGAAGAATTCGGGTTGCTGTCAAATGCGTAGTTGAAGTCCTCCCATTGGTGCTTCTGAAAATGTCTTACATAGACTCTCACTATTATGTTCTTCTTATCATACATTCCATTTTGTGTCACTACCAAATTCCATCAATACCGATGGTATTCACTGTCGTTTTTATCCTTATTATTGTGGTCATAAATGGACCATATAATTTAATTGTATTCACATGAACTCACTGGGAGCCTGGCAACACAACTGCTCAGGAAAATTGACTATTTTTTTGTTTTTAAATCTTTCTTTCAAATTGTTCATTATTGACTTTTATAACTGCACTACAGCCATCACTGACCAGATATTTACCACATTTTTTTAGCACTGTTTAAGGTCACAACCTTGACCTGTTATTAATCACCCGTTTTTTGTGATCACTTTTTGTCAACACTGCGCCTGGCAGCGCTGGACGAGTCTGCTGTTTGCCCCTCACCTTCCAACCTTCCTTAAAAATAACCCACATAAAATTTTAATTTTAATTTTTTTTTTTGACGCCTTATACCGTTTTTCAGACTCTGGAAATTTATTATACTTTGTAAGGTATGTTCACTAACTTTATGGGCACAAGGACCGCTGACAATATCCTAGAACCAGCCCTAGAATGTTAATACTGGGTAGCACCGTTAAGGGATACTGCCTTGAATATGTGAGTATTACGAGTGCATATGGGCGTGATGAGTTAGTTTTCGAGTGTATGTGTGAGTTATGTTGTGTTGTGTGTGTGGTGTGTTGTGTGTGTGTGTGTGTGTTGTGTGGTGTGTGGTGTGTGTTGTGTATTAAGAGTGTACGTGTGGAGAAATTTTCTCCAGGGGGGGGTATCACAGCCCGTTCATCAGCCCCTTTCAGCCCCATTCAGCCCCTTTCCAACCCTGAGGGCCCAGCCTTCAGAAGGGACGAGCGTCATTGTTTACTTACTGCTAAAGTCAAGTAATAGATCCCAGAATGCATACCAAGTATGTGACTGGTCAAGCGACGACGCTCCTGCAGTCCAGTGTTTCAGAGTGTATTTTTAATAAAAAAGACATCCATCTCTTACCTTACAGACAATTAAGGAAGAATCCTGCTCCCATTTTATTTACCAGGTAAAAGATAGTGTACACAGAAGTGATACTTTGAGTGCTCAAAGAGATAACAATAAATCAAGCATTACACACTAAACGTAGTTTACTGTCAGAGTATCACAATGTTTTGATCCTCTTAGGACCGCCCTCAGCAATTACCATAAAGGTAAAATGCTTATGTATGAAGCCTGGAAGCTCAAAATTCTGGGATGAGAACTGCGTCTAGAAATGAGTCAAGCATGGAATGAAATAATCCAAGGAGTTTAAACAACTACATCAATTAAATTTCCCGACAAATAGGTAAGAGGGAAACAAGTACACACTACAGTGTTCTGTGATGCGATTCAACAGAGGTTTATGGCGCTGTAGCATGACATGAGTAATGCTGAAGGAAGTACTATATTACTTCAAAAGGCCAGGGGTACTAATCCCCTTGAAGGTCCAGAACATACCACAATTGGAACTGACCGCACTCATTAGGTACAGAAATAGCTGCTATCTCAACAAAGTACTTGACCATCTCACTATGAAAAAAAACGTGATCTGGAGTGATAATATGGAAGCCGTTCTCCAGTGGGAGTAAGATGTAATAAGAGTATTGGTCTATGTACGAACAGAGTAAGCAGAAATAAAAGAGATGCAGAGGAGATTATCTCTTTCCTTCCACGTCCTCTACCCAAGAGAATCCAGTTGACATGTTGTCACGTGTGTCCAATCAATAAATTTGTGGAAATAATAAATTAGGCTCCACGGACCGAACTGCTCTCTAATGAAAATACTGGTCTCAGCAAAAAGCTCACATTTTGCCCAGAAGAACAGTCTGCTTGAACACAGCAGAAATAATTGTGTAAATACGGCAGACTACACAGAAAGATCATTGATGGATCTAAATACTCATCTTTGGTAACTCTTAAGAGTTACAGCTCTTGTCTTTAAATTCATTAAAGGAATAAAACTGATTATGACTGTCTTGAACCCATTAAATACAGGTGAAACACAATACAAAAGGTGTTTTCTCTACAGAATATAAATTTCTGGAAACACAAATAAAAAAAAAAAAATCCCCCCCCCAAAGAAACCTGTTATGATTAATTCTTAAGACTTTATCCGACCAGAATAGATTATAAGAATGTCGAGGAAGAACATAATTCCTCACTACTAAAGAAGCATACAACCAATATTGATCCAAAGAATCATTGGCTAGACAAAACTGATTGTTCAAAACGCCCACATAAACGTGCTAACAAGTGGGTAGGCCTGACACACTTTGTCATATACGACAATCTTAACGGACACCTCAAGGTAGACAAAGTGTGAAAAACAAATAAGTGGAACTGTATTACTTGTCGTCACTATGATATGCAGTATGGTCATATCCAGGTCCACTCCAATCCCCTCTGAGAGAGTTTGTCATAATCACACCATTTGAGGTGACAGGTGTAAGATTAACACTTGACCAATAATTTTAACCAAACCGTTTGACAAAGTTCCAGAATCAAGGTGTACATCAGTTTGTTCACTTGTGCGACGACTAGTAGCATACATCTGAGAAGTAGCCACTGACATGTCTGCGAAAACGTTATCAAATTATTCAAAGATTTGCGTGTCCCAGACTGATGATTTCGACAATGCAACGAACTTTGTTGCTGTGCTGCTAATAAAGGCAAGATCTTTGATCAACCAAGAAGTCCAACAATGCAGAATCAACGCAGTTGTCGTTGGAGATACATTCCCGCTAAATCTCCAATGGCACGGCGGGATTTTAATGAAAAATGATCGGCATTGTAAAAACGTTGTTTAAGGAAGAAGAATCTGTACATTTGGTGACTGAAATAGAAAATAAAGATCAACAACAAGACCCTAACTTTATGTACCGTATGATCGGCCAAATTAGAAGTGTTAATCCCATCTCATTTACTCCATAGCAGAAGCTCGAACCTGTTCCTCCCCATGAATTCTAAAGAAAACAAGAGGGTATCCTGACTATTTCGAACCTGACAAACTCAGACGTAAAGACAAAACACCTTATAAAGTTTTTTTGAATGTTGGGAAAAATTTGGCGCGAAGACTATCTCACTCATAGAGAGAACACTTCTATGGAGCGGTGTTTCCTGAAAATCATAAGTCCTTACGAACTGGTGACTTAGTGATATTGACAATGAGGTCCCGGGTCCTCAATGGCCACTTGGAAAAATTGTGACCATATATCCTGATGCAACATGAAATCATCAGAAAACAGTTTGATGTTTTAAGGCAAAGGTGTACTGAAAAAGCGGACAATAAATAAACTAGTGCCTTAGCATTACACGTGTTAGAAAACAAAATTAGTGATTCTCCAGGAACGCACACAGACTAAAGTTGTTCAGAAAAGACAAGCACAGTGGTGGCGAGTGAGAAAATCTAATTAATGTTAAGTGATGAATAGTTTTCACTCTGCAGCGACCTTCGCCGCCGCCCCTCATGTGGAGAAAGTTTCACCAGGAGGGGGGTATCAGCCCCCCTTCAGCCCCTTTCAGCCCCTTCAGCCCTGATGGGGCCAGTCCTCTCAGAAGGGGCAAGCATCTTGTTTTACTGCTGCTACAAGCAAGTATTTGACCCAGATGCAGATCCAGTATGCGACTGATTCAAGGCGACGCACTTCTCCTTGCAGTCTCAGTGTTGTAAAGTGTATTTAATAAAAGACAGCCCATCTCTTACATTAGCAGGACAAATTAAGGAAAAACCTGCTCCCTCTTTTAATTACCATGGTAAAGATAGTGTACATTGTTGTCTATGCTTAAAGACAGCAAGAATCAAACATTCTGCTTTGCTTCATGGAGGAAGTGGCACGGAAGCAAAAAGTACTAGGTCAGCTTTTCCTCTTATGTCTATGCAGTGACGGTGGAGGACGCTGTGATTTCAGATTACTTTGACTCAACTGAGAGACACACTGACGCCAGGAAAACACCAAGACCACATGAACCGTGTCTGTTGAGTGTGAACAAAGTAGTCTCCAGCAAACACCAATAAACACTTACAGAGAAGTGAGATCAGCTTTCAGTGATAAGATTGGTGAATAAATAAAGATAAAAAATATTTGGAATAATAGTGGAACCAGTGTGCGTATTCCTAGACTATGGAGACGTGGACATCCAAGGACACATCTCAGCTCTAACAAGATCACCATACCTGTCGAAGGTGTGAGACACCATGAGCTCACCTACAAGAGTAATGGTGGGTTAACAGATAACCTTGTAGTATGTGCAGGTGACAGGCGCGCCGTGGAGAGTCTTGAGTCGCAAGGATTTGTAATCAACTCTATAAGTCGGGAACAGCAGTGAGGTGTGGACTTTTTGAGACGCAGCAGAGGAGCGACTGTACTTCAGTCAGGCCATACAGTGAATGAAATAATGCTGACTAACACCCCCTAGGGGTGATTTAGATATATCTTACAAAATATAATTCATTATCAGCCCATTGAGAAATGATTTTTGACAGCTTTCTCAATACCTCGTCCTGCAGAGATGAGCAGTCTTTCTAAACTAAGTTTTCCCTATATTAAACTATAACCTTAGCTGGTAAACCAATTTCCTCCCAACAGTACATGTGTGTGTAATTAGTTGTTGAGTGTATGTGAGTGTATGTGCGTGTGTTGTGTTGTAAAAGTGTGTGTGTGTGGTGTTTGTGTGTTTGTATTAAGAGTGTACATGTGTGTGTAATGAGTTAGTTAGTGATGTGTTGGTAAGTGTGTGTGTGGTGTGTGGGTGTTGTGGACTCACCTATTTGTTACCACCTATTTGTGTTGCAGGGGAAACGATCAGAGCTCCTGGCCCCCCTCCTTTGCTGATTGCTACTAGGGTCCTCTCCTCTCTCTTCACCTGCCCCTGAGCTTTATCATACCTCGCCTTAAAACTATGTATGGTACCTTCCTCCACCCTGGGAAGAAAACTTTCTAAAATCACTTTGATTCATCTGAGTCTTCAACTTCCAATTGTGACCCCTTGTTTCTGTGTCCCCTCTCTGGAACATCCCGTCTTTGTCCCACCTTGTCTATTCTGCGCAGTATTTTTATATGTCGTTATCGTGGTCTCCTCTGACCCCTCCTGTCCTCCAGTGTCTCATCATGTCCGATTTTCATTCACTCAAACATTCTTCGTAGGACAATCCCCGTAGCTCTGGGACTAGTCTTGTTGCAAACCTTTGCACTTTCTCTAACTTCTTGGCGTGCTTGACTAGGTGTGGATTCCAAACTGGTGCGCATACCCATATGGGCCCCCATGACGTAAATGGTAAACAAGTCTGAACGATTCCTTACTGAGGAATCCGGAACGCTATCCGTAGGTTTGCCAGGCGCCCGTATGCTGCTGGCTGTGGTAGGGTGTGTACTTCACCTAGTTGTAACTCACTAGTTGAGGTGCAGGAGTCGAGTCCAAGCTCCTGGGCCCGCCTCTTCACTGATCGCTACTAGGGTCACTCTCCCCTGAACCGTGACTTTATCATACCTCTGCATAAAGCTATGTATGGATCCCTGCCTCTACTATAACTCGCTTCCCAAACTATTCCAATTCCTGACCTACTATGTGGCTGAAGAAATACTTCCTAACATCCCTGTGCTTCAACTGTGTCTCCAACTTCCAACTGTGTCCCTTGTTGCTGTGTCCCATCTCGGGAACATCCTGCTTTGTCTACCTTGTCAATTCCTCTCAAATTTTGTATTTTCGTTTCATGTCCCCCTATCTCTCCTGTCCTCCAGTGTCGTCGGGTTTTGATTTCCCTTAACCTCTCCCCCTGGGGACATACCTTTTAGCTCTGGACTAGTCTTGTTGCAAACCTTTGCACTTTCTCTAGTTTCTTTACGTGCTTGGCTAGTGTGGGTTCCAAAACTGGTGCCGCATTACACGGTGTATAGGGTCCTGAACGATTCTTATTAAGATGTCGGAATGCTGTTCTGGGGTTGCTAGGCGCCCTATGCTGCAAGCCGTTATTTGGTTGATGGGGCGCTTCAGGAGATGTCCTGGTGTTTTTACTCACCCCAAGATTTTTTTCCCTTGAGTGAGGTTTGTAGTCTCTGGCCCCCCTAGACTGTACTCTGTCTGCAGTCTTATTTGCCCTTCCCCAATCTTTATGACTTTGCACTTGGTGGGATTGAACTCCAGGAGCCAATTGCTGGACCAGGTCTGCAGCCTGTCCAGATCCCTTTGTATTTCTGCCTGGTCTTCGATCAAATTGAATTATTCTCTCAACTTCACGTCATCTGCAAACAGGGACACCTCGGGGGCTATTCCTTCCGTCATTCGTTCACAAATACCAGAAACAGCACTGGTCCTAGGACGGACCCCTGTGGGACCCCGCTGGTCACAGGTGCCCACTCTGACGCCTCGCCACGTACCGTGACTCGCTGCTGTCTTCCTGACAAGTATTCCCTGATCAATTGTAGTGCCTTCCCTGTTATCCCTGCTTGGTCCTCCAGTTTTTGCACTAATCTCTTGTGTGGAACTGTGTCAAACGCCTCCTTGCAGTCCAAGAAAATGCAATCCACCCACCCCTCTCTCTTGTCTTACTGCTGTCACCATGTCATAGAACTCCAGTAGGTTTGCAGGTTTGTATGTGTGTGTGTGTGTATATATATGTGTACTCACTTAGTTGTGGTTGCAGGGGTCGATTCATAGCTCCTGGCCCCGCCTCTTCACTGGTCGCTACTGGGTCACTCTTCCTGCTCCATGCGCTTTATCATACCTATTCTTAAGGCTATGTAAGGATCCTGCCTCCACTACATCACTTCCCAGACTATTCCACTTCTTGACTGAAGAAATACTTCCTAATACCCCTGTGATTCAAATGAGTCTTCAACTTCCAACTGTGGCCCCTTGTTGCTGTGTCCCATCTCTGGAACATCTTGCCTCTGTCCATCTTGTTGATTCCTCTCAGTATTTGATGTGTCGTTATCATAGCCCCCCTATCACTTCTGTCTTCCAGTGTCGTCAAGTCGATTTCTCTTAGCCTCTCCTCGTAGGACATACCCCTTAGCTCCGGGTCTAGTCTTGTTGCAAACCTTTGCACTTTCTCTAGTTTCCTTACATGCTTGGCTAGGTGAGGGTTCCAAACTGGCGCTGCATACTCCAATATGGGCCTAACGTACACAGTGTACAGGGACCTGAATGACTCCTTATTTAGATGTCGGAATGCTGTTCTTAGGTTTGCCAGGCGCCCGTATGCTGCAGCAGTTATTTAGTTGATGTGCACCTCAGGAGATGTCCCCTATGTTATACTCACCCCAAGATCCTTTTCCTTGAGTGAGGTTTATAGGCACTGGTCATTTAGATTGTACTCCGTCTGTGGTCTTCTTTGCCCTTCCCCAATCTTCATGACTTTGCAATTGGTGCTCGACCAGGCCTGCAGCCTGTCTATATCCCCATGTAGTTGTGCCTGGTCCTCGTCCGATTGAATTTTTCTCATCAACCTCCCATCATCCGCAAACAGCGACACTTCGGAGTCTATTCCTTCCGTCATGTTGTTCACAAATACTAGAAACAGCACCGGTCCTAGGACTGATTCCTTTTTCATCAACCTCCCATCATCCGCAAACAGCGACACTTCGGAGTCTATTCCTTCCTTCATGTTGTTCACAAATACCGAAACAGCACCGGGCCTAGGACTGATTCCTGTGGCACCCCGCTCGTTACAGGCGGGCCCACTCTGACACCTCGCCACGTCCATGACTCGCTGTTGTCTTCCTGACAGGTATTCCCTGATCCATTGAAGTGCCTTCCCTGTTATTCCTGCCTGGTCCTCCAGCTTTTGCGCTAATCTCTTTTGTGGAACTGTGTCAAACGCCTTCTTACAGTCCAAAAAACAGCAGTCTACCCACCCCTCTCTCTCTCTCTCTCTCTCTCTCTCTCTCTCTCTTGTCTTACTGCCGTCACCCTGTCACAGATCTCCAGTAAGTTTGCGACACAGGATTTCCCGTCCCTGAAACCATGCTGGCTGTCGTTGATAAGCTCATTCCTTTCTAGGTGCTCCACTACTCTTTTCCTGATAATTTTCCCCATAACTTTGCATACTATTCACATCATTGACACTGGTCTGTAGTTTAATACTTCGTGTCTGTCTCTTTTTTTAAAAATTGGAACTACATTTGCTGTCTTCCATAATTCTGGCAGTCGCCCTGTTTCGACTGATGTGTTGAAGATAGTTGTTAGAGGTACATAAAGCGCCTCTGATCCCTCTCTCAGGACCCATGGAGAGATGTTATCCGGTCCCATCGCCTTGGAGGTATCTAGCTCGCTTAGCAGCCTCTTCACTTCTTCCTCGGTTTTATATATTATGTCCAACACTTGATGGTGGACCCCCACTTCTCCGCCTTTTTAGAGGCCCTTCTATCTCCTCTGTTAACACTTCTTTGAATCTCATGTTGAAGTCCTTATATATTTCGCGATCATTTTTTGGCCTCCCCTACCTTCCTCAGCCTGATTACCTGGTCCTTGATTGCGCGCGCGTTTGAGCGTGCAGAATAGCACCCAGGTGCAAATTCAAGTTAAAGTGGTCCGGGGCTGACCTGCCATGCAACACTCTCATTTAAACTGATTTTCACCAGGGCAACAATATCTACCACTTCGTGTTATGGCATAATGGCTTACTGCACAGGTGAACTGTTTAGGAAAACGGATGGTTTAAATGTCTGTTGCTGGGGCACTAGCGAATATTATACGTAGTAGACGAAGGATCGGACCTATAATTCTTGATAATATGAAGGAAGAAGAAGAAGGAAAAGGAAAAAGAAGGAAAAAGAAAAAAAGAAGGAGAAGAAGAAGAAGAAGAAGAAGAAGAGAGAAGAAGAAGAAGAAGAAGAAGAAGAAGAAGAAGAAGAAGAAGAAGAAGAAGAAGAAGAAAAGAAAAAGGGACGAAAGAAGAAAAAGAAGACAAAGAACGCTCTTTAGATAAACGTTATTCGAAAAGTTGAGTGCTTGAGATTTCTTAATACATGGGGGAGACTAAACACTTTAGGGTTAAAAAGCCCAGGTTAATGGGGCTATGGTTTGATCTAAGGAATGGGAAAAGGTTTTTCCATCCCTGAATGTAAAGATCTTCAAGAACACGAGGGGAAACCCATCTGTAAAAAAAAAAAGTAAAAATATTTACTTTTTGAAAGTTGGCGTTTCCCCCGAAAAGTCTGACTACTAATGCTACTGCTACTGTACACACTACTATCTGCTATATTCTACTATACTATACTATACTATACTATTACTGCTGCGCTGTGGCTTTTGCTGTGTGTACTATCTGTTACTTTTACTTACGACACCACTTATACTCTTACTTACTAAATTTTACGTTACTATGCTACTGTACCACTACTCTCTACTATAACTACACTACTTTACTCCACTACTGTGTACTTAACTTACCCCTTTTTTTACTACTACTCTATTATACACTACTACTAACTACTACTATACTATACTATACTCTTCTTACTGTGTGCTGCTGTACACAATTCTATAAAAATCTCTATTATATTTTAACTACTATGTACTACTATATACTACGTACTACTCTACTGGGATGCTTTTTCTACTGGGCAGTTATACTCTATTACTACTACTACCCTGTAATTAATACTATTTACTACGTCGTTTCTGTACTACTACTGTACTTCTCCATTACTACTGTTAATATACTGCTAATATACTCACTGCTTTTAGTACAACATTACTGCGCTGTGTTTGCTACACTACTAAACTACGACTGCTGCGCTGCTACTACTACTACACACTGTGCTGCTGCTGGGGGGCTGCTCTAATACTTCTACTACTTTAATAACTATATATACTACTACTATCTCTGGGTTTCTACTACTACTACTACTGCTCTGTGCTACAAATCTAACTACTATTACGCTGCGGCTGTGCGCTGCTGCTGCTGTGCTGTGCTGCTGCTGCTGCTGCCTGCTGCTGCTTAAATACTAAACTACTATACTATCTACTGTACTACAGCTGTTTCTATACTACTATACATACTACTGCTGCTGCGTTTGTTGCTACTATACTACTATACACTACTGCGCTGCTGTGCTGCGCTGCTGCTGCTATTATATTCTCTCTCTATGCTGCTGCTGGGTGCTGCTGCTGCTGTTGCTGTGCTACTACACTACTACTATACTATACTTACTACTGTGCTGCTGTTGTACTACTACTACTTGCTGCTGTGCGTGCTGTGTGTCTGCTGCTGCTGCCGTGCGCTTGCTGCTGCTGCTATACTGCTGCGCTGCTGTGTTGCTGTGCATACTGCTGCTACGCGCGCTGTATACTACTCTAATACTGTTGTGCTGTCTACCTTCTGCTGCTGCTGCTGCTGTGCTACTACTCTATATACTACTCTCTACTTCTACTAAACTATACTACTACTCTACTACACTATACTACTACTACTACTTCTACTACTATTACTACTACTGCTGTGCTACACGCTTTTGCTGCTGCTGCTGTACTATACTACTGGCTGCGCTGTGTTGCTATATAACTACTACTACAAATGCTGCTGCTGCGCTGCTATTACTTTACTACTACTACTACTACCGGCTGCTGCTGCTGTGTGCATTTTTCTGGCTGCTGCTGTTCTACTGTGGCTGCTGCTGCTACTAATTGCTACGCTTCTGCTTCTGCTGCTGTACACATACTGTTTTGCTACTACTACTATACTGCACTACTACTCTGGTATGCTATTCTATGGTGCAGTACTACTATTTTCTATTACTACTACCCACTGCTACTTTTAAAATTATTACTATGCTCTGTTAAAGCTACTACTACTGACTTTCCTATTACTACTGGAATACATGCTAATTTCTACTACCCCTGTTTTAGTACAATTACGCTGTGCTGTTGCTATATACTAATACTACTGCTATGCTGTGCTGTACTACTATATACTCAATGTCTTCGCGGGCCCGACCACGGTCGAGTGAGGTTGTGCGCTGCACCCCTCTGCTGTTCAGGCGAGCTACCTTCAGTTCGTCACAACCATTGAGAAGTGAGGACGTGCGCTGCTCATTTACCAACATGGCGCTGCAGAGCTACATGCGCATCAACACTGTTTGCGTTGAGTTGAACCCGTGGGGCTGTCACTGGAGCCACGATGGACTTGTTACTACCGGCGATTATCCGTGATACCTACGGTATCGAAAATGAAGAGATATGTGGGTAGCACTTAATGGGACGACACGGATCTTCGTTAAAATGACGTCAGCAAATGTTTATGAAGCAGTGGTGGGATAAGATCAAGAGACCATTATAGCCGTCAATTCAGCTGTATAGTACGCCCTACATGATGTATCACGACACTACACGTGGGTTAAAATAAGGAATGTGCCTTTTGAGGCGAATGAATTTGTTATAAAAGATGAACTACGTAATTATGGTACGGTTCATATGGCCTCTGCAGGTCGGTGGGCCGCTGGACCTTATGCTGGAATTTTTGGGGGGGGAAACATATTCAGCCCAAATGACCTTACGCCATCCCATACCGTCCTATATTAGTTGCAAGCATTTCGAATCAAGTATATGTAACATATGCGGGGCAACCGTCGTACGTGTCGGCTGTGTGGATCGTATAAACCACATGCGCACAGTGTGGTAAGCGTCGGGGGAATCTCCAAATATCGCAACAGCAACAACCGGAAGAGGTCGAGGAAGTTGAGGGACGAGAACAGTCTTATGCTCACCCGTCTCGACAACGGACATCTTGGAGTAAAAGAGGTAGAAAAAGCGCAGGGAAATGCTTTGGAGGATGCAAAACAGCGAGAAGAATTTCACCATCACTGGATTAAAAAAAGTATTTGAAGGACTCTGCCCACTATGGGGGACGAGGATGTAGCGGCGTCTTTAGTGAAGGCACTGGATGTATTGTTAGACGAGTCGATCGTCAACCGTGTGGAGGAACCAGGTGCAAATTTGGGATCGGTTTGAGCATCATGGTGAGGCGACGGATGAAAGCTTGAGTCTGGGGTGTCGAAATGGTATGATGGTAAATATAGCGAAGTGGAGGTGCATCATGATAGTACTAAAGAAATCCCAATGCAGGTGGGGGGTAGGACGCAAAAAGCGAACTGCGACCCCACCAGACTCAGACGACGTGCTTACTCCTGCCCAAAGGCCAGGGAAAAAGTCTTGGGCGGATGTACGGAGGAAAGGAACAATGAATCCACGAAACAAGAGTTTATCAAGGTGATTCCCAAAAAAGGGGAGAGGGAATAAGGTGTAAAATGTATAAGTAAAAAGTCTATACCTATAACCAAAGGAAATCCCATTAATTGACTTTAAGGTTTTGAAAATAAATATTAATGGTTTGAGATTGAGCGGAAGCGAAAGTGGTTTAATGAATTTTTGGTGCGTCTAGATGTGGTTTGTGGTATTTACCCAAGAACACAATTACAGAATTGGATATGAGTTAAATTAGAGGGTTACGATGTGTATATGGAATATGCGACGAGGTTAAAAGGAGGCGTCGCCATTCTGGTAAAGGAAAAAAAGCCGTTTGTAGTACGCCATAGTGAAAGGGGGAGGGGAGAGTGTTTTGGGTGGAGGGGTTTATGGGGTAAGTACATATAAGTTTTGTAGGTGTATATGGGCCGGCCGAGGGAGATGTACGATTTAAAAAAACTCATTTTATACAAGATGTATTAGTTATCATCTACGTATTTTTACCAAATGTAGCGATAATAGGGGGAGACTGGAATTGTGTAATACGACGAAAGATGTGGAGCCCTCGAGGAGCGGGTTGTTGCTTGGGTTCCTGGGAGATTTATTGACGAGTGTGGGTTTTAATGGATGTGTGTGGGGGGGGGTGGCAATGTGGAGCATACTTTCATTAGACGAGATTATGCGGCGAGATTAGATAGAATGTACGTGTCTAGTGCGGTTACAGTGCGGAGAGTGAGTGTGATAAATGTGGTTTTTTCGGATCATAGAGGAGTTGTAATGGATTTTAGATTTTGAGGGTGTGCCTAGAAGGGTCCGTCATTTTGGAATTAAATGTAAAGTTATTGAAGAGAGAGGAAAGTCGTTTGTCTTTTGGGCATTGTGGGAACGCCTTGTGGTTAAAAGCACTGAGATGTGGCTTTGGTTAATTGGTGGGAAACGATAGCCAAAAAGCGAATTAAGGAATTTTATATTAGTCAGGGGAGTGAGATATAATCAGTTACAGTATGGTTTCCAACGATATTTAGAGGGGCAGTTGCGCGACTGCTATGTACAAGCAAATGCTAATTATCCTGTTACAGAAATTGAACGAATTAAGGAGCAACTACGAAATTTACAAAACAAAAGGGTTTTGATGGGGAAAGGCTTAAGGGTGGAATCGAAGAGGTTTTGTGGGGGGGATCGGCCGTCGGCGTGTGTGTTGAGGAATCAACACAGACGTCGCAAAGCAAGGGAGTTAAGGGGTTGAATGTCCAGGTAGGTATGAAGGGGAAATAGAGTGAACAGGTGTTGACGACGAGGGAGGGTATGAGTGGGTATATTGATGCTTGGGTTAAATTGAAAACGCAAAGTGTTGGAATAAGTGAAATTGCATTGCAGTCAGTCGGTAGGTTTGTGCGTTGGAGCTGGAGGAGCATGATCGTTTGATGTTGGGGGGGGCCGATAACGGAGTGTGGGGACTTGGAGGCTTTATCTGGGGCGCAATTGGGTAAGGTGCCAGGAATAGATGGGTTGCCCGCGACTTTTATATTCAAAATTGGAACGTTTTAAAGGGTTTTTGGTACTTTTTATTCAATATCATGAAGCGGGATGGGGTTTTAGGGGAACAACAAAGGTTGGCTGTGGTCGTCCTAGTTCCAAAAGGGGCGAGCCATTAACGGTTTAAAGATTATCGTGCAATCTCGTTATTATGTGGGGACTATAAAATTTTTGGAAGGATTTTTGGGCCCAAAACAGAAAAAAAAAAGTCCTGGGCAAAGTGATTGACAAGGGACAATATGGGGTGCCGGGCAGGTCTATGTATGAAGGTCAGGGTTTATGATTAGAAGTTTTAT
>NC_069423.1:1470599-1522085 GCF_026875155.1 Cherax quadricarinatus | reverse complement strand
GTGCTTTAGTATTTGTAGTAGTAGTAGCATTAGTAGTTGAAATATAATAGTAGCATTTGTAGTAGAAGTTGTAGTAGCAGCAGCAGCAGTAGTAGTAGTAGTTGCACGAGTAGTAGTGGTATCAGTACTAGTAGCAGTAGTAGTAGCAGTAGTAGTGGCAGTAGCAGTAGCATTAGTAGTAGAAGTTGTAGTAGCAGCAGCAGCAGCAGCAGTAGTAGTAGTAGTAGTAGTAGTAGTAGTAGTAGTAGTAGTAGTAGTAGTAGTAGTATTGGTATAATAGTAGTAGTAGTAAAAGTAATGGTATAGTAGTAGCAGCAGCAGTAGTAGGATTTAATAGTAGTAGAAAGTGGTATAGTAGTAGTAGTAGTGGTACAGTAGTAGTAGTAATAGTAGAAGTAGTAGTAGTAGTAGTAGTAGTAGTAGTAGTAGTAGTAGTAGTAGTAGTAGTAGTAGTAGTGGTAGTCGTAGTAGTAGAAAGTAGTAGCAGTAGTAGTAGCAGCAGCAGCAACAGCAGCAGCAGCAGCAGTAGTAGTAGTAGTAGTAGTAGTAGTACTAGTAGTAGTAGTACTACTACTACTAGTAGTAGTAGTAGTAGTAGTAGTAGTAGTAGTAGTAGTAGCAGTAGTAGTAGTGGTAGTAGTAACAGTAGCATTAGTAGTAGCAGACTATTCAGGGGGAAACGCCAACATTCATAAATGTAATATATTTTTATTTTTTTTTTAGCAGAGGGGATTCCTCGGTGTTCTTGAAGATCTCTACATTCAGGGATGGGAACAACTCTTCCCCCTCCTTAGATCAAACCTGATATGCTCCCATTAACCTGGCGCTTTATAACCCTAAAGTGTTTAGT
The DNA here is from genome assembly GCF_026875155.1 of Cherax quadricarinatus. NCBI lineage: Eukaryota > Metazoa > Arthropoda > Malacostraca > Decapoda > Parastacidae > Cherax > Cherax quadricarinatus. Next base: position 1,521,235 of record NC_069423.1, on the reverse strand, counting down.
TCTCCTCATGTATTAAGATAATCTCAAGCACTCAACTTTTCGAATAACGTTCATCTAAAGAGCGTTCTTCGTCTTCTTCTTCTTCTTCTTCTTCTTCTTCTTCTTCTTCTTCTTCTTCTTCTTCTTCTTCTTCTTCTTCTTCTTCTTCTTCTTCTTCTTCTTCTTCTTCTTCTTCTTCTTCTTCTTCTTCTTCTTCTTCTTCTTCTTCTTCTTCTTCTTCTTCTTCTTCTTCTTCTTCTTCTTCTTTCTCTTCTTTTCTTTTTCCTTCTTTTTCCTTTTCCTTCTTCTTCTTCCTTCTTATTATCAAGAATTATAGGTCCGATCCTTCGTCTACTACGTATAATATTCGCTAGTGCCCCAGCAACAGACATTTAAACCATCCGTTTTCCTAAACAGTTCACCTGTGCAGTAAGCCATTATGCCATAACACGAAGTGGTAGATATTGTTGCCCTGGTGAAAATCAGTTTAAATGAGAGTGTTGCATGGCAGGTCAGCCCCGGACCACTCTAACTTGAATTTGCACCTGGGTGCTATTCTGCACGCTCAAACGCGCGCGCAATCAAGGACCAGGTAATCAGGCTGAGGAAGGTAGGGGAGGCCAAAAAATGATCGCGAAATATATAAGGACTTCAACATGAGATTCAAAGAAGTGTTAACAGAGGAGATAGAAGGTCCTCTAAAAAGGCGGAGAAGTGGGGGTCCACCATCAAGTGTTGGACATAATATATAAAACCAAGGAAGAAGTGAAGAGGCTGCTAAGCGAGCTAGATACCTCAAAGGCGATGGGACCGGATAACATCTCTCCATGGGTCCTGAGAGAGGGATCAGAGGCGCTTTGTGTACCTCTAACAACTATCTTCAACACATCAGTCGAAACAGGGCGACTGCCAGAATTATGGAAGACAGCAAATGTAGTTCCAATTTTTAAAAAAAGAGACAGACACGAAGTATTAAACTACAGACCAGTGTCAATGATGTGAATAGTATGCAAAGTTATGGGGAAAATTATCAGGAAAAGAGTAGTGGAGCACCTAGAAAGGATTGAGCTTATCAACGACAGCCAGCATGGTTTCAGGGACGGGAAATCCTGTGTCGCAAACTTACTGGAGATCTGTGACAGGGTGACAGCAGTAAGACAAGAGAGAGAGAGAGAGAGAGAGGTGGGTAGACTGCAGTTTTTTGGACTGTAAGAAGGCGTTTGACACAGTTCCACAAAAGAGATTAGTGCAAAAGCTGGAGGACCAGGCAGGAATAACAGGGAAGGCACTTCAATGGATCAGGGAATACCTGTCAGGAAGACAACAGCGAGTCATGGTACGTGGCGAGGTGTCAGAGTGGGCGCCTGTAACGAGCGGGGTGCCACAGGAATCAGTCCTAGGACCGGTGCTGTTTCTGGTATTTGTGAACAACATGAAGGAAGGAATAGACTCCGAAGTGTCGCCGTTTGCGGATGATGGGAGGTTGATGAAAAAGGAATCAGTCCTAGGACCGGTGCTGTTTCTAGTATTTGTGAACAACATGACGGAAGGAAAAGACTCCGAAGTGTCGCTGTTTGCGGATGATGGGAGGTTGATGAGAAAAATTCAATCGGACGAGGACCAGGCACAACTACATGGGGATATAGACAGGCTGCAGGCCTGGTCGAGCACCAATTGCAAAGTCATGAAGATTGGGGAAGGGCAAAGAAGACCACAGACGGAGTACAATCTAAATGACCAGAGCCTATAAACCTCACTCAAGGAAAAGGTTTTTCTTGGGGTGAGTATAACATGGGGGGACATCTCCTAGGTGCACATCAACAAAATTTAACGCTGAAAGCAAAAGGGGGCCCCGGGCAAACCCTAAGCCCCCAGCTTTCCGACATCAAATAAGGGGTCTTTTCAGGTCCCTGAAACCCCTGTGTACGTTAGGGCCCAAATTTTGGAGTATCCCACGCCATTTTGGGAAACCCCACCTAGCCAAGCTTTGTAAGAAACTAGAAAAAAGTGAAAAAGGTTTGCAACAAGACTAAAACCCGGGAGCTAAGGGGAAATGTCCTACGAGGAAAAGGCTAAGGGGAAATCGACTTGCCCGACACTGGAAGACAGAAGTATAGGGGGGCTATGAAAAACGAAAACATCAAATACTGAGGGGAAATCAACAAGATGGACAGGGGGCCAAGATGTTCCAGAGAGGGGCCCACAGCAACAAGGGGCCACATTTTGGAATTAAAAACTTTTTATGAATCACAGGGGTATTGGGAAAATTTTTTTCTTCACCCAAGAATGGAATATTTCGGGGAAGTGTGAAAGGGGGAGGCAGGATCCTTAAAAAACCTTAAGAATGGGGATAAATAAACGCAGGACCCAGGAAAGTGACCCAGTAGCGCCCCATAAAGAGGGGGGGGGCCAGGACCTATGACTCGCCCCCCCTGCAAACCACAACTAAGTGAGTACACAAATATATACACACAAAACACACATACAAACCTCCCAAACCTACTGGAGTTCTATACATGTGACAGCAGAAAACCCCCAAAGGAGGGGGGGTTTGGATTGCATTTTTTTGGGACTGCAAGGAGGCTTTTTGCCCACAGCCAAACACAAGAGATTAGGGGCAAAAACGGGGGGCCCCAAAGCGGGGATAACGGGGAAAGGGCACTACAATTGACCCGGGGAAATCCCTTGCCCCAGGAAGACAGCAGCGATTTCACGGTTACGTGGCGGGGGCTCGAGGGGGCACCTGTGCCCCAGGGGGGCCCCCCCGGGGGTCCGTCCTGGGGAACCAGTGCTGTTTCTGGTATTTGGGGAAACGACTTTGAGGGAAGGGAATACCCCCTCCGAGGTGCCCTGTTTGCAAAATGACTTTGAAGTTGATGAAAAAATTCTTTCCCGGATCGAAGACCAGCAGAACAAAAAGGGATCTGGACGGGCTGCAGACCGGGCCCCGAAATTTGGTCCGGGATTTTCAATCCCACCAAGTGAAAAGGGTCAAAAAGTTTGGGAAAAAGGGGCAAATAAACTGCAAAACCAGAGACAGTCTGGGGGGCCCCAAAACTAAAAACCCCACTCAAGGAAAAAGATTTTGGGGTGAAAATAACCCCCAGGAAATTTTTAAAAGGGCGCACATAAACCAAAAATAACGGTTTTGCAGCATTTTGGGCGCCAGCAAACCTCAAAACCCAGCTTTTCCCCGACATCTTAAAAAAGGAAAATCGTTAAAGGACCCAAATCCCACCGTGTATGGGGCACCAGTTTGGAACCCACACCTACCCAAAAGCACGTAAAAAAAACTAGAAAAAAGTGAAAAAGGTTTGCAAAAAAGACTAACCCCCGAGCAAAAAAGGAAAATTGTCCTAGGGAGGGGTTTAAAGGGAAATCAACCGGGACAAAAACGGGGGGACGGGAGAGATAGGGGGGAAAAAGTTTAACGACATAAAAAAAAATAGAGGGAAAATTGACAAGGTGACAAAAAAACAGATTTTCCCCAAGAGGGGACACAGCAAAAAGGGGACCAGTTGGAAGGGGGGAAGACACAGATGGAATCACGGGATGTTAGGAAAGAAATTTCTTCGCCACATAGTAGTCGGGAATTTGGGGAATATTTTTGGGAAGCGATGTTTTGGGCAGATCCATCCCATAGTTTTAAAAAGCAAGGTAAATAAAGCTAAACTTTTTCAGGGAAAATGCCCTATTTAGGGGATCATTTGAAGAGGCGGGCCGGGAAAGCTTGGACTCGACTCCTGAAAACCCTAACTAGGGGGATTAAAAACCAGGTGAAAACACACAAAACAGCTGCAGCAAAAAACGGGCCCCTTGGGCAAACCTAGGGATAGCGTTCCGTACCTCGAAAAGGTTTCGTTCAAGACTCTGTATACCTTTTACCCCCAGGCCCATACGGGAGTATAAAGAAACCATTTTGGGAATCCACACCAAAGTCAAAGGACGCCCCAAGAATTTTAAGAAAAAAAGTGAAAAGGGTTTGAAAACAAGACTAGCCCCAGAGCTAGGGGGTTTTTGTCCAACAAAAAAAGGTTGAGTGAAATCGGCCTATGAAAACTGGGACAGGGGGGTCAGGGGAAAAAACACAATAACGACATATAAAAAAACTGCCAGAATAGAAAAGGGGTGGAAAAAAAGGGAGGGGAAATTTTCCAGAGGGGGGAACCCCCAGAAACAAGGGGTCAAAATTTTGGAAGTTGAAGACTAAAGAATCAAAGGGGATTTTAAAAATTTTTTTCTTCGGGGAAAGGCGGGAAAACCAACATATTTTAAAAGGCGGGTAATGAAAAAAGGCCCCATGGGGCGGGGGAGGGGGAGAGGACCTAGTACCCAATCACAAAGGGGTGGGGCCGGGGGAGCTATAAACTCCCCCCCCCTGCAACCCCACAAATAGGGGGGAGTAAAAATGGGTGAGAAACACACAAAACCACACACACACACACAATAAAACACACATACACTCAACTAACTCATACACACACATACACTCTTAATACCACACAAAAAACACACACAAAACACACATACACACACACACAAAAAACGCACAACACACACATACACTCAACTAACTAATACACACACTTTAACTTTTTTGAAAAGGGTTTTCCCCCCCCAGCTAATTTTTATATTTTTAAAATATGGGGAAAAACTTAGCTTAGAAAAAACAGCTCATCCCGGGCAGCCGAGGTATTGAGAAGCGGGTCAAAAACCCATTTCTAAAATGGGCGGGAAGGGAATTATTTTTTTGTAAATTAAAAAAACCCCCCCCTGGGGGGTGTTATTGGTCAGCATTTTCATTCCCCTGATGGCTGATTTTTAACGTACTTTTTATGGTCTAAAAAGTCCACACCTCACTCCGCCCTTAAAAGGTTAAATTACAAATTTCCTTGCGACTCAAGAACTCCCGCAGCCCTTTCCATACTACAAAAATCTGAAACCCCCACCAAAACTCTTGTACGTGAGCAATTGGGTGTTTTTTCAAAACCTTCGACGGGTTTATGGGTGACTTAAATAGAAGCTGTTTGGGGCCCCTTGGGTTTCCCGCCTTCCCATAGCCCAAAGGAAATACGAAAACACGGGTTACACAATTTTCCCAAAAATTTTTATCTTTATTATTCCCCCAATCGTTTTTCACTAAAGCTGATAAAACATTTCTCTGTAGTTTTTAAATTGTTTTTTTTTGTAGACACTTTGTTCACACTAACAAAAGGGATCGTGTTCTTTTTTTTGGGTTTTTTCCCCCGGGCGCCCCAGTGTGACTCTCATTAGATAAAAAAGTAATCTGAAACACAGCGTCCCCCAAACCGCCCCACTGGCCCCTACACATAAAGGAAAAGCTCCCGTTTTTTTTTATTTTTGGGCCTTCCTTGCCACTTCCCCCCCATGAAGAAAAGGCAAAAAATTTTTTTGATTCTTGCTGCCCTTAAGCATAAAACAAAAATGTACACTATCTTTTCCATGGTAATTAAAATGGGAGCAGGATTTTTTCCCTTTAAATTTTCCTCTAATGTAAGAGAAAGGGCTGTCTTTTTTTAAAATACACTTTAAAAAACAATGGAAATGCAAGGAGAATTGGGCGCTTTATCAAAGTCGCATACGGATCTGGGATTTTGGGGTCAATTACTGCTGTAAACATAAACAAGATCTTGCCCCTTCTGATGGAAATTTGGGGCCCCCCAGGGGTGAAAAAAGGGCCCGAAAGGGGCTGAAGGGGGCTGATTAACCCCCCTCCTGGTGAAAATTTCTCCAAAACTTGGGGGGGGGCGAAGGGGTTCGCTGCAGGGGGAAAATAATTCAACACTTTAAAAATTAATTTTATTTTCTCACTCGCCACCACTGCTGCTTGTTCCTTTTTTTGAACAACTTTAGTCTGTGTGGTTTTCCCTTTAGAATCACTAATTTTTTTTTTTCCCAAAACTTTTAAAATTTTTAACGGCACTAGTTTTTTTTTTATTGCCCCCCTTTTAAAACAGTAAAAAAAACCTTTGCCTTAAAACAAACAACTGTTCTTATGAAATTTTATTTGCATCCCGGGTAAAAAGGTCACAATTTTTCCAAGTGGCCCCTTGGGACCTTTTGGACCAAACCCTTTTCCCAAAAAACCCTATTCACCATTCGTAAGGACTTATGATTTTTAGGAAAAAACCCGCTTTCCCTAGAAGTGTTCTCTCAATGAGTGAGATAGCCCCTTTTCGGGCCCCAAATTTTTTTCCCCAACATTCAATAACTTTTTTAAGGTGTTTGAATTTTAAATCTGAGTTGCTCAGGGTTTGAAATAAAGGGAGGGTCCTCTAAAGATTTCTTTAAAATTCAAAGGGAAAGGAAAAGGTTCGAGCCTTTTTGCCATGGAGTAAATGAGATGGACTAAACTTCTAAAAATTGGGCCCCCGATCATCGTTTAAAATAAGTTTAAAAAGGGCCCGTTGTGACTCTTTAATTTTTATTTTTAGGGCACAACTGTACAAATTCTTTCCCCTTTCCCTTAAAAAACTTTTAAAACCAAAAGCCCATCATTTTTTTTTCATAAAAATCCCCCCCGTGCCATGGAGATTTAGGGGGAATTTAAACTCCAACGACAACTGCGTTGATTCAGCATCTGTTGTACTTCTGGTTGATTTAAAGATCCCTTTCTTATTTTAAAGGGAGCACCAGCAACAAAGTTTTGTTGCATGTCTGAAAAACATCATCTGGGACAAAAGCAAAAAACTTCTAAAATTTGAAAAAGGTTTTTAAACAGACATGTTTAGTTGGGTACCCCTTTTAAAATGGGACCCGCTCTAGTCGTACACAAGTGAAAAAAACAAAATGTACAAACCCTTTAAACTGGACTTTTTCCCAAATGTTTTGGGGTTTAAAAATTTTTGGTCCAAGGGGTAATTCCCCCTACAAACCGTTCCCCCCCCCCCCTCAAAGGAGTGATATGACAAACTTTTTTCAGAGGGATAAGGGGGTGGAACCCCGGGGTTTCTGACATAAATCGCATATCATAGTGAGGACCAATTTAAAACGCCCTTATTTGTTTTTTTTTACACCCTTTTTTTTTCTAAACCCTTTTGGGATCCAAAGATTGTCGTAAAATGACAAAGTTGTCCCGCTACCCCCCCCAGGGAGCCAAAGTTTACTGTGGGGGTTTTGGGAAAAATCAGTTTTTTTTTTAGCCAATTTATTCTTTGGGGGTCAATATGGATTAGGCTTTTTTTAGGGATGGGAAAAATTTTTTAATTCTTTCCCCGACAACTTATTTAAACAAATTTTGAGTCCCAGATAAAGTCCTAAAGGGAATTTAAACATTTAAAAAGGGTTTTTTTGGGGGAAATTTTTTTTGGGTTTTCCCCGAAAAATTTAAAATTCTGTTTAAAAAAACAAACCTTTTCCCGTAATTTGTTTCACCCCCCGTATTTAAAGGGTTTTAAGACATTCATAAACAGGTTTTATTTCCCCTTTTTGAATTTTAAAAAAACAAGAGCGTAACTCTTTTAAGGGGTTTTCCCAAAAAATGGTAATTTTGATCCCCAATGATCTTTTCGTTGTTCTGCAGTATTTACACAACTTTTTTTTGCTGTGGGTTTAAGCAGACTGTTTTTTTTCTGGCATAAAAGTGAAACTTTTTGCCCGGGGACCAAATTAATTTTTTTTATTAGGGGAGCCAGTTCGGTCCGTGGAGCCATAATTTATTATCCACAAATTTATTGATGGGACAACCACGTTACAACCCGTCAACCCGGGTTTCCCCCGGGTTTAAAACGTGGAGGAAAGAGATAAACCCCCTGCACCCCTTTTTAAATTCCCCCCACTTTTTTTCTGTACAAAGACCCAAATTTTCTCTTTTTATTTTTCTTTAAACCCCTGGAGAAACCCCTTTATTAACACTCCAGATCACGGGTTTTTTTTCAAAAGTGAGATGGTCAAGGAAATTTTTTTAAAATAGACACTAATTTTGTACCTACATGAGTGCTGTCAGTTCCCAAATTTTGGGACTGTTCTGACCTTAAGGGTGCCTTTCCCCCTGGCCTTTGAAGTAAAATTTTTGTACTTCCTTTTAAACATTTTTCTCAAGTAAGCTACAGCCCATAAAAAACCCCCGTTGACGCAAACCAAAAGAACACCCTGGAAATTTTGTACTTGTTTTCCCTCTTGACCTTTTGGCTGGGAAATTTAAAATTTTATGAAGTTTTTTAAAATCCTTTGATATTTTTATTCCATGCTTGACCCCCATTTTTTAAAGGCAAGTTTCCCCCAACCCCCCAATTTTTTAGCTCCATGCATCTTACATAAGCTTTTTTTTTATTAAAATTTTTTAAAAATTAATTTTAAAATTTTTATTTAAAAAAATTTTTAAAAAAAAATTTTAAAAATTTTTTTGTTTAAAATAAAATTTTTAAAAAAAATAATTTTTTTTTTAATTTTTAAATTTTAATAAAATAAATTTTTTTTAAAAAAAAAAGTTTTTAAATAAAATTTATGTTTTTATTTTAAAAAATTAAAAAAATAAAAAATTTTAAATTAAATTAATATTATAAATTTTTTAAAAAAGGTTTTAAAAAAATTTTTTTTAAAATTATTAAAAAAAATTAAAAAAATATTATTTTTTTAAAAAAATTTTTAATTTTAAATTTAATTTTAAAAAAAATAAAAAAACCCCAAAAAAAAAAAAAAAACAAAAAAAAAAAAATTAAATAAAATAATTTTTAATTAAAAAACTTTAAAATTTAAAAAAATATTAAAAATTTTTAATTTAAAAAATTTAAAAATTTAAAAATTTTAATTTTTAAAAAAAAAAAAAGGAAAAAATTTAAATATAAAAATATTTAAAAAATTTTAAAAAGTTAAATTTAATTTAAAAAAAAAAAAAATTTTTTAAAATTTAAAAAATTAAATTTTTAACCAAAAAACAACAGCCCAAAAAACCCCCCCCCCCAAAAAGAAAGGGAAAAAAAGGTAAAATTAACCCCCCCCCCCCAAATAAACCAACCCCCAAAAAAAAAAAAACCCCAAACCAACGAAAATCCAAAAAACAATTTAAAAAAAATAAAAAAAAAAAGCTTTTTTTTCCCCCCCCCTTTTCCCCCAATATTGTGAAAAAATTTAAAATTTTTCGGCCAGGGACCCCCCCAAAATAAAAAAATTTAAAAAAAACCCCTAAGAAAGGAGGGGGAAATTTGATTAAAAAAACATAATATAAATTTTTGCAACCCAAAACCACCCAAAAAGGGGCCCTCCCATTAACCAATTTTTTTTTAACAAGGGAAAAAATCGGTATTCCATTTTGGCCCCGCCCGGTTGGGGACATTCTTCCCCCCTAGGTGGAAAGGGGCTGAAGGGGCTGAAAGGGGCTGAAACGGGGCTGTGATACCCCCTCCTGGAGAAAATTTTCTCACACGTACAACTCTTAATACACACACCACACACACACCACACAACACACCACCCACACACAACACACCACACACACACACACAACAACCATCACACATACACTCAACTAACTCATACACGCACATATACACTCTTAATACACACATATTCAAGGCAGTATCCCTTAACGGTGCTCCCAGTATTAACATTCTAGTGGCGGTTCTAGGATATTGTCAGCGGTCATTGTGCCCCATAAAGTTAGTGAACATACCTACAAAAGTATAATAAATTTCCAGAGTCTGAAAACTGTTATAAGGTCAAAAAAAAAAAATTAAAATTAAAATTTTAATGTGGGTATTTTTACTGGAAGGTGAGTGAGGGGCAACAGCAGCCTGTCAGCGCTGCCAGGCGGCAGTGTTGACAAAAAGTGATCACAACAAACGGATATTAATAACAGGTCAAGGTTGTGACCTTAATCAGTAAAAAGTGTAAATATCTGGTCAGTGATGGCTGTAGTGCAGTTATAAAGTCAATAATGAACAATTTTGAAAAGAAAGATGAAAACAAAAAATAGTCAATTTTCCTGCAGTTGGTGTTGCCAGGAGTGAGTTGTGAATACAATTAATATTATATGGTCCATTTATGACCACAATAATAAGGAAAAAAACGTGTGAATACCATCGTATTGATGGAATTTGGTTAGTGACAAAAATGGAATGTATGATAAGAAGAACATAATATGATAGTTTATCGTAAGACATTTTCAGAAGCCCCCCAATAGGAGGACTTCAACTACGCATTTGAAAAGCAATGCCGAATTCCATCAGTATGAGGAAAGCAATCTGGTCAGTGTCTATTTTTTGTCTCGACCACTGGTCGTGTGGGATCACTCTCTCCCCCCCGCGTTGACCGCCAGGAGATAAAATACGGGTAGCCTTTATTTCCTGCAAGTAATCTGAGTGAGGTAAGTGAGACTTTGTCACAGTAGGGCGCCGAAAATGCACCTCCTTCGAAACACCTCGCAACCCCCTTTACAAAAAAAAAAAACTAGATTAACATCAAATTAATAAATTTACAGTATTAAAAACTTTTAAAAAACCAATAGTTTTTAAATTCTTTAAAATTTTATGGAATTTTTACATGATCTTGGGAAAGGGTTTTAAGGGGAATTTTTTTTACAGAGACAAAGGAAGGGTTTTTCCCCCTCCTAACCAAATCATTAGAACAAAAAATTTTACTAAAAAACACATTAATTTAAACCCCATTTTTTCGCGGGAAAAAAAAAGAACTTTAATGCTGATGGAACCACCCAAAACATTACCCTAACACCAAGAATTTATGAGGGCCCCCCCAATGAAAAAACTACTGTAAAATTAAAGGGGGTAAGCATCATTTTGTTTAAGGGTTTGTGCTTTTTTTGGGGAATTTGGTCCCCCTTTAAATTTTTTTTTTTCCCCATCCTTGCAAACCGAATTGTAATTTTTTTCCCCCCAAAATTTCCCCCCAATTTTTTCCAGCAGGAACTGTCAGAAATTTTTTTCTAAATTACGGATTGAGGCCGATATAAAACCAACTGACCTTCAAGGGATTTTCCCTGATTAAAAGGGTGCGGGCCCAGGCCAGTTTTTCCCAAAACTTTAAAATTCATTAGGGGCGTTTTTTCCGGGGGTGTCACTCCCCTGGCTGTTCTGTCTCCCCCCTCACTTAAAATTTTCTCGAAGGGCCCAAAATTTGGGCATCACTTTTTATTTTTTAAAATTATTAAAATTATTTATTTAAAATTTTCTACCCCTTTTGGGATAATTATGAAAAAAATTTTCCCCACATTTAGAAAGCCCATTAAAAGATAACTAAAAAATTTAGAAAACCAATTTTCAATTTAACAGGGAAAACAGTGATTAGTGTATTTTTAGGGGATGCTAATAATTGGGGTCCAAAATAATTTTTAATTATATATATTTAAAGGAATAGGGGCGAAAAAATTTTAGAAACACTTCAAAAAAGTGTAAAAGCACCCTATTTAAAAAAAAACAGGGGACGAATTTTTAAAAACTTTGGGCGTGCGAGTTTTGCCTACAGGTTTTTTAAAAAAAAATTCCAAGTGCAAAAGAAAGGGATTTAATTATTGTTAAACAAATTAATCAGTAATAAATTTGAGAGATAAATAAAATAAACTTCAAAAGAGGGTTAGCCCTAGCTTATTATAAACAAAATTAATTTTCAACTACATGGGCAGTGCTAAGTGTAGTATGAGTTTGGTAAAAAAAACCTTTGGGTAATAAAATCAAAAGTAAAACTAGAAAACCCCCCACAGGCGGTGAGGACCAGATAGAAACGTTTCCAGGGGTTTCCTCAGAGGGGGAAAAAGGGGAACTCCCGTGTGTGTACCACCTATTTTGAGGTCGCGGGGGGTCGAGCCCCGGGCCCCTTTGCCCCGCCTCTTTAAACTGATCGCTACTAGGACCCAATCTCCCCCCCTAAAGCCGTGAGTTTTTAATAAATACCTCGGGTTTAAAGTTTATGTATGGATCCTGGCCCCCACTACAACCCCTTCCCAAAACCAAATTCCCCCTTTTTACTAAACTATTTCCTGGGGCTGAAAAAATATTTCCTTCCTAACATCCCTGTGATTTATCTGTGTTTTCCCATTTTCCCAAACTGGCCCCTTTTTTGGTTACTTTTGCCCTAATCCTTTTAAAACTTTCCTTGGTTTGAAGAAGGCTTTCGACACAGTACCACAAAAAAGAGACGGGTTTCGAAAACTAAAAAAACGGGCAAAAATTTTGGGAAAAGAAACTGCAAGGGACTGGGGAAAATATCGGGAAAGAAAAAAAAACGGGCGAGTGTTTTTTAAAGGGTGATGGGGGTGTCGGGATTACTCACTACCCAGCGTCCCCCCCAAAGGAAACCCAGCCCTGGGAAAAAGGTTTTCCCCCGGGGGGAACCCTGAAAGGGGGGGGAGGTAGACCTTGATGCTGGCAAAAAGGGTCCCCTTGCCCCCAAAGGGAAATTTTTGATTTAAACCATCTCTTTTCCCCCGAATAAAAATTTTTCCCACTTACACATTTTTTCCCACCCCCTTAGGGCTTTTCTGTTGAAATTTTTTTTAAAAGAATTTAAAAATCCCTGTGAGGAAATTAGTTTCCCCCCCCTCCCCCCCTTTGTTTTTGTTCCCGGGGCCTTTGGCGGGGAAATTGAATGGTTCTATCCAAAAAAAAAGGGAAAAGCGGTAGTGATCGGGGCCTTGGTTCCATGGAATTGGGGGTTTTGCCTTCCCGTCAACCCTGGGTCCCCCTCTTTTTTTCCTAAATTCAGTTGTAAACCCCAGCGCTTTGGGTCCCCCTCCCCCACTAGGGCCCCCGGTTCCGGGAATTGTCCAGGGAAGGGAGACAAAAACCAAACCTTCCCCGGAAATTAAAGTAAAAAAAAAAACCCTTTTTTTTTTTTTTTTTCGCCTGCACCAATGCTACCCCCGCCCCCCCTTTCCTTTTCCCTTTAAAAACCCAAGGGAAAGGGGGCCCTCGTCAGTTTAATCAAAAGCTTTAGCTGCCCGGTCAACTTTTTACAAAAGCCCCCACGCAGGAAATACTTTGTTCTGACAAACCTTATTTTAAACCTAACCTAAACATCCTTGCCTGTTAATGTGACAAAAATTGGGGGTTTTATAAATTTTATTAAAGGATTTCCCCTTTTTTAGAACGGATGAATTTTCCTGATGAAAAAAACCTTTTTCCCTTTTTAAAATCCCAAATTAAACTGTAAACCGTGTCAAAAATTAACATACTTACACGGGGAAAAAAATACCACTCTACCTTTTAAAATTCCCAACCCCAAAAACCGGGCCCAGTGCTTGAAATTTTAACCTTTAAAAAAAACATTTTCAAGGCACGTCCCCCACACACCCTTTAAAAATTGGGTGTTTTACCTTCCATTTTTTAATCCCCCCTTAAAATTTCTTTTTTACATTGTATATTTTTAAACCTTTATTGAACCTGGGTGTAAACCCCTTCGTAAAATAAATGGGCAGCGGGTTTTAAAAAAAAGAGTATTTTCCCAACCAAAAAAAATTTGCAACCAAACTTTAACTTCTTTTAAAAAAGAAAAAAAATTTTTAGAAAAACCCTTCTGTTGTTTTAAAAATTAATTTACAATTCACGCAACTAAATTTTAGGGTCGAAACTTGCATCGTTTTGTTTTTTACTTCCCTTTGTTAATACCTTTGTGCCCCCCCTCTGTTAGAAATTTTGTTGGGAATTTTTCGACAAGAACATTCTCTTTTTTTGCCTTCCACCACACAAAACTGGGGAAAAACCTCTGCACAAAAAAAAAAAGAAATTTATTTTATGTTGAGGTATTTTTGGAGGCATGGGGAAAACATTTTTGTACGGGTTTGACAAGTCCCCCTTCAATCCCCCACCGTCTCACCCCCCGACTAATTTCCAGCCCCCTGGTTTAGGAGCGTAGGGGCTCCTGTATTTTTTTTTAAAAAAAATTTAACGCTTAAAAAATTTGGGCTATTTTAGTGCTCTGTATAATTATAAAAAAAGTTTAAAACGAGCTTGACATTTTTTTTAAATACTTTTACTAAAAGAAATCGTAATGGGCAAAAGTCTGGGGTTTTGGGGACTTTTTTCCCCGAACCCCCGAGTTTTTTAAAACCCCACCTGTAGTAAAAGTTTTTTTTTTAAAAAATCTTTTTGGGCTACTAAGTGACGAAATTTTTAATTTTTATTATTTAATCTGAGGGGAGAAAAGAACATATATTTTCTCAAACCAAAACTATTACCCCTTTTTATCCCCAAAGGGCGCCCACAAAAAAAAAAAAAAAGAAAAAAGGTTTTTAACTATGAAAAAATTTTTTTCCCGGGGGGGACCCCGGGAAAAACCAGCAGAAGGGGCCCCGGTCAATGACCAAAAACCCCCAACGCGGGGGTTTTCATCCTGATAAGACCCGCGTCAGGAAAACTTGTCCTGTTTCCCCCGACGGGAAACCCCCTTTCCAAATTTTAACCTAGCCTAATACCACAAGGGAAAAAGTTAAAATAGCACATTGGCCAAAATCTACCAACCCTTTTTTCCTGTTTTTGTGTATAAACCCCCCACAAAAATGTATGAGCATTTGGGGAAACAAATTTTGAGTTCCCATCCAAAACTATCCCCCTTCCCTTTTTTTTCACATCCCCAAAAAATCCTTATTTTTTTCCCGGGGCCCTTTCATTTAAATTCTGGAACCTTCCAGATGTATTTTTTTTTTCTTCACTTATCTTTTTATTTAAAAAAATTTCGTAGATACTATTTTCCTTAGCCACTATTTTGTCAGACAAAATATTTTTCAAACCACTTTGTCCCTCCTTCCTTTGCGCCTTAAATTTTTTTTTCTCCTATTTTTTTTCCCCCTCCTATTTTGTTCACCCTATTTTTATTTAAATTTTCTGATATTTCTAGGTTTTTTAATATATTTTTTCCCCACTTAATATAAAAACACTTGAACACTAAAACAAATTTCCCCTTTCCCCTTAAACAACTTTTTTACAATAAATAAGAGAATTATAAAAGGGGCAAAGTTGGGTCCCCTGCAAACCCTTTTCACCGGGCAACCCCTTATTACCTTCCAAACCCCCACACACCTGCATTATTTTCCTGTCCACCACCAACACACCGCATTATTACCTGTCACCACCACACCTGCATTTTACATAAACAATTTCTATTTCTGGGGCAAATTTAAAACTGGTGGGAACACTATACTTATGACCATTATGGGGAAGAACTTTTGGGGGTGAAAAGGGGAATATGACAGTGGTGGTGATAGTGAAACATGACAGTGGTGGGCTGGGAGGGGGGGATTGGGTTTCCTCTGGGCATATCATCATTTTCGGGAAGGGGGAAAAGAAAGTTGGCAGGTGTTTGGATGAAGCCTGATTAAGGGAATATAGGGCAATAGAGGTAAAATTTGGAAAAAAAGGGTGGGGGAACCCCCCGTGGAAAGTTGGGAATTTTTTTTCCGGGGGAGGAGTTTTGGGAAAAGAAAAGGTGTCCGGGCAATTTTGGGGTCAAATTTCTGGCTGGACAAAACAAGAAAAAAAAGCAGTAACATTCAAACAACTGGGGCCTCTTCTATGGCAGAAAGACAAATTTTGCCAGGGATGGGGGGTTTACTTTTTCTAGGTTTTGGGGGGGGAGCACTGGGCCCAAAGCAGTGGGGGAGCTGTTAGGTCTTTTAAAAAAATGAAATAGAAAATGGTATTGGGGTTTTTAATTTGGGAAAAACAAAAGTATTTAAATGTACGATAGTGTGAGTTTTAAAAGGAAAAAACCCGTTTTTAGGGAAAATGAGAAAAAGTTTTTTGATGACCATAGGAAAAAACCAAAAAAACATTTGGTGATAAGGAGAGGAGCAGGCCCTAGTGGGAACAGAAATCAGCAGGAAAAAACAAGAGAAGGGAAGGTTTTTTGAAAATATAATTTTATTAAGAGTCGTATTGGGGAGAAATAAGATGGAAAGGAATTTGGGGATTGTTGCAAATGTGGGTTACATTGAATTTTTTGTGTAACTGAGACGTGGGGTTTTAAAATGAAAAAAAGGGACAAAAGCCTGCCCCGAAAGGGCACATTCGGGGTTTTAAAAAAAGTTCCCCTAGAAAAGTAGTATTGGGGGAAGGGGGGGGGGGCCAAATCTATGTTTCCCTGATCGTTTTAAAAATTTTTAAATAAAAAGGGGATAAATTTTAAACATAACTGAGTCTGTTTGGGGAGAATTTTCAGAGGGGGATGAAAAAAAATTTATCTTAGAAAGTGATATACCCTCCCCCCCAAACCTTTGATAGAGACCGAGAAAAAACTACTCCCGGGGGGAAAATTGTTAAAGGCCACAAGGCACGAAGAAAGGTTTAATCTAGGGGGTTTAACTTTTAAAATAATATTGGTTTTTGGGAATTTTTTGACGGGGATTTTAAAAACTAACGACTTTTTAGAAGTGTTCAAGGGGGTTTTTTGTAGCAGTTTTGGAAAAGAACCAAAAAGGGAAAAAAAACTTGCTTTACTTAGTTCGGCAAACAAGGGAAACCCTTGTTAATAATTTAGAAAATTACAAAAGGGGCTTGGTACCCAGCGACCGCAAAAACAATTACATTTTTGCATTGAAAGGAAAAAAGGGTAGTAGGGAAAACTCAGTAAACATTTCCCCAATTTTTTGCTTAGGGAGATTACGATATTTTAGAGAACACTTATCATCTGTTGATTGAGGTAACGAAGAGAGCTATCAATATGACAGTTTTCTGAACACAATACATGCTGCCCAAAGAACATTTATCCCGTATTAAAGAAATTAGGTCATCTAGAAATTATCCAAAAATGATGAATAATAGGCTCAAATATCTTTTATGACAGAAGAAAGGAATTTATAGGCGCATCAGAAGTGGTGAGAGTCATCTTTTGAATCAGTATATTAACATTAAGAGGGACATTAAAAAGGGGATAAGAAAACCTAAACGGGACTATGAAATTAAAGTTGCTAGGGATTCGAAAACTAACCCAAGAAGTTTTTTCCAGGTTTATAGAACAAAAGTTAGAGATAAGATAGGTCCCCTTAAAAATAACTCTGGTCATCTCACTGACAAGGAGAATGAAATGTGATCTATTATTAATAATTATTTTCTCTTAGTTTTCACTCAGGAGGACACTAACAATATCCCAGTAATAAATTTTTATAGTGGGCTTGAAGACGATAAATTATGCAATATCATAGTCACTAGCGAAATGGTTATCAAACAGATAGACCGATCGAAGCAAAATAAATCCCCGAGTCCTGATGAACTTTTATCAAGGGTTCTTGAAGAGTGTAAAATGGAACTTTGTGAATCATTGACTAATATTTTTAATATTTCTCTTCAAACAGGTGTAGTGTTTGAAATGTGGAAGATGGCTAATGTAATTCCTATTTTTAAAGCAGGGGACAAGTCGTTATCGTCAAATTACCGCCCAATAAGCCTGACCTCAATTGCAGGCAAGTTGCTAGAGTCAATTATAGCTGAGATTATAAGAAGTCATCTGGATAAGCATAGCTTGATTAATGATACCCAGCATGGATTCACGAGGGGTCGTTCCTGCCTAACTAATTTATTAACCATCTTCAGTAAAGCTTTTGAGGCCGTTGATCATGATAAAGAATTCGATATTGTTTATTTAGATTTTAGTAAGGCTTTTGATAGAGTACCACACCAGAGACTGTTAAAGGAAGTGGCAGCTCATGGCATTGGGGGAAAAGTGCTGTCATGGAAAGAGTCATGGCTCACAGACAGGAAGCCGAGAGTGTCCATAAATGGGGTTAAATCCGAGTGGGGATCTGTAACAAGTGGCGTTCCACAGAGATCAATCTTAGGCCAGTTGTTGTTTATAATATACATCAATGATCTTGATCAGGGAATTACTAGTGAAATGAGAAAATTTCCCGCCGATGAACAAAGTTAGGTAGGATAATGATTCAAACATAGATATCAGGGAACTTCGGGAGGATTTAGACAAACTCAATAAACGGCTAGAAAATTGGCAGTTTCAGTTTAAATGTGGATAAATGAAAGGTTCTGAAGCTCGGAGTGTCCTCAACCCTGGCACTTATAAGTTAAATAATGTAGAACTTAGCCATACAGTTTGCGAAAAGAATTTGGGGGGTTATGAAAAAGCAGCAACCTTAAACCAAGACGCAATGCCTAACGTACGTAATAAGGCAAATAGATTACTGGGATTTATATCAGGAAGTGTAAGCAACAGAAGTTCAGCGGTTATATTAAACTTTATACATGATAAATTAGATACATGTGTAACACTTGGGAATCTTTATTGAGGAAACGTTTCGCTATCCAGGGGTTTTCATCAGTCCATACAAAGGAAAAAATCGTAATGACACTTTTGGGAAAACAAACCATACCACGGCCGGGATTGAACCCGCGGTCAGAGAGTCTCAAAACTCCAGACCGTCGCGTTAGCCACTGGACCAGCTAGCCACGAAAGATTCGCCCCAACTGGAATAATTTCTACACCATAGGAGGGTTTTAGCACACGCACCACGTGACCACAAATTTCAAGTTTTTAAAAGACGAATCTCCAGCTAAACGTAAGCCGGGACGAACCTAGCTCAAGTCCCCTCAATCCAGTCCAACATGACTCACAAAAATCGAAAATTTGACACGATTGAAAACAAACCATCCCACGGGGGGTTTTGAACCCGGTCAGGTCTCAAAACTCCGGGACTTTTCGCGTTACCCACGGTTGAATGGGCCCACAGTGGTCCCTATGAAAAATTCCCTATGGTTTTTGAAATATACCTAGTTGGACGAATTTTTTTTGGGTAGCTGGCCCAAGGGCTAACGGAGGGTTGGAGTTTTGAGCTCTCTGCCCGGGGGAAGGGGTTTTAAAAAAACCGGCGGGGGTTTTGGGTTTCCCCCCAAAGGGAGAAATTTAAAAAAGAAAGGAGGAGTTTTGGGAAATAATGTCCCTTTTGCCTTGGGGAAGTGGGTGTGGGTTAAAATTTTCCCTTTTTCCCAAATTTCTTGAAAATTTTATTTTGGGAAAAAATTAAAAATTATTGGCCCGGGAAAGAAAATTTTAAAGGCTTATATTTCTAGGAAAAAAGGGGGGGAATTTTTTGGGAAAAAGAAAATTTTGCCCCGGTGTTTTATTTCCCCCAATTTGTTTCATTAAAGTAGGTGGCCCAGGTTAAGGCCCGGGGGTGTTTAAAATTCTTTTTTAAGGGAAGATAAAGTTTTGGGGCCTTTTTCCCCAGAAAATTGGTTTGTTTTAAATGGCAGAAGAACCGAAATTGGGAAAAATTAGGGTCAAAAATTTGCAAAACTTTTTTTATCCTTGGAAAAAATTTTTTTCGCCAAACCTGTGTTTTAAATTATAAATAAAAATTTTTTGAAAAAATGGGTTTGGGATATTATAAATTTATAATTTTTTAATAAAAATTATAATAAATAATTTATATATATATATTCTATAATATTTTTTTTCCCAAAAATTGTGGCCAAATAAAACTGGAAAAGGGAAAAATTTTAAAATTAACCCCTTTTCAAAAATTTTTTATCCTTTGTAAAATTTTTTTAATGAAGATGTTTTAAATTTTCCCAAAGGGGAACCCAATTAAAAAATTATTAATTTTATAAAAACGAAATTTTTCCCTCCCCCAACAAAATATTTTTTAGATTTTGGGTTTAAAATTTTTAATATTTAAAAAACATTTTTTTTTTCCATTTAAAAATTTTTTGGGGTTTTTGCTCAAAAATTTTCCTTTTTATATGGGGAAATTTTTTAAACCAATAAGTTTCTGTAGGGGAAAAAAATATATATATATATATATATATAAAAATATATATTTTTTTATATATATATATATTATATTTTATATAAATATTATATATATATTATTTTTTTTTATGTCGTGCCAAATATGTAAAACTGGTAAATTTGGCAAAAAACTCTTTTAAAAAATTAAGTCTTTTTAAAAAATTTTCTTTTTTCTTTTAAAAGGGATATATTTTTTTAATTAATGTTAATGAAAAACTTTTTTAAATTTTGCCCAAAAAAGAATTTAAAAAACTTCCCAAACCCTTTATTATAAAAAAGAACAATTTTTTTTCCCAACCCCAAAAAATATTTTTAATTTTTAAAAAATTTTTTTTAAAAAAAAAAAATTTTTTTTTTTGGTTTTGGGATTTTTAAAATTTAAAAAAATTTTTTTTTAAAAAAGGGGGTTTTTTTCCCCTTTTTTTTTTTAAATTAAAAACAAAAATATATTAATTTTTTTTTATATTTTTTTTTTTATATATATTTTTTTAAAAAAAAATTTTTATATATATATATATATTTTTTTTTTTTTTTTTTTTTTTAAATAAAAAATTTTTAAAATAAAAAAAATTTTTATTAAAATTTTAAATTTTTTAAAAAAAAAATTTTTTTTTTTTTATTTTAAATTTTAAATTTTTTAAAATTTTTTTTTTTTTTGTGGGTTGGGGGGTTTTTTTTTTTTTTTGGGTTTTTGGGTTTTTTTTTTTGGGGTTTTTTTTTTTTTTTTGGGGGTATTTTTTTAAATTTAAGGGAAAAAAAAAAGGAAAAAAAAAGGGGGGGTTTTTAATTTCCCTTTTTTAAAAAAAAAAATTTTTTTTTTTTTTTTTTTTTGGGGGTTTTTTGGCCGTTTTAAAAAAGGGGGGAAAAAAAATTTTTTTTTTTTAAAATTTTTTAAATTTTTTTTAAAAAAAAACCCCCCGGTTTTTTTTTTTTTTTAAAATTTTTTTTTTTCCTTTTTGGGGGGGGGTTTTTTTTTTAAAATTTTTTTTTTAAAAAAAATTTTAAAAAAAAAACCCCCCCCTTTAAAACCCCCAAAAAGGGGGGGGTTTTTTTTTTTTGGGCCCCCCCCCCCCCTTTTTAAAAAAAAAGGAAAAACCCCCCCCTTTTTTTTTTTTTTTTTTCCCCCCCTTTTTTTTCCCCCCCTTTTTTTTCCCCCCCCCAATTAAAAATTTTTTAGGGAACCCCCCTTTTTTTAAAAAAAAATTCCCAAATTTTTTCCCCCCCTTTTTTTGGCCCCCAAGGGGGCCCTTTTGGCCCCCTTTTTAAAAAAAAAAAAAAAAAATTTTTTTTTTAATTTTTTTCCCCAAGGAAAAGGTTTTTTTAAAACCCAATTTTAAAAAATTTTTTTTTGGGGGGGGGTTTAAAAAAAAAAATTTTTTAAATTTTTTTAAAAAAAAATTTTTTTCAAAAAAATTTTTTAAAAAAGGGGATTTAAATTAATTTTTGGGTTTTTTTTGGGGGGGGGGAAAAAAAAAAAAGGGGGGGGGGGGGTTTTTAAAAAAGGGGGGGTGATTTTTTGGGGTTTTTTTTTTTTTTGGGGGGGGGTTTTTTTTTTTTTTTGGGGAAAAAATTTTTTAAAATTTTTTTAAAGGGGGGTTTTTTTTAAAAAAGGGGTTTTAAAAAAGGTTAAAAATTTTTTAAAAAATTTTTAAAAAAATTTTTTTTTCCCCCCCGGGAAAATTTCCCGGAAAATTTTGGTTTTTTTGGGTTTTTAAAAAAATTTTTTAAAAAAAATTTTCCCCCTTTTTTTTTAAATTTTTTGGGGTTTTTTTTTTCCCCCCTTTTAAAAAAATTTTTTTTTTTAAATTTTTTGGGGAAACCCAAAAAAAAAAATTTTAAAAACCCCCTTTTTAAATTTTTTTAAAAAAAATTTTTTTTTTTTTTTTTTCCCCCTTTGGGAAAACCCGGGGGGGTTTTTTTTTCCCCCCCGGGGGAAAAATTTTTTTTTGGGGTTTTTTTCAGCTTTTTTGGGCCCCAATTTCCGGGGGAAAAATTTTTAAAAAAAAAAAGGGGGAAAAAAAGTTTTTTACGAAAGGGGTTTTTTAAAAAAATTTTTTAACGAAAATTTTTAAAAAATTTTGGGGAAAGGGGAAAAAAAAAAAAATTTTTTTTTTAAAAAGGGGGCCCCCCCAAAAAATTAAAAAAATTTTTTCCAAATTTTTTTTGGGGAAAAAAAAATTTTTGGGTTTTCCCCCTTTTTTTTTTTATAGGGGGAAAATTTAAAAAAAAAAAAAATTTTTTAAAAGTGATGTTAAGAAACCCTGTAATTGTTTTACATGATTGTAGGATTGCTGGTGTCTTTTGTCTGTCTCATAAATATGCAAGTTTACGGGTTTACGTCTTCCCACTTCTTCACTTAGGTTCACACAAACACATACATGTAAAAGCATATATATACACACCCTCGGGGTTTTCTTCTATTTCTTTCTAGTTCTTGTTCTTGTTTATTTCCTCTTATCTCCATGGGGAAGTGGAACAGAATTCTTCCTCTGTAAGCCATACGTGTTGTAAGAGGCAACTAAAATGCCGGGAACAAGGGGCTAATAACCCCTTCTCCTGTATATGTTACTAAATGTAAAAGGAGTGGCTTTCTTTTTTCCTTTTGGGCCACCCCGCCTCGGTGGGATACGGCCGGTGTGTTGAAAGAAAGAAGTGTAAGCAACAGAAGTCCAGAGGTTATACTGCAGGTTTATACGTCTTTATTAAGGCCTCACCTAGAGTATGCAGCTCAGTTCTGTCTCCATATTACAGAATGGATATAAATTCGTTAGAAAACATTCAGCGAAGAATGACTAAATTAATACATAGCATTAGATATCTTCCGTACGAAGAACGATTGAAGACTCTTAAACTACATTCATTTGTAAGACGAAGAATGAGGGGAGACATGATCGAAGTGTACAGGTGGAAGATGGGTATTAAAACAAAGGGGATAAAAATAGGGTTTTGGGGAATTCTCTCCAAGAGAGAACCCGCAAAAATTGGATTCAAATTAGATAAGTTTAGATTTGAAGGATATAAGTAAGTAAGTAGTTTATTCAGGTATACACAAATACAGTTACATAGATTATCATACATAGCAGCAAATGTGTAGAGAACCTAGGATAACCCAAAAACGTCAGACAGAGGGGATTTTTCCCATTGGGGTCCTTTTACCTTATTATTATAATATAAAGGTTATAATATTTTCTTATTATTCTATAATGAAGATAACATCTTATATCTACTAAAAAGACTATCTACTACACGAGGGTCATTAAAACTATCTACAATATGAGGGTCATTACTGGGAAATAAGGTAAAATTTACACGTATGTTAGCTAAAAAACAAAAAATCTTTCCCCTCCTTTCTGTAGCTACATTCATCAGACACCTTTTGGCACTCTTCTTGAACTGGTTAATGCTATGACTGGCTTTGACATGTACAGGTAGTCTGTTCCATTCCTTATTGCTGTACAATAAAAGGGGTTGGAAGCCTGGCCAATGACTGTGGGTACTACAAAGTTGTGCTCTCCCCCCATGGTACTATGATTGCTTTGGTTCCCAACCTTGACAAAATTGACAGCAAGATATTCTGGACACTGTTTGTGAGCAATTTTATAAACATGATTTAGCTTCAGTTGGTTTACTCTGTCTTCAAACATTCAGCATATCCAACTGCTGTAATTCATCCTGGCCTACTAATCTCTTGGTCCCAGCCCCAGGATGAATCTTACGATTTTGTTTTGGGTGATTTGCAGTCTATCTTTCAGTTTTTTTTTTGTCAAGGCAGAGTACCATGAAGAGCAAGCGTAATCCATATGGGATTGTATAAGGGCTAGACATAGGGTCCTGCGGCCTCAGTAGGTTAGACACTGTGCTTGCTATACAGGAACTTCAGTCTGGCATTCGATTTCTTTACTACATGTCCCTATCAATTCCCCTGACATGTATGGGTAAAAGGGATTCCAGATATTTTACTGATGAAACCAAAGTGATGGGCTCCCCATTACACTGGACATTAAAATTATTTACCCTTCTCAGTTTATGTTTCGTGCCAAAGAGAATGGCTTCAGTTTTCCCGAGGTGTAATGATAGTTGGTTGTCTACTAACCATTTGCTGCAGGACTCCAGTTCCAGTGTTAAAACTTTAAAGCTATATCTTGTGGGTCTTTACCTGACATTAACAGGGCACTGTCTCTGCATACAGTAGGAGTTTGCACTTGACACTGATAGGCATGTCATTGACATAACATAAGAATAATAAGAGACCTAGAATACTTCCTTGGGGAACTCCACATGCTATCGGCAGGGGTTTGATTTCGTTTTCTTGATTTTGACAATTTGTCCCCTGTTGCAAAGGTAGGACTTAAACCAGTCTACAGAACCTATACCGTTTAGCTTGGAGTTCTTACATAATGTATTGTGGTTGACAGTATCAAAGGGCCTTTTGCAGGTCTTAAGGTTACCATACCTATGAGGTTCCCTTTGACATTTCAGTTCTCTGGTAATCCTTCAGATTAATTAGGGAGGTGTCTGTTCAGTAAGATCTTCTAAACCCTGACCTGATAGCTATGGAGAATGTTGTTGTCATTAAGGTACTTAACTACTTGAGAGTACACCGCCATCTCTAGAATTTTGGATTTATAGTTGCTGACATCAGACTCTATTTTTCTTGAAGGCAGGAGTAACTCGGGCCCTCCTTGAACCCCTCAGGTATGGTATTAGTGGTGATCGATAGATTTATTATGTGAGCAATAGGGATTGACAGTTCAGAAGCACCATCTTTTAGGAACTGAGACGGGATGTTATCAGGGCCTGTGCTCTTAGTTGGGTTTAACCTGCTTGTTCTTTTTGAATAAAGTCATGAGATACACTTACTAGTTGACAACTGTTTGGGGTTACCCCTTTATTGTATAGTATGTTTGAAACTTATCAGAGTTTGTGTTAAAGGTATTTGATGCAGGGCTGGTAGTTTACTTAATAGTGTTGATGCAACAGATGTGTAATAGAAATTAAAGCAATTTGCCACCTTAGAATTTGTGACTTTCCCTCATCATCGATAGTGAGTACTATGTTAAAACCTATTACTGGCTATGGCTATACCCCAACTGTTTTAGTTGTTGCCAGAGGTTTCTGGGGTTATGCTTAAAAACTCTTCAATTTTTGAGCAATAGTGCTTTGCCTTTGCTCCTTTTATAAGTCTCTGTACTCTGTTCCTCACCCTTTGGAATTCATTTAGTGCTGCAATATCCTGTCTGTTGCTTTAAATTTTTTTAGCAGTGGACTCTGAATTTCATATTATCTAATTTTCTCAGTATCATCCAGGGTTCAGTTCTTCTTTTAAACCCTAACTCTTTAACTGGTGCAATATTATCAAGGATGTACTGAACATTGTTTTGAATTTTTCCCAAGGCATCGTTTACGTCCGTGCAACTTGTTATCTCTGCCCAGTCACAAATTTTGTAGCCTATTTACCAGTGTTTCTTTTCTGTATTTCTAGTTGACCTCACTTTATTGTCCTGTGTAGGCCTATCTTATCCCTAGTGATTTTTTTCCTGGTGCAGTAAATGTGAATGATCAGTAAGACTGTGGTAAAAGACGCCTGACTGACTAATGTTCTCAGAGCGGTTACAAAGCATGTGGTCAATTAGGGTGGCTGAGGAAACCCGTGTGATCCGGGTTGGTGTATTAATTAGTTGAGTGTAACTATTTAAACCTAGAATTTGCTTATACCTTTTGCAAACCCGTTATTTTGCTGCGAAAACAGATATTGAAGTCGCCCAGTATTATTGTCTCGCAATTGTTTTCAAGTCGGACAATACTCTGGGAAAGTCTTCTAAGAACTGGTCCTGGGTAGGAGGGCGGTAACTAGTTCCTACTAAGATGGATTTGGTCTTGGGAAGTAGCACTTCAAACCATAGAATTTCCAGTTTTATTGTTATTTAAATCAGGGTCTTGGGTTTTTAAACTAAGTCATTTTTAATGTAGGCACATACTCCACCACCTTTTGTTCCTATCTAAAGGGTTTTTTATTGTAAAATTTCTATTTTGTCCCCGTCGTCAGTCATGTATCTCCAACCAGGATTCAGAGATGGTTATAAACTGCCGCCCTAATTTTGTTAGCTAGAATCTTAATCTCTGCCCAAATTTTGGAAAAAGTGATCTTGCGTTGACATGAATAAGTGAAGGCCCGTTTTCATAAAACAATTATAATCATCAATATATGGCAATGGGGCATTGTATTAAAATTAGGTAAATCTTGTCATCATTGCTAAAGCGTAACTGTGCCAAAGTGCATTTGTTCACCAAAATGAATTCTGGCACCGTTGTTATAATTATACATTCATCCATCACGCACCACCCTTTACACATTTTACATAAAGGGGTCTTTCTGTTTTTTTATGCTACTTTAGTACGTGTATGCACCTGTTGGTAGTGTTTGGGATAATAATGGCTGTATTGTCTCACATTGACCTATGTATGCATTACATGGAGTTAAGGTTTATCATTCCTAGCTACTAGACCGTCCTTATAACCCTCATTTATCTGTCTGTTTTGCCTCTGCACAATAGTTTAAGGTCCCGGATTAAATTTGGATATTTACCACTTAAGAGCGCTACAATAAGAGCTGTGTGCCACTGTTTTTTGTTTGGGTATGCGGTGTTGCCATACCTTGCGGCGATAGTGACAAATTTTCTTTTCTGGTAGGATGGCAACTGTTGGGCTTTTACGTCCAGGGGGCTGTTACTCCCATTCACCTTTTCCCGCCCCCTGACTGATTTTTTTCTTCATGGAATTGAGAAGAAAGATAAATATAATTATGGCAGCCCGTACCCCCCTAATATTGCCATTTTCACTCTTCTCTCTTTTACTCATATACAAAAAATATTTATATTCTTTTTTCCCGTCACCTAGTACACTTAGTATCAGCTTTAGCAATACCACTGAATTACTAGTAAATTTTTTCTTCAAAACCCCTCACGGGGGTTGTGTCGTGTTGTTGATGCCTGATTGGTCTGCTGACTCAGCCATTTCTAAAACACTAAGGGAAGTAAACGCCACCTGAACCTGACTTTCCTTGAGTTTACAGATATATTGGCGTTTTCTGCTAGATTCTCTCACTGTACACTGGTCAGCTGAATATAGGTCAGGACCCAAAAAATTAACCTTGACTGTTTACCTATTCACTTCTTTCCCACGACTGGCATGGGGATAAACCGTCCTATAACCCAGGAGTTTTGTACTGTTGATTTGACGAGTCTCCTGTGTTTCCTTTTCGTTAGCACTGGTACGGTGATATGATGGTGGTACAGATATGATGCTACTGTCAACAAATGAACGTCAGTAAAGATGAGGAATTTCACTTCGCTATTGTAAGTCTGGCAGTAACTGGTGTTTTTGGGTGCCGGTCATCCATGTTTAAATGCTCAATTCTTTCCCTCGTTTAGCACTGAGGAAAAAAGTCCTACAGACCTGTCATTTCCTTGGAGTTTTGTGATCAGGCAAGTATTGGTTTGGAAATAGTGTAGTTGATGAGTGGAAACAGTCTTCCTAGTAGGATTATTGAAAACTATAACGTTGGGCAGTTTCAAATTTAGACTGGATAAAACATGAGTGAGAGGGGTTGGATATGAGAGGGACTTGCACAATGAGTAAATGGAATTATCAAAACTTATTTCTTGGGAAACATTGCAAATTGGGTTGGGCAAATATTTTTTGGGGAAATATTTTGTAGGCGAAACGTTGTGTATGTGTGTGTGTGTGTGGTGTGTGTGTGTGTGTGTGTGTGTGTGGGGTGTGTGTGTGTGTATTCACCTAATTATACTCACCTGGGGCCCGGCCTCTTCACTGACCGCTACGAGGTCCTCTCTCAATTTGCTTCCTGGCTTTGTCATACCTCGTCTTAAAGCTACGTATGGTTCCCGCCTCACTACATCACTTGCTAGGCTATTCCACTGCTGACGACTCTGTGACTGAAGAAGTACTTCCTAACATTCCCCGTGACTTGTCTTCAGCTTCCAATTGGGGACTCCTTGTTTCTGTGTCCCCTCTCTGGAAAACATCCTGTCTCTGTCCACCTTTTTCTATCCCACGCAGTATTTTGTATGCTGTTATCATGTCTTCTCTGACCTCCTGTCCTCCAGTGTCATCTGTCCGATTTCCCTCAACCTTTCTTCGTAGGACATTACCCTGAGCTCCGGAACTAGTCTTGTTGCAAACCTTTGCTACTTTCTCAAATTTCTTGACGTGCTTGATCAGGTGTGATTTCCAAAACTGGTGCTGCTATCCAGTAGGGGCCCCCTTGACTTACAGTGTACAGTGTCTTGAACGATTATTTACTAAGGTATCAGAACACTATTCTCAGGTTTGCTAGGCGCCCTATGCTGCTGAGTTATTGGTTGATGTGTGCCTCTGGAGACGTGCTCGTTGTTATGGTGACTCCAAGATCTCTCTCCTTGAGTGAGGTTTGCAGCCTTTGCCCACCTAGGTATATCTGTCTGCGGTCTTCTTTCCCTTCCCCACTCTTCATGACTTTGCATTTGGCGAGTTGAATTCGAAAAGCCATGCCTGATCCTTATCCGATTTAATCCTTTCATTAACTTAACATCATCTGCAAACAGGGACACTTCAGAGTCCATCCTTTCCATCATGTCATTCACAATATAAAAAAATAGAAATGGTCCTAGGACTGACACCTGTGGGACCCGCTCATCACGGGGCGCCCACTGTGATACCTAATCTGTACCTGACTCGTTGGGTTGCCTCCCCGGTAGATGCCTGATAGAGCCTCTGCATATAGTTTAGCACCTTCATTGTCTTTGGTCCCCTAAATTTGTTCTTGCTGTTCTCCCTGTCTTTTCCGGGTCCCCTTGAGTCGATAGAGCCATCACATACGGTATAGTCCTTTGCCTCGTACAGTCCCCTCATCTGTGACTGATTGTAGCAGTTATTGATGTCGTGGCTGTATGTCCTTGGTTCTTTAGGATATTCAGAGTTTTTAGTTTTTTCTACTAAGCTCTGTATCTTAGTTTCTGCTGCTGTAGCTTGTAGCTCCCATTTCCTGCTTTCTGCAGCTTTTTTTCTATTCCATTTTCTTCCCGGGACTCTTCCAGCTTCCTCCCCCACCCCTCTCCCTTTTCGTGAGCTCTGCCTTCCAGTTTTCTCTCCCAGGTTCATCCCTCGCAGATCATCCACCAGTCCCCGGGTTCTCCATCCAGTGTTTGTAGCCCATTTTTCTTCCAAGAAGGAAGAGCTTATGTGTTTTAAAGATTCCGTGAGTGGGGTGGGGTTTGTTGTAGGGAGAGGGGGATGGAGGCAGGGAGGGGGAGAGGATAGAGAGCAGGAGGGGGGCAGCAGCAGGAAGAGAGATGGGGTAAGGCTAGGTGGTACAAGGGGAGAGGGGGAAGGGAAGTGCAGGAAAAGCAAGGGAGAAGGGAAGCAGGAGGATAAGGGAGGAGAGGAGTAGGAGGATAAGGGAGGAGGAGAAGGAAGATGAAGTGGAATAGGAGAGAGTGTATGTGTGTGTGAGTGTGTGTGTGTGTGTACTCACCTAGTTGTACTCACCTAGTTGAGGTTGCGGGGGTCGAGTCCGAGCTCCTGGCCCCGCCTCTTCACTGATCGCTACTAGGTCACTCTCCCTGAGCCGTGAGCTTTATCATACCTCTGCTTAAAGCTATGTATGGATCCTGCCTCCACTACATCGCTTCCCAAACTATTCCACTTACTGACTACTCTGTGGCTGAAGAAAAAACTTCCTAACATCCCCTGTGATTCATCTGTGTCTTCAGCTTTCCCAACGTGTCCCCTTGTTACTGTGTCCAATCTCTGGAACATCCTGTATTTGTCCACCTTGTCAATTCCTTCAGTATTTTGTATGTCATTATCATGTCCCCCCTATCTCTCCTGTCCTCCAGTGTCGTCAGGTTGATTTCCTTAACCCTCCTCGTAGGACATACCTTTAGCTTGGGACTAGTCTTGTTGCAAACCTTTGCACTTTCTCTAGTTTCTTCACGTGCTGGCTAGGTGTGGGTTCCAAACTGGTGCCGCATACTCCAATATGGGCCTAACATACCGGTGTTTCAGGGTCCTGAATGATTCCTTATTAAGATGTCGGAATTCTGTTCTGAGGGTTTTCTAGGCGCCATATGCTGCAGCAGTTATTTGGTTGATGTGCGCTTCAGGAGATGTGCCTGGTGTTACACTCACCCCAAGATCTTTTTCCTTGAGTGAGGTTTGTAGTCTCTGACCCCCTAGACTGTACTCCGTCTGCGGCCCTTTTTTGCCCTTCCCCAATCTTCATGACTTTGCACTTGGTGGGATTGAACTCCAGGAGCCAATTGCTGGACCAGGTCTGCAGCTGTCCAGATCCCTTTGTAGTTCTGCTGGTCTTCGATCGAGTGAATTCTTCTCATCAACTTCACGTCTCTGCAAACAGGGACACCCCAGAGTCTATTTCCCTTTCCCTCATGTCGTTCACAAATACCAGAAACAGCACTGGTCCTTGAAACTGACCCCTGCGGGACCCCGCTGGTCACAGGTGCCCACTCTGACACTCGCCAACGTTACCATGACTCGCTGCTGTCTTCCTGACAAATATTCCTGATCCATTGTAGTGCCTTTCCTGTTATCCCTGCTTGGTCCTCCAGTTTTTTCACCAATCTCTTGTGTGGAACTGTGTCAAACGCCTTCTTGCAGTCCCAAGAAAATGCAATCACCCAAACCCCTCTCTCTCTTGTCTTACTGCTGTGTGTGTGTGTGTGTGTGTGTGTGTGTGTGTGTGTGTGTGTGTGTGTGTGTGTGGTAGTGTGTGTGTGTGTGTGATGTGTGTGTGTGTGTGTGTGTGTGTGTGCGTATTTGTGTGTGTGTGAGTGTGTGTGTGAGTGTGTGTGTGAGTGCTGTTGTGTGCGTGTGTGTGTGTGTGGGTGTTTTGTGTGTGTGTGTGTGTGTGTGTGTGTGTGTGTGTGTGTGTGTGTGTGTGTACAACAAAAATTGAAGCAAGTAATAAAAATAGTCAATTCTCTTGGAAAACTTAGTTGTGATGAAAAACTGGGAATTGGTGACCTAATCAACATGTGCTCAGTGCTTCCTGGACTTACAGCTACAGTGCCTCAGTGTTCATGATTTTACAGGCACACAGTGCTCAGTGGCCTTCCTGACTTACAGTAACGGTGCTCAGTGCGGATTCCTGACTTGCAGCAACAGTGCTCAGTGCTTCCTGTACTTTCAGCCAACAGTGTCAGTGCTTCCTGAATTACTGCAACAGTGCTCTGTGCTTCATGAATTTCAGCAACAGTGCTCAGT
This sequence comes from Cherax quadricarinatus, assembly GCF_026875155.1. NCBI lineage: Eukaryota > Metazoa > Arthropoda > Malacostraca > Decapoda > Parastacidae > Cherax > Cherax quadricarinatus. Next base: position 1,490,269 of record NC_069423.1, on the reverse strand, counting down.
TGCTTCTGACCTTTCAGCAACAGTGCTCAGGCTTCCTGAACTTATATCAACGTGCTCTGTGCTCCTGCACTTTATATCAACAGTGCTCAGTGCTTCCTGACTTACAGCAACAGTGATCAGTGCTTACTGATTACATCACAGTGCTCAGGCTTCCTGTCTTACAGCAACCTGTGCTCAGTGCTTCTGGACTTATATCAACTTGACTCAGTGCTTCCGGACTTACTGCAACAGTGGCTCAGTGCTTCTTGACTACAGCAACAGTGCTAAATGCTTCCTGACTTACAGTATCAGGGCTCAGTGCTTCCTGACTTACAGCAAACAGTGGCTATGTGCTGTCTGACTTACAGTAACAGTGCTCAGGCATTCCTGACTTACAGCAACAGTGTCAGTGCTTCCTGACTTTCAGCAACTGTGCTCAAGTTGCTGCTGACTTACAGCTACATGCTCAGTGCTTCTGACTTACATAATCAGTGCTCAGTGCTTCCTGACTTACAGCAACAGTGCTCAGTGCTTCCTGACATACATCAACAGTGTTAGAGCTTCCTGACTTACAGCAAACAGTGCTCAGTGCTTCCTGACTTACACAACATTGCTCAGGGTTCCTGACTTACAGCAACAGTGCTCAATGCTTCCTAACTTCATCAACTGTGCTCAGTGCTTCTGACTTACAGCAACAGTGCTCAGTGCTTCCTTGATACAGTAACATTGCTCAGTGTCTCGGACTTACAGCAACAGTGCTCAGTGTTACTGGCTTACAGCAACGTGTCAGTGCTTCCTGACTTACAGCAACAGTGCTCAGTGCTTCCTGACTTACAGCACAGTGCTCAGTGCTTCTGACTTACAGTAACAGTGCTCAGTGATTCCTGACTTTACAACAAACAGTGCTCAGTGCTTACTGACTTACTGTAACAGGGATCTGTGCTTCCTGACTTTCAGCAACCAGTGATCAGTGCTCCGGACTACAGCAACAGTGTTCAGTGCTTCTGACTTAGAGCAAACGGTGTTCAGTGCTTCCTGACTTACAGTAACAGGGCTCAGTGCTTCTGACTTACAGAACAGTGTATCAGTGCTTCAAGGAACTTACAGCACAGTGGCTCAGTGCTTCCTGACTTACGCAAACATTGCTCAGCTGATTCCTGACTTACAACAACAGTGCTCAGTGCTTCCTGACTTACATAACAGTGCTCAGTGCTGCCTGATTACAGCAACAGTGCTCAGTGCTTCTGACTTTCAGCAACAGTGCCTCAGTTGCTTCTGACGTACAGCAACAGAGCTCAGCTGGCTTCCTGACTTACAGTCAACATTGCTCAGTGCTTTCCTGACTTACGCAACAGTGCTCAGTGCTTCCTGACTTACAGCAATCAGTGATCAGTGCTTCCTGACTTACAGCAACAGTGTCAGTGCTTCCGGATTACAGAACAGTGCTCAGTGATTCCTGACTTACAACAACAGTGCTCAGTGCTTCCTGACTTACAGTAACAGTGCTCAGTGCTTCCTGACTTACAGCAACAGTGCTCAGTGCTTCCGGACTACAGCTAACAGTGCTCAGTGCTTCCTGACTTACAGCAACAGTGCCTCACGTGCTTCCTGACTTACAGCACAGTGGCCTCAGTGCTTCCTGACTTTACAGCTACAGTGCTCAGTGCTTCCTGACTTACAGCAACAGTGCTCAGTGCTCCGGACTTACATCAACAGTGTTCAGTGCTTCCTGACTTACGGCAACAGTGCTCAGTGCTTCCTGATGTACAGCAACAGTGCTCAGTGATTCCTGACTTACAACAACAGTGCTCAGTGCTTCGTGACTTAGAGTAACAGTGCTTAGTGCTTCTTGACTTACAACAACTGTGCTCAGTGCTTCCTGACTTACGGCAACAGTGTTCAGTGCTTCCTGACTTAGTTACAGTGCTCATTGCTTCCTGACTTTCAGCAACAGTGCTCAGTGTTTCCTGACTTACAGTAACAGTGATCAGTGGATTCTGACTTACAGCAAAGTGCTCAGTGCTTCTGACTAACAGTAACGTGCTCAGTGCTCCTGACTACATGAACAGTGCTCAGTGTTCTGACTTACGCAACAGTGTTCAGTGCTTCCTGACTTACAGTAACAGTGCTCAGTGCTCCTGACTTACTCACAGTGCTCTGTGCTTCCTGACTTACAGGCAACTGTGCTCAGTGCTTCCTGACTTACAGTAACAGTGCTAGTGCTTCCTGACTTACGCATGAACAGGTGCTCAGTGCTTCCTGACTTAAATCAAACAGTGCTCAGGGCTTCCTGACTCACAGCAACAGTGCTCAGTGCTTCCATCGACTTACAGCAACAGTGCTCTGTGCTTCCTGAGTTACATCAACAGTGCTCAGTGCTTCCTGATTACAGAAACAGTGCTCAGGGCTCCGGACTTACAGCAACAGTGCTCAGTGCTTCTGACTTACGCAATACAGTGCTCAGGTGCTTCTCTGACTTACAGAAACAGTGCTAGTGGCTTCCTGACTTACAGCAATAGTGCTCAGTTGCTTCCTTGACTTACAGTAACAGTGCTCAGTGATTATGACTTACAGCAACAGTGGTCATTGCTTCTGACTTACAGCAACAGTGATCAGTGACTTCCTGACTTACAGCAACATTTGCACAGTGCTTCCTGAAGTACAGTAACATTGTCCAGTGCTTCCTGACTTACATGAACAGTGCTCAGTGCTTCCTGACTTACAAACTTGGCTCAGTGCTTCTGACTTACAGCAACAGGGTTCAGTGCTTCCTGACTTAAGCAACAGTGCTCAGTGCTCCTGACTTACGGCATACAGTGCTTAGTGCTTCCTGACTTACAGCAACTGTGCTCAGTGCTTCGGACTTACAGCAACAGTGCTCAGTGCTTCCTGACTTCAGCAACATTGCTCAGTGCTTTCTGGACTTACCAGGTAACAGTGCTCAGTGCTTTGACTTACATCAACAGTGCTCAGTGCTTCCTGACTTTACAGAAAACGTGCTCAGGGCTTTCTGACTTACATCAACAGTGTTCAGTGCTTCATGACTTACAGAAACAGTGTCCAGTGCTTCATGTCTTACAGCACAGTGCTCAGTGCTTCCTGACTTACAGCAACAGTGCTCAGTGCTCCTGTCTTACAGAAACAGTGCTCAGTGCGTTCTGACTTACATCAACAGTGTCAGTGCTTCCTGACTTACAATCAACATTGCTCAGTGCTTTGACTTACAGACATCAGTGCTCAGTGCTTCCTCACTTACAGCAACAGTGCTCGTGCTTCCTGACTTCAGCAAACAGTACTCGTGCTTCCTGATTACATAACAGTGCTCAGGGCTTCCTGAATTACAGTAAACAGTGCTCAGTGCTTTCCTGACTTACAGTAACTGTGACTCAGTGCTTCCTGACTTGCAGCAAACAGTGCTCAGTGCTTCCTGACTTACAGCAACACAGTGCTCAGTGCTCCTGACTTACATCAACTGTGCTCAGTGCTTCCTGACTTACACCACGTGCTCAAGTGCTTCCCGACTTACATCAACAGTGCTTCTGTGCTCATGACTTTCATAAACAGGCTCAGTGCTTCATGATTACATCAATAGTGTCAGTGCTTCCTGACTTTCATCTATACCAGTGCGCAGTGTTTTCCTGACCGTACAGCAACAGGTGGGCTCTGTGCTTCCTGACTGTATCAACAGTGCTTAGTGCTTCCTGACTTGCATTCAAACGTGTTCATGTGTTTCCTGACTAACATTAGCAGTGTGCGTGTGTCCTGACTTAGAGCAACAGTGCTCAGTGCTTCCTGACTTACAGCAACAGAGCTCAGTGCTTCTTGACTTACAGTAAGAGTGCTCAGTGCTTCCTGACTTACAGCAACAGAGCTCGTGCTTCCTGCCTAACAGCAACAGAGCTCAGTGGTTCCTGACTTACAGTGACAGTGCTCAGTGCTTTCTGACTTACAGCATCAGTGCTCAGTGTTTCCTAATCTACATGAACAGTGCTCAGTGCTTCCTGACTTACGTCAACATTGCTTAGTGCTTCCTGACTTACATCAACAGGCTCAGGTGCTTTAACTGGAACTTACACTTGACAGTGCTCAGTGCTTTCTGACTTCAGCATCAGTTGCCTAAGTGTTTCCCTGATTACTGAAACAGTGTCAGTGCTCCTGATTAGTTACAGTGCCTTAGTGCTTTCCTGACTTACTGCAACAGTTTGCTTCAGTGCTTCCTGATTTACATAACAGTTGCTCAGTGCTTCCTGACTTACAGTAACAGTGGCTAAGTGCTTCTGACTTACGTCAAATTGCTTAGTGTTCCTTATTAATCAACAGTGCTCAGTTGTTCCGATTTACAGCAACTGTGCTCAGTGCTTCCTGACTTACATCAGGCAGTGCTCAGTGCTTCCTGATTTACATCACCAGTGCTCAAGTGCTTCGACTTACAGTCAACAGTGCTCAGTGCTTCACTGTCTTAGAGTAACAGTGCTCAGTGCTTCCTGACTTACATAAACAGTGCTCACGTGCTTCACTGACTTACAGCAACAGTGCTCAGTGCTTCTGACTACAGCAACAGTGCTCAGTGCTTCCTGACTTACATCAAGAGGTGCTCAGTGTTTTCTGACATACAAACAACAGTGCTTCAGTTGCTTCCTGGACTTAAAGGTACAGTGATTCAGTGATTCCTGACTTCATCACCAGTGTGAGTGCTTCCTGAATTACAGCAACAGTGATCAGGCTGCCGACTTACATCAAACATTGCTCAGTGTTCCTGACTTACATCAACATTGCTCAGATGCTAATGTGGGTCAATGTGTCTTGTGGTGTCACTGTGGTTATCACTATGGTGTCACTGTACTGTCACTGTGCTTCACTGTTGTGAGTGTGGTGTCACCTGTGGTCTTTTTGGTGTAAGTGTGGTTCTTTGTTGTATCATGTTCGTTATTGTGGTGTACTTGTGGTCTTGTAGGGTCAGTGTTTCGCACTGTGGTTGTACTCATCTGTTTCTGTTTGTGATGTCATGTTGTGTCACTGGTGCTGTTGTGTCACTGTCGCAGTTGTTTCACTGTGGTGTCACTATTTCCTACTATGGGTCATTGTGGTGTCAATGTCCTGTCATGCTGTGTTCACTGTAGTGTCAATGTTTGTCACTGTGGTTGTTATGGGGTGTCTCTGTGTGTCATTGTGGTGTCAATATGTGTCACTGTGGTGTCATGTGTCTAGTGTGTCACTCTGGTGTCACTGTATGTCAAACTTTGTATCACTGTATGTCACTGTGTTCAGTGTGTTGTCAACTCTGTTTGGTCACTGTGATGTCATTGTTTGTCAGTTGTTGTGTCACTGTTGTAACTGTTATTTGGGGTATCTTAGTCACCCGTGGTACACTGTTTGTCAAGGTGGTGCTACTGTCATGTTTATCACTGTGTGTCACGATTGTGTCATTGTGGTGTCTATGTTTATCACTGGGGCATAAAATACCACTGTGTTACCACAAGGTATCTCTGTGTGGTTCACTGTGGTGTCACTGTGGGGTCACGTGGTGTCATGTGGTGTACTGTGGTGTCACAGTGTCACTGATGATGTCATGGGTATCAGTGTGTCACTATGGTGTCACTGTGGTGTCACTGGTATTCATGAGGTATCACTGATGTCAATTGTAGTGTAAACTATGTTCCACTGTGGTGTCACTGTGATATCACTGTATGTCACTGGTATCTTTGTTATGTCACAGGTGGTTATCACAATATGAGTGGTTATTCTGCAAATATATATACATTTTATTTTAGGACAATGGAAAAAACATTCACCAGTGTCCAATCCTAGGCCATGTTATTGCTAATTGTAAACGAATTGAGTTTGAATAAGGCCGCCACTATTTATTATATAATAAACGTTATCATGTTTTGTAATGCCGATTATCCCAATATTTCGTTTCATGACGTGAGGTGCAAGGGACATGTCTCTTGCTTCTGACCAATTTGCAGAGGTAATGCGACTCTAATGCAGATGAAAATTGCATTTGATTCCTGCACTCAGTTTGTAAAGATATCGATGTTGTGATATACAACATCTAGAGTTTTGTGGTCTGTCCCAGTAGATAAGTTGGAACAATAGTAATAAATTCGTAAAATACCATCATCACCAAGGTTGAGAATTCTTTATCAAGATGCTTTTAACTGCCCGTGAATTCTTAAAGACTGCTTTTATGTTTAAGGTATTCGGCAGGGACAGATAAATTTCATTGTATAGGGACAGGGGTCGGACAACCTTTTGGAAGAGAGGGTCAGACCAGCTATGCAGTCTCTCGGAGGCGGACCATCTTATCAAGGTAATACAATTTTTTTTTTCTCGAACTCAGGCCACTCTGTCAGAAGCTGACTTGGAATGGGGTTAAATAAAAACATGGAATTTAAAGTCATTTTATTTAAACAGGTTCTTACTGTATTGAATCAATAACAGAAAAAAACTACTAAACACAATTAACAAAAAAAATAAAAAATGAAAATTCCTTATACAACGAAATACAGTTAGTATATGGCAATTTTTAAATGAAGACTTGTTCCTGCTTATTGTTCAGTAACTTCTCCACATCAGGTGAAATATTTGTCGATGACAGGACAAAACGTCATCCAGGTGGTCGTCAACGCAAGTTGTTCTTTAACCACTTTTAGTATTTTCATTTTCGAAAAAAGTTGTTCACAAGCATATGTACTTCCACATATTGATATTGTCATTTCCTATTTCCTTTATCGAGGAACTCTGGGCTACTGCTCGATAAGCTTCAGAAACGTAGTGAGAAAAAAACACTCTTTTTCACTCTAATCTCATGGTGGGTATAAGTAGTGAATGTTTGAAACACATTAGTGGCCTTCCTATATATTGTAAACTTGGTTTTCTATCAGCCGGTGTATTAACGCATCTAGGAAGGAAGTTTAGATTCCACTCTTCTCTAAGTGAATATGAATAGACGGGACATAGGCTTTAAGTTCGGCAAAAAGTATCCAGAGCCATGTCATTTGCCTAAGCACAAGATATCATCTACAAATCTGATCCATATACCTTTAAGGGCAAGATGTCTTTCACAGCCTAGCGTCAAAAATACTCCATATGAGATTTACACAATAGTAGACAATGAATTCTATAACCATTCCCTGCCTTGAAGCGTAATTCCTTCAAACTCACTCTTGCAGATCAACTACAGCAACTTAATTTGTTAAGTAATGGTATTCTTATCGAAAGGTTTGGAGAACTCATCTAATTCTTCTTCAAGGTAAAGTGGGAAATCAGTTGGGAACCAGCAATCGGGTGAACAGCGTAATGACATTAAAACTTCTAGTGTAAAATGTTTAGAAATGGTTGCATTTTGCAACATGTCAATGAGATCAACCTGTTTTTTTATGTGGGCTTCAGAATGTTTTTGAATAATGAAGTTAATTATTTTTACCATCCATTTTGACAGGGCATATGTCGACGATCCTACAGAGCTAATATAGGTTCGCTGGAAAACCGGGCTTGTCGGCTTTAATCAACCCATACATATAAGAAGTGTCGCGACATAGTTGATTAATGTTCTAATTAATTCCTAATGACCTCTAAGGTAAGATTCTTAGTTGTTTATTAGTACTGTTAACTGGTCCAATGGGTTATATTAAGGGCACGTATGTTTCCGTCTTCTACAAAATCCTTCATTTTCCTCTGTAACATACTTGTATATTTGCATTTGCTTTGTCAGCTTTTCATGAGGTGAAGTCTAGGATCTTTCATTAATTATGGTTATAACTTTAACAAAATCTTTGAGACAATTCGGCTCACAAGTCTTAGTTTAAAGCCCATATATCATGCCTTTAATGTGAACGTTTCGGGGATAGGTCCCTTGTTTTTTCCTGATTACAAAAAGACTTGACAAGGTCAACATAATTAGTGTGCCCACTAGTAGGGCGTGAAACTTACCCCAGCTCTATGGCTGGCTGGTTGATCACAGTTAAGTTCAACACTCGAAGCTTAATAGCGAAACTTGTATTAGGCGTTGTCTGGTTCAAACACTTTGGGGCTATGTAGCATATTAAACAGTCTTTTTCATTTCATTATTCTCAAATATCTGTATATGTAATCTATAGATAAATTTACCATTCCGAGTGGTACCATATTGAAGAAACTTTTGTTTCGCCTTTCTCGCTTCAATTATTAACATTTTCTTTCGTGTTTTAAGCAAATCAAATTCTGAGTAATTACTAACTGTGGAGTTGATCAAAGGGGGTCAAAGGCCAGATGAACCACCTGTCCTGTAGAAATTGAGATATTAGTAATACCTGTTCACTGAAGCATTTCGTAAAATATAATTCGTGTCGCTTTATGAGCTTTAAGAAGAAAATATTTGTAAGAGAAAACCAGCAAATGAAGAGAAGGAAAAAAATTTAGAAATTGGATGAGGTCGGGTACTTGTTATTCCATATTATGCAATAATCGTGAACAAGTGATACAAGAATGTGCTGGTTTTCCCATACAATGAAAATTTTTATCTGTCTTGCCGAATGCTCTTAAAAGATTCAAGATACAAGTAGTTTTTAAGAGCTCACAGTCTGTCAAAAGCATTTTGATAAAGAATTCTCCACAATATTGTGTTGGTGGTGCTTATAGAATTAGTTGCAATGATTGCAACATATCTTATGTGGGACAGATCGGCAAACCTATATTGGTATTAGATACGAACTGCACAAGAATCAAATGCGGCTTTCAACTACATTAAAGTCTGCAATAGCTCTGCAAACTGGCCACAAGCCTCTTTGTGCCTCTTTGCCTGAACGAAATATTGTAGAATCTGCAGTTATAAAACATGATAAATATTCATTATATAATAGTAGTGGCGGATTATTCAAACTCGATTCGTTTAAAACTGAGGCTATCATGCATAGCCTATAACTGGACTCCTATAAGAATGTTTTGGATTGTCTTAAGTGTAGTAGTTATGCATCGAGGAATTAGGGCCTGTTTTCCTGCTTGTCTATGATGACTAGACGAATGTCTGCTCAAGAATCATGTGTGATAAATAAACTAAGGCCGTCTTCCTATGGATAAACTACAGATGCCTCACTTTAGTTTGAGTCGGCCATGGACCCTCTTTTCAAAATGTACAGAAATTGCCTAAGACAATTACCAGATATATCTATATTTAGAGTGTAAAATCTTTTATATTATATTGAAATCTGACCAAATTTTTGATAACTGTCATGTCACTAATGTCACGTTCATTAGGTCATTACTACAGTACCGGTGCTTGTGGGTTGGGCGACTTCTAATACTTTAATATTCAATCTTTCTGGCACTGGGTACTGGTATGCCTGGGGCACTTCACATCTACTGCCTCCTTACCTCATTCGAGCATAAAACGTTACTCTGAACAAATTTGCTTAGACTTCCTCCTTGTAGAAAAAATTCTCCAGTAAAGGGGGTATCTTTTAGCCCTCTCAGGTCCCCCTCAGCCCTCTGAGGGCCTTAGCCCTCCTGGAAGGAGCTAGTGGACTCTTCCTTCCTCATATGAGGAACATTTGTATGTACCGTAGAGTCACGAGGCATGCTTTCCTCTCCTTGCTAGAGTTCTTGATCAATTACACAACTAGGTTAAACGAGAGTAATTACTCTTTCTCCGTAGCGGAAAAATTTAGGGAAAAACCTGTGCCCTACTTTATCTACTTAAGAGTATTAGGAATTCTAGTCTATAGCTAGATAACAAGAAACCTACCCTCTTGTATTGAATACTGTTGCAGTGTGTAGTAAGAAGAGATATAACGCTGAACTCAGCATTTTTTTGTGTGTAGGGTCACTGTGGGCGCTTGGGCAGGGCGACAAGCTAAGTTGAACTCAGACATGAGAGTGTGAACACACTTCACAAAGTGTACTTTTCTAACCAGTTCTCATCACTTCTCTTTTCTGCAACATTACAAGCCCTGAATGATGTGCTGATTGCAACACAATAGGTCAAGAGCTTTCATATATATATATATTATATATATATATATATATATATATATATATATATATATATATATATAATATATATATATATATATATATATATATATATATATATGCAATAAGATCACAGTAAACAGGTGATTTCAGAATATGCAAAACAACCACTCTGAAAGAATAGAGAAATTCCAAGCGCTTTCGTGACTACTCACATTATCAAGGAACTATATATATATATATATGTATATGTCGTGCCGAATATGTAAAACTGGTCAATTAGCAAGAACTCATTTAAAATTAAGTCCTTTCTGATATTTTCTCTTATACGTCTAAAGATATATTTTTTTCATTAATGTTGATGTAAAAAAAATTAATTTTGCACCACAAGAACCTTAGAAAACTTACCTAACCTTATTATAACAAGAGCAATTTATTTTAGCCTAACCCAACTAAATATATTTTAAATACGTTTACAATAATTTAGTACTAAATAAACACAATCAAATATATTTTTTTTCGTTAGGTTCAGAATGATTTTGGCGAAATTATTGCATACACAAATTTTCACTTGTCCTATATGGCAAGATGAACGTTGCTATTTAAGCCAAGATGGCAAGTTCTGCCTATTCGGCACGATATATACATAAACATATATATATATATATATATATATATATATATATATATATATATATTATATGTCGTGCCGAATAGGCAGAACTTGCGATCTTGGCTTAAATAGCAACGCTCATCTTGCCATATAAGACAAGTGAAAATTTGTGTATGCAATAATTTCGCCAAAATCATTCTAAACCTAATGAAGAAAATATATTTCACTGTGTTTGTTTAGTATTAAATTATTGTAAACAAATCTAAAATATATTTAGTTGGGTTAGGCTAAAATAAATTGTTCTTGTTATAATAAGGTTAGGTAAGTTTTCTAAGATTCTTCTGGTGCTAAATTAAAAAAAATTACATTAACATTAATGAAAAAAATATATCTTTAAACATATAAGAGAAAATTTTAGAAAGGACTTAATATTAAATGAGTTCTTGCTAATTGACCAGTTTTACATATTCGGCACGACATATATATATATATATATATATATATATATATATATATATATATATATATATATATATATATATATAATATATATATTATATATATATATATATACATATATGTATGTATATGTATATATCACTTACCAAACTGAAGCAGGCCAGGAGTCGACCCTACGAACCTTGTACCGCCTCCAAAGACAGCACAAACAATACACGCATCACCTTACCACTACGCCACTGATCCTACACACACACACACACACACACACACACAAACACACACACCAACACACACACACACACACACACACACACACAATATAATATAATATATAAAATATTATATATATATATATATATATATATAATATATATATATATATATATATATATATATATATATATATATATATATATGTCGTGCCGAATAGGCAGAACTTGCGATCTTGGCTTAAATAGCAACGCTCATCTTGCCATATAGGACAAGTGAAAATTTGTGTGTGCAATAATTTCGCCAAAATCATTCTGAACCTAACGAAAAAAATATATTTCACTGTGTTTGTTTAGTATTAAATTACTGTAAACAAATCTAAAATATATTTAGTTGGGTTAGGCTAAAATAAATTGTTCTTGTTGTAATAAGGTTAGGTAAGTTTTCTAAGATTCTTTTGGTGCAAAATTATAAATTTTTACATCAACATTAATGAAAAAAATATATCTTTAAACGTATAAGAGAAAATTTTAGAAAACACTTAATTTTAAATGAGTTCTTGCTAATTGACCAGTTTTACATATTCGGCACGACATATATATATATATATATATATATATATATATATATATATATATATATATATATATATATATATATATATATATATATATACATATATATATATATATATATATATATATATATATATATATATATATATATATATATATATATATATATATATATAGATAAATATATATATATATATATACCATATACAAACATACATGCATACGTAACACACCGGTTGTCTCCAACTGAGGCACGGTGAGGCGAAAAAGAAGAATCAATTTCACCATCATTCACTCTATCACTGTCTTGTCAGAGGCTCGCCGATAGTACAGTTCAGATGCCCATTCAAATTGTATAATATCTGTACTACTACTTCAGAGTGCAGGTACTGTACTACCCACCTCCAGGATTGACTTCTCTTACAACCCTATCTATAAATATATTAATCAATCATGGTGACATCACGTATCTCTGTCTAACTTGCTGGAAAATAATCTCACTTTCTACTACATACCCTAATATGAGTCTTATTCTCCTCATAAAATCTCTTAACTGCTTTCAGCAACCTACCACCTATTCCATACATTTGCTCCCCTATCCACCCTATCATAAGCCTCTTCTAAATCCATAAATGCAACGAAAACTTCTTTACCTTAATCTAAATATTATTCAGTTATATGCTTCAATGTAAACATTTGGTTTACGGATCCTCTACTCTCCCTAAAGCCTCCTTGTTCATCTGTGATCCTGCTCTCTGTCTTACCCTCAATTTTTTACTCTCTTTTAAGTATACACGCAGTCTGTTAGGTACACAATTTAAATGCGAAAAAAATATAGAAAACACTCAGACCATGGGAAACAAACCAGGGCAGTTACAACCCCTTCAGAGACAGATTTTTTAATTGCCCGGAAGTTAAAAAAAAAACTGGCAAGAAATGACAGAAATACAACACCACTTAGGATCACTACTGGAGTGGAGGCACAGTCAGTGGCCTCCAATCCATGACAACAGATGTTAGTGCCAGCCAATTAAGTCCCACTACATACCATCAATACGATAACATTTGTATTTGCAAACATACTGGGTATAAAGCCATCTACAAACAACAAAATATCTTGCATCAGTGGACTGCTCACAGAGTCAAATTCAATGTTTGTGACTTTCACGGGCTGAGTTAATGTGGGCGAAGGGTTCTTGAATAAAGGAACTGGAGATGTAGTTAATTTCCTCGGTTCAAACTTGCTTAACTCTCAAACCCCAGGCGCTGTGTAAACGCCTATGGGGATTATAATCAGCACTTATCTATGTTTATCAATATTTTGGATGACGAAGTTTGTATAGAATGTCCACCTTTAAAAATATTCTTCACTCTTTTTTTTTCCTGTATTGTGGATGCTTTTTGTGTTTTAGTAACAATGTTTGTTTCTTCCACAGCAAGAAGACTGATGGGTCTGGAAAATAGCTGTAGCCCACTGAAAAAATAAAAATTTAAGAACGGAAAAATTCTTGTCGTTACAAATTTCACATGTTAAATGAAAAGCACTAAGTCATCAACAAGAACGAAAATCAAGCCTAAATAAATTTAAAATAGAATAAAAAAAGGGGAATAAATAAAAATAAAAATCAGTAAAACGCAAACAAAAATATAATAATAATATTAAGAGAGAAAGGAAAAACAACAGGAAGAAAATGTTGGAATCAACGTTCGACTGGTCAGCTGGGATGAAAGGCAGCTTCACCTGGGCCGACTACCTGGTCTTCGTCGGGATGCTGGTGGCCTCGATGGCCATCGGCATCTTTTACGCCATCAAGAGCCGCAATAAAGCCAACGATGAGTTCCTCCTGGGAAGCCGCAGCCTCTCCTGCTTCCCGGTCTCCATGTCCCTCCTGGCCTCCTACATATCTGCAGTTCTCATCCTGGGTTAGTGTGGAAGCACAACCAAAGAATACTGTAAGATAGAAGTCACATCACTGGGACCTAATCAATTCACGACTAACCAACTGATTGGAAATGAAAAGTAGGAGACGTATAGGTTTATGATAGACCATTACTTTTGGTAATGATAGTAGCAGTAGTTCTAATATCAGAAATCAATCTCTATGTGAACTATCTTGACAGAATGAGATAGGAGGCAAATGACAGCCAATAACTTGAAGACGTTTCGACCTTTGGACCTTGATCACTTCATTATGCAGGAACCGAGACGTCTTCAATAAACGTTCCCTCTTAATTAGACATAAACACAGGCAGCTACACTGTAGCTAAGTCTTCTCCATGCACGGTAGGGTCTTCTTTCAGCCTTTTTCTTATTATGACTTAATAATGATCCAAGAGAGACCGAAAAGTTTTCTTATTTTCATCTCCTATTGATTTCTTGGTTGTGAATAATAAACTGCCGTGTGAAAGAAATATAACGATCTGAATAAGCCTTTCTAAGTCGTCCACGGTCGACTCAGTCACAAACAGTATACCTAATAAGGGTCCACATATAAGGTAGTTTTGCTACTGGTATCGAGCCATTATAAGAGAATTCAGAAAAGGTTATGCTCTCAATATTCAATATCTCTGAGTAAATGATTTTTGCTTTGCAGTAGAGCTGGTAAGAATGAGTAGAAGAAGGATTGGTGTAAGATAGAATAGTGGAAACGATTGTAGGTGTATAGAAAAATATATGCAATATAGGATTAAGTGTGTGTTTATTTTTTTGTCACATGTTTTTGCATCAGGTACATTGTAAAATATATTTAAATTTTTTTATCATGTACTGTTTTACAGTGTCGCTTTTTATAAATCCAGTAATTGTGCACTTTTCTTAAATCATTTTACATTTTCACCTTTTTTTATTAAATCTTGATATTATTTCTTTTATCCGAACTGTTTTACAGTTTCTCCATTTTCAAATCAAATTTTGACTCGCATTTTTTTTTGTTTTATCCCTGGTGTTGGTGCTGGTGGGTAAGGAGGTCCGTCTGAGGCGTACTATCACGGTGTGCATGGTGGGTGACCTGCACTCGCAACATTGCCTTTCTTTTGTCTGCTGCATCTCCATGCCATTCTTCTATGAGCTTAAACTTACTTCGGTTTATGAGGTAATGCGTCTTGAAACTCAAAGGTAAACACACTTACAATTACCACACACACTTACAATAACACACACACCACACACACACACACACACACACACACACACACACACACACACACACACACACACACACACACACACATTACAACACTTAACCCCCCCCAAAAAAATGGTGGCTTAGAAGGAAGCCGAAGGCCTCAGAGGATCAGAGGAAAATGGTTCTGGTAAAGAAAAATGGATGGAAGAGCAATGTAAAAGGATGGAGCAAGAGTGGCGAGCACACTATAGTGAGTTTTCTGCAAAAATGAAGAGGATGGAAGCAGAAATTAAGAAATGGAAGTCACAAGCTGCAGCCCAGAAGCCAGGATAAGGGCCCTAGAATATGAGGTAATAGGATGAAGCAAGTTACAGACTGTTTGTCCAGAGGCGACATAACATCTGAAGCGGTACACCCCTACTGAACGAGGACCCAACAGAAAGGAAGGAGACATGGCTTATGCTAAGGTCCTATCATTCCTCGAAGCAGGGCTAAGGTAGAAGGGGAAGAGCTGTTGGGAGCAACAATAGCAGTAAAGGAGGGTGGAGAGGGGATACAGCCCTTGCCAGCAAGAGTTACAGGAAAAGACAAGGGAGACAAAGGCCATATACAAATGGGACCCAATGACACAGAGGGAAAGACAATGGTAGGAGGAGAGGGAGAAGTTAGTGTTTATTCATGGGCTACAGGAGCGAGGGGAGAACACACAATGAAAGACGCAGGAAGAAAACAAAGATTGAAAACATCATCAAGAAGAGGGGGTACTTGAAGGGGAGAAATCGGCCAGTCAAGCTGATTTTCAAGACAGAAACGGTGCAAAACAGGATCCTGCAAGAGAAACCAAGGCTGAAGGAATCATTAACATACAAGAGGGTGTTCCTAGACTGATAGAGAGCAAGAACAGAAAGACAGCAGCTGAAGGAAAGAACACAGAAGTGAAAGGGGCTAGGAAAAGAGACATGGACAGATTCAGCATGAGGACAACCAGAGCAGGGCAGAGCAACAAGCACAAGCACACACAGAACCATCCCCAGAACCCCACAACCAAACACACAACCACAGCACACTGACAGGTCCCTCACCCTCACAGGCCCCCCAGAACACAGTGTTGGATAGGAAACTGAAGGTATGGTACACCAACGCTGATGGAATAACGAATAAGTGGGAGGAGTGGCACGGAAGAGTCAAAGAGGCATCACTGGACATCATAGCTCTCACAGAAACCAAGCTCACAGGAATGATAACAGATGCCATCTTTCGATCAGGATATCAGATCCTGAGGAAAGGCAAAGGGAACAGAGGGGGGTGGAGGAGTGGCAATGCTCGTCAAAAAACCAATGGGATTTTGATGAGCTGGAGAGAGAGGAAACAGAGGAGAAGCAAGAGACTACATAATAGGAACATTTCAATTTGGAGGTCCCAAGGTAATAATTGCAGTGATGTATAACCCTCCACAGAACAGCAGGAGGCCAAAGCAAGAGTATAATGAGAGCAATAGAGCGATGGTTGACACACTGGCTGAAGTGGCCAGAAGGGCTCATGCGAGCAGGGCAAAGCTGCTGATTATGGGTGACTTCAATCACAAGGAAATCGATTGGGAGAACCTGGAGCCACATAAGGGCTCAGAAACGTGGAGAGCTAAGATGATGAAGATGGTACTGGAAAACCTCATGTACCAGCACGTAATGGACACTACCAGAGAGAGAGAGAGGAGAGGATGAACCAGCAAGACTGGACCAAGTATTCACCTTGAGTAGTGCAGATATTGAGGACATCACATACGAAAGACCCCTCGGGGCCAGTGATCATGTGGTTCTGAGCTTCGAATACATAGTAGAGTTACAAGTGGAGAGGGAAACAGGAAGGGCAGGACGAATGAAGCCAAACTACAAAAAATGGGACTATATAGGCATGAGGAATTTCCTGCACGTGGTTCACTGGGACAGAGAACTGGCAGGGAAGTCCGTAAAAAAGATGATGGAATATGTGACAACGATATGCATGGAAGCTGAGGAGAGGTTTGTGCTTCAGGGTAACAGAAATAACGAGAAAGCCAGGATGAGCCCTTGGTTCACCCAAAGGTGTAGAGAGGCCAAAACCAAATGTGCTAGAGAATGGAAGAAGTATAGAAGGCAAAGGGCCCAGGAGAATAAGGAGAGAAGTCGTAGAGCCAGAAATGAATATGCACAGGTAAGAAGGGAGGCCCAACAATAATACGAAAATGACTTAGCAGTGAAAGCCAAATCTGACACGAAGCTGTTGCACAGCCACATCAGGAGGAGAACAACAGCCAAGGACCAGGTAATCAGGCTGAGGGAGGAAGGAGGGCAGATCACAAGAAACGACCGTGCAGTATGTGAGGAGCTCAACATGAGATACAAAGAAGTGTTCACAGAGGAGGCAGAAGGGACTCCAGAAAGATGGAGAGGTGGGGTACATCATCAAGTGTTGGAGACAATAAATACAACCGAGGAAGAAGTGAAGAGACTGCTAAGAGAGATAGTTACCAAGAAAGTAATGGGGCCGGATAACATCTCTCCATGGGTCCTGAGAGAGGGTACAGAGGTGCTTTGTGTACCACTAACAACAATCTTCAACACATCTATCGAAACAGGGCGACTACCTTAGGTGTGGAAGACAGCAAATGTAGTCCCAATTTTTAAAAAAGGAGACAGACACAAAACATTAAACTACAGACCAGTGTCACTGGTCTGTAGTTTAATGCTGGTATTTGTGAACGACATAACGGAAGGAATAGACCCAGAGGTGTCCCTGTTTGCAGATGATGTAAAGTTGATGAGAAGAATTCAGTCGGACGAGGACCAGGCAAATCTACAAAGGGATCTGGGCAGGCTGCAGGCCTGGTCCAGAAACTGGCTCCTGGAGTTCAACCCCACCAAGTGAAAAGTGATAAAGATTTGGGAAGTGCAAAGAAGACTGCAGAAGGAGTACAATCTAGGGGGCCAGAGACTACAAACCTTACTCAAGGAAAAAGATCTTGGGGTGAGTATAACACTGGGCACTTCTCCTGAGGCACACATCAACCAAATAACTGCTGCAGCATATGGGTGCCTAGCAAACCTAGGAACAGCATTCTGACATCTTAATAAGGAATTATTCAAGACCCTGTATACCGTGTACGTTAGGCCTATATTGGATTATGCACCACCAGTTTGGAACCCACACCTAGCCAAGCATGTTAGGAGACTAGAGAAAGTACAAAGGTTTGCAACAAGACTAGTCCCGGAGCTAAGGGGCATGTCCTACGAGGAGAGGTTAAGGGAAATCGACCGGATGACACTGGAAGACAGGAGAGAAAAGGGGGATATGATAATGACATATAAAATACTGAGAGGAATCGACAAGGTGGACAGAGAGAGGATATTCCAGAAATGGGACATAGCAACAAGAGGTCACATTTGGAAGGTGAAGACTCAGATGAATCACAGGGATGTTATGAAGTATTTCTTCAGTCACAGAGTTGTCAGGAAGTGGAATAGTCTGGTAAGTGATGTATTGGAGGCAGGATCCATATATAGTTTAAGAAGAGGTATGATAAAGCTCATTGAGCAGAAAGGGCGACCTAGTAGCGACCAGTGATGAGGCGGGGCCATGAGCAGCCACAGTTAAGTGAGTACACGCACACACATACGATCACAGACGGAACCACACCGGTAAAATCATGTTATTAAGCACCTCCGATCAATGAACTCTCTCATATTAAACTGAACTTAGGGAATGTATTGCAGTGTTTTATTGGTGGTTATTTAGAATATAAATACGTGAGGAAGGAACTCTACTGGATACGACCCTCTGAACTTAGTGTCGGTTCCTAATGGACCATTATCAAGTTACGAGTGATAATGGTCCAGTAGGGACAGAAATGCTGTTCTTTCTTTGGCTTCAGCTTGTGGTTGTGCTATGAATTTGTAGTGTGTTTATTTCTTATAACAAACACTGATTTGTAATATAGATGACTTGTAAATAAGAGAAAGCAAGGACAATATAACTTTATATTGCTTGGAGACAAGCTTGTACTGAGACAACATTTCTCTGTGTAGAGTGAAGGAGAGAAACGTTCTCCCAGTAAAAGCTTGTTCCTCAGTTTGGGATGCAATACGCCGTCTCATCCAACACATTGCTCGCACACTCTGCTTGTTTTTCCAACAGTATTTGGAGCTACGCTACGCCTCACGCTGGATACGGTGTATGGCCGGAGGCATGTTTGTGATTCAGACATTGCTCTATCAGGCTGTTGTCATCTACGCCCCGGCTCTCGCCCTCGCCTCCGTCACAGACTTTCCCCTGTGGGTTTCTGTCATCGCTGTTGGTGTCATCGCGTCGTTGTACACAGCTTTTGTAAGTCTGAATTACTGTTACGTATGCAAATATTATTTTAAGGATTTATAGGGGATTTCAATGCAGCAAGTCTAAAGACAAGGCAGTGTCACTACATGGTAGTAACATGTCTCATACTGTAGACTTTGGAAAGTTAGCACAACTATGACTGCTGCCCAGTACAAGTTTTGTATATATATATATATTATATATATAAATATATATATATATATATATATATAATATATATATATAATATTTTAAAATATAAATATATATATATAATATATATATATATAAAATAAGAACTTCTCCTCTGGGGACTCCTTTCCCGGGTTTTGGGGGTGCGCTGAGCGCACCCTTCCGGTTTAGCGGCGGCTGAGCGGTTTATCCCGGGCTAGGGCCAGCAGCTGGAGG
>NC_069423.1:1454410-1470099 GCF_026875155.1 Cherax quadricarinatus | reverse complement strand
TTCGATCCAACCTTTACTTTAACCCCATATAATTCTTGAATTTACACATTATATTCTCTTTTCTCCTTCCATAACTGATCCTTCAATAAATAACAAAAAGCACAATACCGTGACTGGAACGATACACAAATAACCCGCACATAAAAGAGAGAAGCTTACGACGACGTTTCGGTCGCGACTTGGACCATTGACAAAGTCACACTGTCACAGTGTGACTTTGTCAAGGTCCAAGTCGGACCGAAACGTCGTCGTAAGCTTCTCTCTTTTATGTGCGGGTTATTTGTGCACTGATCCTTCAATATTACTGCTACCCCTTCCTTTGCTCTAACTCTCTCAGATACTCCAGATTTAATCCCATTTATTTCCCCCCACGAAACTCCCTACCCCCTTCAGCTTTGTTTCGCTTAGGGCCAGGACATCCAACTTCTTTTCATTCATAACATCAGCAATCATCTGTTTCTTGTCATCCGCACTACATCCATGCACATTCAAGCATCCCAGTTTTATAATTTTTTTCTTCTTCTCTTTTTTAGTAAATGTCTAAGGAGAAGGGGTTACTAGCCCATTGCTCCGGCATTTTAGTCACTCATACGACACGCATGGCTTACGGAGGAAAGATTCTTTTCCACTTCCCCATGGATAAATAGAAGAATAAAGAAGAGCAAGGCTATTTAAGAAAAAAGGAGAAAAACCTAGATGTATGTATATATAATGCATGTGCGTGTCTTGAAGTATGACCAAAGTGTAAGTATATATATATTATAATATATATAATATATATATATATATATATATATATATTATATATATAATATATATATATATTCTCTGGATACCTATCTTTGGGCTCATTGAAGCCACCTGTAACGTTGCTTCCCACAGCTACGAGAGTGATGGAAAGCGAATATTTCATTCACTTTATTCTTTCCAATTTTTGGGGGGAGCTTCTTATGTGTTATTCATTTTTAAGCAGTTTTGCACTTCTCTGCATAACTAAATACTTATACAATTTTTTCTCACAGTGTTTACCTGGGTTTTGTTAAGAGTCATTAAAGTCTTCTCGCTTAGCTAATGCCGTGTATACAGACACTTTTTTTTTACTAAATTAAATTTTAAGGCCTGATCTTTAGACGTATACCTGGAGAGGGTTTCGGGGGTCAACGCCCCACTGGCCAGGTCTGAGACCAGGCCTCGTGGTGGGCCAAGGTCTGATCAACCAGGCTGTTACTCCTGGCTGCATGTAAACCGACTTACGAACCACAGCCCGGCTGGTTAGGTACTGACATTTGGAAAATCCTAGAGGGATTAGTACCAAACTTTCACATGAAAATTACTCCCTACTAAAGGAAAAACAATCGGCAGGAGATGCAACATTCCTTCAATGAAAAGCATGGGTGCCATGTGTTCACTAAGAGACCCAAGACTGTTCAACTGCCTCCTAGCATACATGTGGAAGATTACCAATAGGCCCTTGGCTGTCTTTGTAGTGAGGCCTCACTACGAAATGCAGCCTAGCACCTCTAACTTCCACAGCAGGCGTCTACACCACACTCTGTGGATTCTGTTCCAAAAAATATGTAGGCGAGACAGGCAGAGATCTTGCGGCCACCTGAACGAGCATCGAATTGCCAGTAACAGAGACGCGTACACGTAACAGGTACGCTTGTGTCCTCCACAGAGACTCCATGGGGCATTTGATGAACTGGCACAATTTGATGAGGCACAATTCGTTCTCACCGAATCAGAACTCAGATGCCGATGGTATCTAGAAATCTCACTAATCGCCGTCACTGACACAATAGAACGTAACACTGGAAACCACAAAATTTCTAAAACATTACCATACATGACACTCAAGTAGGCTAAGCACCACCAACCCACCTACACAGGAATCACATGATCTCATCGTCTACCCATCCTCATCCGCACATGGCATTCTTCAGGTCACCATGCGTCACTCACACCTCACTCTCCGCCTATATATAATGTCTTTCAACCTCTGTATGTTAGAAGTGATTAAGATCCCAGGCCTGAAACGTTTTCTAATAAATATGCCGTAGTGTTTGCTTACGTGTCTTTCTAAACCAACTTTAATTTGTCTCAGGGAGGGATGAAGACGGTGGTGTGGACTGACGTGTTGCAGCTCTTTATCCTCATCCTGGGCCTCATCGCCGTCATCATCAAGGGACTCATCGACATGGGCAGCTTCCAGCGTGTGTGGGAAATCAGCGTCCAACACGACAGAGCTGGACCTCAGATCTTTACGTAAGGACCCTTCAAAGAAGGCACTTTTATGGGAAACCCTGAAATGTGTTTTCATGGGGCCCTTCAAGGAAGGCTCTTTCATGAGGGCCCTTCAGAAAGGATCTTTCATGGGAGCCCTTCAAATGTGCTTTCAAGGGGACCCTTCAAGGAAGGTGCTTTCATACAGATGAAGGTCTTCCGAGTCAAAAAAATGTAGCTACTCTTCTCTTCCTGGGATCAAACTTGATTATCTCCTTATAGGTTTACGGATACCCCATCAATAAAAATAATAATTTTCATAAGAATTAATTTATGAGGGCCTGCACATCTTTGACATATTGTGTTTTGCATTCATTATCTGTGGGTTATTCATCGAAAGTAGTGGAGGATCGATCTGTCGTGTGCTAACAGATCTCTAGCGAATTAGGCTGTTGGAAAGTACTCCTTAAAGTTATCCTCGGAGAAGAGAATACAAGAGTTTTAAAGAAAAATATTTGGGAATAGGAGAATATAACAATCGAACGTGATCAAAGAAAATTCTCAAGATTTTTCCAGGGGATTGTCTGTCATTTCCGGGAATATAATAACACTGGTCAACGCTCATTTTCTTGTCAATAATATTACACCAATTTTAGAGTAATTTTGTGGTGCTGATTCCGAATATGTCATCGGTTTTTCTTGATTAGATCAAGTTTTTGTTAAATTTGGTATCCCACTAAAAAACATAAAAGATGTAAAAAATATATTGGTCAGGCGAGGCTAACTTACAAATTGCACTGAATTTATATTTTAGATCATGCAAAGCCAAATCATGTAATATGTTCTAGCATTTCATTCTATATTATAACAGACTAACATGGTAAGATAATTCGGATACCACTAATTAATGCATGTGAAAGCCATTTTGATATTATCATATTTTTCTTTAAGTTTTGTTGAGTGAGCAATTGGAAGAGATGCATATTGTTTACCACTGTGCAATAAGATACATTTCAGGCTTCTAATGGAGCTGTCTGTAAACAGCCGCCAATCTCCTGGTCGATATTCAAGCCACATTCGAAGAAGTCCAGGGATGTTATTACAGTATACAAGTTCTTCGTCTTTGCTGAAGCAAGGACAGAGTTCAACCTCTTTTGTCTGATAAGCTGCTATTTTAAACTTCTTGTAGTAGACAGTTCTTTTCTTTTAGTCTGGATGCTAAAAGTTCAGATGCTTTCTTTGACAGACTAAAGTCACGTATCAGATCATTGAGTTCTTCTTGGGAGAACTACTGGGGTGTTGAAATGTTTATTTCATGTTCACTTCTACTGCTATCACTCTAGTTATATCCTAAACCCTGAGTTTCTTCAGCAACTGACAAGGGAAGGTCAGATAGTGTTGTAAACACTGGTATGGCAATGTCTTCACTGTGTGGCACAGGTCTCCTTGCTGACTCCAGATCAGGATATTCCCACTTAAATTTCATGTATCAGTTGAAGCCTTTTACATTCACCATACAGAAATAAAATTCGTTGTGGTGTTTTTTTTTTGGCTTTCTCCACACCATAGACACACCGAAGTTTAAACAAATTTTTCCTTTGCCTATTTTTCCACTGTTGTAAGCATTCTACACAGGTTTTTCAAACCATTCGGGGAGCCCAGGACTTGTCATGTTCTCCAAGTGCCACTCCAAAATAAGAAAGATAAGCTTTTTTTGCAAAAATCTGTTATTTTTTTTCTTTATTTTTGCAAATAATATTCACCACAAAGGTAGTAAAATGCACTGGGATTGTTTACGTAGGCTCTTCTTAAAGAAGTCATGCTCGTCTGAAAATCAAATAACAAAATAAAGGTTACAATATTGTCACGTGGTCATTGTAATAAAGTTGGTAGAATTACCGACAATATGTAAAGTAAAAGGACACAAGTGCAACTAATGTGACATTTATTGTGGCAACGTTTCGCTCTCCAGGAGCGATAAATGGCTTGATAAAGCTCCTGGAGAGCGAAACGTTGCCACAATAAATGTCACATTAGTTGCACTTGTGTCCTTTTACTTTACACGTGGTCATTGTTGATACGACTCCTTTCGTTAAATACTAAATAATTAAAAAAATCTAATTAAGGGCATGTACGCAATGTCTCACAAACTAGAGCCAATTTGAAAATTCTACTGTCATTTTCAAATTCAGCAACCCCAAAATACCCTCAATATGTTCAAATATCTTTGGCAACGAATTTTCTGTTTGTTGACAAGTGGAAAATTCTTGATTTTTCTCTTTGTGGCAGTACGAGTATTTTTTTCTCTTCGACCATTTTAATTTCAGTTTATAAGTGCGGTTTTGCAAAGGATTACCTTGCACACAAATACATCCAAACATAATATATGATGAGTGTATATTGTACTTATAAATGGTATACAGTACCGACAAATTGATGAGTAAGACACTTTTTTATCACTTTAGAGTCTTTTTTGACGAATGTTTTGACCGCTCACTAGGCTTCATCCATTAAGTACAGAGATGATTACAATGGCAATTCAGTTTTGTAATCACCTCTCTATTTCATAAAGCTTGCTATACAGGCAAAATATTTCATCAATAAGTCTATCTTAATGTTGCTCATATATCTTGCCATTATCAATAGACACCTAAGTGTTGCACATGTGTCCTACACTTCATCATAATATACACTGAGACAAAATAATTTTGCTTGGAGATAAAAACAACAGAATATAAAATCTGTATATGTATTTGTCAGCCTGAGACCCTTATCAAAGCCTGCAGAAAAAGTGCAGCAGTGTTAGGCTAAATATACATTACCTTTATTCTCTTCTTTTCTCTCATATCCATTTAGGTTCACTTAGGCCAAATATTTTCAAATTTTCCATAAGCAGTGAAGGGCTGCTTGTGGATTTATTCCTAAAAAGGAAAAAAATTAAAAAATTTAAATTTTTTACACAGGGAAAAATTCCCATTATGTACAGTGGTAAGGGAACCTAGAGGGGGGACTAAGGTTGTAATGAACATAAGAAAGGGGGAACACTGCAGCAGCCTGCTGGCCCATTTTTAGGCGGTTTCCTTTTCAATTTTATCCCCCTAACTAACATTTGACCAAACCCCAAATTTTAAATTTCCACCCAAAAAAAAACAAGTCCGGGTGGGCAAGTCCCCCTCAAATCCAACCCCTTTCCCCTCTTGGGACTTTTCCAACCTAAAAAAAAGCGTTCGCTCAAAGATAAATCAGTCTTCATGTTGTAAAAATCCCCTTTTTCTGTTTTTTGTCTTCATTAAACAAACATTGTGGGGCACCCCTTTTCCTTTATTTTCCCCGGGGTGTGTTCTGCAAGGGGACGGGGGTTTTACCTATGGAGGTCACCCGTTGCCCAATTTTCGGATTAGTACCATTTGTGAGGACGTTATACCGGTTAAAACTTGCACTAGGGGCTGCCCTCCAAAAGCTTGTCAGCATGAAGTCCCTCACTCAGCCCTTTTATGTGAGTACTGTTTTACCCCTAAAAATTGCTGGGGTGTGTCAAAAATTTCTCCCCGTTTATTTTTTTAGGTCTTTAAGAGGTCATGTAAGTGACACAACAATTTTGCTTCTATAAAAAATTTAAAAACTTTTTTTACCCGGGCCCGAGTTTATTAAAAGAAAGAGATTTAAAGGGGGGAAAAAACCCGGGGGGTTGGGCTTTTGGAAATCCGGAGGATGTTTTATGTGATTTTCCCTATTGTACAAAATTAGTTTAACAATGTTACGCCCCCCAGAAAGTTCCTTTTGACTTCTTTTGAGTAAAATTTTTTCTAAAAAAACATCAAACAAAAAATCGGGAAATTTTTTAAAAAATAAATACATATTGGGGAAAGCTTTTAAGCATTTAAAAACTAAAGAAAGAAAAATTAGGAAAAATTTTTTGGAAGCTCGCGTCCAAAAATTTGAAACCCGAAAATGAGACACTTGTACAACAATTTTGGGAAACTTTAAATTTAGGAAATGTTTTGACAATAGTGACTTTTTCAGGGCCAATTTAAAGAAACGGTGGGGAAAAGGGAAATGGGGGTTTGAGGTAATCAATCCCTCACCCCTTTAATCGGGTGGTTCAGTTCATCAAAGCTGAAAGGGAAAAACCAGCACTTTCTCGGGCCAAAAAGGCCTAATAAGGCATAACAAAATGATGCTCTTTGGGTATTTTCATTTTTTTGAAAACTATTTTCAAATCATATGTTTTAAAGGGTTTTGGGAAAATGTTTTATTGTGCCCATTTTAATTTAAGGGCTGGCACTTAAATCAAAATTTAAAACAAAAAAATACCTTTGCTATTTGCTTTCAAACTTTATATATTTTTAATTTTAATTGTTTTTTCGTTTAATTAGGTTCCCTGGACAAGGGGTCATAGTGCCCGCTTGTCAAAATTATGCTGGGAAAATCAAATGTGTTTTCATATACCTGGTGGATGATACCAGAATTATGCTTGACAAACTTCTGATTCTTTCAGGTCAATTTTTATGATGATTCCTGTTACCATCCTGCTCATCTCTCTCACCATGATCACAGGTGAGGATTGCTGATGGTGTGGATAGTGATGGTGTGTGGTAGTGATGGTGTGTGGTAGTGATGGTGTGTGGTAGTGATGGTGTGGGATAATGATGGTGTGTGGTAGTGATGGTGTGTGGTAGCGATGGTGTGTGGTAGTGATGGTGTGTGGTAGTGATGGTGTGTGGTAGTGATGGTGTGTGGTAGTGATGGTGTGTGGTAGTGATGGTGTGGGATAATTTATGGTGTGTGGTAGTGATTTGGGGTGTGGTAAACGATGGTGTTTTGGGAGTGATGGTGTGTGGTAGTGATGGTGTGTGGTAGTGATGGTGAGTGGTAGTGATGGTGTGTGGTAGTGATGGTGTGTGGTAGTGATGGTGTGTGGTAGTGATTGGGTGTGTGGTAGTGATGGTGAGTGGGGAGTGATAGTGTGTGGTAGTGATGGGGTGTGGTAGTGATGGTGTGTGGTAGTGATGGTGTGTGATAATGATGGGTGTGGTTAGTGATGGTGTGTGGTAGTGATGGTTGTTTGGGAGTTATGGTGTGTGGTTGTGATGGTGTGTGGTAGTGATGGTGAGTGGTAGTGATGTGTGTGGTAGTGATGGTGTGTGATAATGATGGTTTTGTGGTTTTGTGATGGTGTGTGGTAGTGATGGTGAGTGTTTGTGATGGGGTTGGTAGTGATGGTGTGTGGTAGTGATGGGGGTGTGGTAGTGATGGTGTGTGATTAATGATGGTGTGTGGTGTGATGGTGTGTGGTAGCGATGGGTGTGGTAGTTGATGGTGTGTGGTAGTGATGGTGTGTGGTAGTGATGGTGAGTGGCAGTGATGGTGTGTGTAGTGATGGTGTGTGATAATGATGGTGTGTGGTAGTGATGGGTGTGTGGTAGTGATGGTGAGTGGTAGTGAAGGTGTGTGGTAGTGATGGTGTGTGGTAGTGACAGTGTGTGGTAGTGATGGTATGTGATAGTGATGGTGTGTGGTAGTGATGGTGTGTGGCAGTGATGGTGTTTGGTAGTGATGGTGTGTGGTAGTGATAGTGGTGATAGTGATGTATGTGGTAGTGATGATGCATGGTAGTGATGGTGTGTGATAGTGATGGCATGTGATACTGATTGTGTGTGATAGTGATTATGTGTTGTAGTGATGGGTGTGGTAGTGATGGTGTGTGGTAGTGATGGTGTGCGGTAGTGATGGTGTGTGGTAGTGATGGTGTGTGGTAGGATGAGGGTGGTATGATGGGTGTGGTATGATGGTGTGGGTAGTGATGGTGTGTGGTAGTGATGGTGTGTGGTAGGTGATGGTGTTGGTAGTGATAGTGTGTGGTAGGATGTGTGTGTAGTGATAGGTGTTGTGATGGTGGTGGTAGTGATGGTTGTGTGGTAAGTGAATGGTGTGTGGTAGTGATGGTGTGTGACAGTGATGGTGTGTGGTAGTGATGGTGAGTGATAGTGATGGTGTGTGGTAGTGATGGTGTGTGGTAGTGATGGTGTGTGGTAGTGTGTGTGGTAGTGATGGTATGTGGTAGTGATGTGTGTGGTAGTAATGGTGTGTAGAAGTGATGGTGTGTGATAGTGATGGTGTGTGATAGTGATGATGTGTTGTAGTGATGGTGTGTGGTAGTGATGGTGTGTGGTAGTGATAGGTGTGTGTAGTGATGGTGTGTGGTAGTGATGGTGTGTGGTAGTGATGGTGTGTAGATAGTGGGTGTGGTAGTGATGGTATGAGGTAGTGATGGTGTGTGGCAGTGATGTGTTTGGTAGTGATGGTGTGTGGTAGTGATGTGTGTGATAGTGATGGTATGTGTAGTGATGATGCATGGTAGTGATGGTGTGTGATAGTGATGGCATGTGATACTGATTGTGTGTGATAGTGATTATGTGTTGTAGTGATGGGGTGTGGTAGTGATGGTGTGTGGTAGTGATGGTGTGCGGTAGTGATGGTGTGTGGTAGTGATGGTGTGTGATAGTGATGAGGAGTGGTAGTGATGGTGTGTGGTAGTGATGGTGTGTGGTGATGGTGTGTGGTAGTGATGGTGTGTGGTAGTGATGGTGTGTGGTAGTGATAGTGTGTGGTAGTGATGGTGTGTGTAGTGATAATGAGTAGTAGTGATGGTGTGTGATAGTGATGATGTGTGGTAGTGATTGTGTGCGGTAGTGATGGTGTGTGACAGTGATGGTGAGTGATAGTGATGGTGTGTGGTAGTGATGGTGTGTGGTAGTGATGGTGTGTATGGTGTGTGGTAGTGATGGTATGTGGTAGTGATGGTGTGTGGTAGAATGGTGTGTAGAAGTGATGGTGTGTGATAGTGATGGTGTGTAATAGTGATGTGTTGTAGTGATGGTTGTGTGGTAGTGATGGTGTGTGTAGTGATGTGTGTGGTAGTGATGGTGTGTGGTAGTGATGGTGTGTGGTAGTGATGGTGTGTGTAGTAGTGGTGTGTGGTAGTGATGGTATGAGGTAGTGATGGTGTGTGGTAGTGATGGTGTGTAGAAGTGATGGTGTGTGATAGTGATGGTGTGTGGTAGTGATGGTGTGTGACAGTGAGGTGTGTGGTAGTGATGGTGTATGATAATGATGGCATGTGGTAGTGATGGTGTGTGGTGTGTGTGTGTGATAGTGATAGTGTGTGATAGTGAAGGTGTGTGGTAGTGATGGTGTGTGGTAGTGATAGTGTGTGGTAGTGATGGTGTGTGGTAGTGATGGTGTGTGTTAGTGATGGTGTGTGGTAGTTATGGTGTGTGGTAGTGATGGTGTGTGACAGTGATAGTGTGTGGTAGTGATGGTGTGTGGCAGTGATGGTGTTTGGTAGTGATGGTGTGTGGTAGTGATAGTGTGTGATAGTGATGGTGTGTGGTAGTGATGATGCATGGTAGTGATTGTGTATGATAGTGGTGGCATGTGTTAGTGATGGTGTGTGATAGTGATGATGTGTGGTAGTGATGGTGTGTGGTAGTGATGGTGTGTGACAGTGATGGTGTGTGGTAGTGATGGTGTATGATAATGATGGCATGTGGTAGTGATGGTGTGTGGTAGTGGTGTGTGATAGTGATAGTGTGTGATAGTGAAGGTGTGTGGTAGTGATGGTGTGTGGTAGTGATAGTGTGTGGTAGTGATGGTGTGTGGTAGTGATGGTGTGTGTTAGTGATGGTGTGTGGTAGTTATGGTGTGTGGTAGTTATGGTGTGTGACAGTGATGGTGTGTGGTAGTGATGGTGTGTGGCAGTGATGGTGTTGATAGTGATGGTGTGTGGTAGTGATAGTGTGTGATAGTGATGGTGTGTGGTAGTGATGATGCATGGTAGTGATGGTGTATGATAGTGGTGGCATGTGTTAGTGATGGTGTGTGATAGTGATGGTTTGTGGTAGTGATGGTGTGTGGTAGTGATGGTGTGTGGTAGTGATGGTGTGTGGTAGTGATGGTGAGAGGTAGTGATGGTGTGTGGTAGTGGTGTGCAGTAGTGATGGTGTATGGTAGTGATGGTATGTGGTAGTGATGGAGTGTGGTAGTGATAGTGTGCAGTAGTGATGGTGTGTAGTAGTGATGGAGTGTGGTAGTAATGATGTGTATTAGTGATGGTGCAGTAGTGATGGTGTGTGGTAGTGATGGTGTGTGGTAGTAATGGTGTGTGGTAGTGATGGTGTGAGGTAGTGACAGTGTTAGGAAGTGATGGTGTGTGGTCGAGATGGTGTGTGGTAGTGATGGTGTGTGATAGTGATTGTGCATGGTAGTGATGGTGTGTGATAGAGATGGTGTGTGGTAATGATTGTGTGTGGTAGCGATGGAGCATGTTAGTGATAGTGTGGGGTAGTGATGGTGTGTGGTAGTGATGGTGTGTGGTAGTAATGGTGTGTGATAGTGATGGTGTGTGGTAGTGATGGTGTGTGGTAGTGATAGTGTGGCATAGTGATGGTGTGTTGTAATGATGGTGTGTGGTAGTGGTGGTGTGTGGTAGTGATGGTGTGGTAGTGATGGTTTGTGGTAGTTATAGTGTGTGGTAGTGATGGGTGGTAGTGATAGTATGTGGTAGTGATGTGTGTGGTAGTGATTGTGTGATAGTGATGGCATTTGGTAATGATTGTGTGTGATAGTGATGATGTGGTAGTGAAGGTTTGTTGTAGTGGTGTGTGATAGTGATTATGTGGTAGTGACAGTGTGTGGTAGTGATGGTGTGTGGTATTGATAGTGCAGTATGGTGACAGTGTGTGGGATGGGAATGGAGTGTGGGACAATGATACTATGGGGTGGAAAGATGATAGTATGTGGAATGGTGATTGTGTGTGGAATGGTGAACATGTGAGGCACATTGATGAGTTTTGATTATAAATGGAATAGTGAGGCTGACAAACTGGAAAATGAGCACACATGTCACTATGAGTGAGTTTTGTCAGTCATGGCGACAGGTTTCCTCTAATATGAATCTTGACTTCTTTTTTTTTGGTATAACAGAAGCACTGTGAACGTGTTTGATCTATGTCATCCTGTTACGTCTAAAATACTCAGCACTGCCTATATCAACAATGCTCCTGTGAAACTTTCAGCAAACAAGACAACACAGGCTTCATGTGTTTCCATTTAGATTCAACATTATCAATAACGATAGAAACCCCTACGAACAACGCTGAGACATATTTCTCAAATTTTTACTAGGATCCTGAAACTGGGTTACCAAATCCTCAGGTCTTGTGATGTTTGCGACTTACGAGGGATGTGATCCCCTTGCAGCCGGTCTCATCACCAAGAAGGATCAGATCCTTCCCTTCTACGTCATGGACCGTCTTAGCTCCGTCCCCTGTTTACCAGGACTCTTTGTCGCTTGTATCTTCTCGGGTGCCCTCAGGTAGGTGATCTATGTCTATATTTCTCACTCTGCTTATCTCCCCTCTCAATCTTTCTTTGAGGATGTGGGGTGATGCATCAGCACTTTGGTCCACGTTTTTTTTCGTCATTTAAGTATGACCGGAATATTAGAACCTTCACCTATTATTTTGGCAAATATTTACACCAGCTTTGTTTCATGCTTTACTTGGGTGTTGTCACATGCAATGCGTTTCAAAAGTGAATGACATACTGGCTCTCAGATTAAGTTTCATGACAAAATGTTTATTTTAATACGTTGGTTTGCAAGGCATCAGGCATATGAATCAAGTGGCCAATAGGCCATTTGTCTCTACGGTCAGGCATATTACCGAAAGCAGTCAGTGATACTGAGCTGTTGAGGCAGTGAGGCCAAAAATAAGAACCTCGCATGTGGGCAAAAAAAAAACAAGAGCTATATCAAGACTATAAAGCTCAATCTTGAGTGAAACATCTTTTAAAGTCTGTGTATAAATGGTTTAAAAAACCGACAAGTTGATGAAGAGACACTTGTGCAACATTCAGGAATCTTTATTCTGGAAACATTTTGCCAAGCTAGAAGGGGCTATGAAATTATATTTGCTAGGGATTCGAAAACTAACCCAAAAAGTTTTTTCCAGGTATATGGAATGAAAGTTAGAGATAAAATAGGTCACCTTCAAAATAACTATGGGCATCTTACTGACAAAGAGAATGAAATGTGCTCGATTTTAAATAATTATTTCCTCTCGGTTTTACACAGGAAGACACTAACAATATTCCAGTAATTAATATTTACAGTGGGCCTGAAGAAAATAAATTATGAAACATCACAGTCCTAGAAAAATTGGTTATGAAACAATAGACCGACTGAAGCATATAAGTCGCCGGGTCATGGAGTTCCTTCAAGGTTCTTAAGGAATCCAAAATGGACCTCTGTGAACTGTTAACTAATATTTTTAATTTATCTCTTCAAACAGGTGTAGTGTCTGATATGTGGAAGAAGGCTAATGTAATTCCTATTTTTAAAGCAGGAGACAAGTCGTTACCGTCAAATTCCGCCAAAAGCCTACCTAAATTGTAGGCAAATTCTAGAGTCATTATAGTGAGATTATATGAAACAAATAGACCGACTGAACAAAATAAGTCCCGTGTTGTGAACTTTATTAAAGGGTTCTTAAGGAAATGCAAAATGGAACTCTCTGATAAAGTAACTAAAAATTTTAATTTATCTCTTCAAACAGGTGTAGTGTCTGATATGTGGAAGAAGGCTAATGTAATTCCTATTTTTAAAGCAGGAGACAAGTCGTTACCGTCAAATTACCGCCAAATAAGCCTGACCTCAATTGTAGGCAAATTACTAGAGTCAATTATAGCTGAGATTATAAGAAGCTATCTCCATAAGCATAGCTTGATTAATGTACTCAGCATGGATTCACAAGAGGCCATTCTTGTCTAACTAATTTATTAACTTTCTTCAGTAAAGCTTTTGAGGCTGTTGACCATGATAAAGAAATTGATATTATTTACTTAGATTT
The DNA here is from genome assembly GCF_026875155.1 of Cherax quadricarinatus. NCBI lineage: Eukaryota > Metazoa > Arthropoda > Malacostraca > Decapoda > Parastacidae > Cherax > Cherax quadricarinatus. The sequence continues at coordinate 1,456,966 of NC_069423.1, read as the reverse complement.
TAGTAAGGCTTTTGATAGAGTTCCGCACCAAAGACTGTTAAAGAAAGTGACAGCTCATGGCATTGCGGGAAGGGTGCTCTCATGGATCGAGTCATGGCTCACAGACAGGAACATAAGAATATAAGAAAGGAGTAACACTGCAGCAGGTCTGTTGGACCATACTAGGCAGGTCCTTTACAATTCATCCCACAAACAAAACATTTGCCCAACCCAATTTTCAATGCTACCCAAGAAATAAGCTCTGATGTGCAAGTCCCACTCAAATCCCAAAACCTCCCACTCATGTACCTATTTCCCAAACCCAATTTGGGAAAATACCCAAAGTTTCCCAGCCTCAATAAACCCAACTAGCAGACTGTTCCACTCATCAACTACCCTATTTCCAAACTAATACTTTCCTATGACCTTTCTAAATCTAAACTTATCTAATTTAAATCCATTACTGTGGGTTCTCTGTTGGAGAGTTATCCTCAAGACCTTATTAATATCCCCTTTATTAATACCTATCTTCCACTTATACACTTCGATCAGGTCTCCCCTCATTCTTCGTCTAACAAGTGAATGTAACTTAAGAGTTTTCAATCTTTCTTCATAAGGAAGATTTCTAATGCTATATATTAATTTAGTCATCCTATGCTGAATGTTTTCTAACGAAATTATGTCCATTCTGTATATGGAGACCAGAATTGAGCTCCATAATCTAGGTGAGGCTTACGAATGATGTAAAAGCTGCAGTATAAACCTCTTGACTTCTGTTGCTTACACTTCTTGATATAAATCCCAGTAATCTATTTGCCGTATTACGTACACTTAGGCATTGCTGTCTTGGTTTAAGGTTGCTGCTCACCATAACCCCCAAGTACTTTTCGCAATCTTTTATGGCTAAGTTTCTATCTTTTTAACTTTATAAGTGCTAGGATTATGGACACTCCGAGTTTCAGAACCTTGCATTTATCTACATTGAACTGCATCTGCCACTTTTCTGACCAAGAATAGAGTTTGTTTAAACCCTTTTCTGAAGTTCCCTAACATCTGTTTGAATCAATTATCTACCTATCTTTGTGCCCATCGGCGAATTTGCTCATATAACTAGTAATTCCCTCATCAAGATCATTGATATATATTATAAACAACAACGGGCCCAAGACCACTTGTTACAGATCCCCACTCGGATTTAACCCCATTTGGACACTCTCTGCTTCCTGTCTGTGAGCCATGACTCGTCCACGAGAGCATTTTTTCCCCCAATGCCATGAGCTGTCACTTTCTTTAACAGTCTTTGGTGCGGAACTCTTTTTCAAAAGCCTTACTAAAATCTAAGTAAATAATATCAAATTCTTTATTGTGGTCAACAGCCTCGAAAGCTTTACTGAAGAAAGTTAATAAACTAGTTAGACAAGACCGGCCTCGTGAATCCATGCTGAGTATTATTAATCAAGCTATGCTTATCGACATGGCTTCTTACAATCTCAGTTATAATTGACTCTAGTAATTTGCCTACAATTGAGTTCAGGCTTATTGGGTGGTAATTTGATGGTAACGACTTGTCCCTGTTTTAAAAATAGGAATTACATTAGCCATCTTCCACATATCAGAAAACTACACCTGCTTGAAGAGATAAATTAAAAATATTAGTTAATGGTTCACAGAGTTCCATTTTGCATTCCTTAAAACCTTGAAAAAACCTCATCAGGACCCGGTGACTTATTTTGCTTCAGTCTGTTTATCTGCTTCACAACCATTTTACTAGTGACTGTGATGTTACATAATTTATCTTCTTCTAGCCCACTATAAAAATTAATTTACTGGAAAATTTGTTAGTGTCATCCTGTGTAAAAAAACCCAGAGAAAATAATTATTAAAATCAAGCACATTTCATTCTCTTTGTCAGTAAGATGCCCATAGTTATTTTTTAAGGGCTTATCTTATCCCGTAAAATTTTGTTCTATAGACCTGGAAAAACTTTTTGGGGTTAGTTTTCGAATCCCTAGCAAATTTAATTTATGTCCCTTTAGCTTTTCTTATCCCCCTTTTAATGTCCCTTTTTAATGTCAATTACTAATTCATAAGATGACCCTTACCTCTTTTGATACGCCTATAAATTCCTCTCTTATGCCCTAGTAGATATTTCAGCCTATTATTCATCCATTTTGGGTCATTTCTATTTGATCTAATTTCTTTATTCGGGACAAACGTTCGTTGAGCAGCATGTATAGTGTACAGAAAACTGTCATATTGATACCTCTTTTCGTTACCACAGTCAAGAGATGATAAGTGTTCTCTAAGCCCATCATAATCTGCCAAGCGAAAATTGGGGCTGTTACTGAGTTATACCACTATCATACTTCCATTCAATGTAAATGTAATTGATTTGTGGTCACTAGCACCGAGTTCCTCTGAAATTTCTAAATTATTAACAAGGGATTCATTGTTTGCCAGAACTAAGTCAAGCAGGTTATTACCCTTTGTAGGTTCTGTCACAAACTGCTTCAAAAAACAATCCTGAAACTATTTTAAGAAGTAGTTGATTCTAAATTCCCAGTCAAGAAAACCCTC
>NC_069423.1:1350818-1453910 GCF_026875155.1 Cherax quadricarinatus | reverse complement strand
CATACTTACGTTCCAGCACCGAGCTTTTGTAGAGTTCAGTACAGGTCATGGTGTCAGTATTTGAAGGAGAAGTGTAAAAGGTAAGGTTTTCCCAAAACCAAACGTGGTGTAATTATAGGCTTCTTCCTGCGTGCACTCAGAATCTGCAGCAACGAGTTCCTTGAGGAAGAATGCACTATAATTGAACAAGTATTTTCCAAACTCCACTATCCTCGTCACTTCATCAGAGACTGCAGACGGCGAGCATTAAACATCTTCAACACACCCAGAGAAGACACTGCCGAGAAGAGATACATAGTCCTTCCCACCAACTCCATTGCCAAACATGTTTCCAACATCTTTGCCAAAACATCATTCCAAGTATCTACCTCCACAACCACGACCATCAAGGACATCACCAGTAGTAGACAGGACAAGCCTCCATCCTCTGCAGGGGTATACATAATCCCTTGTAATGACTGCAACAAATTATATGTGGGCGAAACATCAAGAGACCTCCAAACACGTATTTCAGAACACCAATATGCAAGCAGGACTGACGATACAAGGAATGCCTGTGTACAACATCGCAATTCACACAACCATTTAATTAACTACAGAAACTCAAGACTTATAGCCACAGAAGACAACACTCAATACAGAAGAATCCTGGAATCATCGTTTATCTCTATAACCAACAATTTCAACCAGAACAATGGCTTCTATAACATAGCTGAACCACTCGCCAAGAAACTTCTTCATCGCTATCCCACATAAGAACATAGAACACTGCAGAATTAATTGCTCTACCATATTGTATTACTTTTGTCACTACCACTACTACTACTACTACCACTAGTGAACATCGAAATGGTACCTCACTAGTATTCACCTCACTCTGAGCCTTTATATACCCTCTGTGTCCATGTATTGTTTGTAATGGCTTGATAAAGCTCCTGGAGAGCGAAACGTTGCCACAATAAATGTCACATTAGTTGCACTTGTGTCCTTTTACTTTACATATTGTCGGTAATTCTACCAACTTTATTACAAGGTGACTTCTGATAATGTCAGCTATAACTGATTCTAATAACTTGCCCACTATAGATGTCAGGCTTATTGGACGGTAATTTGAAGGAGTGAACTTATCCCCTGATTTGAATATAGGAACCACATTAGCCATCTTCCACAACTCTGGCACAACACTGGTAAGGATGGACGCATTGAATACACTCGTTAATGGCTGACTAAGCTCCATCTTGTATTCCTTAAGTACCCTGGAAAACAGCTCATCGGGTCCCGGGGACTTATTTTGCTTCAGTTTGTCTATCTGCTTAATAACCATGTCCCTCGTGACAGTAATATTAGTTAACTTAAATTCATCAGGAACTAAGTAATCATTGATTACTGGAATCTCATTTACATCTTCCTGTGTAAAAACTGACAAAAAATAGTCATTAAATAAGGAGCACATTTCCAGTTCGTTATCCGTCAGCTATCCATTCCCAATTTTCAGAGGTCCTACTTTTTCGTTCACTTTCGTCCTATATACTTGAAAGAATCCCTTTGGATTAGTCTTTGATTCATTAGCAACTCTAATTTCATAGTCACGTTTAGCCTTTCTAATCACCATTTTTACTTCTCTTTTAAGCTGAACATATTGGTCAGTAAGGTTAACCTCTCCTCTTCTGATGCGCCTATAAAGTCCCCAAATGCGCCTATAAATTCCCCATCTCTTGTGAATCCATGCTGAGTATCATTAATCAAGCTATGCTTATCGAGATGGCTTCTTATAATCTCAGCTATAACTGACTCTAGTAATTTGCCTACAATTGAGGCCAGGCTTATTGGGCGGTAATTTGACGGTAACGACTTGTCCCCTGTTTTAAAAATAGGAATTACATTAGCCATCTTCCACATATCAGACACTACACCTGTTTGAAGAGATAAATTAAAAATATTAGTTAATGGTTCACAGACTTCCATTTTGCATTCCTTAAGAACCCTTGAAAAAACCTCATCAGGACCCGGTGACTCATTTTGCTTCAGTCGGTCTATCTGCTTCACAACCATTTCACTAGTGACTGTGATGTTACATAATTTATCTTCTTCTGATCCACTATAAAAATTAATTACCGGAATATTATTAGTGTATTCCTGTGTAAAAACCGAGAGAAAATAATTATTTAAAATCGAGCACATTTCATTCTCTTTGTCAGTAAGATGCCCATAGTTATTTTTAAGGGGAACTATCTTATCTCTAACTTTTGTTCTATAGACCTGGAAAAAACTTTTTGAGCTAGTTTTAGAATCCCTAGCAACTTTAATTTCATAGTCCCTTTTAGCTTTTCTTATCCCCTTTTTAATGTCCCTCTTAATGTCAATATACTGATTCATAAGATGACCCTCGCCTCTTTTGATACGTCTATAAATTCCTTTCTTATGCCCTAGTAAGATTTTCAGCCTATTATTCATCCATTTTGGGTCATTTCCCATTTGATCTAATTTCCTTATAAGGGATAAACGTTCTTTGAGCAGCATGTATTGTGTTCAGAAAACTATCATATTGATAGCTCTCTTCGTTACCCCAGTCAACAGATGATAAGTGTTCTCTAAGCCCATCGTAATCTGCTAAGCGAAAATCTATGACTGTTACTGAGTTATCCCTACTATCATACTTCCATTCAATTCTAAATGTAATTGATTTGTGGTCGCTAGCACCCAGTTTCCTCTGAAACTTCTAAATTAATTAACTAGGGATTCATTGTTTGCCAGAACTAAGTCAAGCAGGTTATTACCCTTGTAGGTTCTGTCACAAACTGCTTCAAAAAACAATCCTGAACTACTTCTAAGAAATCGTATGATTCTAAATTCCCAGTCAAGAAATTCCAATCAATATGAGTAAAGTTAAAGTCTCCTAGAATTACTACATTATCGTGCCTTGTGGCCCTAACAATTTCCTCCCATAGTAGTCTCCCCTGGTCCCTATCTAAATTTGGGGGACGGTATATCACACCTAAAATTAATTTTTCATGCCCCTCGGAAACTCTATCCAAACAGACTCTGTATGTGTTACTTCAGACTTAATACCCGTTTTTATGCAACAGTTCAAGCGATCTCGACATACAATGCCACCCCACCCCCCTTCCTGATACTTCTATCTACTTGGAACAATTTTAAAACCCTGAATGTGACATTCTGCAGGCATGTCCCGACTTTTTGAATTAAACCACGTCTCAAAATGGCAAATACATCTATGTTACCTGCACTAGCAACTAGTCTCAACTCGTCCATCTTATTCCTAGCACTGCGACTATTGTGTAATAAATATTTAATGACCCTCTCTCTCTCTTTACCCTTCCTGCTCCTTTCTGTTATTCCACTAAACCTATTACTGTCCTTGTCAATTAGTGCCACTGGCTTTCCAATATCCACCTCATTTTGCCTATTACTAGTTCTCCTAGTACTCATGTTACTACCCTGCGACTTCACAGTTTTCCCGCCAAAACCCATACCACTAACTAATCCTAGTTTAAAGACCTAACAGCTCCCTCCACTGCGTTGGCCAGTGCTCCCACCCCACACCTAGATAAGTGAACCCCATCCCTGGCATACATGTCATTTCTGCCATAGAAGAGGTCCCAGTTGTCAATGAATGTTACCGCATTTTCCATACAGTATTTGTCCAGCCAGCAATTGACACCAATTGCTCTGGACAACCATTCATTTCCAACTCCTCTCCTTGGCAAAATGCCACATATGACAGGTTTCCCACCCTTCCTCCAATTTATCTCTATTGCTGACCTATACCTGCTAATCAGGTCCTCACTCCTACGTCTGCCAACATCGTTGCCTCCAGCACTGAGACAGATAATAGGATTGCTCCCATTACCTCTCATGATGTCATCCAGACGGCTAACAATATCCTTCATCCCAGCCCCAGGAAAACACACTCTCTGCCTCCTACTCCTATCCTTCAAGCAGAATGCCCTATCCAGGTACCTAATCTGGCTATCCCCAACAACAACAATGTTTTTACCTTCCTTGGCGTCGTCCGTCGTGATGCTCCGAGTAGTCGACTCACATTCGCCAGGTAGCATTACACCACTTGTAGAATTTGTCAAGACGTTCTCGATGGTCTTCGTTGGGGTTTCTAGGGATGTCTTACTCACGTCTGCCAATGCTTCTTTGGTGCTCGTTGTGGCATTCCCAGTAGAACACTCACATTCGTCAGGTAGCACCGAGAAAGAGTTGGAAGTTTCCACTGTAGTCTTCTGGTTTGTCGTTGTTTCTGCCTCTCCAACCGTTTTCTTGATCTTCAGCTTGGTTCCATGTTGCCCGGCCACTGACCAAGTTCCCCTCTTAACCTGGGGACTCACAACAGGAGGATTACTACGAATCCTCTTGTTCTCCTCCGTTAATCGCTGTATCTCCATCTTAGCAACTCTGAGCTTTTCTCTCAGCTGCTGGTAAAGTTGCTCAAGAAAGGGCATCCTGGTACAGATTCACAGAGAGCACACAAACAGGTCTTCACAGAGCTAAGTACACGTCACCACTCAACTAAGTACACGTCACCACTGAGCTAAGTACACGTCACCACTCAAGTACACGTCACCACTGAGAGAAGCTTACGACGACGTTTGTCCGACTTGGACCATTTACAAAGTCACACTGTGTGACTTTGTAAATGGTCCAAGTCGGACCGAAACGTCGTCGTAAGCTTCTCTCATTTATGTGCGGGTTATTTGTGTATGGGGATGTAAGTGCGGGTGTCAGCTGTTCTGAGCTCGACAGGTAATGGAGGATCACGTTTCCTGTAGTTAAAATACGTAATGCTGGATTTAGCTGCATTGGTTTTGATCCTCCATTTTTGTTCCCAGATGGCTATCCTGTCGACCTCATTTTGTGTTTTGTGTGTGAGTGTATCTATATTGGCATGAGTGATAAGTTGTGTAATGTCGTCTGCATAGGCTAGTGTGATGGAGTTGTGGTATACAGGTGTTGGAATGTCGTTAGTGTATAAAATGTAGAGGGTAGGGGAGAGGACAGACCCCTGGGGTACTCTGGCATTTAGTGTGAAGTAGTCAGAGTAACAGCTTTGGAATTTTATTCTCATGGTACGGCCGTCTAGGAAGTTGCAGAGGAGTTTACAAGTAGTGAGAGGCAGGTTAAAGTGGTGACGTGTACTTAGCTCTGTGAAGACCTGTTTGTGTGCTCTCTGTGAATCTGTACCAGGATGCCTTCTCTTGAGCAACTTTACCAGCAGCTGAGAGAGGAGCCCAGAGTTGCTAAGATGGAGATACGGCGATTAACGGAGAACAAGAGGATTCGTAGTAATCCTTCTGTTGTGAGTCCCCAGGTTAAGAGGGGAGCTTGGTCAGTGGCCGGGCAACATGGAACCAAGCTGAAGATCAAGAAAACGGTTGGAGAGGCGGAAACAACGAGAAACCAGAAGACTACCGTGGAAACTTCCAACTCATTCTCCGTGCTACCTGACGAATGTGAGTGTTCTGCTGGGAATGCCACAACGAGCACCAAAGAAGCATTGGCAGACGTGAGTAAGACATCCCTAGAAACCCCAACGAAGACCATCGAGAACGTCTTGACAAATTCTACAAGTGGTGTAATGCTACCTGGCGAATGTGAGTCGACTACTCGGAGCATCACGACGGACGACGCCAAGGAAGGTAAAAACATTGTTGTTGTTGGGGATAGCCAGATTAGGTACATGGATAGGGCATTCTGTTTGAAGGATAGGAGTAGGAGGCAGAGAGTGTGTTTTCCTGGGGCTGGGATGAAGGATATTGTTAGCCATCTGGATGACATCATGAGAGGTAATGGGAGCAATCCTATTATCTGTCTCAGTGCTGGAGGCAACGATGTTGGCAGACGTAGGAGTGAGGACCTGATTAGCAGGTATAGGTCAGCAATAGAGATAATTTGGAGGAAGGGTGGGAAACCTGTCATATGTGGCATTTTGCCAAGGAGAGGAGTTGGAAATGAATGGTTGTCCAGAGCAATTGGTGTCAATTGCTGGCTGGACAAGTACTGTAAGGAAAATGCGGTAACATTCATTGACAACTGGGACCTCTTCTATGGCAGAAATGACATGTATGCCAGGGATGGGGTTCACTTATCTAGGTGTGGGGTGGGAGCACTGGCCAACGCAGTGGAGGGAGCTGTTAGGTCTTTAAACTAGAATAGTTAGTGGTATGGGTTTTGGCGGGAAAACTGTGAAGTCGCAGGGTAGTAACATGAGTACTAGGAGAACTAGTAATAGGCAAAATGAGGTGGATATTGGTAAGCCAGTGGCACTAATTGACAAGGACAGTAATAAGTTTAGTGGAATAACAGAAAGGAGCAGGAAGGGTAAAGAGAGTGGAGGGTCATTAAAAATTTATTACACAAATAGTCGCAGTGCTAGGAATAAGATGGACGAGTTGAGACTAGTTGCTAGTGCAGGTAACATAGATGTATTTGCCATTACTGAGACGTGGTTTAATTCAAAAAGTCGGGACATGCCTGCAGAATGTCACATTCAGGGTTTTAAATTATTCCAAGTAGATAGAAGTATCGGGAACGGGGGTGGGGTGGCATTGTATGTCCGAGATCGCTTGAACTGTTGCATAAAAACGGGTATTAAGTCTGAAGTAACACAAAACAGAGTCTGTTTGGATAGAATTTTCAGAGGGGCATGAAAAATTAATTTTAGGTGTGATATACCGTCCCCCAAATTTAGATAGGGACCAAGGGAGACTACTATGGGAGGAAATTGTTAGGGCCACAAGGCACGATAATGTAATAATTCTAGGAGACTTTAACTTTAGTCATATTGATTGGAATTTCTTGACTGGGAATTTAGAATCATACGATTTCTTAGAAGTAGTTCAGGATTGTTTTTTGAAGCAGTTTGTGACAGAACCTACAAGGGGAAATAACCTGCTTGACTTAGTTCTGGCAAACAATGAATCTCTTGTTAATAATTTAGAAGTTTCAGAGGAACTGGGTGCTAGCGACCACAAATCAATTGCATTTAGAATTGAATGGAAGTATAATAGTAGGGATAACTCAGTAACAGTCCCAGATTTTCGCTTAGCAGATTACGATGGGCTTAGAGAACACTTATCATCTGTTGACTGGGGTAACGAAGAGAGCTATCAATATGACAGTTTTCTGAACACAATACATGCTGCTCAAAGAACGTTTATCCCTTATAAGGAAATTAGATCAAATAGAAATGACCCAAAATGGATGAATAATAGGGTGAAATATCTACTAGGGCATAAGAAAGGAATTTATAGGCGTATCAAAAGAGGCGAGGGTCATCTTATGAATCAGTATATTGACATTAAGAGGGACATTAAAAAGGGGATAAGAAAAGCTAAAAGGGACTATGAAATTAAAGTTGCTAGGGATTCTAAAACTAACCCAAAAAGTTTTTTCCAGGTATATAGAACAAAAGTCAGAGATAAGATAGGTCCCCTTAAAAATAACTATGGCATCTTACTGACAAAGAGAATGAAATGTGCTCGATTTTAAATAATTATTTTCTCTCGGTTTTTACACAGGAAGACACTAATAATATTCCGGTAATTAATTTTTATAGTGGATCAGAAGAAGATAAATTATGTAACATCACAGTCACTAGTGAAATGGTTGTGAAGCAGATAGACCGACTGAAACAAAATAAGTCACCGGGTCCTGATGAGGTTTTTTCAAGGGCTCTTAAGGAATGCAAAATGGAAGTCTGTGAACCATTAACTAATATTTTTAATTTATCTCTTCAAACAGGTGTAGTGTCTGATATGTGGAAGATGGCTAATGTAATTCCTATTTTTAAAACAGGGGACAAGTCGTTACCGTCAAATTACCGCCAAATAAGCCTGACCTCAATTGTAGGCAAGTTGCTAGAGTCAATTATAGCCGAGGTTATAAGAAGCCATCTCGATAAGCATAGCTTGATTAATGATACTCAGCATGGATTCACAAGAGGCCGGTCTTGTATAACTAATTTATTAACTTTCTTCAGTAAAGCTTTTGAGGCCGTTGACCACGATAAAAAATTTGATATTGTTTACTTAGATTTTAGTAAGGCATTTGATAGAGTTCCGCACCAAAGACTGTTGAAGAAAGTAGCAGCTCATGGCGTTGTGGGAAGGGTGCTCTCGTGGATCGAGTCATGGCTCACAGACAGGAAGCTGAGAGTGTCCATAAATGGGGTTAAATCCGAGTGGGGATCAGTAACAAGTGGCGTTCCACAGGGATCAGTCTTGGGCCCGTTGTTGTTTATAATATATATCAATGATCTTGATGAAGGAATTGCTAGTGATATGAGCAAATTCGCCGATGTCACGAAGATAGGTAGGAAAAATTGATTCAAACGTAGATGTTAGGGAACTTCAGGAGGATTTAGACAAACTCTACTCTTGGTCAGAAAAGTGGCAGATGCAGTTCAATGTAGATAAATGCAAGGTTCTGAAGCTCGGGAGTGTCCATAACCCTAGCACTTATAAGTTAAATAATGTAGAACTTAGCCATACAGATTGCGAAAAGGACTTGGGGGTTATGTAAGCAGCAACCTTAAACCAAGACAGCAATGCCTAAGTGTACGTAAAAAGGGCAAATAGATTACTAGGATTTATATCAAGAAGTGTAAGCAACAGAAGTCCAGAGGTCATACTGCAGCTTTATACATCATTAGTAAGGCCTCACCTAGATTATGCAGCTCAATTCTGGTCTCCATACTACAGAATGGACATAAATTCCTTAGAAAACATTCAGCGTAGGATGACTAAATTAATACATAGCATTAGAAATCTTCCTTATGAAGAAAGATTGAAGACTCTTAAGTTACATTCACTTGTTAGACGAAGAATGAGGGGAGACCTGATCGAAGTGTATAAGTGGAAGATAGGTATTAATAAAGGGGATATTAACAAGGTCTTGAGGATATCTCTCCAAGAGAGAACCCGCAGTAATGGATTTAAATTAGATAAGTTTAGATTTAGAAAGGACATAGGAAAGTATTGGTTTGGAAATAGGGTAGTTGATGAGTGGAACAGTCTACCTAGTTGGGTTATTGAGGCTAGGACTTTGGGTAGTTTCAAATTTAGGTTGGATAAGTACATGAGTGGGAGGGGTTGGATTTGAGAGGGACTTGCACATCGGAGCTTGTTTCTTGGGTGGCATTGAAAATTGGGTTGGTCAAATGTTTGTTAGTGGGATGAATTGTAAAGGATGTATGGGCCAACAGGCCTGCTGCAGTGTTCCTCCTTTCTTATGTTCTTATGTTCTTAGTGCAGAGTTTGTACTTGAGCCCTTCGTGCCAGACAGTGTCAAAGGCTTTTTCAACGTCTTTTGCAACCAGGGCTGTCCTGTTTCTTTGTTTTGTGTTTATGTGGATGTAGTTGAGAATGATGTTAATGGCATCCTGTGTGGATCTGTGTGCCCTGAAGTCAAACCGGCCATCAGAAAGTAGAGAATTGTGTTCCAGGCATCTTCGAAGGCGATGATTGATGAGTTTTTCAAATAGTTTTTCTAAAGCTTCGAGGAGGCTGATAGGGCGATAGTTTCTAGGGTCAGAGTGGTCTTTATTTGGTTTAGGAAGGAGGATAGCAGTAGCAGCTTTAAAGAAGGAAGGGAAGTATCCAGAGGCAAGGGAGGCATTGAGGAGGTTTGTGTAGGCAGTAATGATAGAGTCAGGAAGGTGTTTCAGGATAATATGGTTTACACCAGAGGCACCAGGGGCTTTGGGAGGAAGGTGTCTGAGGAGAGTTTTAATGTCTGTGTTGGTGAAAGGAGTGTCAAGTTCTTGGGAGGAGGTAAGAGAGTCCAGATGGATGTGGCTGTCTGGTGTTGTTTCGTGTGTGTGTAGTGTTCCAGTGTTCTATGTTTTGAATGTGTTGGATAGCGTTAGGGTGGGGTGGGTGAGGGTGGAAGATGTTCTCCCAGATGTGTTTGAAGATGTTAGTAGCAGCCTGCGGGTCTGAGATGTGTGTGTTGTTGTGGGTGATGTGTTTGAAATTGTTGGTGGGAGTGGTGTCTCTGGTTTTTTTGATAAAGTTCCAGAAGGCTTTGGTGTTTTTGATACTCTGTTTGTCCACTTGTAGTATGAGCTGTGACCAGTGATTGTTGTGGTCTTGGTCTAGACTGTGTAGAATGTTGTTTCTGAGGTAAGTGAGATTTAATCGGACTTAATTAAATCTGTGTGTGTTGTAGAGAAAGCTGTTTTGGTAACAGTTAATTAGTCTTTTTGTTCTGATTGAGAGTTTGAAGGAATAACAAGTGGTGTGGGTTTTCTTTGGTGTTGCGGTGTTGGCTGCTTGTGTAATGGTGTCTTGGATGAGAGCAAGTTGAGTGTCAATGTCAGAGATGGGTTTGTTGTTGTAGTCATAGGTGATGTTAGTATTATCTATGTGTTGTTTGAAGGCATCCCAGTCAGCATTCTTGTACAAGGAAGGTGTGACCAGGATGAGGATAGGGTTGGAGGAGATGTGTAAGATGACTGGAATGTGATCAGAGCCTGTAATAAGGCCAGGTGATATGTAGTGTTGAAAGAGAGAGCTGGTTCGGTTTGCCAGAATGATGTCGGGTTTGCCTTGGCCAGTGTGATTGTAGAAGGTGTTGAGGTCTGGGCCGAGGTGAACTAAGTGTTTGTGGTTTGTGAAGTTGAGTAATTGGTGTCCAAGTTGGTTGTTACTGGTGTGATGAAATGAGCAAATGCAAGAAAACTGGCGGTTATATAGGCGTTAGTGGATAAGGACGTGCAGCAGACGAGGGCATAGTCACTGGTAGGCGGGATTCCCCAGTGGAAGTAGGTCCTTCCCAAAGAGATGGGTTAGTTGCAGCAGCCGTGAAGAAGGACTTGTAGATGTTCTCTGAACCAAGATTCCATGATGTTGCAGTGTCTGACAAGTTGTGCAAGAAAGGTATAAAATTCCGACAATATGAAAGTTAAGACACATGTGCAACATCTGGATATCTTTATTGTAGACGTTTCGCCATCCAGTGGCTTTATCTCCTTTCTTATGTTCTTATGTTCTTATGGGAGACATGATCGAAGTGTATAAGTGGAAGATGGGCATTAATAAAGGGGATATTAATAAAGTCTTGAGGATATCTCCCCAAGAGAGAACCCGCAGTAATGGATTTAAATTAGACAAGTCAGTGGTGACGTGTACTTAGCTCTGTGAAGACCTGTTTGTGTGCTCTTTATGGAGTGAACCAAGATGCCCTCCATCTAGCAACTTTACAACAGCTTAAGGAAGAATTGAGGATGGCGAAGATGGAGATTCGGCGACTGACCGAGGAAAACAAGAAGATTCGTAGTAGTCCTCCTGTTTTGAGTCCTCAGGTCAAGAAGGGAAACTGGTCAGTGGCTGGATAGCAGGGAATGAAGCTGACGATAAAGAAGACGAATGGAAAGGTAGAAACAATGAAGAAGAAAGAGACTGCTGTGGAAACGGTTGTGGAAACATCTAATACATTCTCAGTGCTACCAGACGAATGTGAGTAGACTACTGGGAATGTCACGACGAACGTCACCAAGGAAGGTAAGAATATTGTTGTTGTTGGGGATAGCCAAGTTAGGTATATGGATAGGGCATTCTGCTTGAAGGACAGGAGTAGGAGACAGACGGTTTGCTTTCCTGGGGCTGGGATGGAAGATATTGTTAGCTGTCTGGATGACACCATGAGAGGTAATGGGAGCAATTCTATTATCTGTCTCAGTGCTAGAGGCAACGATGTTGGCAGACGTAGGAGTGAAGACCTGATTAGCAGGTATAGGTCAGCAATAGAAATAATTAGGAGGAAGGGTGGGAACCCTGTCATATGTGGTATTTTGCCAATGGGAGGAGTTGGAAATGAATGGTTGTCCAGGGCAATTGGTGTCAATTGCTGGCTGGGCAAATACTGTAAGGAAAATGCGATAACACTCATTTACAACTTGGAACTTCTTCTAGGGCCCGGAAATGAATGTATGCCGGGGATGGGGTTCCTTATCTAGGTCTAAGGTGGGGGGGGAGGGAGCTTTTTGGGTTTTAAAACTAGGAATAGTTAGAGGTTTGGGGTTTTTGGGACATTTAAAAACAGGGGAAGCCCCCGTGAAGTAATTTTATGAGTTCGGGGAACTAGAAATTTAAGCAAAAGGGGGGTAGATATTGAAAACCCAGTGACACTGGGAAAAAGGAAATTTAATGGGGGTTTTAGTAGAAAAACAAAAAAATGAGCAGGAAGGGACAGAGAAGGAGGTTTTTCCCAATGTATATTATGCAAATAGCCAAAGTGCAAGGAAAAAAAATGGACTTTTTGCGATTTTTTTCTAGTGAAAGGTAACATAAAACCATCGTTTCCCAGGTAGGGCCCCGATTACCTAAAAACTTCAATTTCTCCTTACCCTTTTTCTCCTTTGTTTTGGGGGACTGATGAACCCCACTGTGGGGCGAAACGTTTTTTAAATTTAAAGTTTCCCCATGTGTTGCATAAGTGTCTCAATTTTTAAAATTGTGGGTTTTTTAAAAACCCTTTTAAACAATCTGTCGGGGAAAATGAAACACATGGATCTTGGTACAAAGACTTCAACGTTTTCCCAACCTTTGGACGACGACCTATTAAACTGTGGCAGGTTCCCACTGTGACCCACCCCCCCCTTGCTGGGAAACCTCATCTCCCGCAGTATATAAGCCACCTCTCGGGCCCCTGTGCGGGCACTTCCTACAAAGAGTGTTGGCCCTGAACACATCGATTCCAGGTTGGGGGGTTTGATTACCTCAAAATTTCCCTACTCCCCTTACCCTTTTTCTACTTTGAAAGGGGACGGTGAAGCCACTGTGTGGGCGAAAGTTTTTTTTCAATAAAGATTCCCATGTGTTGCATAAGGTCTAAATTCTTCAATTTGTCGGTTTTAAAAACCCATTCATCACATCTTGAAGTATAAGTAACAGAAGCCCAAAAGTTATTTTCCCAGTTTCTTACATCCCTAGGGGGGCCCTCTTTTAAATTTTAGGGCCGCTCATTTTTGGGTCCCCTTACACGGGAAAGGATTTAGATTTTTTGGGGGAACATACAAAAGAAAAATTTGACTAAAATTTTTAAATTGTAAGGAATCTCCCTATGAAGATAGTTGAAAGCCTTAAATCTCCACTCTGGGAGAGACTAAAATGGGAGATTACCCACTGAAGTGTTATAAGTGGATGAGGGGCAAAAACAAAGGAGATATTAAAATAAAGTACTGGGGTGCAAACCAGAAATAATGGATTTAAGTGGAAAAATTTAGTTTTTAGAAAGGGGCATAGGTAAGTACGGGGTTTTTAAGAAACCCAATTTCCCGGGAAATTTTTCCCGAAAGGTGCCCTCATTTCCAGTGGCCTTTCCTTTTAATCAGCATGAAAAGGGACGACTGGTTTTTCCAAGCACCGAGGCACAAAGGGCCCCAAGAATTTCCCTGTGGCCCCCCATGGACTAAATTCAAGATGCCCTCCCCCGAGCAACTTTCCCAGCAGTTTAAGAAAGAATTGAGGGTAGCAAAGATGGGTTACGGGTTTTGACTGAGGAAAACAAGAGGATTCGTATAGTCCTCCTGTTTCGAGTCCTCAGGTCAAGAAGCGATTGTGGTCAGTGGCTGAACACAGGGGACGAAGTTGACGACAAGAAGACGAAAGGGAAAAGGGGAAACGATTAAGAAGAAAAAGACTGCTGTGGGAAAAAATTTTGGGGAAAACCCCCAAACCCTTCTTGGTGCCCAAACCCCCCCGAATGTGTTTCAACTTTTGGATGTCCCCCACGAAAGACAAAAAGGAAAAAAAGAAAATTGTGTTTTTTGGGGATAACCAGGTTAGATACATGGATTTGGGCATTCTGCCTTTAAGGACAGGGTAGGAGACAGAGGGTTTTCTTTCCGGGGGTGGGATGGAGGATACTGTTTTTGCTGTCTAAGGGGCTCATGAAAGGTAATGGGAGCAATCCTATTTTCTGTCCGTGCTGGAGGCAACGATGTTGGGGGAGACGTATATTTATCCAACCTATATTTTAAACTACACAAAAACCTACCCCACTAACCCAAATAGGTAACGTTTTCCCCTCATCCAAATTTCCCCTATTTCCAATTCCCAAAACTTTCCCAGGGCCTTTCCCAAAACTAAACTTGTCTAATTTAAACCAATTTCTGGGGGTTCCCCCCTTTGGGGAGACATCCTCAAACTTTATTAAAAATCCCCTTTTTAATACCCCTCTTCCACTTATACACTTCGATCAAGTCTCCCCTCATTTTCGCCTAACATTGAAAGTTAAATTTTTGAGTCTTCAATCTTTCTTCATAAAAAAGATTTCTAATGCTATGTTTTTAAAATTTTTCAAATTTTAAAGTTTAATGTTTTTTAACGAAATTTTTGTCCATTCTGAAAAAGGGAGACCAGAACTGAGTCCATAATTAGGGGAGGGGCCCTTTCTAATAACCTCTGGGCCCTTTTTTTGCTTCAGTTTTTTGATATAAATCCCCCAAAAATTTTATTTGCCTTATTACTTGCTTAGGCACTGCTGTTTTGGTTTAAAGGTTTTCTGCCCCACCATAACCCCCCAAATCCTTTTTGCAATCTTTTATGGTAGGTTCTACATTATTTAACTTAAAAAGTGCAGGGGTTTTTGACACTCCTGAGCTTCCGAACCTTGATTTATTTTACATTTTAACTCATCTGTCATTTTTTGGCCAAGAAAAGAGATTGTCTAAAACCCCCCTGAATTTTTCCCCAACGTTACGTTTGAAATTTAAAATTTTCCTACCCCATCTTTTTTATCAACCCGGAGTTTTAATGGGGAGGGTTCCGGGGGTCAACGCCCCCGCGGCCCGGGCTGAGACCAGGCCTCTGGTGGATCAGAGCCTGATCACCAGGCTGTTGCTGCTGGCTGCACGCAAACCAACATACGAGCCACAGCCCGGCTGATCCGGAACTGACTTTAGGTGCTTGTCCAGTGCCAGCTTGAAGACTGCCAGGGGTCTGTTGGTAATCCCCCTTATGTGTGCTGGGAGGCAGTTGAACAGTCTCGGGCCCTTGACACTTATTGTATGGTCTCTTAACGTGCTAGTGACACCCCTGCTTTTCATTGGGGGATGGTGCATCGTCTGCCAAGTCTTTTGCTTTTCGTAGTGGGTGATTTTCGTGTGCAAGTTCGGTACTAGTCCCTCTAGGATTTTCCAGGTGTATATAATCATGTATCTCTCCCTCCTGCGTTCCAGGAATACAGGTTTAGGAACCTCAAGTGCCTCCCAATAATTGAGGTGTTTTATCTCCGTTATGCGCGCCGTGAAAGTTCTCTGTACATTTCTAGGTCGGCAATTTCACCTGCCTTGAAGGTGCTGTTAGTGTGCAGCAATATTCCAGCCTAGATAGAACAAGTGACCTGAAGAGTGTCATCATGGGCTTGGCCTCCCTAGTTTTGAAGGTTCTCATTATCCATCCTGTCATTTTTCTAGCAGATGCGATTGATACAATGTTATGGTCCTTGAAGGTGAGATCCTCCGACATGATCACTCCCAGGTCTTTGACGTTGGTGTTTCGCTCTATTTTGTGGCCAGAATTTGTTTTGTACTCTGATGAAGATTTAATTTCCTCATGTTTACCATATCTGAGTAATTGAAATTTCTCATCGTTGAACTTCATATTGTTTTCTGCAGCCCACTGAAAGATTTGGTTGATGTCTGCTGGAGCTTTGCAGTGTCTGCAATGGAAGACACTGTCATGCAGATTCGGGTGTCATCTGCAAAGGAAGACACGGTGCTGTGGCTGACATCCTTGTCTATGTCGGATATAAGGATGAGGAACAAGATGGGAGCGAGTACTGTGCCTTGTGGAACAGAGCTTTTCACCGTAGCTGCCTCGGACTTACTCTGTTGACGACTACTCTCTGTGTTCTGTTAGTGAGGAAATTATAGATCCATCGACCGACTTTCCTGTTATTCCTTTAGCACGCATTTTGTGCGCTATTACGCCATGGTCACACATTGTCGAAGGCTTTTGCAAAGTCTGTATATATACATCTACATTCTTTTTGTCTTCTAGTGCATTTAGGACCTTGTCGTAGTGGTCCAATAGCTGAGACAGACAGGAGCGACCTGTTCTAAACCCATGTTGCCCTGGGTTGTGTAACTGATGGGTTTCTAGATGCGTGGTGATCTTGCTTCTTAGGACCCTTTCAAAGATTTTTATGATATGGGATGTTAGTGCTATTGGTCTGTAGTTCTTTGCTGTTGCTTTACTGCCCCCTTTGTGGAGTGGGGCTATGTCTGTTGTTTTTAGTAACTGTGGGACGACCCCGTGTCCATGCTCCCTCTCCATAGGATGGAAAAGGCTCGTGATAGGGGCTTCTTGCAGTTTCTTGATGAACACGAGTTCCATGATCTGGCCCTGGGGCAGATGCATGGACATGTCATTTATCGCCTGTTCGAATCATTTGGCTCAGGAAACATCGTAGGCTTGTTTTAATCAAATTTGTGGCTCTCCAAAAAAATTTCCCATTTTGACTTCGACTCTCAGTCTGGTTAGCGCTTGCTAAAACTGATCATATTGGGCTTGAGTAGCTCACTCATTTCCTTGTGTCACGTGTAGGACCCATCTTGTTTAATAGGGGCCCAATACTGGACGTTGTTCTCGATTTTGATTTGGCATGGAGAAGAAAATACTTTGGTTTCTTTCGATTTCATTTATGGCTTTTAGTTTTTCCCCCGCGATTCCTGACTCAAAAGGGATTCTTTTAGCTTTAAGGTTCGATGCTTGCTATTTCTCTGACCAGTGTCTCCCTACGCATTCAGATATATTGACCCTTTAGCCGCTCTGTTATTCTTTTCCGTCGCCTGTAAAGGGAGCGCCTGTCTCTTTCTGTTTTACATCTACTCCTCCTTTTTCTTAGAGGAATAAGCCTTGTGCATACATCGAGTGCTACCGAGTTAATTTTGTTCTAGGGATAAGTTGGGGTCTGTGTTGCTTAGTATATCTTCCAGCTTATATCGGTTAGGACTTGGTTTACTTGGTCCCACTTTATGTTTTTGTTATTGAAGTTGAATTTGGTGAATGCTCCCTCGTGACTAATCTCATTATGTCGGTCTGGGGCTCCCCGCATACATGACTGAACCTCAATTAGTTGTGATCTGTAGTATATTGTTTTTTATATGGTGATATTTCTTATCAATCATCATTGTTAGTGAAGATGAGGTCTAGTGTATTCTCCAGTCTAGTAGGCTCTATTATTTGCTGGTTTAAATTGAATTTTGTGCAGAGATTTAAAAGCTCGCGTGAGTGTGAGTTTTCATCAGAGCTGCCTCCTGGTTTTTATTTCTGCAACAATATATTTGCTATATTCCTCCATTTAGGTGCCTTAAGTTGAAATCCCCCCGGGGCAAGATGTTGGGTGCAGGGGGCTGGAAGGTTTTCCAGACAGTGGTCAATTTTTAACAGCTGTTCCTGGAATTGCTGGGATTTGCATCCGGAGGCTTGTAGACTATCACAATGACTAGGTTTTTGGTTCTCGACCTTTACTGCTAAAACTTCCACTACATCATTTGAGGCATTTAGCAGTTCTGTGCAAACAAGTGACTCTGCAATGTACAGGCCAACCCCCCCCTTTTGCCTGTTCACTCTGTCACATCTGTATAGGTTGTAACCTGGGATCCATATTTCGTTGTCCAAGTGATCCTTTATGTGGGTCTCAGTGAAAGCCGCGAATATTGCCTTTGCCTCTGCAAGCAGTCCACGGATGAAAGGTATTTTGTTGTTTGTTGCTGGCGAATTTGCTCATATCATTAGTAATACCCTCATCAAGGTCATTGATATAAATTATAAACAACAACGGGGATCTGTAACAAGTGGTACGCCACTTGTTACAGATCCCCTCTCAGATTTAACCCCATTTATGGACACTCTGGTGGTGACGTGTACTTAGCTCAGTGGTGACGTGTACTTAGCTCAGTGGTGACGTGTACTTAGCTAAGTGTTGATGTGTACTTAGCTGAGTGGTGACGTGTACTTACCTTTGAGTGGTGACGTGTACTTAGCTTGAGTGGTGACGTGTACTTAGCTCAGTGAAGACCTGTTTGAGTGCTCTATGTGAATCTGAGCCAGGATGCCCTCTCTTGAGCAACTTTACCATCAGATTAAAGAAGAGCTTAGGGTTGCTAAGCAGGAGATACGGTGATTAACGGAGGAGAACAAGAGGACCCGAAGTAATCCTCCTGTTGTGAGTCCCCAGGTTAAGAGGAGAGCTTGGTCAGTGGCTGGGCAACATGGAACCAAGCTGAGGATCAAGAAGACTATTGGAGAGGCAGAAACAGCGAGGACCCAGAAAACTACTGTGGAAACTTCCAACCCATTTTCGGTGCTACCTGACGAATGTGGGTGTTCTACTGGGAATGTCACAACGAGCACCAAGGAAGCATTGGCTGACGTAAGTGAGACATCCCTAGAAACCCCAAAGAAAACCATTGAGAGCGTGTTGACGAATTCCACAAGTGAAGGAGTAGTGCTACCTAACGAATGTGAGTCGACTACTGGGAACATCATGACGGACGTCGCCAAGGAAGGTAAAAACATTGTTGTTGTTGGGGATAACCAGATTAGGTACATCGATAGGGCATTCTGCTTGAAGGATAGGAGTAGAAAGCAAAGAGTGTGTTTTCCTGGGGCTGGGATGAAGGATATTGTTAGCTGTCTGGATGACATCATGAGAGGTAATGGGAGAATCCTATTATCTGTCTCAGTGCTGGAGGCAATGATGTTGGCAGACGTAGGAGTGAGGACCTGATTAGCAGGTATAGGTCAGCAATTGAGAAAATTAAGAGGAAGGGTGGGAACCCTGTCATATATGGTATTTTGCCAAGGAGAGGAGTTGGAAATGAATGGTTGTCCAGAGCAATTGGTGTCAATTGCTGGCTGGACAAATGCTGTAAGGAAAATGCAGTGACATTCATTGACAACTGGGACCTCTTCTATGGCAGAAATGACATGTATGCCAGGGATGGGGTTCACTTACCTAGGCCTGGGGTGGGAGCACTGGCCAATGCAGTGGAGGGAGCTGTTAGGTCTTTAAACTAGGAATAGTTAGTGGTATGGGTTTTGGCGAGAAAATAGTGAAGTCACAGTGTAGTAATATGAGTACTAGAACTAGTAATAGGGAAAATGAGGTGGATATTGGAAAGCCAATGGCACTAATTGACAAGGACAGTAATAGGTTTAGCTGAATAACTGAAAAGAGCAGGAAGGGTAAAGAGAAAGGAGGGTCCTTAAATATATATTACACAAATAGCCATAGTGCTAGGAATAAGATGGACGAGGTGAGACTAGTTGCTAGTGCAGGTAACATTGATGTATTTGCCACAACTGAGACGTGGTTCAGTATGAAAAATCGAGACATGCCTGTGGAATGTCACATTCCAGGTTTTAAATTGTTCCAAGTAGATAGAAGTATCGGGAACGGGGGTGGGATGGCATTGTATGTCCGAGATCGCTTGAACTGTTGCATAAAAACGGGTATTAAGTCTGAAGTAACACATACAGAGTCTGTTTGGATAGAATTTTCAGAGGGGCATGAAAAATTGATTTTAGGTGTGATATACCGTCCCCCAAACTTAGATAGGGACCAAGGGAGACTACTATGGGAGGAAATTGTTAGGGCCATAAGGCACGATAATGAAGTAATTCTAGGAGACTTTAACTTTAGTCATATTGATTGGAATTTCTTGACTGGGAATTTAGAATCATACTACTTCTTAGAAATAGTTCAGGATTGTTTTTTGAAGCAGTTTGTGACAGAACCTACAAAGGGTAATAACCTGCTTGACTTAGTTCTGGCAAACAATGAATCCCTTGTTAATAATTTAGAAATTTCAGAGGAACTCGGTGCTAGTGACCACAAATCAATTACATTTAGCATTGAATGGAAGTATGATAGTAGGGATAACTCAGTAACAGTCCCAGATTTTCGCTTGGCAGATTATGATGGGCTTAGAGAACACTTATCATCTCTTGACTGTGGTAACGAAGAGAGGTATCAATATGACAGTTTTCTGAACACTATACATGCTGCTCAACGAACGTTTGTCCCGAATAAAGAAATTTAGATCAAATAGAAATGACCCAAAATGGATGAATAATAGGCTGAAATATCTACTAGGGCATAAGAGAGGAATTTATAGGCGTATCAAAAGAGGTGAGGGTCATCTTATGAATTAGTATATTGACATTAAGAGGGACATTAAAAGGGGGATAAGAAAAGCTAAAAGGGACTATGAAATTAAAGTTGCTAGGGATTCGAAAACTAACCCAAAAAGTTTTTTCCAGGTCTATAGAACAAAAGTTACAGATAAGATAGGTCCCTTTAAAAATAACTATGGGCATCTTACTGACAAAGAGAATGAAATGTGCTTTATTTTAAATAATTATTTTCTCTCGGTTTTTACACAGGATGACACTAACAATTTTCCAGTAATTAATTTTTATAGTGGGCTAGAAGAAGATAAATTATGTAACATCACAGTCACTAGTGAAATGGTTGTGAAGCAGATAGACAGACTGAAGCAAAATAAGTCGCCGGGTCCTGATGAGGTTTTTTCAAGGGTTCTTAAGGAATGCAAAATGGAACTCTGTGAACCATTAACTAATATTTTTAATTTATCTCTTCAAGCAGGTGTAGTGTCTGATATGTGGAAGATGGCTAATGTAATTCCTATTTTTAAAACAGGGACAAGTCGTTACCATCAAATTACCACCCAATAAGCCTGAACTCAATTGTAGGCAAATTACTAGTCAATTATAACTGAGATTGTAAGAAGCCATGTCGATAAGCATAGCTTGATTAATAATACTCAGCATGGATTCACGAGGCCGGTCTTGTCTAACTAGTTTATTAACTTTCTTCAGTAAAGCTTTCGAGGCTGTTGACCACAATAAAGAATTTGATATTATTTACTTAGATTTTAGTAAGGCTTTTGATAGAGTTCCGCACCAAAGACTGTTAAAGAAAGTGACAGCTCATGGCATTGGGGGAAAAGTGCTCTCGTGGATCGAGTCATGGCTCACAGACAGGAAGCAGAGAGTGTCCATAAATGGGGTTAAATCCGAGTGGGGATCTGTAACAAGTGGTGTTCCACAGGGATCAGTCTTGGGCCCGTTGTTGTTTATAATATATATCAATAATCTTGATGAGGGAATTACTAGTGATATGAGCAAATTCGCCGATGACACAAAGATAGGTAGGATAATTGATTCAAACAGATGTTAGGGAACTTCAGGAGGATTTAAACAAACTCTATTCTTGGTCAGAAAAGTGGCAGATGCAGTTCAATGTAGATAAATGCAAGGTTCTGAAGCTCGGGAGTGTCCAAAATCCTAGCACTTATAAGTTAAATGATAGAGAACTTAGCCATACAGATTGCGAAAAGGACTTGGGGGTTATGGTGAGCAGCAACCTTAAACCAAGACAGCAATGCCTAAGTGTACGTAATATGGTAAATAGATTACTGGGATTTATATCAAGAAGTGTAAGCAACAGAAGTCCAGAGGTCATACTGCAGCTTTATGCATCATTCGTAAGGCCTCACCTAGATTATGGAGCTCAATTCTGGTCTCCATATTACAGAATGGACATAAATTCGTTAGAAAACATTCAGCATAGGATGACTAAATTAATATATAGCATTAGAAATCTTCCTTATGAAGAAAGATTGAAAACTCTTAAGTTACATTCACTTGTTAGACGAAGAATGAGGGGAGACCTGATCGAAGTGTATAAGTGGAAGATAGGTATTAATAAAGGGGATATTAATAAGGTCTTGAGGATATCTCTCCAACAGAGAACCCACAGTAATGGATTTAAATTAGATAAGTTTAGATTTAGAAAGGACATAGGAAAGTATTAGTTTGGAAATAGGGTAGTTGATGAGTGGAACAGTCTGCCTAGTTGGGTTATTGAGGCTAGGACTTTGGGTAGTTTCAAATTTAGGTTGGATAAGTACATGAGTGGGAGGTGTTGGATTTGAGTGGGACTTGCACATCAGAGCTTATTTCTTGGGTAGCATTGAAAATTGGGTTGGGCAAATGTTTTGTTTGTGGGATGAATTGTAAAGGACCTGCCTAGTATGGTCCAACAGACCTGCTGCAGTGTTACTCCTTTCTTATATTCTTATGTTCCTGTCTGTGAGCCATGACTCGATCCATGAGAGCACCCTTCCCGCAATGCCATGAGCTGTCACTTTCTTTAACAGTCTTTGGTGCGGAACTCTATCAAAAAGCCTTACTAAATCTAGTAAATAATATAAAAATTCTTTATCATGGTCAACAGCCTCAAAAGCTTTACTGAAGAAAGTAATAAATTAGTTTAGGACAAGAATGGCCTTTGTGAATCATGTGAGTACATTTTTCAAGCTATGCTATGGAGAGGGCCCTTTTTAATTCCCAGCTATAATTGAACTTAAAAATTTGCCTACAATTGAGGTCAGCTTATTTGGCGGTAATTTGACGTACGACTTGTCCCCTGCTTTAAAAAAGGGAATTACATTAGCCTTCTTCCACATTCGGGACATACACCTGTTTGAGAGATAATAAAATATTAGTTAGGGGTTTCACAGAGTTCCATTTTGTTTTCCCTTTAGACCCTTGAAAAAAGGGTCATCAGGACACGCGATTTTTGCTTCAGCGGTCTATTTGTTTCATAAAAATCTCATCTATAATTGACTCTAGTAATTTGTTACAATTGAGGTCAGGCTTATTGGGGTAATTTAGGAAAACGACTTGTCTCTGTTTTTAAAAATAGGAATTACATTAGCATTTCAATATCAGACCTACACTGTTTGAAGAGATAAATTAAAAATATTAATTAACAGTTCACAGAGGTCCATTTTGGATTCCTTAAGAACCCTTGAAGGAACCTCATCAGGACCCGGCGACTTATATTGCTTCAGTCGGTCTATTTGTTTCATAACCATTTCTCTAGTGACTGTGATGTTACATAATTTATTTTCTTCAGGCCCACTGTAAATATTAATTACTGGAATATTGTTAGTGTCTTCCTGTGTAAAAACCGAGAGGAAATAATTATTTAAAATCGAGCACATTTCATTCTCTTTGTCAGTAAGATGCCCATAGTTATTTTGAAGGTGACCTATTTTATCTCTAACTTTCATTCCATACACCTGGAAAAAACTTTTTGGGTTAGCTTTCGAATCCCTAGCAAATATAATTTCATAGTCCCTTCTAGCTTGGCAAAATGTTTCCAGAATAAAGATTCCTGAATGTTGCACAAGTGTCTCTTCATCAACTTGTCGGTTTTTTAAACCATTTATACACAGGCTTTAAAAGATGTTTCACTCAAGATTGAGCTTTATAGTCTTGATATAGCTCTTGTTTTTTTTTGCCACTGCGAGGTTCTTTTTTTTTGGCCTCACTGCCTCAACAGCTCGTATCACTGACTGCTTTCGGTAATATGCCTGACCGTAGAGACAAATGGGCCCATTGGCCACTTGATTCATATGCCTGATGCCTTGCAAAACCAAGTATTAAAATAAACATTTTGTCATGAAACTTAATCTGAGAGCCAGTATGTCATTCACTTTTGAAACGCATTGCATGTGACAAAAACCCAAGTAAAGCATGAAACAAAGCTGGTGTAAATATTTGCCAAAATAATAGGTGAAGGTTCTAATATTCCGGTCATACTTAAATGAACAAAAAAAAGACGTGGACCAAAATGCTGATGCATCACCCCAAACCTCAAAGAAAGGGTTGAGAGGGGAGATAAGCAGAATGAGAAATATAGACATAGATACCTACCTGAGGGCACCCGAGAAGATACAAGCGACAAAGAGTCCTGGTAAACAGGGGACGGAGCTAAGACGGTCCATGACGTAGAAGGGAAGGATCTGATCCTTCTTGGTGATGAGACCGCTTCAGGGGATCACACCCTCGTAAGTCGCAAACATCAAAAGACCGAGGATTGGTAACCCGTTTAGGATCCAGTAAAAATTTGGAAATATGTCTCAGCGTTGTTCGTAGGGGTTTCTATCGTTATTGATAATGTTGAATCTAAATGGAAACACATGAAGTTTCATAGGAGCATTGCTGACATGGCAGTGTGAGTATTTTAGACGTAACGGATGACATAGATCAAAACTTTCACAGTGTTCTGTTACCAAAAAAAAGAAGTCAAGATTCATATTAGGGAAACCGTCGCCATGACTGACAAACTACTCATAGTGACAGTGTCTCTTTTTCCCAAAGTTTGTAGCCTCATTTCCATTTATAATAAAACTACAATGTCCCTCACATGTTCACCATTCCACACACAATTCACCATTCACTTTTATCACTTTCACCCCATACTTCATTGTCCCACACTCCATTTCCCATCCCACATGTCACCATACTCCACTATCAATACCACACAATCACTATCAACACTGTCATACCACATATCCATCACAACACTACAACAACTTCACTACACATCATCACTATAAACACCATCTTTACAAATGCATCACTATCAAAAATCACTACACACCACCTCACTACCACTACAAATCACTACACACCATCACTACCACACACCATAACTACCACACACCATAAATCCACACCATCACTACCAAAACCCCATCATAACAACACCATCATTAAACACCATCACTATGCCACACTATACTACCACACACCATCACTACCACACACCATCACTATCACAACTTTACTTACCACCCCACACTACACACATCATCAAAACCCCACATATCACTAACATGCTCATCGCTCCCACACCATCATTACCAACACCATCACTATCCACACATCACTTACCATGCACAATCACTATCACACACACACTTCACACACTATCATACCACAAACATCATATCACACACTTAACTATCATACACCTCCTATCACACACCTACTCCAACACATCATACCGCCACCACCCACTACACACATCATCACTACCATCAACATCACTACACACAACCATAAACTACCCCACTATCACAACCACACACCATCACTAACCACCACCTTCACTTCCCACACAATCACTATCACACACCATCCTATCCATGCCATCACTTTCACACCATCACTACCATGCATAATCACTACCACACACCATCACTACACACACTATCACTACCACACACCATCCTACCAAACCACCATCAATGCCACACACAATCACACCACACACCTTCACTGTCACACCCCATCACTACCACACACCATCACTACCAACACCATCACTAACACACACCATCACTATCACACACCATCACTCCACATACCATCACTACCACACACTTCACTACCACACACTTCATATCACACACCATCACTATCACACACCAGTACCACCACCATCACTACCACACACCATCATTATCATACACCATCACTACCACACACCATCACTGTCACACACAATCATACCACACACCATCACTACCACACATCATCACTATCAAAACACATCACTATCACACACCATCATTCCACATACCATCACTACCACATACCATCACTACCACACACAATCACTATCATACACCATCACTATCACATGCCATCACTATCACACACCATCACTACCATGCATCATCACTACCACACACCATCACTATCACACACTGTCATTTACCACACACAATCACTACCAAACACCATCACTGCCACACCCATCACTACCACCCCACCCGTCACTGTCACTCACCATCACTACCACACACCATCACTACACACACCATCACTAACATGCACCATCACTAACACACACACCATCACTATCAACCCATCACTACCACACAACATCACTACCACACACAATCACTACCACACACCATCACTACCACACACCTTCACTATCATCACCACTACCACACACCATCACTACCATACGTCATCATTGTCATACACCATCACTACCACACACCATCACTGTCACACACCATCACTACCACACACTATCACTACCACACATCATCACTATACACACCATCACTATCATACACCATCACTTCCACACACCATCACTACCACCCCCCATCACTATCACATCCCATCACTCCCACCACCATCACTACACACACCATCACAACCACACACTATCACTACTACACACCATCACTACCACACCCATCACTACCACACACCATCACTACCACACACCATCACTACCACACCCCAAATCACTCCCACACACCATCATTATACACACCATCACTACCACACACCATCACTACCACACACCATCACTCCCACACACCTCATCAACTACCACACACCCATAAACTACCACACACCATCATTACACACACCATCACTACCACACACCATCATTTACCACACACCATCATAATCCACACCATAGAAGCCCTCACCTGTGATCTGGTGGAAGATGAGCAGGATGGTAACAGGAATCATCATAAAAATTGACCTGAAAGAATCAGAAGTTTGTCAAGCATAATTCTGGTATCATCCACCAGGTATATGAAAACACATTTGATTTTCCCAGCATAATTTTGACAAGCGGGCGCTAATGACCCCTTGTCCAGGGAACCTAATTAAACGAAAAAACAATTAAAATTAAAAATATATAAAGTTTGAAAGCAAATAGCAAAGGTATTTTTTGTTTTAAATTTTGATTTAGTGTCAGTCTTAAATTAAAATGGGCAGCAATATAACAGTTCCATACTCTAAACATATGACTGAAAATAGTTTCAGAAAATGATGTACCAGCAAAGAGCATCTATTTTGTTATGCCTTATTAGGCCATTATGCCCGAGCATGTGCTGGACTTTTTTCAGCATTGATGAACTGAACTCATCGATTCCAGGGTGAGGGATTGATTACCTCAAACTCCACTTCTGTTTCCACCGTTCTTTGCATTGGACTGATGAAGTCACTGTGTGGCAAAACATTTCCTCAATAAAGATTCCAAAATGTTGTACAAGTGTCTCATTTTCAGGTTTCAAATTATTGGACGCTGTTGCTTCCAAAGTAATTTTCCTAATGTTCTTTCTTTAGTTTTATGATGCTTATAAGCATTCCAATATGTATTATTTATTTATAAATACTGATGTTTGTTTGATGTTTATTAGATAAAATTACTAACATATGAAGTCAGAAGGTAATATCTGGTGCTGTAACATTGTTCACTAGTTTTGTACAATATGGAAATCACATTATACATCCTCCAGGACTCAAGTCCAGCTGACCGGTTTCCCTTAAATCTCTTTCATTTATAAACTCAGTCCGGTATAAAAAGTTATTAATCTTTTATAGAAACAGTATTGTTGTGTCACGTTACATGACCTCTTGTAGACCTCAAAAAATAGAACTGGGAGTAAGTTTGACACATGCACAGCAATATTTATGGGTATACAATACTCACATATAAGCATGAGTGAGGGACTTCATGCTGACATAGCGTTGGACGGCGGTCTGAGTGCAAGAATACCGGTATAACGTCCTCACTATGGTACTAATGACGATATTAGCAACGGTGTGACGTTCCATGAGGTCATACCCGTACCTGCAGAACAGCAGCAGGGAATGATGGGTAGGCAGTGTCCACAATGTTTGTTAAATGAAGACACAACAGAGAAAGATGTTACAACGATGAAGACTGAGTTATCTTTGAGCGAACGCTGTATTTAGGTTGGATAAGTACATGAGTGGAAGGGGTTGGATTTGAGAGGGACTTGCACATCGGAGCTTGTTTCTTGGGTGGCATTGAAAATTGGGTTGGTCAAATGTTAGTTAGTGGGATGAATTGTAAAGGACCTGCCTAGTATGGGCCAGCAGGCCTGCTGCAGTGTTCCTCCTTTCTTATGTTCTTATGTTCTTATTACGAACACTTAGTCTCCTCTAGTGTTACATTACCACTGATACATAATGGGAATATTTCCTGTGTATAAAATATATTTAATTTTGTCCTATTTAGGAATAAATCCACAAGCAGACTTCACTGCTTATGGAATATATGAACATATTTGGCCTAAGTGAACCTAAATGGATATGAGAGAAAAGAAGAGAATAAAGGTAATGTATATTTAGCCTAACACTGCTGCACTTTTTCTGCAGGCTTTGATAAGGGTCTCAGGCTGACAAATACATATACAGAATTTATATTCTGTTGTTTTTATCTCCAAGCAAAATTATTTTGTCTCAGTGTATATTATGATGAAGTGTAGGACACATGTGCAACACTTAGGTGTCTATTGATAATGGCAAGATATATGAGCAACATTAAGATAGACTTATTGATGAAATATTTCGCCTGTATAGCAAGCTTTATGAAATAGAGAGGTGATTACAAAACTGAATTGCCATTGTAATCATCTCTGTACTTAATGGATGAAGCATAGTGAGCGGTCAAAACATTCGTCAAAAAAGACCCTTTAAAACGATAAAAAAGTGTCTTACTCATCAATTTGTCGGTACTGTATACCATTTATAAGTACAATATACACTCATCATATATTATGTTTGGATGTATTTGTGTGCAAGGTAATCCTTTGCAAAACCGCACTTATAAACTGAAATTAAAATGGTCGAAGAGAAAAAAATACTCGTACTGCCACAAAGAGAAAAATCAAGAATTTTCCACTTGTCAACAAACAGAAAATTCGTTGCCAAAGATATTTGAACATACTGAGGGTATTTTGGGGTTGCTGAATTTGAAAATGACAGTAGAATTTTCAAATTGGCTCTAGTTTGTGAGACATTGCGTACATGCCCTTAATTAGATTTTTTTTTAAATTTTTTAGTATTTAACGAAAGGAGTCGTATCAACAATGACCACGTGTAAAGTAAAAGGACACAAGTGCAACTAATGTGACATTTATTGTGGCAACGTTTCGCTCTCCAGGAGCTTTATCAAGCCATTTATCGCTCCTGGAGAGCGAAACGTTGCCACAATAAATGTCACATTAGTTGCACTTGTGTCCTTTTACTTTACATATTGTCGGTAATTCTACCAACTTTATTACAATGACCACGTGACAATATTGTAACCTTTATTTTGTTATTTGATTTTCAGACGAGCATGACTTCTTTAAGAAGAGCCTACGTAAACAATCCCAGTGCATTTTACTACCTTTGTGGTGAATATTATTTGCAAAAATAAAGAAAAAAAATAACAGATTTTTGCAAAAAAAAACTTATCTTTCTTATTTTGGAGTGGCACTTGGAGAACATGACAAGTCTTGGGCTCCCCGAATGGTTTGAAAAACCTGTGTAGAATGCTTACCACAGTGGAAAAATAGGCAAAGGAAAAATTTGTTTAAACTTCGGTGTGTCTATGGTGTGGAGAAAGCCAAAAAAAAACACCACAACGATTGTTATTTCTGTATGGTGAATGTAAAAGGCTTCAACTGATACATGAAATTTAAGTGGGAATATCCTGATCTGGAATCAGCAAGGAGACCTGTGCCACACAGTGAAGACATTCCCATACCAGTGTTTACAACACTATCTGACCTTCCCTTGTCAGATGCTGAAGAAACTCAGGGTTTAGAATATAACTAGAGTGATAGCAGTAGAAGTGAACATGAAATAAACATTTCAACACCCCAGCAGTTCTCCCAAGAAGAACTCAATGATCTGATACGTGACTTTAGTCTGTCAAAGAAAGCATCTGAACTTTTAGCATCCAGACTAAAAGAAAAGAACTGTCTACTACAAGAAGTTTAAAATAGCAGCTTATCAGACAAAAGAGGTTGAACTCTGTCCTTGCTTCAGCCAAGACGAAGAACTTGTATACTGTAATAACATCCCAGGACTTCTTCGAATGTGGCTTGAATATCGACCAGGAGATTGGCGGCTGTTTACAGACAGCTCCATTAGAAGCCTGAAATGTATCTTATTGCACAGTGGTAAACAATATGCATCTCTTCCAATTGCTCACTCAACAAAACTTAAAGAAAAATATGATAATATCAAAATGGCTTTCACATGCATTAATTAGTGGTATCCGAATTATCTTACCATGTTAGTCTGTTATAATATAGAATGAAATGCTAGAATGTATTACATGATTTGGCTTTGCATGATCTAAAATATAAATTCAGTGCAATTTGTAAGTTAGCCTCGCCTGACCAATATATTTTTTACATCTTTTATGTTTTTTAGTGGGATACCAAATTTAACAAAAACTTGATCTAATCAAGAAAAACCGATGACATATTCGGAATCGGCACCACAAAATTACTCTAAAATCGGTGTAATGTCATTGACAAGAAAATGAGCGTTGACCAGTGTTATTATATTCCCGGAAAAGCGTTAAACACGTAGGAGGTAATACAGCTTCTTAGAAATGACAGACAATCCCCTGGAAAAATCTTGAGAATTTTCTTTGATCACGTCCGATTGTTATATTCTCCTACTCCCAAATATTTTTCTTTAAAACTCTTGTATTCTCTTCTCCGAGGATAACTTTAAGGAGTACTTTCCAACAGCCTAATTCGCTAGAGATCTGTTAGCACACGACAGATCGATCCTCCACCACTTTCGATGAATAACCCACAGATAATGAATGCAAAACACAATATGTCAAAGATGTGCAGGCCCTCATAGAATTAATTCTTATGAAAATTATTATTTTTATTGATGGGGTATCCGTAAACCTATAAGGAGATAATCAAGTTTGATCCCAGGAAGAGAAGAGTAGCTACATTTTTTTTGACTCGGAAGACCTTCATCTGTATGAAAGCACCTTCCTTGAAGGGTCCCCTTGAAAGCACATTTGAAGGGCTCCCATGAAAGATTCTTTCTTGAAGGGCCCTCATGAAAGAGCCTTCCTTGAAGGGCCCCCATGAAAACACATTTCAAGGGTTCCCATAAAAGTGCCTTCTTTGAAGGGTCCTTACGTAAAGATCTGAGGTCCAGCTCTGTCGTGTTGGACGCTGATTTCCCACACACGCTGGAAGCTGCCCATGTCGATGAGTCCCTTGATGATGACGGCGATGAGGCCCAGGATGAGGATAAAGAGCTGCAACACGTCAGTCCACACCACCGTCTTCATCCCTCCCTGAGACAAATTAAAAGTTGGTTTAGAAAGACACGTAAGCAAACACTACGGCATATTTATTAGAAAACGTTTCAGGCCTGGGATCTTAATCACTTCTAACATACAGAGGTTGAAAGACATTATATATAGGCGGAGAGTGAGGTGTGAGTGACGCATGGTGACCTGAAGAATGCCATGTTCGGATGAGGATGGGTAGACGATGAGATCATGTGATTCCTGTGTAGGTGGGTTGGTGGTGCTTAGCCTACTTGAGTGTCATGTATGGTAATGTTTTAGAAATTTTGTGGTTTCCAGTGTTACGTTCTATTGTGTCGGTGACGGCGATTAGTGAGATTTCTAGATACCATCGGCGTCTGAGTTCTGATTCGGTGAGAACGAATTGTGCCTCATCAAATTGTGCCAGTTCATCAAATGCCCCGTGGAGTCTCTGTGGAGGACACAAGCGTACCTGTTACGTGTACGCGTCTCTGTTACAGGCAATTCGATGCTCGTTCAGGTGACCGCAAGATCTCTGCCTGTCTCGCCTACATATTTTTTGGAACAGAATCCACAGAGTGTGGTGTAGACGCCTGCTGTGGAAGTTAGAGGTGCTGGGCTGCATTTCGTAGTGAGGCCTCACTACAAAGACAGCCAAGGGTCTATTGGTAATCTTCCACATGTATGCTAGGAGGCAGTTGAACAGTCTTGAGTCTCTTAGTGAACACATGGCACCCATGCTTTTCATTGAAGGAATGTTGCATCTCCTGCCGATTTTTTTTCCTTTAGTAGGGAGTAATTTTCATGTGAAAGTTTGGTACTAATCCCTCTAGGATTTTCCAAATGTCAGTACCTAACCAGCCGGGCTGTGGTTCGTAAGTCGGTTTGCATGCAGCCAGGAGTAACAGCCTGGTTGATCAGACCTTGGTCCACCACGAGGCCTGGTCTCAGACCTGGCCAGTAGGGCGTTGACCCCCGAAACCCTCTCCAGGTATACGTCTAAAGATCAGGCCTTAAAATTTAATTTAGTAAAAAAAATGTCTGTATACACGGGATTAGCTAAGCGAGAAGACTTAATGACTCTTAACAAAACCCAGGTAAACACTGTGAGAAAAAATTGTATAAGTATTTAGTTATGCAGAGAAGTGCAAAACTGCTTAAAAATGAATAACACATAAGAAGCTCCCCAAAAAATTTGGAAAGAATATAAGTGAATGAAATATTCGCTTTCCATCACTCTCGTAGCTGTGGGAAGCAACGTTACAGGTGGCTTCAATGAGCCCAAAGATAGGTATCCGAGAATATATATATATATATATATTATATATATATAATATTATTTATATATATATATATTATATATATATATATTTTATATATATATATATATATACATATTATGTACATATTATATATATATATATATATATATTATATTAATATATATTTTATATATATATATATATATATATTTATATTAATATATATATATATGTATATATGTATATATTATATATATATATATATATATATATATATATATATATATATATATATATATATATATATATATATATAAATATATTATATATACTTACACTTTGGTCACACTTCACAGACACGCATATATATATATACATACATCTAGGTTTTTCTCCTTTTTCTAAATAGCTCTTGTTCTTCTTTATTTCTTCTATTATCCATGGGGAAGTGGAAAAGAATCTTTCCTCCGTAAGCCATGCGTGTCGTATGAGGCGACTAAAATGCCGGGAGCAATGGGCTAGTAACCCCTTCTCCTGTAGACATTTACTAAAAAAGAGAAGAAGAAAAACTTTATAAAACTGGGATGCTTGAATGTGCGTGGATGTAGTGCGGATGACAAGAAACAGATGATTGCTGATGTTATGAATGAAAAGAAGTTGGATGTCCTGGCCCTAAGCGAAACAAAGCTGAAGGGGGTAGGAGAGTTTCAGTGGGGGGAAATAAATGGGATTAAATCTGGAGTATCTGAGAGAGTTAGAGCAAAGGTAGGGGTAGCAGTAATATTGAAGGATCAGTACACAAATAACCCGCACATAAAAGAGAGAAGCTTACGACGACGTTTCGGTCCGACTTGGACCATTGACAAAGTCACACTGTGACAGTGTGACTTTGTCAATGGTCCAAGTCGGACCGAAACGTCGTAAGCTTCTCTCTTTTATGTGCGGGTTATTTGTGTATCGTTCCAGTCACGGTATTGTGCCTTTTTGTTATTTATTGAAGGATCAGTTATGGAAGGAGAAAAGAGAATATGAATGTGTAAATTCAAGAATTATATGGATTAAAGTAAAGGTTGGATGCGGAAAGTGGGTCATAATAAGCGTGTATGCACCTGGAGAAGAGAGGAATGTAGAGGAGAGAGAGAGGTTTTGGGACATGTTAAGTGAATGTATAGGAGCCTTTGAGCCAAGTGAGAGAGTAATTGTAGTAGGGAACCTGAATGCTAAAGTAGGAGAAACTTTTAGAGAGGGTGTGGTAGGTAAGTTTGGGGTGCCAGGTGTAAATGATAATGGGAGCCCTTTGATTGAACTTTGTATAGAAAGGGGTTTAGTTATAGGAATACATATTTTAAGAAAAAGAGGATAAATAAGTATACAAGATATGATGTAAGGGCGAAATGACAGTAGTTTGTTGGATTATGTATTGGTAGATAAAAGACTGTTGAGTAGACTTCAGGATGTACATGTTTATAGAGGGGCCACAGATATATCAGATCACTTTCTAGTTGTAGCTACACTGAGAGTAAAAGGTAGATGGGATACAAGGAGAATAGAAGCATCAGGGAAGAGAGAGGTGAAGGTTTATAAACTAAAAGAGGAGGCAGTTAGGGTAAGATATAAACAGCTATTGGAGGATAGATGGGCTAATGAGAGCATAGGCAATGGGGTCGAAGAGGTATGGGGTAGGTTTAAAAATGTAGTGTTAGAGTGTTCAGCAGAAGTTTGTGGTTACAGGAAAGTGGGTGCGGGAGGGAAGAGGAGCGATTGGTGGAATGATGATGTAAAGAGAGTAAAGGAGAAAAAGTTAGCATATGAGAAGTTTTTACGAAGTAGAAGTGATGCAAGGAGGGAAGAGTATATGGAGAAAAAGAGAGAGGTTAAGTGAGTGGTGAAGCAATGTAAAAAGAGAGCAAATGAGAGAGTGGGTGAGATGTTATCAACAAATTTTGTTGAAAACAAGAAAAAGTTTTGGAGTGAGATTAACAAGTTAAGGAAGCCTAGAGAACAAATGGATTTGTCAGTTAAAAATAGGAGAGGAGAGTTATTAAATGGAGAGTTAGAGGTATTGGGAAGATGGAGGGAATGTTTTGAGGAATTGTTAAATGT
This sequence comes from Cherax quadricarinatus, assembly GCF_026875155.1. NCBI lineage: Eukaryota > Metazoa > Arthropoda > Malacostraca > Decapoda > Parastacidae > Cherax > Cherax quadricarinatus. Next base: position 1,419,537 of record NC_069423.1, on the reverse strand, counting down.
TGATGAAGATAGGGAAGCTGTGATTTCGAGTATAGGGCAAGGAGGAATAACATCTTGTAGGAGTGAGGAAGAGCCAGTTGTGAGTGTGGGGGAAGTTCGTGAGGCCGTAGGTAAAATGAAAGGGGGTAAGGCAGCCGGGATTGATGGGATAAAGATAGAAATGTTAAAAGCAGGTGGGGAAATAGTTTTGGAGTGGTTGGTGCAATTATTTAATAAATGTATGGAAGAAGGTAAAGTACCTAGGGATTGGCAGAGAGCATGCATAGTTCCTTTGTACAAAGGCAAAGGGGACAAAAGAGAGTGCAAAAATTATAGGGGATAAGTCTGTTGAGTATACCTGGTAAAGTGTATGGTAGAGTTATTATTGAAAGAATCAAGAGTAAGACGGAGAATAGGACAGCAGATGAACAAGGAGGCTTTAGGAAAGGTAGGGAATGTGTGGACCAGGTGTTTACAGTGAAACATATAAGTGAACAGTATTTAGATAAGGCTAAATAGGTCTTTGTGGCATTTATGGATTTGGAAAAGGCGTATGACAGGGTGGATAGGGGGGCAATGTGGCAGATGTTGCAGGTGTATGGTGTAGGAGGTAGGTTACTGAAAGCAGTAAAGAGCTTTTACGAGGATAATGAGGCTCAAGTTAGAGTATGTAGGAAAGAGGGAAATTATTTCCCAGTAAAAGTAGGCCTTAGACAAGGATATGTGATGTCACCGTGGTTGTTTAATATATTTATAGATGGGGTTGTAAGAAAAGTAAATGCGAGGGTCTTGGCAAGAGGCGTGGAGTGAAAAGATAAAGAATCACACATAAAGTGGGAGTTGTCACAGTTGCTCTTTGCTGATGACACTGTGCTCTTGGGAGATTCTGAAGAGAAGCTGCAGAGATTGGTGGATGAATTTGGTAGGGAGTGCAAAAGAAGAAAATTAAAAGTGAATACAGGAAAGAGTAAGGTAGTGATGATAACAAAAAGATTAGGTGATGAAAGATTGGATATCAGATTGGAGGGAGAGAGTATGGAGGAGTGGACGTGTCAGCGGATGGGTCTATGAAAGATGAGGTGAATCATAGAATTGATGAGGGAAAAAGAGTGAGCGGTGCACTTAGGAGTCTGTGGAGACAAAGAACTTTGTCCTTGGAGGCAAAGAGGGGAATGTATGAGAGAATAGTTTTACCAATGCTCTTATATGGGTGTGAAGCATGGGTGATGAATGTTGCAGCGAGGAGAAGGCTGGAGGCAGCGGAGATGTCATATCTGAGGGCAATGTGTGGTGTGAATATAATGCAGAGAATTCGTAGTTTGGAAGTTAGGAGGAGGTGCTGGATTACCAAAACTGTTGTCCAGAGGGCTGAGGAAGGGTTGTTGAGGTGGTTCGGACATGTAGAGAGAATGGAGCGAGACAGAATGACTTCAAGAGTGTATCAGTCTGTAGTAGAAGGAAGGCGGGGTAGGGGTCGGCCTAGGAAAGGTTGGAGGGAGGGGGTAAAGGAGGTTTTGTGTGCTAGGGGCTTGGACTTCCAGCAGGCATGCGTGAGCGTGTTTGATAGGAGTGAATGGAGACAAATGGTTTTTAATACTTGACGTGCTGTTGGAGTGTGAGCAAAGTAACATTTATGAAGTGGTTCAGGGAAACCGGCAGGCTGGACTTGAGTCCTGGAGATGGGAAGTACAGTGCCTGCACTCTGAAGGAGGGGTGTTAATGTTGCAGTTTAAAAACTGTAGTGTAAAGCACCCTTCTGGCAAGACAGTGATGGAGTGAATGATGGTGAAAGTTTTTCTCTTTCGGGCCACCCTGCCTTCGTGGTAGTCGGCCAGTGTGATTAAAAAAATAAATAAATAAATATATATATATATATATATATATATATATATATATATATATTATATATTATATATATATATATATATATATATATATATATATATTTATATATATATATATATATATATATATATATTTATTTATATATATATATATATATATATATATATATATATATATATATATATATATATATTTATATATATATATATATATATATATATATATATATATATATATAGGTAGTAGGTTGATAGACAGCAGCCACCCAGGGAGGTACTAACATCCTACCAAATGTGTGTGAAACACAAGCTTGTAATTGTTTTGCATAATGGTAGGATTGCTGGTGCCTTTTTCTCTCTCATAAACATGCAAAGTTGCAGGTATGTCTTGCTACTTCTACTTACACTTAGGTCACACTATACATGCATGTACAAGCATATATACACTAACCCCTCTGGTTTTTCTTCTATTTTCTTCCTAGTTCTTGTTCTTGTTTATTTCTGCTTATCTCAATTGTGAAGTGAAACAGAATTCTTCCTCCATAAGCTGTGTGTGTCATAGGAGGCGAATAAATTCCGGGAGCAATGGACTATTAACCCCTTCTCCTGTATAAAATACTAAAAACAAGGAAAAGAAAAACTTTATAAAATTGGGATGTTTGAATGTGCGTTGATGTAGTGTGGATGATAAGAAAGAAATGATTGCTAATGTTATGAATGAAAAGAAGCTGGAAGTCCTAGCCTTAAGCAAAACAAAGCTAAAGGGGGCAGGGGAGTTTCAGTGGGGAGAAATAAATGGGAGTAAGTCAGCAGTACCCTCAACTAACGGTGGAATTAAGTAACGGCAATTTCATCTAACACTTTTTGCCGTAGAAAAAAATGCCTTAACCAACGGCAAAAATCTTAACCAACGACGTTTGTCCAGAACGTGTCAATGTGCCCAGAGCATGGCCTGAGCGGGCCCAGCCAATCCAAGAGTCAGTGTGCCATTGTTTACAAGCTGTTGCAGTTGATTTCCACGTGTGCCTCCCATATATTTTGGATTATTCCACTATTTCTAGTGCTTCTAACTGCTAAATAAGCAACCATTGGTCCCAAGAAAGCTTCTATTGCCATGCATGTGTTAAAAAAGGTGAGAATTACATAATTAGTAAGGCCTCACCTAGATTATGCAGCTCAATTCTGGTCTCCATATTACAGAATGGACATAAATTCGTTAGAAAACATTCAGCGTAGGATGACTAAATTAATACATAGCATTAGAAATCTTCCTTATGAAGAAAGATTGAAGACTCTTAAGTTACATTCACTTGTTAGACGAAGAATGAGGGGAGACCTGATCGAAGTGTATAAGTGGAAGATAGGTATTAATAAAGGGGATATTAACAAGGTCTTGAGGATATCTCTCCAAGAGAGAACCCGCAGTAATGGATTTAAATTAGATAAGTTTAGATTTAGAAAGGACATAGGAAAGTATTGGTTTGGAAATAGGGTAGTTGATGAGTGGGACAGTCTACCTAGTTGGGTTATTGAGGCTAGGACTTTGGGTAGTTTCAAATTTAGGTTGGATAAGTACATGAGTGGGAGGGGTTGGATTTGAGAGGGACTTGCACATCAGAGCTTGTTTCTTGAGTGTCATTGAAAATTGGGTTGGTCAAATGTTTGTTAGTGGGATGAATTGTAAAGGACCTGCCTAGTATGGGCCAACAGGCCTGCTGCAGTGTTCCTCCTTTCTTATGTTTTTATGTTCTTATGTTCACTAAAAATACGAGAGTCTAGTGCGTATGGCTGAGTTGGAAAGGCAATACAACAAATCACATTCAACCATCAGCACTATCTTGACGATGTAGATGAATGCTTCAGAGAACCGACATGTTGATAAATTAGACACATGTGCAACTCTTGGGTATCTTTATTGAGGAAACGTTTCGCCACACAGTGGCTTCATCAGTCCATACGTAGAAGAAACTTGAAGAACAGGAGGAGAATGAGGTAATCAGTCCCTCAACCTTGAGTCGATGTGTTCAGTCCATCAATCTTGAATAGATGGACTGAACACATCGACTCAAGGTTGAGGGACTGATTACCTCATTCTCCTCCTGTTCTTCAAGTTTCTCCTACGTATGGACTGATGAAGCCACTATGTGGCGAAACGTTTCCTCAATAAAGATACCCAAGAGTTGCACATGTGTCTAATTTATCAATTATCTTGGCGAACAGACAGGCAATCAAGGAAAATGTTGTTGCAAAAAGTTTAAGTATGTTTTCAAAACGGAGACCACAAATAGTTGAAGAGGTAGAGAGACTGTTATTTGTATGGATAAACGAGAAACAATTATCAGGTGATAGTGTTTTTCAGTCTATAATTTGTGAAAAGGCAATGAAGTTGTATGATGATCTCATTAAGAAAATGCCTCAAAATAGTACTGCTGCTGATGAATGAAAGGCCAGCAAAGGCTGATTTGAAAGATTTAAGATTCGTAGTGGCATACACAGTGTGGTAAGGCATGGCGAGGCTGGTAGTTCAGACAAAAATGCGGCTGAAAAATATGTGAAGGACTTTAAGGAATAAATAGAGACTGAAAACCTAAAACCTGAACAAGTGTTTAATTGTGACGCAACAGGCCTGTTTTGGAAGAAAATGCCAAACAGGACCTACATTACTCAGGAGGAAAAGGCACTCCCAGGACATAAGCCTATGAAAGACAGGCTGACATTAATGTTGTGTAGTAATGCTAGTGGTGATTGCAAAGTGAAGCCTTCATTGGTGTATCACTCTGAAACTCCCAGCGTGTTCAGGAAAAACAATATTGTCAAGGGTAATTTGTGTGTGCTGTGGAGATCAAACAGTAGCACATGGGTCACTAGGGTATTTGTCTTGGACTGGTTTTATTGTGTGTTTGGCTCCACTGTGACAAAATACCTCCAGGAAAAGAAATTGCCACTTAGGTGCCTCCTGGTAATGGACAATGCTCCTGCTCATCCTCACGACTTGCAAGAGGAAATTGCAGGGAAGTTTGGTTTCGTTAAGGTGAAGTTTTTGCCTCCTAATACAACCCCTCTCCTCCAGCCCATGGACCAGCAGGTCATTTCAAACTTCAAAAAACTCTACACAAAAGCAGTATTTCAAAAGTGCTTTGAAGTGACCTCAGACACTCAAATGACCCTAAGAGAGTTTTGGAAAGATCACTTCAGTATCCTCAGTTGTGTAAATCTTATTGGTAAGGCTTGGGAGGGAGTGACTTAGAGGACTTTGAACTCTGCCTGGAGGAAACTATGGCCAGAATGTGTAGAACAGAATGATGTTGAATGGCTTGGGGCTAACCCTCAGGAGGCTATGCCAGTAGTGGAAGCTATTGTATCATTGGGGAAGTTCTTGGGGTTGGAGGTTTGTGATGAGGATGTGGAAGAGTTGGAGAAGAACGACGAGGAAGAACTAACCACTGCAGACCTGCAAGAGCTTCAGGAGCAACAGCAACAGATCACATCTCAGGAATGTTCTTCAGAGCAGGATGAAGAGAGAGGGAGGAAGATGACTTCATTAAGGATTAGGGAAATGTGTTTAATGTTTACAAAGGTGCAAACATTTATCGAAGAATTTTATCCTGTCACCGAAGTTGCAAGCCTCATTGGCAACATGTACAATGACACTCTTGTGTCCCATTTTAGGGAAATCCTAAGGGCACGTGAGAAACAGAGCTCTCTGGACAGCTATTTTGTCCGACAGGGGTCCAGTGACTCTCAAGCTGGTCCTAGTGGCATTAAAAAACCAAGGAGGAAGGTAACCCCACCAAAGGACTTGGTACCTGAAGTCCTTCTGGAAGGGGATTCTCCTTCCAAGCAATAGACAATTCTGAATTTCCCCTGCTGCTGGCACATCACTCATCAACAACTCCACAATAAAGGCAAGTGGCATTTAATTATTGTTTATTTTGCATGTCCCATTCCTTTCCATATAAGGAAATGTATATTTTATGTAAATTTTTTTTCAGACTCTGGGGTGTCAGGAATGGATTAATCTATTTCCATTATTTCTTATGGGGAAAATTAACTCGACCAACGGCAATTTCGACCAACGGCAAGCCCTCTGGAACGGATTAATGCCGTTGGTTGAGGGCCCACTGTATGTGAGAAAGTTAGAGCTAAGGAAAGGGTAGCAATAATGTTGAAGGATCAGTTATGGAGAGAGAAGAGGGAATATAAATATATAAATTCAAGGATCATGTGGATTAAAATAAGGGTCGGATGTGAAAAGTGCGTCATAATAAGTGTGTATGCACCTGGGGAAGAGATGAGTGTAGAGAAGAGAGAGATTTTTGGAAATGTTAAAGCATGTAGGAACTTTTGAGCTGAGAGAGTAATTATGGTAGGGAACCTAAAAGCTAAAGTAGGAGAAGCATTTAGAGAGGGTATGGTAGGTAAGTCTGGGGTGCCAGGTGTAAATGATAATGGGGAGCATTTGATTGAACTTTGTATAGAAAGGGGTTTGGTTATAGGTAACACATATTTTAAGAAAAAGAGGATAAATAAGTATACGAGATATGATATACTAGGGCGTAATGACAGTGGTTTGTTGGACTATGTATTGGTAGACAAAAGAATGTTGGGTAGACTACAGAATGTACATGTTTATAGTGAGGCCACAGATATATCAGATCACTTTTTAGTTGTAGCTATAGTGAGAGTACAAGGTAGATGGGATACAAGGAAAATGGAAGCAGCAAGTATGAGGGAGGTGAAAGTTTGTAAACTAAAGGAGGAGGCAGTTAGCTTAAGATATGTATAAACCTTGGTAATAAATACCGACAAGTTGGTTTAGAAAGACACGTAAGCAAACACTATGACATATTTATTAGAAAACGTTTCGGTCCTGGGACCTTGATCACTTCTAACATCAGAACAGAACAGAGGACTCACAGGTAAGGACCCACTAGGGGCGAGGGGCAAGTGGGGACAGCTCGAAGAATAGCCGGTGAGAGGAATGTCTTGAGTCGAAGAGAGAAGAGTCAGGACTAGACCCAACAGCTAAGCCTTGGAAGCAGACGGAAACAGCAACACAAAAACAGGAGAACACTCAGTCATCCGGCTGGCAAGCTATCTGCATCTTGCATTCTTGATGTTGATTGGCGGCTGGCAGAAGCTGGAGGCGTGGTCAAGGGAGGCTAGTTTCTTGATTGGTCAGGTGTCGTTAAAGTGTGAGTCAGGAGTTACATCATTTCTTCAGTGTTGGAGGCATTCCTTATGTTGAGCAGTTGTTGGGAGGAAACGATGAGTAGTCTTGTAATCTTGGGTCGAAATGCTGGGTCGGCTTGTAACTGGTCAAAGATCATCTTGAGTGCTATGAAGGAGCAATGGGTTCCTTTACGATTTGTAAACTTGACTGTTCTGTCGTGTAATTTCTCGTACAAAGTGTCGGCATTCATGGTGGGTTCTTGGTCAGGAGTCGTATAAAAAGTTATATCTTTCCAGTGCAGGCATTGATCTCGGTGTTTGTCTTCTGTATAAATACGTCGAGTGATGACTGGTGAGGTTTTTGTTGGTGGTTGTAGCATTGAAGGTTCATTCAATATTGGTGTCTCCGCTACAGAGTGTATAGAAGACTGTGGTGGAATCTTGGCTTCTAATTGGTCCATTTGTGTAGTGGTGAGTGGAGGCGAAGGAATGATATTTGCCCCGCCACGACGAGCCAATCGACGAATAGGAGGCGTGGTGCTGTCTTGGATGTTATCAGGTAAATGTTGATTGGAGGATTCAAAAGAGGATGCGTAGTCGTTATCAATTATTAATTCCTTCAAGTCATCTGGCGCTTCAAAACTGACGATCTTCGGGATTATTTTCAAAATCTCAGCTGATGGTGGACTTGCAGGGAAGTTAAATGATGACATGTTGTTAAGTGCAAGAAGTTCATTAATAGTCGTGTTGAAAGAGCCAGGTTTTGCAGCATTTTGCATGTGAGCAAACATCATGCAGTAATAGAATTTGGTAGAGATATCATCAGGTGGAGGTTGGGTAGTGCTTCTAACATACAGAGGTAGAAAGACATTATATATATATATATATATATATATATATATATATATATATATATATATATATATATATATATATATATATATATATATAGGCGGAGAGTGAGGTGTGAGTGACGCACGTGACCTGAGGAATGTCATGTTGTGATGAGGACGGGTAGACGATGAAATCACGTGACTCCTGTGTTGTTGGGTTGGTGGTGCTTAAGTATCATGTATGCCAATGTTTTTGAAATTTTGTAGTTTCCAGTGTTGCGTTCTATAGTGTCGGTGACGGTGATTAGTGAGGCTTCTAGGCACTGTCGGCGTCTGAGGTCTGGTTCGGTGAGAACGAGTTGTGCCCCATTCCAGTTCATCAAATGCCCCGTGGAGTCTCTGTGGAGGACACAGGCGTACCTTACATCGTCTCTGTTAGAGGCATTTCGATGCTCATTCAGGCGGACTGCAAGATCTCTGCCTGTCTCGCCTACATATTTCTTGGGACAGAACCCACAGGGGATAGTGTAGACGCCTGCTGTAGAAGTTAGAGGTGTGGGGCTGCGTTTCGTAGTGAGGTCTTTGATAGATGATGTGTTTATGGTGGAAACATTGATGTTACTCATAGCAAGTGCCCGGCGAGTATTCGTGGCAACATCGCCACATGGGAGTACTATGAACTGTTTAGGGGGCTGTTCCATGGGCGGTTTGTTGAGGATAGCTTGTGCCTTGAGTCTGCAATCATGGATGAAGAAAGATGGGAACTGAAGACGTGTAAAGGCTTGTGTTATGTAAGTGCATTCTTCTTCTAGAAAACAAGGGCTGGAGATGCGAAGAGCTCTCAAGAAGCCAATGAGGGCTCCTCTCTTAGTGCGGGTGTCTTGGTGTGAATAAAAGTGTATAAGATCGTACTTGTTGGTAGGTTTTCTATACACTTTGAAGAGAAGTTTGTCACTGTCGGGAGATCTGCACAGGAGAACGTCGAGGAAAGGAAGTTTGCCATCGTTTTCGAGTTCAAGTGTAAACTTTATTGATGGTTCGGCTGCATTGATCTTGTTGAGAAGGGCCTGGATATTGAGACATCTCGGATAGAAAACCAATATTTCATCAACGTATCTTAGCCAGGTAACGGTGTTGGGAATGAGGGTGCCGAATTTCTCTGTCTCTAGGTTTTCCATAAAGAGGTTGGCAAGCACAGCACTAAGCGGTCTGCCCATTGCCATCCCAATGCACTGTTTGTAACAGTTGTCCTGATACCTGAAGAAGTTGAAATTAACACAAAGATCCACTAGATTGACGAAATCTAGAAGAGGTAAAGGGAGGTCGTGGTTTTCAGTGAGCCTCTGTCTCAGAATGTTGAATGCAGCATCAGTAGGAACGTTGGTAAAGAGGGCTGTGACATCGAAGGAAGCCATGCTTTTGTTTTTAACATTCAGGTTTGCTTCCTTCAATGTCACAGCCCTCTTTACCAACGTTCCTACTGATGCTGCAATCAACATTCTGAGACAGAGGCTCACTGAAAACCAGACCTCAGACGCCGACAGTGCCTAGAACCTCACTAACCGCCGTCACCGACACTATAGAACGCAACACTTGAAACTACAAAATTTCAAAAACATTGGCATACATGATACTTAAGCACCACCAACCCAACAACACAGGAGTCACATGATTTCCTCGTCTACCCGTCCTTATCACAACATGACATTCCTCAGGTCACGTGCATCACTCACACCTCACTCTCCGCCTATATATATAATGTCTTTCTACCTCTGTATGCTAGAAGTGATCAAGGTCCCAGGACCGAAACGCTTTCTAATAAATATGTCATAGTGTTTGCTTACGTGTCTTTCTAAACCAGGGTAAGATATAAACAAGTGTTGGAGGATTGATATGCTAGTGTGAGTATAGGCAATGGGGTAGAAGATGTATGGGGTAAATTAAAGAATATATTTTTAGAGTGTTCAGCAGAAGTTTGTGGTTACAGGAAAGTGGGTGTGGGAGGGAAGAAAAGCGATTGGTGGAATGATGTAAAAAGAGTAGTAAAGAGAAAAAGTTAGCATATGAGAGGTTTTAAACAAAGTAGAAGTTATGCAAGGAGGGAGGAGTATATGGAGAGAAAAAGAGAAGTTAAGAGAGTGGTGAAGCAATGTAAAAAGAGAGGAAATGAGGGAGTAGGTGAGATGTTATCAACAAATTTTGTTGAGAGTAAGAAAAAAGTTTTGGAGTGAGATTAATAAGTTGAGAAAGCCTAGGGAATGAATGAATTTGTTAGTTAAAAATAGGAGAGGAGAGTTATTAAATGGAGAGTTAGAGGTATTGGGAAGATGGAGGGAATATTTTGAGGAATTGTTAAATGTTGATGAAGATAGGGAAGCTGTGATTTCGTGTATAGGGCAAGGAGTAATAGCATCTTATAGGAGTGAGGAAGAACCAGTTGAGAGTGTGGGGGAAGTGTATGGGGCAGTGGGTAGAATGAAAGGGGGTAAAGCAGCTGGGATTGATGGGGTAAAGATAGAAGTGTTAAAAGCAGGTGGGGATAAATGTATGGAAGAGGGTAAAGTACCTAGAGATTGGCAGAGAGCATGCATAGTTCCTTTGTATAAAGGCAAAAAGGACAAAAGAGGGTGTAAAAATTATTAGGGAATAAGTCTTTTGAGTATACCTGGTAAAATGTATGGTAGAGTTATTATTGAAAGAATTAAGCGTGAGACGGAGAGGAGGATAGCAGAAGAGTAAGGAGGCTTTAGGAAGGGTAGGGTGTGCGTTGACCAAATGTTTACAGTAAAATTAGGCCTTAACAGGGATGTGTGATGTCACCATGGTTGTTCAATATATTTATAGATAGAGTTGTAAGAGAATTGAATGCTCGGGTGTTGCAAGAGGTGTGGGGTTAAAAGATAAAGAATCTAACACAAAGTGGGAGTTGTCACAGTTGCTCTTTGCTGATGACACTGTGCTTTTGGGAGATTCTGAAGAGAAGTTGCTAAGGTTGGTTGACGAGTTTTGTAGTGTATGTAAAAGAAGGGAATTAAAAACGAATATAGGAAAGAGTAAGGTGATGAGGATAACAAAAAATTAGGAAACGGAAGATTGGAGGGAGAGAGTATGGAAGAGGCGAATGTATTCAGATATTTGAGAGTGGACATGTTAGCTGATGGGTCTATGAAGGATGAGGTGAATCACAAAATTTACAAGGGGAAAAAGGTAAGTGGTGCACTGAGGAGTCTGTGGAGACATAGAACTCTATCCATGAAAGCAAAGCTGGGAATGTATGAGAGTATAGTTATACCAACGCCCATGTATGGGTGTGAGGCGTGGGTGATGAATGTTGAAAGAAGAAGACTGGAGGCAGTGGAGATGTCATGTCTGAGGGCAATGTGTGGTGTGAATATAATACAGAGAATCTGTAGTTTGGAGGAGATTAGGAGGAGGTGCAGGATTACCAAAACTATTATCCAGAGGGCTGAGGAGAGGTTATTGAGACGGTTTGGACATGTAGAGAGGATGGAATGTTAAAGAATGATTTTGGAGAGTATAAATCTGTAGTGGAGGGAAGGAAAGGTTCGAGGGAGAGGGTAAAGGAGGTTTCGTGTGCGAGGGGCTTGAACTTTCAGCAAGCATGCGTGAGTGTGTTAGATAGAAGCAAATGGAGACAAATGGTTTTTAGGACTTGACGTGCTGTTGGAGTGTAAGCAAGGTAACATTTATGAAGGGATTCAGGGAAACCGGCAGGCCGGACTTGAGTCCTGGAGATGGGAAATGCAGTGCCTGCACTCTGAAGGATGGGTGTTAATGATGCAGTTTTATAACTGTAGTGTAAGCATGCCTCTGGCAAGACAGTGATGGAGTGAATGATGACCGCAGTTTTTCTTTTTCGGGCCACCCTGCCATGGTGGGAAACGGCCAATGTGTTAATAAAACAATAAAAGAAATATGTAGTGGAACCTCGGTTGTTGCATGCCTTACTAGTCGAATAAATCGGTTTTCGAATAAGGAATTCGAGAAAAATATAGTCCGGATTTTCGTACGTGCTCTTGGTTGTCGATGGTGAAAGCGAATGGGATAAAGCAGCTCCCAGAGAATGAGTCGACAGCATGGGTCTCAGTCAGTATAGCCACTAACTCGTATACTGTAAACATCTTCTGAACTTTTCATGTTATTTTGTGGTTTTGGTGCAATTTTTTTATTGTGGGATAAGCTATCATGAGTCCAAAGAAGGAAAATGAGATGAAAGCAAAAAGAAAAGTTGTAAAAAGCACTGTTGAGTTTAAAAAAGAAGTTACTCGAAAGTATGAAGAAGATAGGCACTGAGTGGTTGATATAGCAAAACTTTCTGGTATATCAGCATCTACAATCACCACGATACTGGGTCAAAGGGAAAAAATTAAAGCAGCTGACCTTGCAGAAGGTGCAAAAGTGTTATCAAGGCAAAGGTTACAATTGACTGAAAAACTCTTGTTGATTTGGATAAACGAAAAACAGAGGCCATTATTTGTGAAAAGGCCGAACCTAATTACCCCCTAATCCCCCTTTCCTTATCCCATCCCCCCATCCCCCCTTTTTTCCTTTCCTCCTCCTCCTCCCCATCCCTCCCCTATTCCCTTCCTATTTTCAACCTTTGGTATTCTTCCCACAGGTACGCTAGTTCCTAGGTAGGGGGAAGGTTATCGGGTTCCATCCCATTCCATTGAGGTCCTTGGCGGTGGTGTAGTTTGCCATGGAATTTGGATCACCTGAGGATGTCCCGATCCCTCTCTGGTCTTCCGGGGGGTGGCTTTGGATGTCTCTTGGGTGACAGGTATATCTCTGGAAGGCACCTTTCGGATTCCAGGGGGTGGTGGCCAGAGGAGGTATGCTTTGTGGTGGGTGTTCAGCCACCCTCTCTTTTGTCCACTGAGGTGGCTCGGCAGATGTGAGGTTGCTATCCAGGATTGCTGGTTTACTGGCAAAAAAGGGTAGGGTATGGCACGGGTTCCATGTTGCATGTGCACTACTTGCGGCGCTGAGGTCCTCCTGGGCGTGGAGGGAGATTTACAACCATTTCATTCCTCCTAGGAGCTATTTCTCCACGTTTCCCCCTTTTCTTATTCTTTTTTTTATTTTATTTCCTTCTATCTTTTTTTTCTAAAAAACAAAAATAAAGGAGTGACCTAACCATAGAGTTCCCAATTCATGAACCTGCTCCCCCTGGGCCCCTTCCTGATACTACACCCTATTCGGACCCTGCCTCATTATTTGACCACTCTTCAGACATTTCTAATGCCCCTGTACCTCCTGCTGGTGCCGTTTCGACACCTGCTCCAGGTACCAGGATTTCAGCTGACTCCTTTGATATGTCTGACCTCCGCTCTTCTTAGACTATGCTTCCCGCTTCTCCCTCTACGGTGCAGTAATTTTTGGATCGCCCGCCTGTCCCACATCGGACCAACTCCAGTCCCACATCGAAATGACCAGGACCATTACCTGATGATACTTCTTCGCTCCTTCTCATTCTACTCAGAAAAGACTGGCATGTCACGCACTCCCTTTACACAATGGACTAAGTTTTTTACTACACGACTGACTTCCTCTACTGCCTATCTTTCCAACCACAGTATTGGCAAGGCGCTCCTATGCCATGTTCGTAGTGATATATCCTTTCATGCTCTTAAGAGTGGTACACACATTATCACTGTCCAGGATGCTAACCAAGCTCACGATCTTTCTCTCCTTGCAACTATCTATACTATTCCTGTAACTATTGAAGAACAACATTCCCTCAATTCTTGTAGTGGTACTGCCATTCTGCCCCATACCAATGCCCAACAAAAATTTCCAGACATGTGGCGATGGCATTCTGGAACAGCTAGAACTCCAAGACCTCCCAATCCTCAAAGTAGACATTTATGTCCTCCTTGTCTGCAGGCAGAGACGATAAACTTGCTATGCAGCTTGCTTAACTTTTGACTGCTGTGAGCTTCTGCCCTCTGTACATATAGCGGGCCACCACAACAGTGTAGAAATTGCTGGCATTTTGGTTATCCAGCAAAATATTGCAGGTCTGTCGCCGAATGCCCATAGTGGTGCCGACGACCATACCAATACGTCTTGAAATCTACCTTCCTCTTGCCTTAATTGTCATGAGGCTCACCCATCTTACTCTCGCCATCGCCAAGTTTACTTAAATGAGCATGAAATCCGTTGTCTCAAAGAGGCAGAAGGCTATGCTATGGCAGTCTCTCATCTATGTCTCCAAGGAAAACTTCCCCGTATTTCTTATTCTCGAGTTACTAAACGTTCCCCCTCCTTTGGGGTCCAAACTACTGCAGCCTCCTTTGTGGTCACCCCTTCCACAGTCACCCCTGTCTCTAATTCTTTTGCTGTCCTGGACTCAGAGGTCCCTACCTCAGCAAGTCATTCTGTTCTCACCTCCTCTTCTTCTCATTCACAAGTTTCTGTGTCTACAAGACCTCTTACAGCACCTAATCCCCATCGCCCCTCTACTTCTCCGAAGTCCAAAACATCCCCATTGTTAAAATCTCCTTTCACCCCTCCTTCCCTTCTGCAACCTGCTCATTTTTTCCTTCCCAGTCTCTGTACCCAGTTCTTCACTGGCTCTGTTACAAGTGTGGATGTTCATCTTCCTCCTCGTACAGTACCTTCTTCCCCTGTCTCCTCCCAAGCTTCTTCTCTAGTTCCCTCTACCCTTTCGTACCCCCCTACTTTGGTATAGTCCATCGTCTCCCCAATCTTTACTCACCCTTCTTCTTCCATTTCCAATATTGTACCACATACAACGTCCTTGTCCTCCGAAACACTTGAAGCTATCTCAAAATATACTGAGGAGACTAGATCAGTGATGGACACTTATCCATTTTCTGTTTCTCCTCTTCACTCTTCTCCGTCTGCACAACTCCTTTCTTCGCAGCATCCCAATTTTTCGCTGCTTAAAAGTTTTCTGCTTCCTCCACATGTGGACTTTTCTAACCCTACTAGTCCATAGACACCTCTACCTTCAGATGTCATGTATCTTTCTCTTCGCAAATCATGGTTTATTTACAGTGGAATATCCACGGCCTCATAGGTAACCAGGGTGAGCTCCAGGTTATGCTTTCCCAGTTTTCCCCTATTTGTGCTTGTTACAAGAGCCCAAATTACGCTCTGATGTTATTCATCCCATCTCGGGCTATATTTTATTATATTCATCGGATCCTTTTCCCGATGGAACGTTTAATAAAAGTGCACTTCTTATATGCACCAGTATGGAATACTGGTGCATATAAGAAGCTCATTGTTCATACTTCGCTGCGTTACACTGCAGCCAGTATCACTTGAATAAGTGGTATACAGTCTGTTCTTTGTATCTCTTTCCTTCTCAGGTCTTATCTATCCCAGATATTGCATTTCTGGTTTTTTTCCTTACCGTCACCACTTCTGTTACTTGGCGATTTTAATGCCCACCATTTCCTCTGGGGGGTTCTCACTGTGACTCCTGTGGTATTCAGTTGGAGGTTTTTCTCGCTTCTCTCCCACTCCATGTTTTAAATATGGGTTCTCCCACCCATTTTAATTCTAGTACTCATTCTCTCCCTTGCATATATCTTTCGATCTGCTCTTCCTCCACTGTACCAGACTCCACCTGGTCTGTCCTCCCGGACTTGCATGAGAGTGATCATTTTACTCGCATCTAACTGCTTTTATTGAGGTTCCTTCTTCGTCCTCCATTGATGAGGTTTTACACCTCTTCTCGACCTCAGTTTTAACCGCAGCTTCACATTCTATACCTCAAACCTCGGGCAGGCATTCTCAGCAATGCGTGCCTTGGTGGTCTCCTGCTTGTGCTCGGGCAGTACGTTTGAAGCATGCAGCGTGAGTCAGGTACCAGTACAACAGAACCACAGAGAGACTCCTTGATTTTAAGCAGAAGCGAGCGGTCGCTTACCATGTCATCTGTGACACTAAACGCACTTGCTGGCTAGATTGTTTCCACCATTACTTCTGCTTCGTCTATGAGTGCAGTCTGGATAAAAGTACGGAAACTGAGTGGTAAATATTCTCTCGACCCGGCTCCTCTTCTTCGGGTTGCCAGTGTTGATATCGCAAAACCTATTGACATTGCCACCGAAACTGGTAATCATCTTGTCCGTATCTCTCAAGCGCTTCATCTATGCCCCTCATTTCGTTCCTCAAAATCTGCAAGAGAGTTAGAGACCTTGAACTTTTCTTCAATCAGAGAAAAATCTTATAATGTGCCTTTTACACTTCTGGAACTGGAGGCAACATTCTCAGCTTGTCGATCATCGGCAGCTAGGCCTGACAGCATTCATATTCGGATACTGCAGCATTTACATCAGTCAGCCCTTGCAGTTTTCTTACAACTCTTTAATCTTAGATACGTACGTCCGTAATGCCTTAGCCAATAACTACTCAGTTATCGCCATCTTTTTTGACCTTGAGAAGCCGTATGACACTACTTGGAGGTATAATATCTTGGCCCGGACCCATTCCTTAGGTCTCAGAGGCAATCTACCATTTTTCCTTAAGAACTTCTTAACTGAAAGACATTTCCGTGTTCGTGTTAATAATATGTTTTCCCCTGACTTTTTCCAAGCTGAAGGTGTACCCCAGGGGTGTGTTCTGAGCACAACACTTTTTCTCCTTGCTATAAATGATCTGGCCTCTTTCCCTCCATCCAGTATTTGGTCATCGCTTTATGTTGATGACTTCGCTATAGCTTGTGCATGTGCTGACTGTCACCTCATTGCAGTTTCTCTCCAGCATGCGGTCAACCGTGTTTCCAATTGGGCCACCATTCATTGTTTAAATTTTCTAGTACTAAATTTCACCATATTAGTTTCGCTAGACGTTCTGTCGTCTCTGATCATCTATAGTACCTATATGGCTCATGTATCCCAGAACGTGATACAGTCAGGTTTCTAGGACTTCTGTCTGACCGTTAATTATCCTGGAAACCTCACATTACTTCTCTGAAGGCAGCTTGTCATATCCAGCTGAACCTCCTTAAAACCCTCGCTCATCTTTCATGGGGGGCTGATCGTAGAACTTTCCTTCGCCTACATTCAGCCCAAATTTTATCGAAACTCGATTATGGCGACCAGATATATTCGGCGGCCACTCCTGCAACTCTCTCCATACATCACCAGGGACTACAGTTATGCCTCGGTGCTTTTCGCTCTTCACCAGTTGAGAACCTCTATGCAGAGGCGAATATTCCATCGTTGTCCGATCGCTATGATGCTCATTGTCTTCTCTATTGTGCTCGCTCTCATGACCTCCGCAATCCTTCCATATATAGGATAGTCACTGATATTAGTAGACGTTCATTATTTGCTTGTCGTCCATGTTTACTCCATTCCTTTTCTCTTAGCCTCCATTCGCTCTTGTCTTCTCTTCAGTTACCACCTCTCTATGTTCATGCAGCATCTCACTTTTCCATGCCCCCTTGGGAAGTTCCTTCGGTTCGTGTCTGTTCTTTCCCACTGCCATGCGCGAAAGCCCAACTGCCTACAGTGGCTTCTCGCTATCTTTTTCTTAACCACTTCCGATCTCATTCTCATGCCATTGCAGTGTACACCGATGGTTCCAAGTCTTCTGACGGCATCGGATTCGCAGAGGTGTTTCCGGTCAGCGTTGTGCTTAGCATTTTTACGGCTGAATTGTATGCCATTCTTGTAGCACTTATCTGTATTGCATTTATGCCTGTGTCACCATTTGTGGTCGTTTCAAACTCCCTTAGTGCTTTACAGGCTATACGAAAATTTTATACACCTCATCTGGTTCTTCGTATCCAACCTTGGTTATGCCATATCTCTAGCAAGCACAAAGATATTGTTTTTTGTTTGGTCCCCGGTATTGTTGACATACAGGGCAACGAACAGGCAGACACTGCTGCACGGTCAGCAGTACATGACCTCCCAGTTTCATATGGAGGTGTTCCATTCACAGACTATTTTTCTGTAATTACTACCCAGCTTTGCTCCCATTGGCAACAACGGGAGGAAAAATGGGTAGTAATTACAGAAATCTGTTCTCCTATAAACTGATCTGCTCTCCTATGAACTACATTCTATTAATAAACCGAGAATAGGTTTCTGTTTGTCTTCTTATCATCAGTGTCGAGGTTAAGAGACTGCTCTCTCCCGTCTTTGCATCGGCCACACTCGTCTTACCCACGGGTATTTCATGGAGAGGCGCCCTGATCCACTCAGGTTCCAGTTTCTGTTAGCCATATTCTGTTGGACTGCCCACTCTATCAACGAGTATGCAGAATTTCCCTCCAACGTCGTTACCACTCTACTGCCCTTACTTTACCTTCCCTTCTTACTGATGGTCCCTCCTTTAACCCAGACTCTCTCTGTGACTTTTTGACATCAACCAATTTGCTGCACAAACTCTAATGGTTATAACTCAAGCACTCCTCACAGCCCTTTTTACCTCAATCTGTTGCAACTCTCTACCCCTGCACTGTCCACTGCCCCGCTGTAAACCATGCAGGATTCGTAGTAATCCTCTTGTTGTGAGCCCTCAGGTCTGGAGGGAACCTGGACAGTTGCTGGAGAACATGGGGTGAAGCTGAGGATCAACAAGACTGAAGGAGTGGCAGAAACAATGAAGAAAAAGAGGAATATTATGAAAACTTCGAACCCATTTTCTGTGCTACCTGACGAATGCGAGTTGTGTACTGGGAATATCACAACGAGCACCAAGGAAGCATTGACAGACTAGGTTGAGTTGATATCCCTTGAAACCCCAACAAAGACCATTCCAATGAAGGCCATCCCAACGAACATCATCGAGAACGTCACGGCAAACTCCGCAAGTGAAGGAAAGAACATTCTTTAGTTGGGGACAGTCAGGTTAAGTTTATGGATAGGGCTTTTTGTCTTAGAGATAGGAAGAGGAGGCAGAGGGCATGTTATCCTGGCACTGGGATGGAGTATATTGTTAGCTGTGTAGATAACATCATGAAAGGTAACGGGAGCAATCCCACTGTCCACTCAGTGTGGGAGGCAACGATGTTGGAAGAAATAGGAGTGAAGACCTGATAATCAGGTATAGAACAGCAATAGAGATAATTAGGAAGAAGCGTGGGAACCCTGTAATATGTGGCATTTTGCCGAGAAGAGGAGTTGGAAACGAATAGCTGTCCAGGGCAATTGGTGTCAATAGCTAGCAGGACAAAAACTGTAAAGAAAATGCACTAACATTCATAGACAACTGGGACCTCTTCTACAGCAGAAATAACAAGTATACCAGGGATGGGGTTCACTTATCTAGGTTTGGGGTGGAGGCCCTGGCCAATGCAATGGAGCTGTTAGGTCTTTAACCCAGAAATAGTTAGCGGTAAAGGTTTTTATGGGAAAGCGATGAATTCTCAGTGTAGCGATAGTGTGAGATTTAGGGAAACCAGTTATAGGCAAATGAGGTAGAGTATCTATGAATATTGGAAAGCCAGTAGCACTAGGTGACAAGGACAGTAACAGGGAAAGTGGAGGAACATAAATGAGCAGGAAGGGAAAAGAGAAGTGAAGGTTTCTAAATTTATATTACAATAAAAGTCGTAGTGCTAGAAATAAGATGGACGAATTTAGAGTAGTTGTAAGTGCGGATAACATTGATGTATTTGCCTTAACTAACACGTGGCTTAATGTGAAATATCGGGACATGCCTGCTGAATGCCACATTCAAGGTTTAAATTGTTCCAAGTAGACAGAAGTATCAGAAAGGGGCGTGAGATGGCAAAGTATGTCCGAGATCGCTTGAATTGTTGCATAAAAGCGGTATAAATCTAAAATTACACATACTGAGTCTGTCTGCATAGAATTTTCAGAGGGACGCGAAAAATTTATTTTCGGCGTTATATACAGGGACCATGGAAGACTACTGTGGGAGGAAATTGTTAAGGCCACAAGGCAAGATAACATAGTATTTCTAGGGGACTTTAACTTTAGCCAAACTGATTGGAATTCCTTGACTGGGACTTTAGAGTCTAAAAACTTCTTAGAGGTAGTTCAGGACTGTTTTTTTAAAGAAGTTTGTTACAGAACCTACAAGGGGAAATAACCTATTTGACTTGGTTCTGGCAAACAAGGAAACCCCTGTTAATAATTCAGATATTTCAGAGGAACTGAATGGAAGTATGATAGTAGGGATAGCTCAGTAACGATCCCAGATTTTTGCTTAGCAGATTACAGTGGGCTTAGGGAATACCTATCATTTGTGGACTGAGGTAACGAAGGGAGCTATCAATATGAGAGCTTTCTAAACACTATACATGCTGCCCAAAGAACATTTATTCCGTATAAAGAAATTAGATCGAATAGAAATGATCCAAAATGGATGAATAATAGGTTCAAATATCTTTTTTGGGCAGAAGAAAGGAATTTATAGGCGTATCAATGGAGGTGAAGGTCATCTTAAAAGTCAATGTATTGACATTAAGAGGGACGTTAAAAAGGGATACGAAAAGCTAGATAGAGCTACAAAATTAAAGTTGCTGGGATTCGAAAATTAACTCAAAAGCTTTTTCCAGGTTTATAGAACAAAAAGTTAGAGAAAAAGTAGGCCCCCCTAAAAATAACTTTGGGCATCTTACTGACAATGAGAATGAAATGTGCTCGATTTTTAATCATTATTTTCTCCTTAAAGAGTGCAAAATGGAACTTTGTAAAGCATTTATTAACATAGCCAATGTAATTCCTATATTTAAATCAGGGACAAGTCGCTACCGTCAAATTACCGCCCAATAAGCCTGACCTCAATATCAAAATAGTATACAATACCGACAGGTTGGGAGGTAAGACACATAGGCAACAGTTAGGCAAATTTATTTCGAAACGTTTCGCCTACACAGTAGGCTTCTTCATCGAGTACAGAAAGTAGACAGGTGCAGTAGAGATGTGAAGACGATGTAATCAGTCCATCACCCTTGATGTCGTTGATTTGAGGTTGTCAGTCCCTCAGCCTGGAGAAGAGTTCTGTTCCAAAGTCTGAAACAATCCTCAAGCTACAGTGTGGAGACTTATATACTGTCGGAAGGAGAGGTGCAGAGTATTAGTAGAGCGAATGTACTCAGTGATGGGTCACGTCCCTCTCAGATTAAACAAATCTCACAAGAAAAAGTTTTCCAAGGTGTTTTCTCTTCTGTACCAAGATGCCATTGTGTTGCAGTGTCTCACAGAGTGAATATCAAAATGGTATACAATACCGACAGGTTGGTAGGTAAGACACATAGGCAACAGTTGGGCAACTTTATTCTCAAACGTTTCGCCTACACAGTAGGCTTCACATCTCTACTGCTTCTGCCTATTTTCTGTACTCGACTGAAAAAGCTTACTGTGTAGGCGAAACGTTTCGAAATAAAGATGCCTAATTGTTGCCTATGTGTCTTACCTACCAAGCCTGACTTCAATTGTAAGTAAATTACTAGAGTCAATTATAGCTGATATTATAAGAAGTCATGTTTATGATAAGCATAATTTGATTAATGATACTCAGCATGGATTCACGAAGGGCCGTTCCTACCTAATTAATATACTAACTTTCTTCAGTAAAATTTTGAGGCTGTTGATCCTGATAAAGAATTTGATATTGTTTATTTGGATTTTAGTAAGGCTTTTGAAGTCTGTTGAAGAAAGTGGCAGCTCAAGGTATTGGGAGAAAAGTGATGTCATGGACTGAGTCATGGCTCACCAGTAGGAAGCAAAAAATGTGCATAAATGAGGAAAAATCAGAGTGGGGATCTGTGACAAGTGGCGTTCCAAAGGGATCAGTTTTAGGCCCGTTGTTATTTATCATATATACTGACCTTGACGAGCTAATTACTAGTTATATGAGCAAATTCGCTAATGATACGAAGATAGGTAGTATATTTGATTCAGACATAGATGTCACGGAACTTCAGGAGGATTTAGACGAACTCAATTCGCGGTCAGAAAAACGGCAAATGCAGTTCAATGTAGATAAATGCAAGGTTCTAAAGGTCGGGAATGTTCATAACCCTAGAATTATCAGCTAAATAATGTAGAACTTAGGCATGCCGAATGCAAAAAGAACTTAGGGGTTATGGTAAGCAGCAACCTTAAACCAAGACAGCAATGCCTAAGCGTATGTAATAAGGCAAATAGATTACTGGGATTTATATAAAAAAGTGTAAATAAGAGAAGTTCATTGGTTATACTACAGCTGTATACATCATTAGTTAGGCCTCACCTAGATTACGCAGCTCAGTTCTGGTCTCCGAATTACAGAATGGCTATAAATTTATTAGAAAGCATTCAGTGATGAATGACAAAATTTTATATATATATATATAATTATATATATATATATATATATATATATATATATAATATATATATATATATATAATATATATATATATATATATATATATATAATGCTTTTAATATGGTGAAAAGAGATGTGGTCTTGCCAGCTGTTCAGGATCGGTTCCCCATTTTTTTTTCTTCATTTCACCTGGCCGCAGCAAACCATCAATTCTTTTGTTTGGCACACATGAAATTCCCTCATCAGAGGGAGTTCAGCAGGTTGACCCACTCGCTCCACTTCTCTTTTTGGTAAGTAAGACAAATAGGCAATAGTTAGTTATCTTTATTCCGATACGTTTCACCTACACAGTAGGCTTCTTCAGTCAAGTACAGAAAGTAGGCAGGAGTAGTAGAGATGTGAAGACGATGTAATCAGTCTTCACAGTATTCAAGGGTGATGGACTGATTACATCGTCCTCACATCTCTACTGCTCCTGCTTACTTTCTATACTCAACTGAAGAAGCATGCTGTGTAGGCGAAACGTTTCGGATTAAAGATGCCTAACTGTTGCCTATGTGTCTTACCAACCTGTCGGTATTTTATACCATTTTGATATTCACTTCTCTTCTGCTTGGCGGTAAGAGAACTAACTTCCAGCCTGCGCAGCGAACTCAACATTTGGTACCTGGATGATGGCACCCTGGGAGGTACTGAAGAGTCCCTGCTAGAGGACCTACAACTGGTGAAGACACAAGGAGAAGCCTTGGGACTCATCCTCAATCCCTCCAAGTGTGAAATCATCAAAAGGAACCAGGATATAATCAGAACTGTGTGAACAATCCTTCCTGAAGTTTCGACTTCCACTCCATCCAAGAGTACCATCTTGGGAGCACCGCTAGGTCATCAGGCCATCGACACAGTCCTCAAGGACAAACTGAATGACCTGAAGAGAACAGAGGAGAGAATAAGGGATCTTGATGCCCATGATGCCCTGTATCTCCTCGCAAGGTGCCTTACTCTGCCAAGACTCACTTACTTCCTGAAGTGCGCACCCTCTTTTGATAACCCAGCATTCTACAAATATGACTTACTCCTGAGATCAATCTTTAAGAAGGCACTGAATCTATCACTGGAAGATCAGCAATGGGATCAGGCAACTCTCCCAGTGCGACTGGGAGGTATAGGGGTGCAAAAGGCATCAGAGGTAACTTTACCTGCATTTCTGTCCTCGTGTTTGGCTTCCAGTGGACTACATAAGAACATAAGAACATAAGAAAGGAGGAACACTGCAGCAGGCTTGTTGGCCCATACTAGGCAGGTCCTTTACAATTCATCCCACTAACAAACATTTGACCAACCCAATTTTCAATGCCACCCAAGAAATAAGCTCTGATGTGCAAGTCCCACTCAAATCCAACCCCTCCCTCTCATGTACTTATCCAACCTAAATTTGAAACTACCCAAAGTCCTAGCCTCAATAACCCAACTAGGTAGACTGTTCCACTCATCAACTACCCTATTTCCAAACCAATACTTTCCTATGTCCTTTCTAAATCTAAACTTATCTAATTTAAATCCATTACTGCGGGTTCTCTCTTGGAGAGATATCCTCAAGACCCTTGTTAAATCCCTTTATTAATACCTATCTTCCACTTATACACTTCGATCAGGTCTCCCCTCATTCTTCGCTAACAAGTGATGTAACTTAAGAGTCTTCAACTTTCTTCATAAAGAAATTTCTAATGCTATGTATTAATTTAGTCATCCTACGCTGAATGTTTCTAACGAATTTATGTCCATTCTGTAATATGGAGACCAGAATTGAGCTGCATAATCTAGTGAGGCCTTACTAATGATGTATAAAGCTGCAGTATGACCTCTGGACTTCTGTTGCTTACACTTTTTGATATAAATCCCAGTAATCTATTTGCCTTATTACGTACGCTTAGCTTTGCTGTCTTGGTTTAAGGTTGCTGTTTACCATAACCCCCAAGTCCTTTCGCAATCTGTATGGCTAATTTTCTACATTATTTAACTTATAAGTGCTGGGGTTTTATGGACACTTCCGATTTCAGAACCTTGCATTTATCTACATTGAACTGCATCTGCCACTTTTCTGACCAAGAGTAGAGTTTGTCTAAATCCTCCTGAAGTTCCCTAACATCTACGTTTTGAATCAATTATCCTACCTATCTTCGTGTCATGGGCAAATTTTGCTCATATCACTAGTAATTCCTTCATCAAGATCATTGATATATATTATAAACAAAAAAACGGCCCAAGACTGATCCCTGTGGAACGCCACTTGTTTTCGATCCCCACTCGGATTTAACCCCATTTATGGACACTCTCTGCTTCCTGTCTGTGAGCCATGATTCGATCCACGAGAGCACTTTTCCCCCAATGCCATGAGCTGCTATTTTTCTTCAACAGTCTTTGGTGCGGAACTCATAAAATGCCTTTAAACTAAAATCTAAGTAAATAATATCAAATTCTTTATCGTGGTCAACAGCCTCAAAAGTTTTACTGAAAAAAGTTAATATATTAGTTAGACAAGACCGGCCTCTTTGAATCCATGCTGAGAAATCATTAATCAAGCTATGCTTATCGAGATGGCTTTTTATAATTTTGAGCTATAATGGCTCTATAATTTGCCTACAATTGAGGGCAGGCTTATTGGGCGGTAATTTGACGGTAACGACTTGTCCCCTGTTTTAAAAATAGGAATTACATTAGCCATCTTCCACATATCAACACTACACCTGTTTTGAAGAGATAAATTAAAAATATTAGTTAATGGTTCACAGACTTCCATTTTGCATTCCTTAGAACCCTTGAAAAAACCTCATCAGGGCCCGTGACTTATTTGCTTCAGTCGGGCTATCTGCTTCACAACCATTTCACTAGTGACTATGATGTTACATAATTTATCTTTTTCTGGCCCACTATAAAAATTAATTACCGAACACTACTAGTGGTCTTCCTGTGTAAAAACCGAGAGAAAATAATATTTAAAATCGAGCACATTTCATTCTCTTTGTCAGTAAGATGCCCCTTTTTATTTTTTAAGGGGACCTATCTTATCTCTGACTTTTGTTCTATATACCTGGAAAAAACTTTTTGGGTTATTTTTTGAATCCCAAACAACTTTAATTTCATAGTCCCTTTTAGCTTTTCTTAATCCCCTTTTTAATGTCCCTCCTTTGTGTCAATATACGATTCATAAGATGACCCTCGCCTCTTTTGATACCCTATAAATTCCTTTCTTATGCCCTAGTAGATATTTCCCGCCTATTTTTCATCCATTTTGGTCATTTCTATTTGATCTAATTTCTTTATAAGGGATAAATGTTCTTTGAGCAGCATGTATTGTGTTCAGAAAACTGTCATATTGATAGCCTCTTCGTTACCCCAGTCAACAGATGATAAGTGTTCTCTAAGCCCATCGTAATCTGCTAAGCGAAAATCTGGGGCTGTTACTGATTATCCCTACTATCATACTTCCATTCAATTCTAAATGTAATTGATTTGTGGTCGCTAGCACCCAGTTCTTCTGAAACTTCTAAATTATTAACAAGGGGGTTCTTGTTTGCCAGAACTAAGTCAAGCAGTTATTGCCCCTTGTAGTTCTGTCACAAACTGCTTCAGAAAAAAAATCCTGAACACTTTTAAGAAGTCGTATGATTCTAAATTCCCAGTCAAAAATTCCAATCAATATGACTAAAGTTAAAGTCTCCTAGAATTACTACATTTTCGTGCCTTGTGGCCCTAACAATTTCCTCCCATAGTAGTCTTCCCTGGTCCCTATCTAAATTTGGGGGACGGTATCACACCTAAAGTAATTTTTCATGCCCCTCTGAAAATTCTATCCAAACAGACTCTGTATGTGTTACTCAGACTTAATACCCGTTTTAATGCAACAGTTCAAGCGATCTCGGACATACAATGCCACCCCACCCCCCTTCCCGATACTTCTATCTACTTGGAACAATTTGAACCCTGAATGTGACATTCTGCAGGCATGTCCCGACTTTTGAATTAAACCACGTCTCAGTAATGGCAAATACATCTATGTACCTGCACTAGCAACTAGTCTCAACTCGTCCATCTTATTCCTAGCACTGCGACTATTTGTGTAATATATACTTAAGGACCCTCCTTCTCTTATCATTCCTGCTCCTTCTGTTATTCCACTAAACCTATTACTGTCCTTGTCAATTAGTGCCACTGGCCTTCCGATATCCACTCATTTTGCCTATTACTAGTCTCCTAGTACTCATATTAACTACCCAGAGGAGACTCAACAGTTTTCCTGCAGAAACCATACCACTAACTATTCCTAGTTTAAAGACCTAACAGCTCCCTCCACTGCGTTGGCCAGTGCTCCACCCCACACCTAGACAAGTGAACCCCATCCCTGGCATACATGTCATTTCTGCCATAGAAGAGGTCCCAGTTGTCAATGAATATTACTGCATTTTCCTACAGTATTTGTCCAGCCAGCAATTGACACCAATTGCTCTGGACAACCATTCATTTCCAACTCCTCTCCTTGGCAAAATGCCACATATGACAGGTTTCCCACCCTTCTTCCTAATTATCTCTATTGCTGACCTATACCTGCTAATCAGGTCCTCACTCCTACGTCTGCCAACATCGTTGCCTCCAGCACTGAGACAGATAATAGGATTGCTCCCATTACCTCTCATGATGTCATCCAGACGGCTAACAATATCCTTCATCCCAGCCCCAGGAAAACACACTCTCTGTCTCCTACTCCTATCCTTCAAACAGAATGCCCTATCCATGTACCTAATCTGACTATCCCCAACAACAACAATTGTTTTTACCTTCCTTGGTGTCGTCCCGTAGTGATGCTCCGAGTATCGACTCAAATTCGCCAGTACATTACACCACTTGTAGAATTCCGTCATGACGTTCTCGATGGTCTTCGTTGGGGTTTCTAGGGATGTCTCACTCACGTCTGCCAATGCTTCCTTGGTGCTCGTTGTGGCATTCCCAGTAGAACACTCACATTCGTCAGGTAAGCACCGAGAATGAGTTGGAAGTTTCCACGGCAGTCTTCTGGTTTCTCATTGTTTCTGCCTCTCCAACCGTTTTCTTAATCTTCAGCTTGGTTCCATGTTGCCCGACCACTGACCAAGCTCCCCTCTTAACCTGGGGACTCACAACAGGAGGATTACTACGAATCCTCTTGTTCTCCTCCGTTAATCGCCGTATCTCCAGTTTAGCAACTCTGAGTTCTTCTCTCAGCTGCTGGTAAAGCTGCTCAAGAGAGGGCATCCTGGTTCAGATTCACAGAGAGCACACAAACAGGTCTTCACAGAGCTAAGTACACGTCACCACTGAGCTAAGTACACGTCACCACTGGGCTAAGTACACGTCACCACTGAGCTAAGTATACGTCACCACTGACTAAGTACACGTCACCACTGACTAAGTACACGTCACCACTATTCAAGGAGATTGTCCCCGAACACATGAGAGGTGCGGTAGGAGCTCAAGACCCCAGGTTCACTGAAGCAGCCGTGTGGTGGGACATCCTTAGACTCCTCCTGCAGACCAGCTCCTCTCAAAGAGCACAAACAGTCCCACTGTGACAAACCGATTTTGGAAAAAATCGCCAACACAATGCTCACCAATGCTTCAGGAAAGGACAAAGCTCGTCTCCTAGCGGTGAGTGCACCACATTCAGATTTCACCTTAGCAGTTCCAAATTCCTCCATGGGCACTCAACTCGTCCCACAGGCCATTCGGATTGGTGTTGATCATCGCCTAGCCGCCCCCATGCTCACCGTATTTGCAGCAGAGCGACGGCTGATCAATTCGGACTTCATGGTCTCGTGTTACACAGCAGAAGAGAAGTATACTAGACATGAGAAGGTCAACGACATCATAAAGAGAAGCCTCGCTACAGCTCGTTACCCAGTTCAACGGGAATTCCAAGTACAGAGGTCTGACGGAAGTAAAAAGCGCCACTATGCTACCCTGGAAGGATGGTAACATAAGAACATAAGAATGTAGGAACACTGCAGAAGGCCTACTGGCCCATACGTGGCAGGTCCTTATCAAAACGACATCTACCTAAAGCTACTCAAGGAATAACTCCCGTACCCCTTGACACCAATCAAACCCAGCCCCTCCCACTCATATATTTGTCCAGTCTCTTCTTAAAGCTACCCAAGGTCCTGGTAAGCAGATTGCCTGGGACTACGCCTGTGCCGCCACACTGGCAGATACCTACTTTCCATACTCTGAAGCTGAAGGGGGTGGAGCCGCCAGCTACAGGGAGACCCAGAAGACCTCCAAATATGAAGGTCTGCCCACTTGCTATAACTTCATCCCAGTAGGGTCGGAGACCCTTGGCGCATGGGGAAAGTGTGCTTTAGAGTTCCTCAGTGAGAAAAACTCATCACAGAAACCAATGATCACAGAGCGACCACCTTAATCTTTCAGAGACTCAGTGTTGCGATCCATCCAGAGGGAAATTACCTGTAGCAGTCTGGGCACACGAGCCATCACCGGGGAGCTGGATGAAGTATTCGAGATGTAGGCTCTAAAATACTATCTATGTTGTTCTGCTCCCTATTGTATTTTTCTCAGTGTATTTTCTCATAAAATAAAGTCTACATAGAATATAGAATATAGGGGGTGGTAGGGAAAAAGACAATATTCAAACAGCTCCAGGCAGAACCTTGAGTTTCCCTTGAAGTAACTTTATTATTTTCTCTGAGGATGAGGGGTCTCCAGCACAGTTCCAGAGGTGGTACCTTCCTACACACACACACACACACACACACACTCGACGTGCAGACGTGCAGACGTGGGTACACAAGGCTCCGAGAACCTTCGTGTTTTTGAGGGGTGCAACAACCCCTAGCAGTAATCAGTGGTAGTGACAAAGTCAGTGAACAAACCTACGAGTGATAACTATAGTTATTAGTTGAAAAAATTCGAGGGGAAACCTAAATTCAGTATTTTTTTTTAAAAGTGCCAAACCGTTGTGGATCTACTAGGCACTGTTGCCACACAGATACAAACATAAAAATATCAAAGTGTGGAAACGGGTGATCAAGAATTACCAGCGTTTGGTTAACAAGTGAAATGTGGGGCACCGTAATGTGAGAGTGAAAAAGTTAACAGGCAAAAGGAGAAAGAAAAAAAATAAAATATACAACAAGGGAAGGTGGCAGTAGGCCTACTGAAGCAGTGACGTCACAACAGTTTGTATGCCATTATACATATAAAGTGTAACACCGAATGTGAAGTGTATTCTGTAATAAGTGAAAAGTGAAATCACTTGAGGAACGCGGGATGCATGAGCATATATGATTATAAACATCACGGGTGAAGGATTTTAAAAATTAGGGGGAGAGTAGGCCTATGAAACGACCACCCGCCCTTTCAGTTTCTGGCAATTTTGTCATCCAAAAACCGCTGTCAGCGCGGGTTTTCCACCTTTAAATTTTGCATTTGAAAAGTTTTGAGTCGGGTCCTGCATCACTTTTTAGATCTGGCACTCACTCCGCAAGCCTTTTCCAAATTAGAGTAAAAATAGCATAGAGGAAAAGTGCAAGGTGTAAAGGGTATGAGGATATGTCAACACTTAAGCGAGACAAGCAAAATTTTAAACAACCTAGCTTTTTTTCCTAAATTTAGAATAAATCGTTTAAAGTGTTACAATATTGGTAAGCTTAAATTCTGGTATCTACCGGTATTTTTAGCAGAAATAATATTTTAGAAGGGGGGGCACACACACACACAACACACACACCACACAACACACACACACCACACAAAAATGAAAAAGTCAAAGATGGGGGAAAGGGCCCAAAAAAACCACAACAGAGTATAGGCTAGGGCCCAAAAGACTGAAAAACCCCCCACTAAAGGAAAAAAGTTTTTGGGGGTGAGTATAACCCCGAGCATGTCCCCGGGAAGGCACACATCAATCAGAAAAACTCTGCAGAAAGGGGGGGCGCCGGGCAAACCTGAGAAAAAGCATCCGAAAACCCCTTATAAGAATCATTCAAGACACTGTACACCGTGTATGTCGGGCCCAACTGGAGTATGCCCCCCCTTTTTTGGAACCCCCCACTTGAAAAAGAAACGTCAAGAAACTAAGAAAATAAAAAGGGTTTTTGCAACAAGGTTATTCCAGAGTTTAAGGGGAATGTCCTATGAAGAAAGTTTAAAGGGGAAATCGGCCTGACGACACTGGGGGACAGAGGGCCCGGGGAAAAACATGATAACGCAAAATAAAATTTTGGGGGAAAAGAAAAAGGTGGAAAAGGGACAGGATGTTCCGGGAGGGGACACGAAAAAAAGGGGCCCAAAATTGGGAATTGAAGACACAAATGAGTCAGAGAGTTTGGGGAATATTTTTCAGTCATAAGTTGTAAAGGCAGGGGAATAGCCAAGAAAATACTAGGGGAAAGGCGGGAACCATACCCCAAGTTTTAAGACGAGGTTTGATAAAGTTTCATGGACGGGAGAGAGAGGGTCTAAGGCCCACCGGGTGAAGAGGGGGGGCCGGAGAAAAGGACTCGACCCCTCCCAACCACAAAAAAGGTAGTTAAAATGGGTGAGTACACACACACCCACACACAAACACCCCACCCCCACACACACAAAACACAAAAAACAAACACACATACACCACATACACAAACACCACACACACACCCCCACACCCCAAATACCACACACACACCACCCCTAAACACACACACACACACACACACACCACACACCCCACACACCACACACTCACACACATAAAACACAAAAACCACATACAAATACACACAACACACCACACACACACACACCCCACACACACACACACACACACATAAACACACAAAACACACACACCACAAAATATAATTTTAAATAAAATTCGCTAATGTTACAAGTTTTGGGTTTAAGCTTTAGAATTACTTTTATTTTCCCCGGTTTTTTATTAGCAGAAATAATACTTAGAAGGGGGGGCACACACACCCCAAAACACACACACACACACACACACACACACACACACACTCGCACCCACATAAATTTTAGAATAGAAACGCTAAGTGTTAAAAAGTTTTGGAAAAGCTAGAATTACTGGAAATTCAAACCGGTTTTTTATTGGGCAGTATAAAAAACTTAGAAGGGGGGGGGCAACAACAACCCACACACACACACAAAACACACACCCACACACACAAAACACCCCGCACACACCCCAAATAATTTTAGAAGTAGAATCGCAAACCAAAGTTTTTACAATATTGGTAATTTTTAGAATTACTGGTATCTCCCGGAAATTTAAAATTAGAAATATGAATACTTAGAAGGGGGGCACACACAACAAAACACACACCACACACACACACACACACACAACACCGCACACAACACATACACATACACCCCACACATACACACACATACACACACAAACACCACACACACACCACACACACACACACAAAACACACACACACACAACACAAACACACACACACAAAACACACAAAACATACACACATACACACATACACACCACATACACACACACACACACCCCGTACCACACACACCACATAAACAACAAAACCACACGTACACACCCCACACACACAAAAAACACACACAAAACATACACATACACACACGTAAGCTGTATTACAAAACGCAAACACACAACACGGGATTCACCCCGCCCTTTGAACGGACCTTTCTGAAACCTTCCCTTTTCCCCCCCCTCTTTCTCCCCTAAGTAGCCCAAACCTACCACTCTCACCTTTCCCTATACTCTCTCTCTACCTATCTCCTCTCTCTTTTCCCCTCTCCCATCTCCCCCTCAAAACACTTTTTACCTCAACACCCCCCCCCCCCTCTAACTTCTTTTCCCCCTCAAAAACGGTCCCCCCCATTTTCTTTTCCCCTCTCCCTTTCCCCCCCACCCTCCCCCCATCCCCCCTCCCTCTCCCCCTACCCTCCCCCCCTCTCGCTCTTCCTTCGCCCCCTCTTTTCCCCCTTCTCCCCCTCTTTCCCTTTCCCTCTTTTTCCCTTTTTCCCCTCCCTCCTTTTCCCTCTCTCCTCCCCCCCCCTCTCCTCTCTCTCTCTCTTTTTCCTCTCTCTCATTTTCTCTCTCCCCCTCTCCTTCCCTCTCTCCCCTCCCTTTTTTTTGCCCCCCCCCCTCCCCCGTCCCCTTTTTCCCCCTTCTAACCCTCCCCTCTCCTACTTTTCCCTTCACCTCTCTCCCCCCTCAAACCTTTTTCCCCTTCTTCTTTCTCTCACAAAAAAAAAAAAAAAAAAAAAAAAAAAAATTGGGGGGGAATCGCGGGAACCCAAAGGATCAATGAAATGGTTTTTGAAAGGAGGAGGGGAGGGAGGAGCAGGGGAAAAGGATGAACAAGATGGGGAGAAAATTAGGAAACTTTCTAAAAAAGGGAAAAAGAGCTCTCTTGAAATTGGAAAAAGTTGGGAGGGAAAGCCCAAAAAATTTGGGGCCCCAAAAGTCGAAATTTGGCATAGCCAAGGGATAAGGGCCCCCAAAAATTTGAGAAAAATAGGCTGAAGCGGTTACGGGGCATGACCAAAGAAACACAGCATTGAAGCGCGGGGCCAAAACAGGAAGGAAGGAATTAGAATTATGCAAAAGGCCCAAACCAGTCTCCCAAGGGGGAAACCAAAGGGAGTAAAGGGAAATCAGCGGGTTGAAAGAGGAGAGGGATGGGTCGAATGCTGAGGCACAACAAGCTATAAAGACCACGGGAAAAATAAAGGGGAGAAACGACCAAAATACAGGCAAACCCAAAGGGGCACAGAGGGGAGGCAAGGGAGGAAAAAGGGTAAAATCAGTTTTTTATCCAGGGTTTTCAGGGGGAAGAGGGGAAAAGAAAAACACACTGAAAGGCAGCAGGAAAAAAAAGGAGATTGAAAAAATCATCAGGGAAATAGGGAAGAGAGGGACGAGTTTTAAAAAATTTTTCAGAAAATGGGGGGAATTTCAAAGGGGGAGAAACAGAACAAAAAAGCTAATTCTCGGGAGGGGGGAAAAAAAAAAAAAAGTGGGGGGGAAACAGGTTTCCTCCAAGAGAAACCACGATTTGAAATACCCCGGAAGAGTACAAGAGGGTGTTCCAACAGAGACAAAACCCAAAATCAAACGAAAACGCTGAGGAGAGGACAAAAAACAAAAGGGAGCAAAGGAAAAGGGGAACCAAGGAGAGAACCGCAAGGTCACCCAAAAGCAAACAAACCCGAAAGGCAACACACAAAACAAAAACTTCCAGAACCATAAAAACCCTACACACCATCCCAACGCACACTACAACCCAAAACCCAAAAAGCCTCCACCCAACACCGACTTAGAATCCCACAGAAATGCCACCGGGTCCCCCACCCTCACGGGCCCCCCAAACCACAGTTTTTGGAAAAGGGAAACTGAAGGTAGGGAAACACAAACCCCGGAGGGAAATTTAAAAATAAGTTGAGG
The DNA here is from genome assembly GCF_026875155.1 of Cherax quadricarinatus. NCBI lineage: Eukaryota > Metazoa > Arthropoda > Malacostraca > Decapoda > Parastacidae > Cherax > Cherax quadricarinatus. Next base: position 1,385,920 of record NC_069423.1, on the reverse strand, counting down.
AGGGGGCTTAAAAACAGTCAAAAAAGGGATCCCCCCGGACTCATAGCTCTCCCCAAAAACCCAAACCCTTTAAACGGGTTAATAACGATGCCATCTTTCCAACATGCCAAATCCTGGGGAAAGGGAAGGGGGAACGGGGGGGGGTGGTATTTGGCTTCTGATCAAAAATCCCCGGAAAATTTTGATGGCTGGAAAGGGGAAACCAGGGAGAAAAAATTTGATTACATAGTGGGAACACTTCCCCAAGGGGGTCCCAAGGTGAAAAAACCCGTAAATGTAAAACCCACCACAGAACACAGGGGCCAAAAGGCAAGAGAAAACGACGAGAGAAAAATAGAGCGAGGGTTAACACACGGCTAAGGCCCAGAAGAGCTCATCATGCGGGGCAAAGCTCCTAAACAGGGTGACTTTAACCAAAAGGGAGATGGGATTGGGAAAAATTTGGGAAACCCAAAAGGGGGCCAAGTACATGGGGGGCAAAATTTAGGGAGGGGTATTTGGAAAACTTCATGTCCCCAAACACGTAAGGACACTACAAAGAGAAAAAGAGGATGAACCGGGAAAGGGCCCTGGACTAGTATTCCCCTTGATAGTGCAATATCGGGGACATACATATAAAGCCCCCTTTGGGGCCATTAACCATGGGTTTTAAGCTTCGAAACCAAAAGGAGCTACAATTTGGAGGAGAAGCGGGAAAAAGGCCAGGACGAATAACCAAACTACAAAAAGGGACACACAGGAATGGGGAACCCTACCGAAGGGGTTCATGGGACAAAAGAACTGGCGGGAACCCAAATTAAATTGAATGTTGGAATATGTAGCAACAAATGCAAGGGGCTGGGGAAGGTTTGAAACCCAAGGGAACCCGGGATTAATAAAAAAAGCCGGATGAGCCCATTTTTTTAAACCCAAAAGGTGCAGGGAGGAAAAAACCCAAGTGTGCTGGGAATGGAAGAAATATAGAACAAAGGACCCGGAAAAAAGGGGGAAAGAACAGTCTAGAGCCAGAAACGAAAAAAGCACAGAAAAGGGAAGGGGAGGCCCAAAAAACAATATAAAATGACATAGCAGGGGAAAGAAAAAACTGCCCCAAAACCTTTTTGTACAGCCACTTTCAGGGGGGAAAAACCAAACAGAAAGGGACCGGGTAAACACCAAAGGGAAAGGAAAGGAGGAAAACCCAACAAGAAATACCGGGGAAGTATGTGAAGAACTCAACAAGAGTTTTAAAAAGAATTTTTCACAGGGGAACAGAAGGGACTCCAGAAAGCCGAGAGGGGGGAAACACCACCAAGTCCCTGGACACAGTCCCACACAACCGGAAAATGAAGGGGGCTTCTGAAAAGCAAAGATACCTCAAAGCAATGGGGCCAATAAAAACTCCCCAAAGGGGTATTGAGGGGGGGGACAGGGCGCTTTTTTAAACCCCAAAACAACAATTTTAAAAATACACCCTATCGAAACAGGGAATTGCCTGAGCATGGAAGACAGAAAATGTAGCCCCAACTTAAAAAAGGAGACAGGCATGAAGCTTTTAAAACTACAACCAGGGGTCACTGACAGTATAGTATCCCAAAATCAGGGGAGAAGTTTTATCAGGAGAAGAGGGGGGAACACCTAAAAGGAATGATCTCTCAACGGGCAGCCAACAGGGTTTCAGGGGAAGGGAAAAACCCTTGGTAAAAAACCTACGGGATTTCTATGAAAAGGTGACGCAGAAACAAAGAGAAGGGGGGGGTTGGATTGCTTTTTCATGGACGGAAGAAGGCGTTTGACACATTTTCCACACAAGAACGGGTCCCAAAAACTGGAGGACCAACCCAGGATAAAAAAAGGGCACTACAAGGGGACCCGGGAAATCTTTCAGGAAACAGCATCGATCTTTGGTACGGGGCGAGGTGCCCAAGTTCACCTGTGACCACGGGGCCCCCGCGGGGGTCAGTCCGGGAAACCAGTGCTGTTTCTGGTATTTGTAACGAAAATGAGGAAAGGGAAATTTCCCTCTGAGGCCCCCCCTGTTTCCAATGACGTAAGTTGATGAGAAAAATTCCTTTTCGTTTCGAAGACCAGCAGAACTAAAAAAGGGTTTGGGACAGGCGGCAGCCCTGGCCCAAAATTGGCCCCTTTGGAGTTCAATCCCCCCCAAGTGCAAAGTCAAAAGTTTGGGGAAGGCAAAGGGGGGCCCAACGGAGTACAGCCCTGGGGGCCCAGAGACTACAAACCTCCTAAAGGGAAAAAGATCTTGGGGGAGTATAAAAAACCAGGCACATCTCCGAAGCGAAACAAAACCCAAAATTAACTGCTCACAAAGGGCCCTAGAAAACCCCTCAGAACAGCATTCCACATCTTAAAAAGGGAAACCATTCAGGACCCTGTACACCCGTGAAATTTTTAGGCCCATATTGGAGTATGCCACCAGTTTGGAACCCCCCCCCCCAAAAGCCAAGCACGGAAGAAACTAAGAAATTTGCAAAAGGTTTGCAACAAACTATTCCCAGAGTAAGGGGTTATGTCCTACGAGGAGGGGTTAAGGGGAAATCAACCTGACGACACGGGAGGAAGGAAAAGATAGGGGGACAAAAAACGACTTACAAAATACGAGAGGAATTGACAAGGGGGGACAAAGCCCAATTTTTTCCAGAGACGGGACACAGAAAAAGGGGACACAGTTGGAAGCTGAAACACAGTAAATCACAGGGATTTTGGGAAGTTTTTTTCTTCACCCCAACCAAGTATCAGTAAGGGGAAATTTATTTGGGGAAGCGATGTAGGGGGAGGCAATCCTCCCAACTTTAAGCAAAAGGTATAAATAAAGCTCCGGCCCCCGGGAAGTGACCTAGTACGACCCATGAAAGGGGGCCAGGAGCTCGGACTCGACCCCCGAAACCCCTCAACTAGGTGGTACAACTAGGGGGGAGTACACAACCCACAACACTCCCCCCACACCCCCACACACACACACACACCACAAAACACCCCCACACACACACACCACAACAAAATTATATTATATAAATATTTATTATATATATATAAAATTTATATATATATATATATTATTATATAAAATAACCCTGTTTTCGGGCCGAAGGAAAACTCGAACCTACAAACCCTTTGGGAAACAAGTACGCATTTGCTTTATCTTTCTCACCGCACTGGACAAAAAAACCTTTGGGCGCCTGGCCCCGCGCTAACGTTGACCCCAAGGCACCCATTTTTCAGGGAGAAGGCTTACACTTTCATTTTCATCCCCTCATGCACCCAGCCTTACTAAAAGATTTTAACAATGAAAGGTTTTTTTGGGCAAGGGGCGGGCGAAATAAAAACACAAACACTGATCTCTGGTCGACTTTTTAACAAGTCACAAAGAAACTACCCCTTTCCCAAACTACTCAAGACGGCAAGGGTTACAAAAAATACAAAAAGGTGTGACCCTAAAATTTTAAACAACTAAAGGCCAATATCATCCTTCCCATTGCAATCCAAAATCTTTGAGAAACTAAATGCACGGGAGACTATATTCTTTAAATAAGGGCACAAAACATCCCAAACCCCCTGCCAATTTGGATTCGGAAAAAAAAAAAGCACTAAAGATGCAATCAAAAAAAAAGCTAGACCCTCTTTAAAACACTTTGGAAAAAAAAGGAAAAATCCCTAGGAATTTTTTTTGGCCCTAAAAAAGTTTTTGAAAAACAGAAAACCCAAAGGGCATCCTACTCCAAAAAATTGACCATTAGGGTTGAAAGGGGCCCATGCGCTTGCATTTTTAAAAAAAACTTCCCTTTACAAATAGGTACCCATTAAGTCCCCCCATTAAAGACTAAAGCATAACAACACAGCAAACTTGAAAAGGGGAAATTTCCGCGGGGAATGTCCTTGGCCCCCTTTGCTTTTCCTCAAAATACATCAATGTTTTCCCCAAAGGGTACTCAACACCTAAACCCCAATTCTCTTTGCTAACGACACGATTTTTGTCATCTCTCACCCTAACTTTTTTTTTCCCCACCCTCAACACCATTTTAAGGGATTTATCAAATATCGACTTGGATAACACCCCATAAATTTACGCTTAACACTGACAAAACCTACTACAAAATTTTTGGAAGCAGAGCAGGAGATCCCAAAATTTAAAACATAAGATCAAACAAAAACTCTAATTGCCAAGGGGGGAAATGAGGGCAAACCCCCTCCTAGAACCTCGACAACAACCTGAATTTCACCCAACCCCATACCCAAAACACAAAAACCCAAAAAAGTATCCAAAAGGGTTGGATCCTCTCCAAGATACGATACTACGTGCCAAAAAACTGCCCTTCTCAAAAAATTAAAACCATTCCTTTTATATCCATCCCAAAAACCTATCAAACCCGGGGCTTGGGTTCAACTGAGCAACACACCCTAAACCAATAATCCCCCAAAACAAAAAGCCCAGAAAAGAAAAATTTCACTAAATCCCACCCCCGGGGCAACCCCCCCCCCCCCCCCCCTCTTCATAAAACTAAACTTACTCGCTGTTCAGTACATCCACATTTTACTACGGTGCAATCTACACTACAGGACCAAAAATTTCCCAAATTTATAAACCGGCCCTTTAAAACGCTTTCCTTGAAAAGTGACAAAAACCCCACGGGCATAACACCAAAACACAAACATCTCAGAAATCCCCGTGTCCGACAAAACCTTTAAAAAAAAAATTCCCAATTAGGGTCAAACCCCCAAAATCGGGAACCCCCACAAAAAATTTTCTAAAACGGGCAGACACATTCATCCCCCTTCAAAACTACCATCAAAAACACTTAAACTCCCGGCAACTATTAAAACAAAACCACCTGGTGGTTCACACTTACACCCCACTCACCCATTTGACCATAAACAGAAAAAAACAATCCATTCTCAAAAAATGAATTTTTAACTATCATAATTTGGGGCCCTTGATATCCAAAACTAAAAACAAAGGATAGTGCCAAAAAAAAAAGCTTTCACATTGCTAAACTCACAAACTAGTATTTACCCATTTACCAAAACCAATTTACCTCAAAATTTTTTGTAATTTTTTAAATTTAAAATTTTTAACCCAAAGCCTCCCCAAAATTTCCCCTAGCCATGCTAGGGGGTTTCTAGTGGTACACTCTGTTTTTATTATTTTACTACTGAAAACCACACAAATAACCAACTTTTTTTGAAAATTTCACATTGAAAACCTTATAAAAAAATAAATTTGGGAATTTTGAATTTAAAATTCAAGGGACTCAAACCCTTACAAACCCTTTCCCAAAAAAGGTTTGCAGTTTTCCCCATTCTCACCCCACTGGACAAAAAAACCTTTTGGCGCCTACCCTGGGCGCTAGCCATTGACCCAAATTCTAGTAAGGCTGAGGGATGCGGGGGATGAGATGAAAACCTGAAAGCCGTCCCCTAAAAAGCTGGCTGCCTTGGTTTCAACGTCAGCGCAGCTAGCCCAAGGATTTTGTCCATGGGTGAGAATATAAAGAAAATGCGGTCCCTTGTCCGGGTTTTCCCCTTGGTTCGGGTCTCCTTCGGCCAGAGATCAGTTTTTGTGTTTTTTTTCCCGTTTTGCTTTTGGGCCAAATTTTCCTTGAAATATAAAATATATATAATTTATATAAAAATTAAAATATTAAATATAATAAATATAAAATATAAGTTTTTTTTTTTTTAAATTTTTTTTATTTTTACACTGGCCGATTCCCCCCAAGGCAGGGTGCCCGAAAAAAAAAAAATTTTAAAACCATCATTAAACCCCATCACTGCTTCCCCGAAGGGGGCTTTACACTATTTTTTTAAATGCAACATTAAAAACCCCCTCCTTCAAGTGCAGGCACTGTACTTCCCATCCCAGGACCAAGCCCGGGGCCTGCCTTTTTTCCCCCCTAATTTCCCTTCATAAATGTTCTTTGCCCACACTCCAACAGCACGTCAAGAAAAAAAAACCCATTTGTCTCCAACACCCTATCAAACACCCATGCATTGCCTCCTGGAAGCCCAACCCCCCCCACACAAAAACCCTCTTTACCCCCTCCCTCCAACCTTTCCTAGGCCGACCCCTACCCCCCTTCCTTCCCTACAGACTGATACACTCTTGAATAAATTCTGTTTCGCTCCATTCCCTCTACATGCCAACCACCCAACCCCCCTTTCCCCTCCCCCCTTTGGAAAACATTTTGGAAACCCCCCCACCTCCTCCAAAAATTTTCCAAACTCCCGAATTCTCTGCATTATTTTCCAACCACAAAATTGCCCCCAGCATACATCTCCACTGCCTCCAGCCTTCTCCTCCCCCTAAAAACATTTCCCCCCAAGTTTTCACACCCATATAAAAAGCGTTGATAAAAAATTACTCTCATACATTTCCCCCTCTTTGCCTTTCCCAAGGGCAAAGTTTTTTTGTCTCCACAGACCCTAAGTGCACCAAATCACTCTTTTTTCCCCCTCAATTCTATGATTCCCTCATCTTTCAGAACCCACCGCACACGTCCACCCCAAATATCTTTAATACTTTACCCCTCCTTCCAAAACCTCTCCCTCCAAACTGATATTCCAAACTTTCCCTACCCCAATCTTTTTTTTATCCTCATAAAACCTTTTCTCTTTTCCCGTATTCACCTTTTAATTTTTTTTTTTTGCACAACCCTTTCCAAATTCATCCACCAATCCCTGCAACTTCTCTTCAGAATCTCCCAAGAGCACAGTGGGCATCACAAAAGCACTGTGCAACTTCCCACTTTGGGGTGTGATTTTTTAAACTTTTAACTCCCCCCTTTTCCAAACCCTTTCCCCCCCCATTTACTTCTCTTTAAAAACCCCCTCTATAAATAATTAAACAACCACGGGGACATCACACATCCTTGTCTAAGGCCTTTCTTTTACTGGGGGAAAAAATTTCCCTCCTTTTCCCACAAACTCTAACCCTTTAGCCCACAATCCTCGTTTAAAAAAATCTTCCCCTTTCTTTTAGTAACCTACCTCCCACACCATACACTTTCAAAAATCTGCCACATTGCCCCCCCCTATCCACCCTGTCTACGCCTTTTTTAAACCATAAAACCACAAAGAAACCCCTTTTCCTTATCTAAATACTGTTCACTTTTAAGGGCCCCTGTAAACCCGGGGCCCCCACACCCCCACCCTTTTCCCAAAAACCTCCCTTTTTTCATCTCTATTTTCCAATTTTCCGTCTTTCCTTTAATTTTTTTCAATTATAACTCTAAACCCTAAAACCCTTTTCAGGGCACCCCAACAACTTATCCCCCATAAAATTTTTGCAAATCTCTTTTTTCCCCTTTGCCTTTATACAAAGGAAATATGCACTCCCCTGCCCAAAACCCCAGGTACCATACCCTCCCAACTTTATTAAATAATTGCAAACCCAAACCCCCTCCAAAACTAAATCCCCACCCCCGCTTTTTAAAAATTTCTATTTTTTATCCCATCAATTTCCCGGGTGCCTTTCCCCCTTTCCCTTTTGGGCCCACTTTCCTTCACAACTTCCCCCACACTCCAACTGGCTCTTCCTTAAAACCCCACAAGATGTTATTCCCCCTTGCCCATACACGAAAACACCTTCCCCCATCTTCATCAACATTTAAAAATTCCTTTAAAATTTCCCCCCCCCCCCTCCCCTTTCCCCAAAACCTCTAACCCTCATTTAATAACCCCCTCCCTCTCCTATTTTTTTTAAATGAAAAAATCCATTTTTTTTCTCTAGCTTTTTTTAACTTGTTAAAACTCACCCAACCTTTTTTTTTTATTTTCAAAAAAATTTTTGATAACAGCTCACCCACCTCTCATTTGCTCTCTTTTTACATTGCTTCACCACCTCTTAAAACCCCTCTCTTTTTCCCCCATATACTCTTCCCTCCTTGCATCAATTCTACTTTGGGAAAAAAAAACTCATATGCCCAACTTTTTTTCCCCTTACTAAATCCTTTTACATCATCATTTCCCCCAATCGCTCCTCTTTTCCCCCCTCACCCACTTTTCCCTTTTAACCCCAAACCTTTTGCTGAACCTCTAACACTACATTTTTTAAACCTCCCCATAGTCCCCTTCGGGCCCCATTGCCTATGCCCTCATTAACCCCCCTATCCTCCAATAGCTGTTTATATCTTTCCCTAACTTCCTCCCTTTTTGTTTATAAAAACCCCCCCTTTTCTCTTCCCGACTTTTATTCCCTTTTAAACCCATCAAAAATTTTTCTCCCCTTTAAACTACAAAAGAAAGTGATCTAAATATCTTGGGCCCCTCTATAAACATTTTCATCCTAATCTACTCAGGGAGTCTTTTTTCTACCAATACATAATTCCAACAAACTACTTTCATTTCGCCCCATCATAACTTTTTATACTTTTAATTTTCCTCTTTTTTTAAAAAATGTATTACCTTTAACAAACCCCTTTCTATACAAAAAAGTTCAATCAAAGGGGGGTCCCATTTTCATTTACCCCCGGACCACCAAACTTTCCACCACACCCCCTCTAAAAGTTTCTCCTACTTAGGCCCTTCCCGGGCCCCTTACCACAAATTTCTCCTCACTTTTTGGGGGAAAGGCTCCTAAACTTCAAATAAAAATCTCCCAAAAAACCTCTCCTTTTCCTTCCCTTCCTCTCTTCTCCAGGTTCATACACGCTTATTATGACCCACTTCTCGCACCAAAACCTTTTCTTTAATCCACATTTTTCTTGAAAATTTAAAAAAAATTCAATCCTCTTTTCCTCCTTCCATAACCCGATCATTTTAAAATTACGCTACCCCTTCCTTTGCTCTAACTCTTTTCAGATACTCCAATTTAATCCCATTTTTTTCCCCCCACTGAAAATCCCCCTACCCCCTTCAGCTTTGTTTCCTTAGAGCCAGGACATCCAACTTCTTTTCATTTATTAAAATCAGCAATCATCTGTTTCTTGGGCATCCCACTAAAATCCCCGCACATTTAAGCAACCCAGTTTTAAAAGTTTTTCTCTTTTCTTTTTTTGTAAATGTAAACCGGAAAGGGGTTTCTAGCCCCTTGCCCCGGCATTTTAGTCCCCCTCAAAACGACAAAGCATGGGGTTTCGGGGGGGAAAGAATTTTTTTCCCCTTCCCCTGGGCAAAGAAGAAAAAAAAGAACAAAAGCTATTTAGAAAAAGGGAGAAAAAACCCCAGATGAATGTAAAATAAAAAATTTTTGCGTGCGTGTCCCGGAAGTGGGGACCAAAGTTTTAAGTGGAGTACAAATAAACCCTGTTATTAGCGTTTTTTGAACAGAAAAAAAAACCAGCAATCCCACCATCTTTCAAAACCCGTTTTCAGGGTTTTTTTTTCCCCATCATCTGGCAGGACGGTAAACTTCCCTGGGGGGTTTTCTGTCTACCAACCCCCCTACCGAAATATGTATTTAAATATATAAATAAATATATATTTATAAATATAAATAATAAAATATATATATATATAATATATTTTATATATAAATAATATATATATAAAATAAATATTTTAAAATAATATATAATAATAATATATAAAAAATATATATATTAAAATATATATATTATATATATATAAATATAAAATAAATATATAAATATATATCAATAAAATCAAAAGTAAACGGGAAATTTAAAAAAATGCAAAACAACCCGTGAAAGAGTAAAAAGGGAAATTCCTAGCGCTTTCGTGACTACCACATTTTCAAGAAAAATGAAAGTACTACATCAAAGGAAGGCAATAAAGGGCCCTTTGACCACACCTCACATCCAAAATCCCACAACAAAGAAACACCTACCGGGGCAATACCGGACCCTAAAAAAGAGGAACACTGCAGAGGGGCCGCGGGCCAAAAGACAGGGCCCCCACAAAATCCCACTTAAAAAAATTTCTACCCAAAAATAAAGGTTTTTTTTATTTTCCCAAGTATTTTTAAAAATCTAACCCCAAATTTTTTAAAAATTAAAAAAGAATCTAATTTTATAAAACCTAAGGAAATATTCATATATTTTTTAAAACTGCTTTTTTTGAAACAAAATTCAATTATATTTCTTCCAAAAACCCTGGATTTGTTTTATAGAAAATTTCTCAAATTTTTTGGAAAAACAAATTGGGTGGGTTAAAAACTTTTCCCCATAATAAATAAGCATTGGAATCTTTCCAGTTCTAAAGCAAAAATTTTTTTTTTTAAAACTAAGGGTTTGAACTTTTAAACCCGTGTGACCGAATAAACTTTAACGCAAAAATTTTTCAAGAATCTTAGACCCCACCGTCAGCATTTTGGGGTGAATTCTTTTCAAAATTTTTTTTTCTGTATCAAGATTTTAAAAATTAAAAAAAAAATTTTAATTTTTAAAATCTTAAGAAGAGAAGGGATATCAACCAAGTTTTCAAGGGAAGGGAGAACCAAATATTTTTTTTTTTTTTGAAAAAGGGGGGTTGCCCCCTTTTTGGGGGGGAAAAAGTAAATTTTTAAACAATTTTTAAATGAATTTTTTTAATTTTCATTTTTCGGGTATTTTAATCAAAAAGGTTTTTTCATAAAATTTTTTGGGTATTTTTTCCCTCTATTTAACCGGACTACAAAACTTAAAAACTCTCAAAAACATTAGGAAAAACAGAAAAGTTTAACCTATCTTTATGGGGAAAAATAATAAATGTACATAGGGGAAAATTATTTTTGTTTTCTGTAAATTTTTAAAAATTGGGGCTCATTATTTCTCTTAAAAATTAAAAAAACCCCCGGAAAATCCAAAATCCTCAAACTCAAAAAGTAAAGTTTTTAAAGGGCTAAGCTATTTTAATTTTTTCCAAGGGAAAAGGTGTATATCTACATTTTTTTGGGTTTAAAACAAAAAATATCCCTCAACAAATCGAACCCTTTGTCTTTTAGGGAGGGTTTTGGTTTTAAACAACCTTTTTTCCCAAAAAATTTCCCTGTATAGATTACAAGAACAGGGAAAGAGAATTTCCCATTGACATAAACCCAAAATTTCTGAGTGTAAAACTTTTCATTAAATACAAAAAATTTCATCAACAATGCAAATTTAATAAGTTTAAAGAAGGTAGGAACTGGTAAAGGTAAAAAAAAAATTAACCCAATTCTTCAGATAAGAAACTAAAAAAATTTATCAAAAAGGAACTTTTGAAACAAGGAAATTTAAAACAAAACTTTGTTGTGGAGTTGACTTGAGGGGTGGGCTAAGCCCCCTTTTATTTCCTTCCTTTGATGTATTTCTTTCATAGTCCCTTGACAATGTAGTTGTACGAAAAACCCGGGAAATTTTTAAATACTCTTTCCCCAGTGGTTTTTTTTGCATATAAAAAAAAATTTAAAATATATAAAATATATATATATATAAAATATAAAAATAATATATATATATATAATTTAAAATATATATATATAAATATATAAAATACATATTATATTTTGCAATAAGAAACACCGTAAACGGGTGATTTCGAAAAATCAAAACATCCCCTCGAAAAATAGAAAAAAATTCCAAGCGGTTTTGTGAAATACTCGCATTAAACAAGGAACAAAAAGTGAACAACCAAGGAAGTAATAAGGGGTCTTTGGGCCCGGGCCCCCACAAACAAATCCCCCAAAAGTTAAACACCGACGCGCCCCCGACCCAACTTTGGGTAGGGGCCTTTGCACAACTCCAAAAAACAAACTATTTCCCCACCCAAGAAAATTTAAAAATTATTATTTTTTCCAGTGAAATTTTTAAATTTTTTTCATTTATAAATTTAATTTGAAATTTTGGGAAAATTTAATAATAAAAACCGGGCAAAAAATAATTTTTAAATTTTTTTTGGGGAGAATAGTTTGTGGGTTTAGTTTGCAAAGGACCTATCCAAGTTGGGTCGGCGCGCGTCAGGTTTTTTAAAATGTTGTGGGGGTATAGGAGGTGCTGGGGCCCGACCCCCCTTTTATAGCTTTCTTGGATGATTTTTCTTTTTATAGTTCCTTGAAAAATGGGGAGTAGTCACAAAACGCTTGGGAAATTTCCCCTAATTTCAGAGTGTTGTTTTGCAATAATATATATATATATATATAAAATATATATATATATATTTAAAATATAATATATATATAAATATTTATATAAAAGAATTTTATATAAATATTATTATTATATATGATATGTTTCGTGCCGAATAGGCCCGAACTGGGGATCTTGGCCTAAATAGCAACGTTTATCTTGCCCAAAATAGGACAAGGGAAATTTTTGTATGCAATAATTTTTGCCAAACTTTTGAACCTAAAAGAAAAAAAATATATTTCCTGTGTTTGTTTAGTATTTTAAAAAACTGTAAACAATTTTTAAATATATTTTGTTGGGGGGTTTGGCTAAAATAAATTTTCTCTTTTCATAATAAGGTTAGGAAATTTTCTAAGATTTTTTTTTGGGGGCAAAAAATTTAAAAATTTTTTCATTAACAATTAAAAAAAAAAAAATAAAACTTTAAATGAAAGAGAAAATTTCAGAAGGACTAATTTCCCCAAATTATTTTTTGGGTAATTGACCCAAATTTACATATTTGGGACGCCCAAAAATATATATGGGCTTTTGGGGAAAAAATTTCCCAGTAAAAAAAGGGCCCTTTAAAAAAGGATGTTGATGTCCCCAATGGTTGTTTTTAAAAAATTTTTTAATGGGGTTGTAAGAGAAGTAAATGCGGAAGGGCATGGACAAGGCGTGGAATTAAAAAAATAAAAAAAATCACCATAAAGTGGGAGTTGTCACAGTTGCTCTTTTCTGATACACTGCTCTTTGGGGGATTCTGAAGAGAAGTTTGCAGAGATAGGGGGATAATTTGGGGGTGTGCAAAAAAAAAAATTTAAAAGTGAATACAAAAGAGTAAATTATAGGATAACAAAAAGATTAGGTGAGGGAAAAAATTGAAAATCAATTGGGGGGAAAAGAGTATGGGGGAGGTGAATGCCCTTAATTTTGGGAGTGGGACGGGCCAGCGGATGGGGCCATAAAAATGAAATGAATCATTGATTTAAAAGGGGGAAAAAGGGGGAGTGGTGCACTTAGGTCAGGGGGACAAAGGGAAATTTGCCTTTGGGAAAGGCAAAGGGGGGAAAGATAGAGTATGTTTTTCCAACCTCTTTTTATGGGTGTGAAGCCCGGGGGAGAAAAGGGTTTCAGCGAGGAAAGGCTGGAGGCAGGGGGAAGATTCCCCTGCTCAGGGCAATGTGGGGTGGTGGAAAATAATGGGAGATAATTCGTAGTTTGGAATTAGGGGGAGGTGGGGGATTACCAAAACTGTTGTCCAAGGGCTGAGGGAAAAAATTTTTGAGGGTTTCGGACATAAAGAGAGAATGGAAACGAAAAAAGGACTTTAAGAGTGTATCATCTGGGAGGGAAGGGAAAGGGGGCCCTAGGGGGCGGCCAAGGGAAAGGGGAGGAGGGGGGAAAGGAGGTTTTTGTGTGCCAGGGGGTTTTTCTTCCCCCAAAGGGATGCGTTGGGGCGTTTTTATTTGGATGAATGGAAAAAATGGGTTTTTAATACTTGGGGTGCCCGTTTGATTTTGAGCAAAGTAAAATTTTTTGAAGGGGCTTTAGGAAACCGGGAGGGCCGGGCTTAGTCCTGGGGATGGGAAGTACAGGCCTGCACTCTGAAGGAGGGTGTTAATGGGGTTTCAGTTTTTAAAAAATGGAAATGAAAAACACCCTTTTGGGAAGACAGTGATGGAGTGAATGATGGGAAAGTTTTTCTTTTTTTGGGCCCCCCCCTCCTTGGGGGGGAATCGGCCGTGTGATAATATATAAAAAATAATTTTATAAAATTTTAAATTTTAATATTTTTATTAAAATAAAATATATATTAAATATAAAAATATATTAATATATATATATATATATTATTTATATAATAAATATATTTTTTTTTTTTTCAACAAGTCCCGGGCCCCTCCCACCGAAAGGGAGGGGACCCCCAAAAAAAAAAGAAAATCCCCAAAAAAAAAAAAACTTTTTTATCATCATTCAACCTTTTACCCACCGCACAAATTTTCAATGTGTTTTCAAGGTGCTCAGAAACAACAGTCCCGAACATACACATATAAAGATACCAACATATCCCTCCAAACTGCCAATATCCCAAACCCCCCCTTTAAAATGCGGGATTGTACTTCCCAATTTTCCCGGACTCAAGTCCGACTAAAAAAAATAACCGGGTTTTCCCCCCAAACCCTTCACTAAATATTTTCCCTGCCCACCCCAACAGTTTGTCAGGGCCCCCAAGAAACCTTCGTCCCATTTACTTCAACTAACACGCTCAAAGCACGCTTGCTTTGGGAAATCCAAGCCCCTTGCCCCCAAAACTTTTTCCCTTTTCCCCCTCTCTCCAAACCCTTTTTTAGGACGACCCCCCCACCCCGCCTTCCTTTCCCCCATTAATTTTTTATGCTTTTCCCTGTCATTCTACTTTGATCCATTTTCTTTAAATACCAAAACCCCCTCCCCCAAAACCCCCTTCTGCCCCCCTGCTAAAACTTTTTATTAACCCAAAACCCCCCTAAATTCCCCCACTCCGAATTTTCTGCAAAAATATTTACCCACACCTTGCCCGTAAAAGGACCTCTCCACTGCCTCCAACCGTTCCCCTCGCTGCTGCATTTACCACCCAACTTAAAACCCTTAAGATGTTGGACTACTATACTTTTATACCTTCCCTTCTTTGCCTTTCCCTAGATAAACCCTTTTTTTTTACTCCACATATTCCTCAACGACCACTCACCTTTTTTCCCCCATCAATCCAAAGATTAAAACCTCATCTTTTATAAATCCCCTCCCCCGACACGTCCCAAATCCCAAGTATCTGAAAACAAATTTTCCTTTTTCCCTACTCCCCCCCCAAATTTTATTCCAATTTTTTTTATTAAATCCCTTTTTACACCCTCATCACCTTACCTTTTCTATTTCACTTTTAAATTCCTACCTTTAAAACACCCTTCCCAAAACCCTCCACTAACCTTTCAATTTTTCTTTAGAATCTCCCAAAAGCAAAAGTACATCAGCAAAATAACTGTGTCAATTCCCCTTTTGAATTTGATTCCCCAAAATTTTAAACCCCCCCTTTTCCCCAAAACCCTAGCATTTACTCCTTTACAACCCCCCTCCCATAAATATATTAAAAAACCATGGTGACCCTTTTTACAAACCCCCTTTTAAAACCTACTTTTTTACCGGAAAATCCCCCCCTCTCTTCTACACACCCTAACCTGAGCCTCACTATCCCCAAAAAAAAAACCCCCTTTAAAACAATTTTTAAAAACTTACCACCTATTCCATATACTTTCAAAATTTTGCCCAAATTTTTTTCCCCTATCCACTCCCAAACATAAGCCTTTTCTAATCCATAAATGGAATAAAAACTTCCCTACCTTTTTTCTAAATACTGTTCACAAAAAATAAGCTTCATGTAAAACTTTTATCAAAAACATCCCCTACCCACTCTGAAACCTCCTTGCTCATCCCCCAATCCCCACATTCTGTCTTTCCTCTAATTCCCTTTTAATTTTAACCCTAAAACCCTACACTTTTCCTCGTATACCGTAAGCTTAAATTCCCCTATTTAAATTTTTTCAGTCCCCTTTTTTCCCCCTTTTCCCCTTTTTTATAAAGGGGCTAAAACAGGGCCCCCGCCAATCCCTAGGTACCTTCCCCCCCTTTCATACTTTATTAAAAAAAAGACCAACCACTCCAACACTATAAACCCCCCCCGTTTTAAAAATTTTTTGGCATTATTCCCCTCACTCATATTTGCTAACTTTCCTAAGTCTAAAAGATGAACATGTTACCAAAACCCTGTAGTGACACTGCCTTTTCCCCTTTTGAAATTTCTTTCATTGAAATCCCCCAAAAGCCTTAAAATAAATTTTGCATAAGTAACAGTAATTCAGATTTTTCCAAAAACTGTGAAAAACGACGCGATGACACCAACACGAAAGACAGAAACCCCCCAAGGGGGAAAATCTGTGACGGAGGCAAGGGGGAAGCCGGGGGGTAAAATTTACAACAGCCTGATAAGCAATGTCTGAATCACAAACATGCCTCCGGCCCTAAAACCGTATCCAGCTGAGGGGTACGGAGCCCCCAAATACTGTTGGAAAAAAAAAGCAGAGTGGCGAGCAAAAGTTTGGGTGAACGGCGTATTGCCCTCCCAAACTGGGAACAAGCTTTTTCTTGGAAAACGTTTCTCTTTCCCTTTACTCTAAAACAGAGAAAAGTTTTCCTTTAGTTTCAAGCTTTTTCTCCCAACAATATAGAGTTTTTATTGTCCTTGCTTTCTCTTATTTACAAGGGCCCTCTATATTTCAAATCAGTTTTTTTATAAGAAAAAAACACCCAAGGGCAAATTTTTTAGCAAAAACCACAAGCTTTAAGCCAAAGAAAGAAAAACATTTTTGTCCCCACTGGGGCCATTAAACTCTTTAATTTTATAATGGTCCATTAGGAACCGACCTAAGTTCAAGGGTCCCCTATCCATAAGTTCCTTTTCCCCACTATTTTATTTTAAAAAAAACCACCAAAAAACACTGCAAAACATTCCCTAAAATTCAGTTTAATATGAGAGAGTTTTATTGATCGAGGGGCCTTTAAAAACAAATTAAAATTTTTAAAACCCTGGGGGGTTCCGTCTGTGATCGTATGTGTTTTTTTCGTTTTAAATCACTTTTAACCCGGGGGTGCTCCCTGGCCCCCCCTCATCAAATGGGCCTACTAGGTCGCCCTTCCCCCCAAAGAGCTTTATCTTTTCCTCTTCTTTAAAATATAAAAATGGATCCTGGCCCCCCAATACATCACTTACCAACTAAATTTCCCCTTCCCGCAACTCTGTGAAATGAAGAAATAAATTCATAAAACCCCTTTATTCATCAGTCTTCACCTTCCAAAAATTTACCTCTTTTGCTTCCCCCCTTTTTTGGAATACCTGTTTTCTGCCACCTTGCGGATTCCCCTCCTTAAATTTTTTATGTCATTATCATATCCCCCTTTTCTCCCTGTCCTCCCGTGTCATCCGGGGCGATTTCCCTTTAAACCCCTCCCGTAGGAAATGCCCCTTTGCTCCGGGGCTAGTCTTGTTTTTCAAAACCCTTTTTTACTTTTTTCTATTCCTAACAAACATGGCTAGGTGTGGGTTCCAAACTGGTGGTGCATACCCAATATAGGGCCCAACGTACACGGGATACAGGGTCCCTTTAAAAAATTTTTTTATTTAAAATGTCAGAATTCTGTTCCTTGGTTTGGGAAAAAACCCCCCTATCTGGGAGCAGTTATTTGGTTGATGGTGCCCCCAGGGGAATGCCCCCGTTTATACCACCCCAAGATCTTTTTTTTTTTGATAAGGTTTTTAGTCTCTGGGGGGCCCCCCAGAAATTTTTCTCCTCTGCCCGTCTTCTTTGCACCCTTTCCCCAAAACTTTATCACTTTTCACTTGGTTGGGGGTTTAACTCCAGGGGCCAGTTTTTTGGACCAGCCCAGCCCGCCCCGATCCCTTTTTAGATTTGCCTGGTTTCCCGCCGACTGAATTCTTTTCATCACTTTACATCCCTCTGCCCAAAAAGGGACACCTGGGGCCCATTCCTTTCCCTTTTGTTTGTTTCCCCAAAAAACCAGCATTAAACTACAACCATGAAACTGGTCTGTAGTTTAAATTTTTTTTGTCTGTCCCCCTTTTTTTAAAAAAAGGGGGCTAAAATTTGCTGTCTTCCACACCAAAAGGGAAATTTGCCCTTTTCGATAGATGTGTTTTAAGATTGTTGGGTTTTTGGTACACAAAGCACCTCTGTAACCCCCCCTCAGGAACCCCTGGGAGAAGTTATCCCCGGGGGCCCTTTCTTTCTTGTAATAAAACCCCTTAGCAGTCCCCTTCACTTTTTCCTCGGTTTTATTTATTGTCTCCAACACTTATATGTACCCCACTCCCATCTTTCGGGGTCCCCTTTTGTCTCCTCTGTGAACACTTTTTTTTAAACCATGTTGAGGGTCCTCACAACTGCCCCGGGGGGCGTTTCTTGTAACGCCCTCCTTCCCCCCATCCTGATTACCTGGTCCTTGACGTTGTTTTTCCCCCCTAGTGGCCGTGCAAAACCTTTGGTCAGATTTGGCCCTTTTACTGCTAAGTTTATTTTCCCTATTTTGGGGGGTCTCCCTCTTACCCCGGGGATATTCCCTTTCTTTTCCCCTACGGGCTTCTCTCCTTATTCTCAGGTCCCCTTTTCCTTTTTATACTTCTTCCATTCTCTACACAAATTTTTTTTTGGCCTCTCTACAAAACCCTTTTGGGGGAACCAAGGCTCATCCCGCTTTCCCCGTTTTTTCCCGTTACCCTGAACACAAACCCTCTCCTCAAACTTTCCCTGCATATCGTTTTCACATATTCCATCATCTTTTTTACGGACTTCCCTGCCAGTTCTCTGTCCCAGTGAACCACGTGCAGGAAATTCCTCATGCCTATATAGTCCCATTTTTTGTAGTTTGGCTTCATTCGTCCTGCCCTTCCTGTTTCCCTCTCCACTTGTAACTCTACTATGTATTCGAAGCTCAGAACCACATGATCACTGGCCCCGAGGGGTCTTTCGTATGTGATGTCCTCAATATCTGCACTTCTCAAGGTGAATACTTGGTCCAGTCTTGCTGGTTCATCCTCTCCTCTCTCTCTCTGGTAGTGTCCATTACGTGCTGGTACATGAGGTTTTCCAGTACCATCTTCATCATCTTAGCTCTCCACGTTTCTGAGCCCTTATGTGGCTCCAGGTTCTCCAAATCGATTTCCTTGTGATTGAAGTCACCCATAATCAGCAGCTTTGCCCTGCTCGCATGAGCCCTTCTGGCCACTTCAGCCAGTGTGTCAACCATCGCTCTATTGCTTTCATTATACTCTTGCTTTGGCCTCCTGCTGTTCTGTGGAGGGTTATACATCACTGCAATTATTACCTTGGGACCTCCAAATTGAAATGTTCCTATTATGTAGTCTCTTGCTTCTCTTCTGTTTCCTCTCTCTCCAGCTCATCAAAATCCCATTGGTTTTTTGACGAGCATTGCCACTCCTCCACCCCCCTCTGTTCCCTTTGCCTTTCCTCAGGATCTGATATCCTGATCGAAAGATGGCATCTGTTATCATTCCTGTGAGCTTGGTTTCTGTGAGAGCTATAATGTCCAGTGATGCCTCTTTGACTCTTCCGTGCCACTCCTCCCACTTATTCGTTATTCCATCAGCGTTGGTGTACCATACCTTCAGTTTCCTATCCAACACTGTGTTCTGGGGGGCCTGTGATGGTGAGGAACCTGTCAGTGTGCTGTGGTATTCTACAGTGTAGTGAAGGTGGGCTGTAGTGTGAATTGTGGTTTGTGTTGGGATAGTGTGTTTGGTTGTGGGGTTCTGGGGGTGGTTCTGTGTGTGCTTGTGCTTGTTGCTTTTCCCTGCTCTGGTTGTCCTCATGCTGAATCTGTCCATGTCTCTTTTCCTAGCCCCTTTCACTTCTGTGTTCTTTCCTTCAGCTGCTGTCTTTCTGTTCTTGCTCTCTCTCAGTCTAGGAACACCCTCTTGTATGTTAATGATTCCTTCAGCCTTGGTTTCTCTTGCAGGATCCTGTTTTGCACCGTTTCTGTCTTGAAAATCAGCTTGACTGGCCGATTTCTCCCCTTCAAGTACCCCCTCTTCTTGATGATGTTTTCAATCTTATGTTTTCTTCCTGCCGTCTTTCATTGTGTGTTCTCCCCTCGCTCTCCTGTAGCCCATGAATAAACACTAACTTCTCCCTCTCCTCCTACCATTGTCTTTCCCTCTGTGTCATTGGGTCCCATTTGTATATGGCCTTTGTCTCCCTTGTCTTTTCCTGTAACTCTTGCTGGCAAGGGCTGTATCCCCCTCTCCACCCTCCTTTACTGCTATTGTTGCTCCCAACAGCTCTTCCCCTTCCTACCTTAGCCCTGCTTCGAGGAATGATAGGACCTTAGCATAAGCCATGTCTCCTTCCTTTCTGTTGGGCTCCTCGTTCAGTAGGGGTGTACCCGCTTCAGATGTTATGTCGCCTCTGGACAACAGTCCTGTAACTTGCTTCATCCTATTTACCTCATATTCTAGGGCCCTTATCCTGGCTTCTGGGCTGCAGCTTGTGACTTCCATTTCTTAATTTCTGCTTCCATCCTCTTCATTTTTGCAGAAAACTCACATAGTGTGCTCTCCCACTCTTGCTCCATCCTTTTACATTGCTCTTCCATCCATTTTTCTTTACCAGAACCATTTTCCTCTGATCCTCTGAGCCTTCGGCTTCCCTTCTAAGCCACCATTTTTTTGGGGGGGTTAAGTGTTGTAATATGTGTGTGTGTGTGTGTGTGTGTGTGTGTGTGTGTGTGTGTGTGTGTGTGTGTGTGTGTGTGTGTGTGTGTGTGTGTGTGTTATTGTAAGTGTGTGTGTAATTGTAAGTGTGTGTGTACCTTTGAGTTTCAAGACGTATTACCTCATAAACCGAAGTAAGTTTAAGCTCATAGAAGAATGGCATGAAGATGACAGCAGACAAAAGAAAGGCAATGCTGCGAGTGCAGGTCACCCACCACTGCACACCGTGATAGTACGCCTCAGACGGACCTCCTGACCCACCAGCACCATCACCAGGGATAAAACAAAAAAAAAATGTGAGTCAAAATTTGATTTGAAAATGGAGAAACTGTAAAACAGTTCGGATAAAAGAAATAATATCAAGATTTAATAAAAAAAGGTGAAAATGTAAAATGATTTAAGAAAAGTGCACATTACTGGATTTATAAAAAGCGACACTGTAAAACAGCACATGATAAAAAAATTTAAATATATTTTACAATGTACCTGATGCAAAAACATGTGACAAAAAAATAAACACACACTTAATCCTATATTGCATATCTTTTTCTATACACCTACAATCGTTTCCACTATTCTATCTTACACCAATCCTTCTTCTACTCATTCTTACCAGCTCTACTGCAAAGCAAAAATCATTTACTCAGAGATATTGAATATTGAGAGCATAACCTTTTCTGAATTCTCTTATAATGGCTCGATACCAGTAGCAAAACTATCTTATATGTGGACCCTTATTAGGTATACTGTTTGTGACTGAGAATGAATCCGTGGACGACTTAGAAAGGCTTATTCAGATCGTTATATTTCCTTCACACGGCAGTTTATTAATCACAACCAAGAAATGGGAGATGAAAATAAGGAGATGAAAATAGGAGATGAAAATAGGAGATGAAAATAGGAGATGAAAATAGGAGATGAAAATAAGAAAACTTTTCGGTCTCTCTTGGATCATTATTAAGTCATAATAAGAAAAAGGCTGAAAGAAGACCCTACCGTGCATGGAGAAGACTTAGCTACAGTGTAGCTGCCTGTGTTTATGTCTAATTAAGAGGGAACGTTTATTGAAGACGTCTCGGTTCCTGCATAATGAAGTGATCAAGGTCCAGAGGTCGAAACGTCTTCAAGTTATTGGCTGTCATTTGCCTCCTATCTCATTCTGTCAAGATAGTTCATATAGAGATTGATTTCTGATATTAGAAACTACTGCTACTATCATTACCAAAAGTAATGGTCTATCATAAACCTATACGTCTCCTACTTTTCATTTCCAATCAGTTGGTTAGTCGTAAATTGATTAGGCCCCAGTGATGTGACTTCTATCTTACAGTATTCTTTGGTTGTGCTTCCACACTAACCCAGGATGAGAACTGCAGATATGTAGGAGGCCAGGAGGGACATGGAGACCGGGAAGCAGGAGAGGCTGCGGCTTCCCAGGAGGAACTCATCGTTGGCTTTATTGCGGCTCTTGACGGCGTAAAAGATGCCGATGGCCATCGAGGCCACCAGCATCCCGACGAAGACCAGGTAGTCGGCCCAGGTGAAGCTGCCTTTCATCCCAGCTGACCAGTCGAACGTTGATTCCAACATTTTCTTCCTGTTGTTTTTCCTTTCTCTCTTAATATTATTATTATTATTATTATTATATTTTTGTTTGCGTTTTACTGATTTTTATTTTTATTTATTCCCCTTTTTTTATTCTATTTTAAATTTATTTAGGCTTGATTTTCGTTCTTGTTGATGACTTAGTGCTTTTCTTTTAACATGTGAAATTTGTAACGACAAGAATTTTTCCGTTCTTAAATTTTTATTTTTTCAGTGGCTACAGCTATTTTCCAGACCCATCAGTCTTCTTGCTGTGGAAGAAACAAACATTGTTACTAAAACACACAAAAAGCATCCACAATACAGGAAAAAAAAAGAGTGAAGAATATTTTTAAAGGTGGACATTCTATACAAACTTCGTCATCCAAAAATATTGATAAACATAGATAAGTGCTGATTATAATCCCCATAGGCGTTTACACAGCGCCTGGGGTTTGAGAGTTAAGCAAGTTTGAACCGAGGAAATTAACTACATCTCCAGTTCCTTTATTCAAGAACCCTTCGCCCACATTAACTCAGCCCGTGAAAGTCACAAACATTGAATTTGACTCTGTCAGCAGTCCACTGATGCAAGATATTTTGTTGTTTGTAGATGGCTTTATACCCAGTATGTTTGCAAATACAAATGTTTTCGTATTGATGGTATGTAGTGGGACTTAATTGGCTGGCACTAATATCTGTTGTCATGGATTGGAGGCCACTGACTGTGCCTCCACTCCAGTAATGATCCTAAGTGGTGTTGTATTTCTGTCATTTCTTGCCATTTTTTTTAACTTTCGGGAAATTAAAAACTGTTCTGAAGGGGTTGTAACGCCGGGTTTTGTTTCCATGTCTGAGTGTTTTCTTATTTTTTTCGCTTTTAAAGTTGTTTTAAAAACAGACGCTGTATATTAAAAAAGAAGTAAAAAATTGAGGGAAAGACGAGAGCAGGATCCGGGAAAAAACAAGGGCTTTTTTGGGGAAGAAAGGGATCCGAAAACCCAAAATTTTTCTTGAAGCATATAATGAATAATTTTAGATTAAGGGTAAAAATTTTTTCGTTGCTTTAGGTTTAGAAGATTAGATAGGGGGGATAGGGGAGCAAAGTAGGGAATAGGGGGTAGTTGCTAAAGCAGTTAAGAATTTTTAGGAGAAAGACTCAATTAGGGTATGTAGTAAAAGTGAGATTTTTTTTCCACAAGTTAGACAGAGATCGTGATGTCACCATGATTGATAAAATTTATAGATAGGGTTTAGAGGTCAATCCTGGAGTGGGTGTACATACCCCCCCAAAAGTAGTAGTACAGATTAACAATTTAAGGGAATCTGAACTGACCGGGGGAGCCCTGACAAGAAGGAAGACGAATGATGGTGAAAGTGATTCTTTTTTTCCCCTCACCGCCCTCATTGGGAGACCCCGTGTGTTACGTATGCATGTATGTTTGATATGTATTTTAAATAATATATATATTTTTATATAATAAAAAAATAAATATTATATGTAGTATATATAATATATATATAAATATATTTAAATATATATATATATAATTTTATATAAATATATATATATTTTTTTTTTTTTTTATTACCCAACCGGCCTTTCCCACCAAGGCGGGTGGCCCAAAAAGAAAAACTTCACCTCTTACCCATCACTGTTTTGCCAGAAGGGTGTTTTACACTACATTTTTTTAAAAACGCAACATTAAACCCCCCTTCAGGTGCAGGCACTGTATTTCCATCTCCAGGACTCAAGCCCGGCCTCCGGGTTTCCCCTAATCCCTTCATAAAGTTATTTTGCTCACACCCAACGACGTCAAGTTTTTAAAAACCTTTGTCTCCATTCACCCTATCAAACCCCCTCACCATGCCTGGGAAGTCCAAGCCCCCCGCACCAAAAAATCCTTTACCCCCCCTCCCAACCCTCCCAGGGCCCACCCCTACCCCGCCTTCCTTCCCCTACGACTGTCACTCTTGAATCATTCTGTTTCGCCCATTCTCTCACATTCCGAACCCCCTCAACAACCCCCCCTCAGCCCTTGGACAACAGTTTTGGTAATCCCCCCCTCCTCCAACTTCAAATACGAATTCTCTGCATTATATTCACCCACACTTCCCTCAACTGCATCTCCACTGCCCCCCCCCCCGCTGCAACATCATCACCCACGCTTCACACCCCTATAAAGCGTTGTAAAACTAACTCTCTACATTCCCCTTTTGCCCCCAAGGGCAAAGTTCTTTTTCTCCACAGACTCCAAGTGGGACCACTCACTCTTTTTCCTCACAATTTTATGATTCACCTCATCTTTTCATAGACCCATCCGCTGACACGCCACTCCCAAATATCTGAATACGTTCACCCCTCCATACCTCCCCCCCCAAAACTGAAATTTAATCTTTCACACCCAAACTTTTTTTATCCTATACCTTACTCTTTCCCGTATTCACCTTTAATTTTTTCTTTTGCACACCCTAAAACCCAAAATTTATCCCCAATCCTGCAACTTTCTTCAGAATTCCCCAAAACACATGTCATCAGCAAAGACACTGTGACAACTCCCACTTTGTGTGTGATTCTTTATCTTTTAATCCCGCCTCTTTCCAAGACCCCGCATTACTTCCTTTCAACCCACTATAAATATATTTTTAAAAAACCACGGTGACATCACACATCCTTTTCTAAGGCCACTTTTTCTGGGAAAAAATTTCCCTCTTTCCTACAACTCAAACTTGAGCCCACTCCCCTCGAAAAAATCTTCACTGTTTTTCAGTAACCACCCCCCTACACCATACACTTGCAACACTGCCACTTGCCCCCAAACCCCCTGTCATACCCTTTTTTTCCAAATCCCATAAATCCCAAAAAAACTCTTTACCTTATCTAAATACTGTTCCTTATTGTTTCACTGTAAACACCCTGTCACCCCCCCTACCTTTCCAAAAGCCCCCTGTTCATCGCTATCCTATCTCCGTTTCTTTTAATTTTTTTTAAATTATAACTCTACCATACACTTTCCCAGTATTGGAAATAATAAATATATACCAAATTTATATATTTTATAATATATATATTATTATATATATAAAAATATATATATCCCTGGTGTTTTTGGATATAATATATATATATATATACCAATACCCCAGGGAGGAGGGGGGAGCTGCCGCTTTGGGGGAGCCCCAAAAGCTAGAAAATATGGAAACTTGCCCAATTATAGTTTTTTCCCCAAAGGGCTCGAGACCCTTTCTCAGGGGGGAAAGAGTGATCAATTTCCCTTTAAGGGTGGAAAAAAGCCCATCAGGGAACTAGGATCCCGGGGCAGCTATTTTTGTTCCGGGGCTCGGGGCGGTGTTAAAAAGGGAGTAATGCCTGCTGCATTTTTGGGCACACGCCCCCTCGAGGAGCTGGATAAAATTTTTCGCCTTATAATCAGTGATACACACTAACAAACAGTCCCGTAATGCCACCTTTTATCAAAAATGTATCTTTTAAAAAATTTCTGTGCCTATTATGTAATAAAAATATTCCTTTGGTAAAAAAATAGTTTAAAGAGGGTGGTGGGGAAGTGGAAAATTAAAATGGCTTCGGGAAGAAAACCCAAAATATTCTTCCTTGAACCTTTTTACCCACTTCTCCGAGGCTAGGGGTCCCCTTTACACCAGAGGGGCCCCCCCCATTTATATAATATATATATATATTTATATATAAATATATATAATATAAAATTTTATATATATAATTTTTATATATATATTTAAATATAAAATTTTATTTTATAATATAATTTTAATTTTTATATATAAATATATATTATATAAAATATATATATTTTATCGTCGTGCCGATATGAAAACTGGTCAATTGCAAAAACCTTTTAAAAATTTTAAATGTTTTCTAAAATTTTCTCTTATACTTTAAAGATATATTTTTTTCATTAATGTTAAAAGTAAAAATTTAAATTTTTGCACCAAAAGAACTTAAAAAATTACCTAACCTTTTTACAAAAAGAAAATTTATTTTACCTAACCCAAAAAAATATTTTTTAGATTTTTTTAATAATTTAATACAAACAAACACAGTAAAATATATTTTTTCGTTGGTTCAAATGTTTTTGGGCGAAATTATTGCACAACACAAATTTTCACTTGTCCTTTTGGAAGAGAGCGTTGCTATTTAACCCAAGATCGTAATTCTGCCTATTCGCACGACATATTATATATATATATATATATATTTATAATATATATATATATATTATAAAAATTTATATATATATATATATATAAAATAGTCGTCCCAAATAGTAAATGGTAATTAGCAAGAACTCTTTTAAAATTAAGTCCTTTCTGAAATTTTCTCTTTTACTTTAAAGATATATTTTTTCATTAATTTAAAAAAAAAAAAATTTAATTTTGCACCAGAAAATCTTAGAAAACTTACCTAACCTTTTTATAACAAGAAAAATTTTTTTTTTAGTTTAAACCCCAACAAATATTTTTTAGATTTTTTTTTAAGTTTTTTAATACTAAACAAACCAGTGAATATATTTTTTTCGTTATGTTAAAAAGTTTTTGGGCAAAAATTAATTGCATACACGTTTTTCACTTGTCCATATGGCAATGA
Source organism: Cherax quadricarinatus (assembly GCF_026875155.1). Classification (NCBI taxonomy): domain Eukaryota; kingdom Metazoa; phylum Arthropoda; class Malacostraca; order Decapoda; family Parastacidae; genus Cherax; species Cherax quadricarinatus. Next base: position 1,359,357 of record NC_069423.1, on the reverse strand, counting down.
CGTTGCTATTTAGCCAAGATCGAAAGTTCTGCCTATTCGGCCGACAATATATAAATATATAATTATATATATTATATTTTATATTATATATATATATATTATATATTTATATATTTTTATTTAATATATATAAAAAAATATATATATATATTTAAATTGGTGTGGTTGTGTTGTGGGTGTTGTGTGTGTTTGTGGGATCATGCGTAGTGGAAAGGTGATGGGGTTATTGTTTGTCTGTCTTTGGAGGCGGTACAGGTTCGTAGGGTCGACCCCGGGCCTGCTTCATTTTGGGTAATGATAAAAACATTTTAAACAAAATTATAATATATTATAAAAATATATAATATTTATATAATTAATATATATAATATATATTATATATTAATAATTATATGTAAATTTTTTATATATATTATATAAAATATATAATATAAAATAAAAAATTAAATTATATAAGTACAAAATAATATATAATATATAAAAAATAAAAATTATATATAAATAATATATTAAATATTATTTTATATATTTTTTAATTAAGTTTTTTATATGTCGTCCCGAATAGGAGAACTTGCCATCTTGGTTAAATGCAACGTTCTTTGCCATTAGGACAATAAAAATTTTGTGTATCAGTAATTTCGCCAAAAACATTCTACCTAACGAAAAAAAAAATTTGTTGTGTTTGTTTAGTACAAATTTTTGTAAACGATTTTAAAAATATTTAGTTGGGTTAGGCAAAAAAAAATTGCTCTTGTTATAATAAGGTTAGGTAAAATTTTTTAAATTTTGTGGGCTTTAAATTTTTTTTCTCAACATTAATGAAAAAAATATAACTTTAGACGTAAAGAGAAAATATCAGAAAGGACATAATTTTAAAAAGGTTCTTGCTAATTGACCAGTTTTACATATCCGGCACGAATATACTATATATATAATATATATTTATAATATTATATATAAATTAATAATTTTTATATTTTATATATAATATAAATATATTTTAAAAAATATGAAAGTCTTGACCATTTGTTGCAATCAACCCTCATTCAGGGCTTGTAATGTTGCGAAAAGAGAAGTATGAAATGGGTTTAAAAAATACATTTGTGAAGTGTGTTACACTCTCATGTCTGATTCAAAATTAGCTTGTGCCTGCCCAAGGCCCCCAGTTACCCCACACAGAAAAAAAGCTGAGTTAGCGTTTATCTCTTCTTCACCACTGCAACATATTAATACAAAAGGGGGAGGGTTCTTGTTATCTAGCTATAGACAAAATTCCTAATACTCTTAAGTAGATAAAATAGGGGACAGGTTTTTTCCCCAAATTTTTTTCCGCTCGGGGAAAAGAGTAATTACTCTCGTTTTAACCTAGTTGTGTAATTGATAAGAACTCTAGCAAGGAGAGGAAAGCATGCCTCGTGACTCTACGGACATAAAATTTTCCTCATATGATAAAGGGAAGGGTCCCCCTACTCCTTCCAGGAGGCTAAGGCCCTCAGAGGGCGAGGGGGGCCTGAGAGGGCTAAAAGATACCCCCCCTTTTCGGAAATTTTTTTACAAGGAGGAAAATCTAAGCAAATTTTATCAGAGTAACGTTTTTTGGCTCGAAGAGGTAAGGAGGCGTAGATGTAAATGCCCCAGGCATACCATCCCAGTGCCAGAAGATTGAATATTAAAAAATTAGAAGCGCCCAACCCCAAGCACCCGGGACTGTATAAGACCTAATGAACTGACATTAGTGATATACTTTTTTTTCAAAAATTGGTCAATTTCAATAAATGTAAAAGTTTCACTCTAAATATAGATTTAAACGGTAATTGCTTAGGGGATTTCTGTACATTTGAAAAAGGGGCCATGGCCGCTCACTTTAAAACTAAAATGAGGCATCTGTAGTTTTTTCCATAGGAAGACGGGGCCTTTGTTTAATTTTTCAACATGATTCTTGGCAGCATTCGTCTAATCATCATGACAAGCGGGGAAAAAAGGCCCTATTTCCCGATGCATAACACAACACTTAAGACAATCCAAAACATTCAATAGGAGTCCAGATAGGCTATGCTGATACCCCCAGTTTTAAAAAAGAATCGAGTTTGAATAATCCGCCATACTATTTTTAAAAATGAATATTTTTTTATGTTTTATAACTGCAATTTTTACAATATTTGTTCAGGGAAAGAGGCCAAAGAGGCTTTAGGTCAGTTTGCAGAGCATTGCAGACTTTAAGTAGTTGAAAGCCGCATGTATTCCTGTGCAGTTCGTATTAATACCCGTAAAGGTTTGCCCCATCTGTCCCACATAAAAATTTCAATCATTGCAAAATTCATAGCCCACCAACACAAAAATTTTGGGAATTCTTTAACAAAATGCTTTGACAGACTGTGGGCTTTAAAAACTACTTGTATCTTTAAAACTTTTTGAGCATTCGGCAAGCAGATAAATTTTTTATTATTGGAAAAAACCCCCATTCTGTATCACTGTTCACGATTATTTCATAAATAATAACAGGGGGTTTGGTGCATTATTTTAAAAAATGTAGGAAGAAGGTAAGGTACCCAGGATGGCAAGAGCAGCAAGTTCCCCTTTTAAAGGCAAAGGGGGGAAAAAGAGAGTGCAAAAATTATGGGGGATAAGTCTGTTGAGTGTACCTGGTAAAGTGTATGGTAAGTTATAATTGAAAAATTTTTGATAAGACGGGGAATAGGATGCAGATAACAAGGAGGTTTGGAAAGGTAGGGGGGGTGTGGACCAGGGGTTTCAGTGAAACATAAAGTGAAAATATTTAGATAAGGCTAAAAGGGCTTTGTGGCATTTATGGATTTGGGAAAAGGGAGCCAGGGGGATGGGGGCAATGGCAGATTTTGCAATGTTGGGGTAAGGTGGTTACTGAAAGCAGTGAAGAGTTTTACGAGGTTTTTGGGGCTCAAAATTAGATATGTAGGAAAGAAAGGGAAAAATTTTTTCCCGTAAAAGAAAGGGCCTTTGACAAGGATGGTGTGCCCGTGGTTGTTTAAAATTTTTTATAGAGGGTTTTTTAAGAGATTTAAAAGCGAGGTCTTGGGGAAAAGGGGTGGAGTTAAAAAAATAAAATCACCAAAAGTGGGGGTTGTCCCGCGCTCTTTTGCGAGACACGTGCTCTTGGGGATTCTAGAGAAGTTGCAGAGATTGGGGATGAATTTTGGAAGGGGGTGCAAAAGAAGAAAATAAAAGGTGAATACAGGAAAGAGTAAGGTTATGAGGATAACAAAAAGATTAGGTTGATGAAGATTGAATATCAGATTGGAGGGAGAGAGTATGGAGGAGGTGAACGTATTCAGATATTGGGAGTGGACGTGTCAGCAGATGGGTCTATGAAAGATGAGGTGAATCATAGAATGATGAGGGAAAAAGAGTGATGGTGCACTAGGAGTCTGTGGAGACAAAGAACTTTGTCCTTGGAGGCAAAGAGGGGAATGTATGAGAGTATAGTTTTACCAACGCTCTTATATGGGTGTGAAGCGTGGGTGATGAATGTTGCAGCGAGGAGAAGGCTGGAGGCAGTGGAGATGTCATGTCTGAGGCAATGTGTGGTGTGAATATAATGCAGAGAATTCGTAGTTTGGAAGTTAGGAGGAGGTGCGGGATTACCAAAACTGTTGTCCAGAGGGCTGAGGAAGGGTTGTTGAGGTGGTTCGGACATGAGAGAGAATGGAGCGAAACAGAATGACTTCAAGAGTGTATCAGTCTGTAGTGAAGGAAGGCGGGGTAGGGGTCGGCCTAGGAAGGGTTGGAGGGAGGGGGTAAAGGAGGTTTTGTGTGCGAGGGCTTGGACTTCCAGCAGGCATGCGTGAGCGTGTTTGATAGGAGTGAATGGAGACAAATGGTTTTTAATACTTGACGTGCTGTTGGAGTGTGAGCAAAGTAACATTTATGAAGGGATTCAGGGAAACCGGCAGGCCGGACTTGAGTCCTGGAGATGGGAAGTACAGTGCCTGCACTCTGAAGGAGGGGTGTTAATGTTGCAGTTTAAAAACTGTAGTGTAAAGCACCCTTCTGGCAAGACAGTGATGGAGTGAATGATGGTGAAAGTTTTTCTTTTTCGGGCCACCCTGCCTTGGTGGGAATCGGCCGGTGTGATAATAAAAAAATGAATAACAGTACCCGACTCTCATCTCAATTTTCTTAATTTTTCCTTCCTCTTCATTTGCTGTTTTCTCTTACAAATATATTCTTCTTAAAGCCCATAAAGCGCCACTGAAATTAGTATTTTTACGAAAGTGCTTCAGTGAACAGGTATTACTAATATCTCAGATTCTACAGAACAGGTTGGTTAATCTGCCTTTGACCCCATTTGATCAACTCCACAGGTTAGTAATTACTCAGAATTTTGATTTGCTAAAACACGAAAGAAAAATGTTATTTATTGAAGCGAGAAAGGCGAAACAAAAGTTCTTCAATATGGTACCACTCGAATGGTAAATTTATCTATTAGATTACATATACAGGAGACTGAGAATAATGAAATGAAAAATTGAATGTTTATGTGCTACATAGCCCAAAGTGGTTGATCCCAACACGTTAATACGGAGTTCGATATTAAGCTTTCGAGTGTTGAACTTACCTGTGATCAACAGCCAGCCATAGGAGCTGGGTTAAGTTTCACGCCTACTAGTGGGCACACTAATTATGTTGACCTTGTCAAGTCTTTTTGTAATCAGGAAAAACAAGGGGACCTATCCCCCGAAACGTTCACATTAAAGGCATGGTATATGGGGCTTTACTAAGACTTGTGGAGCCGAATTGTCTCAAAGATTTGTTAAGTTATACCATGAATTAATGAAATATCCTAGACTTCACCTCATGAAAGCAGACAAAGCAAATGCAATATACAAGGTAGGTTACAGAGGGAAAATGAAGATTTTATTAGAAGACGGAAACTTACGTGCCCCTTAATAGTAACCCATTGGACCAGGTTAACAGTAGCTAATAAACAACTAAGAATCTTACTTAGAGGTAATGAGGAATTAATTAGACAGTTATCAACTATGTCGGCGACACTTCCTTATATGTATGGGTTGATTAAAGCCGACAAGCCCGGTTTTCCAGCGAGACGTATTATTAGCTCTGTAGGATCGTCGACATATGCCCTGTCAAAATGGTTGGTAAAAATATTAACTTCATTATTCAAAAACATTTCTGAAGCCCACATAAAAAAACAGTGTTGATCTCATTGACATATTGCAAAATGTAACCATGTCTAAACATTTTACACTAGTAAGTTTTAATGTCATTACGCTGTTCACCCGAGTGCCTGTTCCCAATCTGATATCTTACCTTGAAGAAGAATTAGATGAGTTCTCCAAGCCTTTCGATAAGAATACCATTACTAAACTAATTAAGTTGCGTGTAGTTGATTGCAAGATTGAGTTTGAAGGAATTACGCTCAAAGGCAGGGAATGGTTATGAGAAGTTCATTGTCTTCCCTATTGTGTAATCTGCATATGGAGTTTTTGGACGCTAGGCTGTTCAAAGACATCTTGCCCTGTAAAGGTAAATGGTTCAGATTTGTAGATGATATCTTGTGTCTTTGGCCAAATGACATGGCTCTGGATACGTTTTTGCCGAGACTTAAAGCCTTGGTCCCGTCTATTCATTTCACCTTAGAGAAAGAAGTGGAATCTAAACTTCCATTCTTAGATGTGTTAATACACCGTGCTGATAGAAAACTCAAGTTTACAATATATAGGAAGGCCACTAATGTGTGTTCATACATTCACTACTATTCCAACCATGAGATTAGAGTGAAAAAGAGTGTTTTTTTCTCACTACGTTTCTGAGAGCTTATCGAGCGAGTAGCCCAGAGTGTCTCGATAAAGAAATTAGGAAAATTTTTGATATTGCCATGAAACTAAGGAGTTCGTGGAATCAGTATTGCTGGCACCTAGGAAAACTTATGAAAGGGCTGAACCTAGGATAGCACCTTAGATCAAAAATGTGCTGGTTGTCCTATACCAGGGCTCGGCAACCCCCGGCCCTCGGGCCACATCCGGCCCGTGTGAGATTTTCGTCCGGCCCACCAACTTTAACACCTGGACACTAATTATCTAATTAGTATCGAATACAAATGCAGTAATTCACTTCAAGGTTAAGCAGACCCTGGAAAAGTTACTACGTATCCTCCCTCTTTCGAGGTTTTCATTTGAGTTCGTTGTCTAGTGGTGAAACAAGAAATATATACTGCTAAGCGGAAAACATAAAAACATCTTGAATAATGCGAAAATGATGATATAAATATTTGGAAGTACATATGCTTGTGAACAACTTTTTTCGAAAATGAAATATACTAAAAGTGGTTTAAGAACAAGCTTGCGTGACGACCACCTGGATGAAGTTTTGCTCCTGTCATCGACAACTATTTCACCTGATGTGGAGAAGTTACTGAACAATAAGCAGGAACAAGTTTCTCATTTAATAATTTGCCATTTCTAACTGTATTTCGTTTGTAATAAGGAATTTTCATTTTTTTTTTTTTTTGTTAATTGTGTTAGTAGTTGTTTTTCTGTTATTGATTCAATACAGTAAGGAACCTTGTTTAAATAAAATGACATTAAATTCCTTGTTTTTTATTTAAACCTCCAGACCAAGTCAGCTTTCTGGACAGAGTGGCCTGAGTTCGAGAAAAAAAAATTGTATTACATTTGATAACATGGTCCACCTCCGAGAGACTGCATAGCTGTCTGACCCTCTCTCTCCAAAAGGTTGTCGACCCCTGTCCTATACAATGAGAATTTATCTGTCATGCCGAATACCCTTAAACATAAAAGCAGTCTTTAAGAATTCACGGGCAGTTAAAAGCATTTTGATAAAGAATTCTCAACATTGTGTTGATGGTATTTTTAGAATTTATTACGATTGTTCCAACTTATCTTACGTGGGACAGACCAGCAAAACTCTAGATGTTTGTATATCACAACATCGATATTCTTTACAAACTGTGCAGGAATCAAATGCAATTTTCATCTGCATTAGAGTCTGCATTAACTCTGCAAATTGATCAGAAGTCAGAGTCATTGTCCCTTGCACCTCACGGCATGAACGAAATATTGGAGAATCGGCAATTACAAAACATGATAAACGTTTATTATATAATAATAGTGGCGGCTTATTCAAACTTCATTCGTTTACAATTGAGGCAATAATGCATGGCCTAGGATTGGACTACTGTGTGAATGCTTTTTTTATTGTCCTAAAATAAAATGTATATATATTTGCAGAATAACCACTTCATATTGTGATATCACCTGTGACATACAATGATACCAGTGACATACAGTGATATCACAGTGACACCACAGTGAAACATAGTTGCACTACAATGACACAGTGATACCACAGTGATACCAGTGACACCACAGTGACACATAGTGACACAGTGATACACAGTGACATCACAGTGACACAGTGACAACACAGTGACACCACAGTGACACCACAGTGACACCACAGTGACACACAGGGATACCATGTGGTATCACTGTGGTATTTTTGCCCCAGTGATAAACAAAGACACCACAATGACACAATCGTGACACACAGTGATAAACAGTGACAGTAGCACCACATTGACAAACAGTGACCACGGTGACTAACAGCAAATAACAGTTACAAACAGTGACACAACACTGACAAACAATGACATCACAGTGACAAACAGAGTGACAACACACTGACGCACAGTGACATACAGTGATACAAAGTGACACCACAATGACACACAGTGAAACCCCAGTAACACCACAGTGACAAACAGTGACACTACAGTGACACAGAATGACAGGACATTGACACCACAATGACACCATAGTAGGAAATAGTGACACCACAGTGAAACCACTGCGACAGTGACACAACAGCAACAAACAGTGACACAACAGTGACATCACAATCAGAAACAGATAGTTACACCAAAGTGAGAAACACTGACACTACAAAGACCACAGTGACACCACAATAACGAACAGTGATACAACAATGACACCACAATTACACCAAAAAGACCACAGTGACACCACACTCACAAACAGTGACGCCACAGTGACAGTACAGTAGCACCATAGTGATACCACAGTGACACAGTGACACCACAATAAGCACTGAGCAATGTTGATGTAAGTCAGGAAGCACTGAGCACTGTTGATGTAAGTCAGGAAGCACTGATCACTGTTGCTGTAAGTCAGGAAGCACTGAGCACTGTTGTTGTAAGTCAGAAATCACTGAGCACTCTTGATGTAAGTCAGGAACCACTGAGCACTGTTGATGTAAGTCAGGAAGCACTGATCACTGTTGCTGTAAGTCAGGAAGCACTGAGCACTGTTGCTGTAAGTCAGGAAGCACTGAGCACTGTTGATGTAAGTCAGAAAGCACTGAGCACTGTTGTTGTAAGTCAGAAATCACTGAGCACTCTTGATGTAAGTCAGGAAGCACTGAGCACTGTTGATGTAAGTCAGGAAGCACTGATCACTGTTGCTGTAAGTCAGGAAGCACTGAGCACTGTTGCTGTAAGTCA
>NC_069423.1:1340818-1345818 GCF_026875155.1 Cherax quadricarinatus | reverse complement strand
GGAGTATGCAGCACCAGTTTGGAACTCACACCTGATCAAGCACGTCAAGAAATTTGAGAAAGTACAAAGGTTTGCAACAAGACTAGTTCCGGAGCTCAGGGTAATGTCCTACGAAGAAAGGTTGAGGGAAATCGGACTGATGACACTGGAGGACAGGAGGGTCAGAGAAGACATGATAACAGCATACAAAATACTGCGTGGGATAGACAAGGTGGACAGAGACAGGATGTTCCAGAGAGGGGACACAGAAACAAGGAGTCACAATTGGAAGCTGAAGACAAGTCACAGGGATGTTAGGAAGTACTTCTTCAGTCACAGAGTCGTCAGCAAGTGGAACAGCCTAGCAAGTGATGTAGTGGAGGCAGGAACCATACGTAGCTTTAAGACGAGGTATGACAAAGCTCAGGAAGCAAATTGAGAGAGGACCTCGTAGCGGTCAGTGAAGAGGCCGGGCCAGGTGAGTATAATTAGGTGAATACACACACACACACACACACACACACATACACAACGTTTCGCCTACAAAATATTTGCCCAAAATATTTGCCCAACCCAATTTGCAATGTTACCCAAGAAATAAGTTTTGATAATTCCTTTTACTCATTATGCAAGTCCCACTCATATCCAACCCCTCTCACTCATGTATTTATCCAGTCTAAATTTGAAACTGCCCAACGTTATAGCTTCAATAATCCTACTAGGAAGACTGTTCCACTCATCAACTACCCTATTTCCAAACCAATACTTGCCTGATCAACAAAACTCCAAGGAAATGACAGGTCTGTAGGACTTTTTTCCTCAGTGCTAAACGAGGGAAAGAATTGAGCATTTAAACATGGATGACCGGCATCCAAACACCAGTTACTGCCAGACTTACAACTAGCGAAGTGAAATTCTCATCTTTACTGACGTTCATCTGTTGACAGTAGCATCATATCTGTACCACCATCATATCACCTGTACCAGTGCTAACGAGAGGGAAACACAGGAGACATCGTCAAATCAACAGTACAAAACTCCTAGGTTATAGGACGGTTATCCCTCAGTGCCAGTCATGGGAAAGAAGTGAATAGGTAAACAGTCAAGGTTAATGTTTTAGTCGCTGACCTATATCAGCTGACCAGTGTACAGTGAGAGAATCATAGCAGAAAACGCCAAATATATCTGTAAACTCAAGGAAAGTCAGGTTGCAGGTGGCGTTTACTTCCCTTAGTGTTTTAGAAATGGCTGAGTCAGCAGACCAGATCAGGCAGTCAACAACACGACACAACCCCCGTGAGGGGGTTTTGAAGAAGAAAATTTACTAGTAATTCAGTGGTGGTTGCTAAAGCTGATACTAAGTGTACTAGGTGACTGGAAAAGAGAAATAAATATTATTGTATATGAGTAAAAGAGAGAAGAGTGAAAATGGCAGGCATTAGGGGGGTACAGGCTGCCATAATTATATTTATCTTTCTTCTTCAATTCCATGAAGAAAGAAATCAGTCATGGGGGCTGGAAAAGGTGAATGGAGTAACAGCGCCCTGGACAGTAAAAGCCCAACAGTTGCCATCCTACCAGAAAAGTAAATGTCACTATCGCCGCAAGGTATGGCAACACCGCATACCCAAACAAAAACAGTGGCACACAGCTCTTATTGTAGCGCTCTTAAATGGTGATATCCAAATTAATCCAGGACCTTAAACTATTGTGCAGAGGCAAAACAGACAGATAAATGACTGTTATAAGGACGGTCTAGTAGCTAGGAATGATAACCTTAACTCCATATGTAATGCATACATAGGTCAATGTGAGACAATACAGCCATTATTATCCCAAACACTACCAAACAGGTGCATACACTGTACTAAAGTACGCATGAAAAACAGAAAAGACACCTTATGTAAAATGTGTATGGATGAATGCGTGATGGATGAATGTATAATTATAACAACGGTGCCAGAATTCATTTTGTGTGTAACAAATGCACTTTGGCACAGTTACCCTTTAGCAATGATGACAATGATTTACCTAATTTTAATACAAATGACCCATTGCCATATATTGATGATTATAATTGTTTTATGAAAACAGGCCTTCACTTTATTCATGTCAACGCAAGATCACTTCTTCCTAAATTGGCAGAGATTAGGATTCTAGCTAACAAAATTAGGGCGGCAGTTATAACCATCTCTGAATCCTGGTTGGATGATACGATGACTGACGACGAGGACAAAATAGAAAGTTACAATATAAAACGCTTGGATAGGAACAGAAAGGGTGGTGGAGTATGTGCCTACATTAGAAATGACTTAGCTTACAACCCAAGACCTGATTTAAATAACAGTAAACTGGAGATACTATAGTTTGAAGTGCTGCTTCCCAAGACCAAATCCATCTTAGTAGGAACTAGTTATCGCCCTCCTACCCAGGACCAGTTCTTAGAAGACTTTTCCAGAGTCTTGTCCGGACTTGAAAATAATTGCGAGACAATAATACTGGGCGACTTCAATATCTGTTTTCAGCAGCAAAATAACGGGTTATGCAAAAGGTATAAGCAAATTCTAGGATTAAATAGTTACACTCAACTAATTAATACACCAACCCGGATCACACAGTTCTCAGCCACCCTAATTGACCACATACTTTGTAACCGCTCTGAGAGCATTAGTCAGTCAGGCGTCATTACCACAGGTCTTACTGATCATTTCATCATTTACTGCACCAGGAAAATCACTAGGGATAAGATAGGCCTACACAGGACAATAAAAGTGAGGTCAACTAGAAACTACAGTAAAGAAACACTGGTAAATAGGCTACACAATTGTGACTGGACAGAGATAACAAGTTGCACGGACGTAAACGATGCCTGGAAAAAATTCAAAACAATGTTCAGTACCATCCTTGATAATATTGCACCAGTTAAAGAGGTTAGGATTAAACGAAGAACTGAACCCTGGATGACTACTGAGATATTAGATAATATGAAATTCAGAGACCAGCTGCTAAAAAGATTTAAAGCAAACAGACAGGATATTGCAGCACTAAATGAATTCCAAAGGTGAGGAACAGAGTACAGAGACTTATAAAAGGAGCAAAGGCAAAGCACTATTGCTCAAAAATTGAAGAGTATAAGCATAACCCCAGAAAGCTCTGGCAACAACTAAAACAGTTGGGGTATAGCCATAAGCCAGTAGACAGGTCTAACATAGTACTCACTATCGATGATGAGGTATGTCACGAAACATCTAAGGTGGCAAATTGCTTTAATTTCTATTACACATCTGTTGCATCAACACTATTAAGTAAACTACCAGCTGCATCAAATACCTTTAACACAAACTCTGATAAGTTTCAAACATACTATACCAATAAAGGGGTAACCCCAAACAGTTGTCAACTAGTAAGTGTATCTCATGACTTTATTCAAAAAGAACTAAGCAGGTTAAACCCAACTAAGAGCACAGGCCCTGATAACATCCCGTCTCAGTTCCTAAAAGATGGTGCTTCTGAACTGTCAATCCCTATTGCTCACATAATAAATCTATCGATCACCACTAATACCATACCTGAGGGGTTCAAGGAGGCCAGAGTTACTCCTGCCTTCAAGAAAAATAGTAGGTCTGATGTCAGCAACTATAATATCCAAAATTCTAGAGATGGCGGTGTACTCTCAAGTAGTTAAGTACCTTAATGACAACAACATTCTCCATAGCTATCAATCAGGCTTTAGAAGATCTTACTGAACAGACACCTCCCTAATTAATCTGATGGATTACCAGAGAACTGAAATGTCAAAGGGGAACCTCATAGGTATGGTAACCTTAGACCTGCAAAAGGCCTTCGATACTGTCAACCACAATACATTATGTAAGAAACTTCAAGCTATCGGTATAGGTTCTGTAGACTGGTTTAAGTCCTACCTTAGCAACAGGAGACAAATTGTCAAAATCAACAAAACGAAATCAGAACCCCTGCCGATAGCATGTGGAGTTCCCCAAGGAAGTATTCTAGGTCTCTTATTATTCTTATGTTATGTCAATGACATGCCTATCAGTGTCAAGTGCAAACTCCTACTGTATGCAGATGACAGTGCCCTGTTAGTGTCAGGTAAAGACCCACAAGATATAGATAATGTTTTAACACTGGAACTGGAGTCCTGCAGCAAATGGTTAGTAGACAACAAACTATCATTACACCTCGGGAAAACTGAAGCCATTCTCTTTTGGCACGAAACATAAACTGAGAAGGGTAAATAATTTTAATGTCCAGTGTAATGGGGAGCCCATCACTTTGGTTTCATCAGTAAAATATCTGGGAATCCCTTTGACCCATACATGTCAGGAGAATTGATAGGGAACAGTGTAGTAAAGAAATCGAATGCCAGACTGAAGTTCCTGTATAGACAAGCACAGTGTCTACCTACTGAGGCTCGCAGGACCCTATGTCTAGCCCTTATACAATCCCATATTGATTACGCTTGCTCTTCATGGTACTCTGCCTTCACAAAAAAGCTGAAAGATAGACTGCAAATCACCCAAAACAAAATCGTAAGATTCATCCTGGGGCTGGGACCAAGAGAACATGTAGGCCAGGATGAATTACAGCAGTTGGATATGCTGAATGTTGAAGACAGAGTAAACCAACTGAAGCTAAATCATGTTTATAAAATTGCTCACAAACAGTGTCCAGAATATCTTGCTGTCAATTTTGTCAAGGTTGGGAACCAAAGCAATCATAGTACCATGGGGAGAGAGCACAACTTTGTAGTACCCACAGTCATTGGCCAGGCTTCAAACACCTTTTATTGTACAGCAATAAAGGAATGGAACAGACTACCTGTACATGTCAAAGCCAGTCATAGCATTAACCAGTTCAAGAAGAGTGCCAAAAGGTGTCTGATGAATGTAGCTACAGAAAGGGAGGGGAATTATTTTCTGTTTTTTAGCTAATATACGTGTAAATTTTACCTTATTCCTAGTAATGACCCTCATATTGTAGATAGTTTTAATGACCCTCGT
>NC_069423.1:1315818-1335818 GCF_026875155.1 Cherax quadricarinatus | reverse complement strand
CATTTCAAACACTACACCTGTTTGAAGAGAAATATTAAAAATATTAGTCAATGATTCACAAAGTTCCATTTTACACTCTTTAAGAACCCTTGAAAAAAGTTCATCAGGGCCCGAGGATTTATTTTGCTTAGATCGGTCTATCTGTTTGATAACCATTTCGCTAGTGACTGTGATATTGCATAATTTATCGTCTTCAAGCCCACTATAAAAATTTATTACTGGGATATTGTTAGTGTCCTCCTGAGTGAAAACTGAGAGAAAATAATTATTAAGAATAGAGCACATTTCATTCTCCTTGTCAGTAAGATGCCCAGAGTTATTTTTAAGAGGACCTATCTTATCTCTAACTTTTGTTCTATAAACCTGGAAAAAACTTCTTGGGTTAGTTTTCGAATCCCTAGCAACTTTAATTTCATAGTCCCGTTTAGCTTTTCTTATCCCCTTTTTAATGTCCCTCTTAATGTTAATATACTGATTCAAAAGATGACTCTCACCACCTCTGATGCGCCTATAAATTCCTTTAATCTGTCATAAAAGATATTTGAGCCTATTATTCATCATTTTTGGATAATTTCTAGATGACCTAATTTCTTTATACGGGATAAATGTTCTTTGGGCAGCATGTATAGTGTACAGAAAACTGTCATATTGATAGCTCTCTTCGTTACCTCAATCAACAGATGATAAGTGTTCTCTAAAATCATCGCAATCTGCTCAGCGAAAATCTGGGACTGTTACTGAGTTATCCCTACTATCAATCTTCCATTCAATGCTAAATGTTATTGATTTGCGGTCGCTAGTACCAATTCCCTTTGTAATTTCTAAATTATTAACAAGGGATTCCTTGTTTGCCAGAACTAAGTCAAGCAGGTTATTTTCCCTTGTAGGTTCTGTCACAAACTGCTACAAAAAACATTCCTGAACTACTTCTAAAAAGTCGTTAGATTCTAAATCCCCAGTCAGAAAATTCCAAACAATATTACTAAAGTTAAAGTCCCCTAGTATTACAACGTTATCGTGCCTTGTGGCCTTAACAATTTCCTCCCAGAGTAGTCTTTCTCGGTCTCTATCGAAGTTTAGTGGACGGTATATCACGTCTAAGATCAATTTTTCATGCCCCTCTGAAAATTCTACCCAAACAGACTCAGTATATGTTTCAAACTTTATACCCTTTTTATATAACAATTAAAACGATCACGGACATAGAGTGCCCCCACCCCCCTTCCCAATACTTCTGTCTACTTGGAACAATTTAAAACCCCGAATGTGACATTCAGCAGGCATGTCCCTATTTTTCATATTAAACCACGTCTCAGTTACGGCAAAAACATCAATGTAACCCGCACTTGCAACTAATCTCAATTCGTCCATCTTATTTCTCGCACTACGACTCTTAATATAATATATTTTCAGAAACCTTCCCTTCTCTTGTTTCTTTCTGCTGATTTCTGTTCCTCCACTATGCCTGTTACTCTCCTTATCACCTAATGCCATTGGCTTTCCTATGCTCATCAATAACTCTTCCTCATTTTGCCTATAACTGGTTTCCTTAAAACTCACACTATCGCTACATTCTGAATACATTGATTTTCCATGAAAACCCATACCACTATCTATTTCTAGTTTAAAAACCTAACAGCTCCCTCCACTGCGTTGGCCAGTGCTCCCACCCCAAACCTAGATAAGTGAACCCCATCCCTGGCATACATGTCATTTCTGCCATAGAAGGTCCCAGTTGTCTATGAATGTTACTGCATTTTCCTTACAGTGTTTGTCCAGCAAGCAATTGACACCAGTTGCCCTGGACAACCATTCATTTCCAACTCCTCTCCTGGAAAAAATGCCACATATCACAGGGTTCCCACCTTTTTTCCTAATTACCTCTATTGCTGTCCTATATCTGCTAATCAGGTCTTCACTCGTACACCTGCCAACATCATTGCCTCCCGCACTGAAGCAGATAATAGGATTACTCCCATTACCCTTCATGATATCGTCCAGACGGCTAACAATGCCCCCCATCCCAGCCCCAGGAAAACATACCCTCTGCCTCTTCTTCCTGTCCTTAAGACAAAATGCCCGATCCATAAATTTCACTTGACTGTCCCCAACTAAAGCAATGTTCTTACCTTCAATGGTTGAGTTCATAGTTACGTTTTCGATGGTCTTCGTTGGGGTTTCGAGGGATGTCGACTCACCCTCCTCTGCCAATGATTCCTTGGTACTCATTGCGACGTTTCCAGTAGACAACACACATTCGTCTGGTAGCACTGAAAATAGGTTGGAAGTCTCCACAGAAGTCTTCTGGATCTTTGTTGTTTCCGCTACTCCAACAGTCTTCTTGATTTTCAGCTTCGTTCCATGTTGGCCGGCCACTGACCAGGTTCCTCTCTTCACCTGAGGACTCACAACAGGAGGATTACTTCGAATCTTTTTGTTTTCCTCTGTCAATCGCCGTTTCTCAAGCTTAGTAACCTTAAGCTCCTCTTATAGCTGCTGGTAGAGATGCTCAAGAGAGGACATCTTGTGCAGACTCACGGAGAACACACTGGACAGATCTTCACAGAGCTAAGTACAGGTCACCAGTGAGCTAAGTACAGGTCACCACTGAGCTAAGTACAGGTCACCACTGAGCTAAGTACAGATCACCACTCAAGCTAAGTACAGGAAGTAGGGAAATCTAATGCAATACTGCTTCCTCAATATCTAATACAATACTGCTTCCTTAATATCTAATACAATACTGCTTCCTTAATATCTAATACAATACTGCTTCCTCAATATCTAATACAATACTGCTTCCTTAATATCTAATACAATACTGCTTCCTCAGAGTGAGGTGCAATACTAGTGGTAGTAGCAGTAGTAGCGATATAAATTGTAGTAGTAGTAGTAATACAATATGGTAGAACAATTAACTTGTACAAGAGTAAAAGGATATAAAAGCTATTACTTGGGTAACATAAAAATAGTTTAGACAAATATTTCTATTGAAGGCTGGATAGAGAAGGCCTGTTTCAATGTTCATTCTCTGTAATGTGCTTGTGTAGTATTAGCAGGAGAGCCTATGTGATGGCAGGGTTTACTGTTTTCAGGAAGATTCTTGCTAAGACTTCAGAGATGGTGAAGCTGCCTTTGTTTTGTTAAATTGTATTAGAAACAACGATTAGTGCTGATTCAAGGCACTTGCGTCTGCGAAAATTAGTTTCTTTGATCACTAATTGGGCGTCACTGAATTTCATGAGATGATTGGTGGAATTGCGGTGCTGTATACAGGCGTTGTTCAAGTTATCGTTCCTACATGCATAAATGTGTTCATTGAGGAGGATGTCGAGGTTTTTTGCTGTTACACCTACATAAATCTTGTCGCAGCCTCCACATGGTATAGTGTAAACCCCTGCGTTGACTGGTTCGTGGTGCTTTGATTTTGTCCTGGTTAGATCCTTTTCTGAAGTGCTGGAAGCGATGGCGACTCTAGTGTTAGCTTGTGAAAGTACTTTAGAAACGTTCAGTACAACCTGGCTGTTGGGAAGAATTATAACTTTGTTAGGAATGGTGTTGGTGTGTGGAGAATTAATGATCTGAAGATCTCTTTTCTTGCAATCTTTGATGGAAAAGGAAGGAAAATGTAAATCAGCGAAGGTTTGGTGAATGTATGTACATTCCTCGTTAAGAAACTCAGGACTACAAATTCGGTATTATGCTCTTAGGAAAAATCTGATGATGATGCCGCTTCACTGATTTACATTTTCCTTCCTTTTTCATCAAAGATTGCAAGAAAAGAGATCTTCAGATCATTAATTCTCCACACACCAACACCATTCCTAACAAAGTTATAATTCTTCCCAACAGCCAGGTTGTACTGAACGTTCTAAAGTACTTTCACAAGCTAACACCAGAGTAGCCATCGCTTCCAGCACTTCAATAAAAGATCTAACCAGGACAAAATCAAAGCACCACGAACCAGTCAACGCAGGGGTTTACACTATACCATGTGGAGGCTGCGACAAATAACGAAGATTCTTTATAGACCTCGGGGAACTTTTAGGGGAATCGTTTAACATTAATATATAAATGTTGTATAAACTGATGATTATTTCAACTTGGTATAATAGTATTTATTTTTGTTGAGTGTTTGTGTTTGTTGTTTCTATTTTTTTTGAATGTATCCATGTTTAATAGTATGTTGTGTGAAATATATACTTTTTTTTAAAGGCAATGAGTGCTAAAGGACCTACGAAGCCCGAAGTGATTGTAAATTTCACAACAAAACTGCTACAAAACTACAAATTTGCTATTGCTTCTAAACTACATTACAAACCACTACACTCCCACTACCACTACTTCAACTACTACTACTACACTACAAACTACTACTACTAACTACTACTACAAACCTGCTGTTTGCTCCCTGCTGCTGCTTTTTGCTGCTGCAGCTCCCTGCAACTGCTACTGCCTATTTACTGCACTGCTACTATTTGCAAACTATTACTACTTTTAAACTGCTACTGCTGCTGTTTCCTACACTCCCAAGTACAATTACAACTGCTCCCTACTAATACTGCTCCCAACTACTTTTAAAACGGGGCTCGCTGCTGCTGCAACAACTCCCACTAGTACTATTACATTACAACTACATTTCCCCCTAATAATAAAATTTAAAAATAATAATAAAAACATTTACCACTATTCCCTCTGCAACTAAAACACTCCTGCTGATTCTACTACGACTAATAATAATAATAATAAAATAAAAAAATAATAATAATAAAAAATAAAAATTTAAAAATTTGTTACAACTGCAAAAACTGCCACTACACCACCATTACACTCCCTTACTACAAACTACAAACTACTACTACAAAATTTGCTACTATTTACTACAAATCATTCCTACTGCTGCTGCTTCGTTGCTACTACAACAAAAAAACTACTACATTACTAAAACTGCTGCTTGTTTGCTCCCAACTACTACAACTACTACTACTACTACAAATTTTATACTCCCTACAAAACTACTCTACTACTGTTTAATGCTGCTGCTGCTGCGCTACTACACTAACTACTCCCACCCCCTGCTGCAAATCTCCGTTCTCATCTTTTTCCAAAAACCCCACTTCTTTAAAAATTTATTTTTATTATTTTTAAATTATTTTTATTATTTTTATTATTATTTTTAAATTATTATTATTTTTTAAATTGTTTTTTAAAAACATCCTTTAACTGGGGAAGGGGTAAACCCCTTAAAACAAAGATGGAAAGAGGGAGAAAAGGGAAGGTAAGAATAATAAAAGACAAAGATGGAAAAATTTAAATAAAACAAGGAAGTTAAGAAAAATGAGACAAAAAAGGGGTAAAAGATTGAGACAAAAAAAGGGAAAGAAAATGAGACAAGAAGGTAAAAAGAAGGAGAAAAGGGAAAGGGTAAAAAGATTGAGACAAGAAAGGTAAGAAGAATGAGAAAAGGGAAGGGTTTAAGAAGAATGAACAAGGAAGGTAAAAAATGAGACAAGGAAGGTAAGAAGAATGAGACAAAAAGGTAAAAAAGATTGAGACAAAAAAGGTAAGAAGAATGAAAAAGGGAAAGGGTTTAAGAAGAATGGACAAGAAGAAAAAAGTTTGAGAAAAAAGGAAGGTAAGAGAGATCATTCTTGTCCCATCAAGGACAGCCAAACCTGACGGACCCCCCCGGTAAAACCGACCTGCCCCTCAAGTGAGGTCCCATGTACAACACAAAAGCATCACCCCCCCCCAAGTTAAATTGGTTTTTCACCACCACCACCACCACTGAAAATTTTCACCATAAAACCACCACTGCATGTTAAACAACCAAAACCACCCCCCCAATTGTCATGTTAAACCCATCATCACACTGTCAAAACCCACCATCCCACACTGTCACGTTCATCACCACCAGCACTGCATTTCACTATCACCTTTCACTGTCAGTTCACCTTCACACCAAAATTTTTCTTCACCATAAAACAAAAAACCCGCACAAAAAAGAGAAAAAGCTTACACAAACCTTTGGGTCCGACTGGACCATTGACAAATTTTTTTTCCCACACTAACGGGGTGGACCCGGGAGGGCTTAATAAAAGGCGGGAAAGAGGGAGGTAGTAGTATAAAAGTAGTAGTATTTAGTAGTAGTAACAAAAAATTGTATATAATACCGACAGGGTTAAATTTTAAAAACATGCACAACACCCGGCATAACCCCTAATTTGGGCATAAGTATAGTGTTCAAACCCCCATGTTAAAAGGGCAGAAATATAATGTTTTTTTGAAAAATGCAGGTGTGTGGTGGGTGACAGGGAAAAAAAATGCCCGGGTTTTGGGGGCGAAAAGGTAATAATGCAGGTGTGTGGGGGCTGACAAATTTAAAAAGTGTTTTACAGGTGATAAGTTCAGGGAACCCAAAACCCTCCCTTATAAAATTTTCCCTTTTTTATTGGTTTAAAAAGTTTTTTAAAATGGAGGGAATTGTTTGTATTTTTAAAATGACCCAAAAATCAGATTAGGAAAATATATTACACAACTAAAATATCACCAAAATTTTAAAAAAAAATATGTTAAAAAAATAGGGGAGGAGAAATAGGAGAAACAAATTTTGTCGAACAGGGAAAAACGGACAGTTTAGTTTTAAAAAGTTTTTCTTACCTAATAGTGGATAATTGGAAAAAAGTATCAAAGAAAATTTTTAAACAAATAAGTGAAAAAGAAAAACATCTGGAATGTTCCAGATATATAATGAAACGGCAGAATAAGGATGTTAGGGGATGTGAAACAAGACGTGATAGCTGGATGAGACATCATAAGTGTCTACCCATGCTCATACATGTTGTGTGGGGTAATACACACAACGGGAAAGGGTTTAGTAGATGTTGGCCAATGTGCTAGTTACTCTTCTTGTGGTAGGCTAGGTTAGATTAGGAAAGGGTTCGTCAGGAAACAGGACAAGTGTTTCCTGACGCGGGTCTTAGTCAGAAGGCAACCCGCCGTTGGAGTTTTTGTCATGTGACCGGGCCTTCTGCTGGCTTACCGGTCCACCCTTGGAAAAAATATTATCATAGTTAAAAACCATTTTCTTCTTTTTTTTGTGGCGCCGTTAGGATACATCAAGGTAATAACTTGGTAAGAAAATATATGTCTTTTCTCACTCAGATTAAATAATAAAATTTAAAATAATCGTCACTTAGTAGACCAAAAGTACTTAAAAAAAACATACCACGGGTGGGTTAGAACTCGCGGTCAGGGAGTCGCAAAACTCCAGACTGTGTCATTACGATTTGTTAGTCAAAGTACTTAAAACTGTCAAGCTCGTATAACTTCTTCATAATTATACAGAGCACTAAATACTCCAATTTTTCAAGCGTA
This sequence comes from Cherax quadricarinatus, assembly GCF_026875155.1. Taxonomy (NCBI): domain Eukaryota; kingdom Metazoa; phylum Arthropoda; class Malacostraca; order Decapoda; family Parastacidae; genus Cherax; species Cherax quadricarinatus. Next base: position 1,328,441 of record NC_069423.1, on the reverse strand, counting down.
AATTTTCATAATAAATATACAGGAGCCATACGCTCCTAATCCAGGGTTCTGGAGTTAGTCGGGAGCTGAGACGGTGGGCATTGAAGGAGGAACATTGTCAGCAGTACAAGTGTTCCTACATGCCTCCAAAATACCTCAACATAAGTAAGTTACATTTTGTTTTTGTGCCAAGAGTTCTCCCCAGTGTGTGTGGTGGAAGGCTAATTCGAGAGAATGTTCTTGTCGAAATTCCGACACAAAATTTCTAACAGAGGTGGCACACGGTATTAACAGGAAGTAAAAAACAAAACAGATGCAAGTTACGACATAATTCAGTTGCAGTGAATTGTAAACAATTTAATACAACAGAAGTTATCTAAATATTATCTTCTTATTAATAGATGTTAAAGTTAGGTGCAATTATTTTTGTGTAAAATACTCTTTAAAACAGCTGCGATTTATTGACGAGGATTTACACGAGGTACAATAAGTAAATATATACAATGTAAAAAAGAAGTTAAGGAGGATAAATAATGGAAGATAATTCACAAGTTTCAGGATGTGTGGGCACGTGCCTTGAAAATGCTTTTTAACGGTAGATTTCAAGCACTGGGCAGATTGGGTTGCAATCTAATGGTAGAGTGGTATAACCCAGTGATAAGTATGTTAATATGACACGGTATACAGTTTATGGTATTATAATGAGAAGAGGTTTTATTCATCAGGAACTTCATCAGTTCTAAAAGAAAGTCCTTTAATAAAATGTCATAAGCCACATATTGTGTCACATTAACAGGCAAGGATGTTTAGGTTAGGTTAAATAAGGTTTGTCAGAACAAGTATTTCCTGACGTGGGTCTTAGTCAAATGTTGACCGGCAGCTAAAGCTTTTGATTATCTGACCGAGGCCTTCCGTTGGTTTTAAGGAAAGGAGGAGGAGATAGACTTTGATGCAGGCGAAAAAAGGGTTATTTTTACTAATACCGGCAAGGATGGTCTGTCTCCCTTCCCTGGACAATTCCTGGAACCGACCCTAGTGGAGAGAGCAAACGCGCTGGGGTCAGCACACTGCATGAGGAAAAAAAGGAGGTACCCAGATTGACGGGAAGGCAACCTCCAATTCCATGAACCAAGAGCCTCGATCACTACCGCTTCCTTTTCTTTGCTAGAACCATTCAATTTCCCTGCAATGGCCTCGGAGCAACGGGAGGGAAACTAATATCCTCACAGGGACGTATTAAATTCTTAAGAGTTGCAACAGAACAGCACCTAGGGATGGGAAGATGTGTAAGTGGGAAAGGTTTGATTCGAGGAAAAGATGATGGTAACTCAAATTACTTTGGGTCAAGAGACCTTTTCGCCACTCAAGTCTCCCCCCTTTTTTAGGGTTCACGAGAAAATTTTCCTAATGATCCCCGGGGGCACGCTGTAGTAGAGTAATCTGACACCTCTCACATAACAACCTCGCTGTTTTATTCTTGCCAAATCCCTAGCCCATGCAGGCTGTCCCAAAATTCTTGCCTTTTTCTATTTTTTCGAACCATTCTCTTTGTGGTACGTGTCAAAACCCTTCTTACAACCCAAAAAATGCAATCTCCCCATCCCCTCTTTCTGCTACTTTTGTTACCTGTCATAAAACCAAAAGAAATTGTGACACAGGATTTCCCACCCCTGAAGCCGTGCATTGTCATTAGGCCCAATCACTTCTCCGAAAATCTTTTATGTCTTTACTTTTTACAGTCCCGTGACACTGGTCCGTGTTTAATGCTGCCTGTCGTCTCCTTTTTTAAAAACGGAAAACATTTGTTATCTTCTACACCTCAGGCATTTTCACACACACACACACACACACCACACACACACCCAAAACCCCCAAGCATTCCCTTTTTCCCCCCTCTGAGGAACCCCTGGAAAAGTGCTTTTTGGTCTCACCCCTGTGGGTTCCCGTTCACTTGTCGGTATTTAAAACCAAGGTTTATACCAAACACTCTAGTACACTTAGCACGCCCTGTAGTTGAAAATTAGTTGTTTATAAAAGCAGGCTACACCACTTTTGAAGTTTATTACATTTACTCTCACTTATTACGATTAAATTATCCAACAATAATTTTAAACCTTTACTGTCAAGGATTTTTTTTTTTTTACCTTTCACACTCAACCTGCCCTGTTTTTTAAAATTCGTCACGTTTTTTTTATAAAAGGTGCTGTTACCTTTTTTGAAGTGTTTCTAAATTTTTTCGCTCTATTCCTAAGTATATATAATAACAATTATTTGGACACAATTATTAGACATCCGTAGATACACTAATCACTGTCCATGTACTTGAAAATTGGTTTCTAATTATTTAGTTACCTTAATTAAGACTTACTAAATGGGGAAAAATTTTTACACAATTATCCTAAGTTTTAGAACATATAAATAAATAATATAAATAATTTTTTTTTAGAATAAAATGTGATGCTATTTGGACCCTTCGAGAAATTTTAAGTGAGGGGGGGCAGAACAGCCAGGGAGTGACACCCCCGAAAAGACGCCATAATGAATTTTAATGTGTGAACACTGGCCTGCCCTGCCCCAATGTAATCAGGAGTCCTTGAAGGTCAGTTGGTGTATATCGGCCTCAATCCGTAATATAGAAAATTGCTGACACGTTCCTGTTTAAGAATTGGGATAGTGTGGAAAACCCTTACAATTCGGCAGCAAGGATGGAAAAAATAAAGGAAACCAATTTTCCCGGGGCACATCTTTATCTAAGTGATGCTTACCCATAATGTACATAGTTTTTGCATTGGCCATCATAAATTCTAGGTGTTAGGGTAATGTTTAGGGTGCGTTCCATCAGCATTAAGTATCTTCCTGCGACAAATCGTTTAAATTAATGTGTATAAAATTTATTGTTCTAATGATATGGTTAGGAGAAAACCTTCCTTAGTCCCCTGTAAAAATATTCCCATTAACCATTTCTAAGATCATGTACAGTTCACATTATTTCAGAATTTAACACTATTGGTATTAATGTTTAATACTGTATTATTAAATTTGATGTTAAGTCTAGCTTTTTTTTTGTGAGAGTGGTTAGCGAGTGTGCTTCGAGAGAGTGACAGTTCGGCGACCTACTGTGACTAAGTCTCCTTACCTCACTCAGATTACTTGCAGGAAAAAAAGGCTACCCCTATTTATCTCCCGGCGGTCAACGACGGGGGGAGAGTGATCCCATCGACCAGCTGGTTCGAGAAAAAAATAGACACTGACCAGATTGCTTTCCTCATACTGATGAGGAATTCGGCATCTTGCTGTCAAATTGCGTAGTTGACAGTCCTCCTATTGGTGGCTTCTGAAAATGTCTTACGATATCTATCACTTATTATGTTCTTCTTATCTACATTCCCATTTTTGTCACTAACCAAATTCCATCAATACGATGGTATCACACGTTTTTTTCCTTATTATTTTGGCCATAATGGACCAATATAATATTAATTGTATTCTACAACTCACTCTGGCTACACCAACTGCAGAAAATTGAATATTTTTTGTTTTCTCTTTCTTTTCAAAATTGTTCCCACTTCTTCTTATTGACTTTAAACTGCACTTAAGCCATCACTGACCAGATATTTACACTTTTTTCTGATTAATGGTCACAACCTTGACCTGGTTATTAATATTCGTTTGTTTGCTGATCACTTTTTGTTCAAACACTTGCCGCCTGGCAGCGCTGACAGGCTTGCGTTGCCCCTCACTCACCTTCCAGTAAAAATATCCACATTAAAAATTTTATTTATTTTTTTTTTTTGACCTTATAACAGTTTTCAGACTCGGGAAATTTATTATACTTTTGTAGGTATGTTCACTAACTTTATGGCGCACAATGACCGCTGACAATATCCTAGAACCGCACTAGATTGTTAATACTGGGAGCACCGTAAGGGATACTGCACTATGAATATGTGTGGATTAAGAGTGTATATGTGTGTATATGAGTTAGTTGAGTGTATGTGTGTGTGTGTGTGTATTAAGAGTGTACGTGTGGAGAAATTTTCTCCAGGAGGGGGTATCATCAGCCCCCTTCAGCCCCTTTCAGCCCTGAGGGGCCCAGCCCTCTCAGAAGGGGACAAGCATTCCTGTTTACTGCTTACATCAAGTAATTGATCCAGATGCAGTACCAGTATGCGGACGTGGTTCAAGCGGACCAACGTCCTTGCAGTCAGATGGTTGCAAGTGTATTTTAATTAAAGGACCAGTCCATCTCTTACTTAGCAGGACAATTAAGGAAAATCTGCTCCATTTTATTACATGGTAAAGATAGTGTACACAGGAAGATTTTTGAGTCTCAAAAGGTATAAACAATAAATCAAGACAAGTACCACTCTCTAAACGTAGTTTTGTTTACTGTCAGAGGTTATCAACAATGTTTTGATCCTTAGGAACTCGTCTCAACAATTACCATAAAAGGTTAAAATGCTCTATGTAAATGCATGGAAGCTCAAAATGGGCTGGGTGAGAACATTGCCTCTCTTAGAAAGATGTCAAGATGGTAATGGAATTACCAAGGACGTTTAAACAACTTCATCAAATTAAATTTCCCGACAAAATAGGTCATGAGGGAACAGTACACTTTCATGTGTTCTGTGATGCGTCAACACAGAGGTTTGGCGCTTGTGCTTACATGAGTATGTCTGAAGGAAGTTCACTAATTACTTCAAAGGCCAGGGTAGCACCCTTGAAGGTCAGAACATACCACAATTGGAACTGACAGCACTCTATGTAGGCACAAAATTAGCTCTCTATCTCAACAATAGGCTGATCATCTCACTATTGAGAAAACGTGATCTGGAGTGTTAATGAAGCAGTTCTCCAGTGGTTTAAGACAATAATAAGAGTAAGCGGGTCTATGTACAGGACAGAGTAGCAGAAAATAGAAAAGAGATGCAGAGAGATTATCTTTTCTCAGTCTTACCCAAGGAGATTCCAGCTGACTGTTGTCACGTGGTGTCCCACTCAAGAAATTTGTGGATTAATAAATTATGGCTCCACGGACCGAACCTGGCTCTCTAATGAAAATAAACTGGCCTCAGCAAAAAAGCTTCACATTATGCCAGAAGAATCAGTCTGTTGAACCACAGCAGAAATAAGTTGTGTAAATACTGCAGACACAACAGAAAGAGTCATTTGAGGATCTTATAACTACTCATCGTTGGGTAAACTCTTAGGAGTTACAACTCTTGTCTTTAAATTTCCATTAATAGAATAACCCTGATTTGAATATCTTGAACCCATTAACATACTGGGTGAAACTAATACAGAAAGATGGTTTTCTTACAGAAATATAAATTTCTGGAAACACCCTAAATAAATCCATAGAAAACTGTTATGATTAATTCTTTAGGACTTTATCTCGACTCAGAAAAGATTATATGAAGTCGTAGGAAGAATTCATAATTCTTCATACCTAAAGAAGCCATACATCCAATATTGTCCCCAGAATCATTGGGCTAAACAAAATGATTGTGCAAAAACGCCACAGTAACGTGTTACCATGGTGGCGGTAGCTGACACACTTTGGTCATATCGACAATCCTACTGGATACCTCAAGGTAGACAAAGTGTGAAAAAAACAATAAGGGACTGTATTACTTGTCGTCACTAAGATATGCGGTGTATGTCAGAGTATCCAGGCCACCTCCATATCCCTCTGAAAGAGTTTGTCATAATCATCCATTGAGGTGACAGGTGTAGATTACACTGGACCAATAATTTTAACCGAAACAGTTGGACAAAGTCCGATCAAGGTGTACATCTTTTGTTCACTTGTGCCACGGACTAGAGCAGTACATCTTAGAAGTAGCCAACTGACATGTCTGCTGAAACCTTTTTATCAAATTATTCAGAAGATTTGCGTTGTCCCAGATGTTGATTTCAGACAATGACGAACCATTTGTTGCTGGCGGCTGCTTATACAAAGCAAGATTCTTTGATCAACCGAAGTAAAAACAGATGCTGAATCAACCCAGTTGTCGTTGGAGATACATTCCTCCTAAATCTCCATGGCATGGCGGGATTTTATGAAAGCATGATCGCATGTGTAAAATGTTGTTTAAGGAAGATACTCTTCATCCTCAAAGAATAGACCTTAGAAGAATTCCGTACAGTTGTGTGACTGTAATAGAAAATATAGAGTCAACAACGACCTCTTAACTTATGTTACGATGATCTGGACAATTTAGAAGTGGTTAAGGTCCATTCTCATTTACTCCATGCAGAAGGCTCGAAACCTGTTCCTCCATGAATTATAAAGAAAATCATAGAAGGATTCCTACTTAGTTCGAACCTGAGCAACCTCAGAGCGTAATTCACAACCTTAATAAAGTTATTGAATGTTGGTGAGAAAATTTGGCGAGAAGACTCTCACCTCATGAGAGAACACTTCTTATGGAGCTTGTGTTCCTGGAAAATCATAAGTTCCTTAAGAACTGGTTGACTTAGTGATATATGACAATGATGGTCTGAAGGTCCCAATGGTCACTTGAAAAATTGTGACCATATATTCCTGATGCAAATGATATCATTGATACTGTTGATGTTTTAAGGCAAGGTGTATGAATAAGGGGACAATAATAAACTAGTGCTTTTTGAATTACACAGTGTTGAAACATATAATAGTGATTCTCCAGGACCACACAGATAAAGCTGCACCCGTTCAGAAAAGTCAAGCAGCAGTGGTGGCGAGTGAGAAATCAAATTAATGTTAGTGATGAATAGTTCACCGGCAGCGAAACCTTCGCCCGCCCCCCAGTGTGGAGAAATTTTCACCAGGAGGGGGGTATCAGCCTCCTTCAGCCCACATTTCAGCCCCTTTTCAGCCCTGAGGGGCCCAGCCCTCTCAGGAAGGGGCATGCATTGTTGATGCTTTACAGCAAGTAATGGATCCCAGATGCAAGATCCTGTATGACGTGGTTCAAGGACCGATGCTCCTTGCAGTCCAGTGTTGCAAAGAGTATTTTAATAAAAGACAGCCAATCTCTTACCTTAGCAGGACAATTAAGGAAACTCCTGCTCCCACTTTATTACCATGGTAAAGATAGTGTACATTGTTGTCTATGCTTAAGACAGCAAGAATCAAACATTCTGCTTTGGCTTCATGGAGGAAGTGGCAAGGAAAGCAAAATAGTCTAGGTCAGGCTTTTCCTTTATGTGCTAGGCGGCAGTGACGGTGGAGGACGCTGTGATTTCAGGATTACTTTTGACTCTACTGAGAGTCACACTGACGCCCGGATAACCAACAAGAACATGCATCCGTGTGTTTAGTGTGAACAAAAGTGTCTCACAAAACCATTTATAAACACTTACAGAGAAGATGTGAAAACAGCTTCTTTAGTGATTCAGGATGTGAATAATAAAGATAATCTTTTGGAATATAGTCTGTACCAGTGTGCGTATTCTAAGGACTTATGGAAGACGTGGACATCCCCCCGGCCCCCCACACCCCGCTTCTATCAAGTCACCGATACCTGTCGAAGGTGTGAAGAACACCATAGAATCATGCTACAAGGCAAGGTGGGTTACAGATTTCTTGAGTATGTGAGGACTGTTGCGTTCTTGTGTGTGCAAGGAGTTTGTAATCAACCATAGTCCCGGCAGTGAGGTGCGGACTTTTGAGACCTTCACTCAAGCCATCCCAAGCTGAATGAAATATTGCTTCTGGACATAACACCCCCTAGGGGTGATTTATAACTTACAAATTTAATCATTACAGCCCATTGAGAAATGATTTTGCAGCTTCCAATACCTCCTCTGAGGGGCAGTGTGCAAGCGATGAGCTGTCTTTCTAAGCTAAGTTTTCCATAATATTTAAACTATAAATCCCTTTACCCACGACGTGGTAAACCATTTTCAAACAGTACATGTGTGTGTATTAGTTAGTTGGAGTGTAGGGTGTTGTATGTGGTGTGTGTGTGTGTGTGTGTAGTGTGGTGTGTGTGTTTGTGTGTGTGGTGTGTATTAAGGTGTGTACATGTGTGTGTATGAGTTAGTGAGTGTATGGGGGGTGTGTGTATGTGTGTGTGTGTGTGTGTGTGTGTGTACTCACCTTTTTGTGGTTGCAGGGGTCGAGTCATAGCTCCTGGCCCCAACCCTCTTTGCTGATTGCTACTAGGTCCTCTCGTCTTCCGCCCCCCCATGAGTCTTTATCATACCTGCCTTTAAAACTATGTATGGTTCCCCGCCTCACTGAAGGAAAAACTTTCTAAAATCTTTGATTCATCTGAGTTCGTCAACTTTCTCAATTGTGACCCCTTGTTTCTGTGTCCCCTCTCTGGAAACTCCGTTTTGTCCACCTTGTCTATTCTTTGCGCAGTTATTAGTATTTTATATGTCGTTATGCTGTCTCCCCTGACCTCTGTCCTCCCAGTGTGTCATCAGGCCCCGATTTTCCCTCAACTTTTCTTCGTAGGACAATCCCCGTAGCTCTGGGACTAGTCTTGTTTGCAAAACCTTTGCAACTTTCTCTAACTTCTTGACCGGTGCTTGACTAGGGTGTGGATTCCTCAAACTGGTGCTGCTATACTAGTATGGGCCTGACGTAATTGGTATACTGAGTCTTGAACGATCCTTACTGAGGTACGGAAACGATATCCGTAGGTTTGCCGGGCGCCCGTATAGCTGAGCTGTGTGTGTGTGTACTCACCTACGTTGTACTCACCTAGTTGAGGGTTGCAGGGGTCGAGTCCGAGCTCCTGGCCCCTGAGTCCTCTTCACTGATCGCACTGGGTCTGACTCTCCCTGAACCGTGAGTTTATCATACCTCTGCTTTTAAAGTATGTATGGGATCCTGCCTCCATACATCGCTTCCTCAAACTATTCCACTTCCTGAACTACTCTGTGGCTGAAGAAATACTTCCTAACATCCTGTGATTCATTCTGTGTCTCCAACTTCCAACTGGTGTCCCTGTTGCTGTGTCCCATCTCTGGAACATCCTGACTTTGGCTACCTTGTCAATCCTATCAGTATTTTGTATGTCGTTATTCATGTCCCCCCTATCTCTCCTGTCCTCCAGTGTCGGCAAGTTGATTTCCCTTAACCTCTCCTCCTAGGACTACCTTCTTAGCTCTGGGTCTATTCTTGTTGCAAACCTTTGCACTTTCTCAGTTTCTTTACGTGCTTGGCTAGGTGTGGGTCCTGAACTGGTTGCCGCATTAATCCATTAGGGCCTAACGTACACGGATTGTATAGGGAGTACCTGAACGATTCCTTATTAAGATCTCCCCGGACTGCCTGTTCCCTGAGGTTAGTAGGCGCCCATATGCTGCAGCGTAATTTGGTTGATGGCGCTTCAGGAGTTGTGCCTGGTGGTATACTCACCCCAAGATCTTTTTCCTTGAGTTGAGGTTTGTAGTCTCTGCCCCTAGACTGTACTCTGTCTGCGTCTTATTTGCCCTTCCCAATTTTATGGACTTTGCATTGGTGGGATTGAACTCCAGGGCCAATTGCTGGAGCAGGTTCTGCAGCCCTGTCCGATCCCTTTGTAGTTCTGCGGGTCTTCGATCGAATGAATTCTTTCATCAACTTCACGTATCTGCCAAACAGGGACACCTCGGAGTCTGTTTCCTTCGTCATGTCGTTCACAAATACAGAAACAGCATTGTCTAGGATGAACCCTGTGGGACCCGCTGGTACAGGTTGCCACTCTGGACGCCTGCCACGTACCGTGACTCGCTGCTGTCTTCCTGACAAGGTATTCCCTGATTCAATTGTAGTGCTTCCCTGTTATCACTGTCTTGGCTCCTCCAGTTTTTGGCACTAATCTCTTGGTGGACTGTGTCAAACGCCTCCTTGCAGTCCAAGAAAATGCAAATTACCCACTCCCTCTTCTTGTCTTACTGCTGTCCACCATGTCATAGTACTCCAGTAGGTTTGCAGGTTTGTATGTGTGTTGTGTGTGGGTGTATATGTGTACTCACTTAGTTGTGGTTTGCAGGGTTCGATTCATAGCTCTGGCCCGCCTCTTCATGGTCGCTACTACTCTGGTCACTCTTCCTGCTCCATGCGCTTTATCATATCTATTTCTTAAGGCTATGTAAGGATCCTTGCTCCACTACATCACGTCCCAGACTATTCCCACTTCTTGACTGAAGAAGTACTTCCTAATACCCACCGGTGATTCAAATGAGTCTTCAATTCCTAACTTGGGGCCCCTTGTTGCTGTGTCCCCAATCTCTGGAACATCTTGCCTTGTCCATCTTGTGATTCCCTCTCAGTATTTGATGGTGTAGGTATTTAAGCCCACCTATCACTCTGTCTTCCAGTGTCGTCAAGTCGATTCTCTTAGGCCTCTCCTCGTAGGACAGTCCCCTTAGCTCCGGGTCTAAGTTTGTTTGCAAACTTTGCACTTTCCTCTAGTTTCCTTAATGCTTTGCTAGGTGAGGGTTCCAAACTTGGCGCTATTACTCCAATTATGGGCCTAACGTCCACAGTGTACAGGGACCTGAATGACTCCTTATTTAGTGTCGGAATGCTGTTCTTAGTTTGCCAGGCGCCGTATATGCTGCAGCAGTTATTTTGTTGATGTTGCACCTCAGGAGATGTCCCCTATGTTATACTTACCCAAGATCCTTTTCCGTGTGTGAGGTTTATAGGCTTGGTCATTTAGATTTATCCGTCTGTGGTCTTCTTTGCTCCCTTCCCCAATCTTAGGACTTTGCAATTGGTGCTCGACCGGCCTGCAGCCTGTCTATATCCCCATGTGTGCGTGCCTGGTCCTCGTCCGATTGAATTTTTTCTCATCAACCTCCCATCATCCCGCAAAAAGCGGACACTTAGAGTCTTTTCCATCCGTTCATGTTTGTTCACAAATACTAAGAAGCAGCAACGGTCCTAGGACTGATTTCCTTTTTACATCAAAATCCCATCATTCCGCAAACGGCGACACTTCGGAGTCTATTCCTTCCGTCCATGTTGTTCCACAAATACAGAGACAGCACGGTCCTAGGGGACTGATTCCTGTGGAACCCCGCTCGTTACAGGGCGCCCACTCTGACACCTCGCCACGTACCATGTCTCGCTGTTGTCATTCATGACAGGTATTTTCCCTGATCATTGAAGTGCCTTCCCTGTATTCCTGCCTGGTCTCCAGCTTTTGCACTAAATTCTTTTTGTAGGAAAACTGTGTCAACGCCTTCTTCCAGTCAAAAAACTGCAGTCTACCACCTCTCTCTTCTCTTCTCTCTCTCTCTTGTCTTAATGCTGTCACCCTGTCACAGATCTTCGTAAGTTTGCGAAACAGGATTTCCCGTCCCTGAAAACCATGCTGGCTGGTCGTTGATAAGACTCAATCCTTTCTAGGTGCTCACTACTCTTTTCCTAGTATAATTTTCCCATAACTTTGAACTTTCAATCATTGACAATGGTCTGTAAGGTTTAATACTTCGTGTCTGTCTCTTTTTTATAAAAAATTGGAACTACTGTTGCATGTCTTCCATAATTCTGGCAGTCGCCCTTGCCTGTTTTCGACTGATGTGTTGAAGATGTTGTTAGAAGGATACACAAAGCGCCTCTGATCCCTCTCTATGACCCATGGAGGATGTTATTCCGTGTCCCATCGCCTTTGAGGTATCTAGCTCGCTTAGCAGCCTCTTCACTTTTCCTTGGTTTTATATATTATGTCCAACACTTGATGTGGACCCCACGTCTCGCCTTTTTGAGGACCTTCTATCTCTCTGTTAACACCATTCTTCATTGGAATCTCAGGTTGAGTCCTTATATATTTCGCGATCATTTTTTGGCCTCCCTACCTTCCTCAGCTGATTACCTGGTCCCTTGATTGCGCGGCGTTTGAGCGGGCAGATAGCTCCAGGTGCAAATTCAAGTTAGAGTGGTCCGGGGCTGACCTGCCATGCAACACTCTCATTTAACTGATTTTCACCAGGCTACATATCTACCACTTCGTGTTATGGAAAACTGGCTTACGCAAGGTGAACTGTTTAGGAAAACGGATGGTTTAAATGTCTGTTGCTGGGGCACTGCGAATATTATACGTAAGTAGACGGAGGATCGGACCTAATTCTTGATAATAAGAAGGAAAGAAGAAGAAGAAAAGGAAAAAGAAGGAAAAAGAAAGAAGAGAAAGAAGAAGAAGAAGAAAAAGAAGTAGAAGAGAAGAGAAGAAGAAGAAGAAGATAGAAAAAGAAAGAAGAAGAAGAAGGAAAGGGAAGAACGGAAGAAGAAGGAAGAAGAAGAATAGAGAGAAGAAGAAAAGAAGGGAGAAGAAGAGAAGAAGAAGAAGAAGAAGAAGAAGAAAGAAGTAGAAGACGAAGAAGAGAAGAAGAAGAAGACGAAGAACGCTTCTCTTTAGATGAACGTTATTCGAAAAGTGAGTCTTGAGATGATCTTAATACATGAGGAGGAACTAAACACTTTAGGGGTTATTAAGCGCCAGGTTAATGGGTGCATATTCAGGTTTGATCTTAAGGAGGGGGAAGGAGTTGTTCCCATCCCTGAAGTAGAGATCTTCAAGGAAACACCAGAGGAATCCCCTCTGCTAAAAAAAAATATAAAATTTTATTACATTTATGTATGTGGCGTTTCCCCCTGATTAGTCTGATACTACTAATGATACTGTACTACTACCACTACTACTACTGCTACTACT
>NC_069423.1:1300818-1313318 GCF_026875155.1 Cherax quadricarinatus | reverse complement strand
TGCTACTACTATTCCTACTGCTGCAGCTTCTGCTGCTGTTACTACTACTACTGCTGCTTGCTAACTACTACTACTGCTGTGCTGCTGCTTGCGCTGCTTGCTTGCTACTGCTGACTACTATCACTACTGTGTGGTGCTGCTGCTTACAATACTACTACTCTATTACTACTACTGCTGCATGGCTGCTGCTGTGCTGCTGCTGCTGCTGTGCTGCTGCTGCTGCTACTGCTGCTGTGCTATTACTACTGACTGTGCTGACTTTATTAGCTACTGCTGACTGCCTGCTGTCTTGCATGCTGCTGCTGTCTGCTGCTGTACTACTATTGCTACTGCTGCATGCTTCTGCTGCTGTTACTACTACTTATGCTGCTGCTATATGAATACTGCTGTGCTGCTGCTGCTGCTGCTGCTGCACTCTGCTACTTATACTACTAATGCTGCTGTGGCGCTACTACTACTATACTACTACTACTACTACTACTGTGCTGACTGCTGCTGCTGCTGCTGCGCATAGCTGCGCTGACGGCTGCTGTGCTGTGCTGCTGCTACGGCTATGATACTACTGCTACTGCTGCGGCTGCTGCTGCTACTGCTGCTGCTGCTGCTGCTTGTACTGCTACTGCTGCTACTACTACTACTGCTGCCTGCTGCTGCTGTAATACTACTGCTGCTGCTGCTGCTGCTGCCTACTAATACCTACTGCTGCTGCTACTACTACTTTGTTTTTGGGGGGGGGGGCTTGCTGCTGCTTACTATTCTACTTCTACTGCTACTATACTATACAACTGTGCTTTACTACTATACTACTACTACTGGCTGCGGCTGCTGCTGCTGGTACTACTACTGCTGCTGCTGCTATACTACTACTACTACTACTAATACTACTACTATACTACTACTAATACTACTATACTACTATATACTACTACTCATACTAAATATACTTACTACTACTTCTACTGACTACTACTACTACTACTCTTCTACTATACTACTATACTGACTTACTACTACTGCGCTACTACTGCTTTTGCTGCTTGTGCTGCTACTACTAAAAACTGCTGGCTGCAGTTGCTGTTGCTAATACTATACTATACTACTAATACGGCTGCTGCTGCTGCTGACTGCTGCTGCTGCTGCCTTTACTATTACTACTACTACTACTGCTGCCGGCTGACTGCTGATGCTGTTCCTGCTACTGCTTACTACTACTACTACTACCTACTACTACTACTGCGGTTGCTATACTACTACTGCTGCTGCTGCTGCTGCTGCTGCTGCTGCTGCTGCTGCTCTGCTGCTGCTGCTGCTGCGCTGCTGCTGCTTTTGCTTACTACTACTACTATGCTGTGCTGCTGCTGATGCTGTGCTGCTTCTACTACTGCTGCTGCTGCTGCTGCTACTACTACTACTACTACTTACTACTACTACTACTATACTATACTACTTCTACTACTACTACTACTACTTCTACTTCTGTTATACACTACTTCTACTACTACTATACTACTACTGCGATGCTATATGCTTTTGCTGCTGCTGCTTGCTACATACTCTTCTGCTGCTGCTGCTGCTGCTGCTATTACTACTGCTGCTGCTGCTGTTACTACTGCTGCTGCTGCTGCTGCTGCTACTACTATTGCTACTGCTGCTGCTTCTGCTGCTGTTACTACTACTACTGTTGCTGCTACTACTACTACTACTGCTGCTGCTGCTGCTTCTGCTATTACTACTGCTGCTGCTGCTGTTACTACTGCTGCTGCTGCTGCTGCTATTACTATTACTACTACTACTACCGATGCTGCTGCTGCTGCTATTACTACTGCTGCTGATGCTGTTACTACTGCTGCTGCTGCTGCTGCTGCTACTACTATTGCTACTGCTGCTGCTTCTGCTGCTGTTACTACTACTACTGTTGCTGCTAATACTACTATCTACTTATGCTGCTGCTTGCTCTTGTGCAGTGTGATGTGCTGTTGCTGCTCTTGCTGCTGTCTGCTTGCTGCTGCTGCTGCTGCTGCTACTGCTACTACTACTACTGCTGCTGCTGCTATACTACTACTACTACTACTACTACTACTACTACTGCTGCTGCTGCTGCTGCTGCTGCTGCTGCTGCTGCTGCTGCCTGCTGCTTTGCTATACTGCTACTCCTACTACTGCTATGTGCTGCCTGCTGCTGCTGCTGCTGCTGCTACTGCATGCTGCTGCTGCTGCTCACTGTACTGCTAATACTACTACTACTGTGCTGCTGCTGCTGCTGCTACTACTTACTGCTGCTGCTGTTTGCTACTACTCTACTTACTGCTACTGTACTGCTGCTGCTTGCTGCTGCTGTTTGCTGCTGCTGCTGCTACCATACTACTATCTACTATACATATACTACTACTACTACTTATACTGCTGTGCTGCTGTTGCTACTACTACTACTACTACTGCTACTGCTGCTGCTGCTACAACTATACTACTATACTGCTACTGCTGCTCCTGCTGCTTGGGCTGCTACTACTACTACTACTAATACTACTATCACTTTACTGCTACTACTACTATACTACTGCTTACTACTACAGGTATTGCTATACTATACTACTGCTGTGTACTGCTGCTGGTGCTGCTGCTGTGTGCTGCTGTGCTGCTGCTGCTGCTGCTGCTGCTGCTGCTGCTGTTGCTGCTGCTACTACTACTATACTACTACTACTAGTACTGCTGTTGCTACTTACTACTCTAATGTGCTTGCTTGCTTTGCTTGCTGCTGCTGCTGCTACTACTACTACTACTACTGTACTGCTGTGTGCTGCTCTGCTGCTGCGCTGTGCTGCTTGCTGCTGCTGCTGCTTTGGCTGCTGCTGCTTGCTGACTGCTGCTACTGCTGCTGCTGCTGCTGCTTGCTGTTGCTGCTGCTATGCTACTACTACTACTTACAACTTCTGCTGCATGCTGCTGCTGTACAGCTACTACTACTACTACTACTGCTGGCTGTGCTGCTGCTGCTGCTAGCTGCTAGTACTACTACCCACTACTACTACTACTACTACTACTACTACTACTACTACTACTACTTACTATACTTACTATACTACTACTTCTATACTACTACTACTACTACATATACTTACTATACTACTTACTACTTACTGCTGCTACTACTTGCTTTTGCTGCTGCTGCTGCTACTACTACTATGTGCTGCTTCTGTTGCTACTACTACTACTACTATACTTACTGCTGCTGTTGCTTGCTGCTGGTGCCTTGCTGGCTGCTGTACTTTACTACTCTACTACTGCTGCTGCTGATGTGCTGCTGCTGCTGCCATTACTACTGCTGCTGTGTGCTATTACTATGCTGCTGCTGCTGCTACTTACTATTGCTTACTGCTGCTTGCTTCTGCTGCTGTTACTGACTACTACTGCTGCTGTACTTACTAACTATGCTGCTTGCTGCTGGCTGCATGCGCTGCTACTGCTACTACTACTACTACTGCTGCTGTGCTGCTACTAACTACTACTATACTAACTACTGCTGCTGCTGCTGCCTGGCTTGCTGTGCTGATGCTGCTGTTGCTGCTGCTGCTGCATTTATGTTACCTTAATTTATAGATTACTATAATGTGGAAATTTTTACACAATAATCCTAAGTGTTAGAACATATAAATAAATAAGTATATTAATTTTTAGAATAAAATGTTGGATGTATTTGGACCCTTCGAGAAATTTTAGTGAGGGGGGGTGGCAGAACAGCCAGGGGAGTGACACCCAGAAAATGACGCCATAATGAATTTATGTTTTTGTGAACACTGTGCCTGCCCTGCACACAATGTAATCAGGAAGTCCTTGAAGGGATCAGTTGGTGTATATCGGCCTCATCCGTATTATAGAAATGCTGACACGTTCTGTAGAAGAATTGGGATAGTGTGGAAAACCCTTACAATTCGGCAGCGAAGGATGGAAAAAATAATAGGAACACCTCAATTCTCCCAGGGTCACATCTTTTCTAAGTGATGTTTACCCATAATGTACAAGTGTTTTTGCACTTGGCCATTCATTAATTCTAGGTTGTTAGGGTAATGTTAGGGTGCGTTCCATCAGCATTAGTATCTTCCTGCGACAAATCGTAATTAATTGTGTATAAAATTATTGTTCTAATGATATGGTTAGGGAGAAAAACCTTCATTGTCTCTGTAAAATATTACCCATTAACCATTCTTAGATCATGTACAGTTCAAATTATTTCAGAAATTATTAACACTATGGTATTATGTTTAATACTGTAATATTAATTTGATGTTATGTCTAGCTTTTTTTTTGTGAGAGTGGTTAGCGAGTGTGCTTCGAGGAGAGAGTGACAGTTCGGCGACCTACTGTGACTAAGTCTCATTACCTCCACTCAGATTACTTGCAGGTAATAAAAGGATACCAGTATTTATCTCCTGTCGGTCAACGACGGGGAGTGAGTGATCCCATCGACCAGCTGGTTCGAGAAAAAAATAGACACTGACCAGATTGCTTTCCTCATACTGATGAGGAATTCGGCATCTTGCTGTCAAATTGCGTAGTTGACAGTCCTCCTATTGGTGGCTTCTGAAAATGTCTTACGATATCTATCACTTATTATGTTCTTCTTATCTACATTCCCATTTTTGTCACTAACCAAATTCCATCAATACGATGGTATCACACGTTTTTTTCCTTATTATTTTGGCCATAATGGACCAATATAATATTAATTGTATTCTACAACTCACTCTGGCTACACCAACTGCAGAAAATTGAATATTTTTTGTTTTCTCTTTCTTTTCAAAATTGTTCCCACTTCTTCTTATTGACTTTAAACTGCACTTAAGCCATCACTGACCAGATATTTACACTTTTTTCTGATTAATGGTCACAACCTTGACCTGGTTATTAATATTCGTTTGTTTGCTGATCACTTTTTGTTCAAACACTTGCCGCCTGGCAGCGCTGACAGGCTTGCGTTGCCCCTCACTCACCTTCCAGTAAAAATATCCACATTAAAAATTTTATTTATTTTTTTTTTTTGACCTTATAACAGTTTTCAGACTCGGGAAATTTATTATACTTTTGTAGGTATGTTCACTAACTTTATGGCGCACAATGACCGCGGACAATATCCTAGAACCGCACTAGATTGTTAATACTGGGAGCACCGTAAGGGATACTGCACTATGAATATGTGTGGATTAAGAGTGTATAGTGTGTATATGAGTTAGTTGAGTGTATGTGTGTGTGTGTGTGTATTAAGAGTGTACGTTGTTGGAGTAAATATTTCTCAGGAGGGGGTATCATCAGCCCCCTTCAGCCCCTTTCAGCCGCTGAGGGGCCCAGCCCTCTCAGAAGGGGACAAGCATTCCTGTTTACTGCTTACATCAAGTAATTGATCCAGATGCAGTACCAGTATGCGGACGTGGTTCAAGCGGACCAACGTCCTTGCAGTCAGATGGTTGCAAGTGTATTTTAATTAAAGGACCAGTCCATCTCTTACTTAGCAGGACAATTAAGGAAAATCTGCTCCATTTTATTACATGGTAAAGATAGTGTACACAGGAAGATTTTTGAGTCTCAAAAGGTATAAACAATAAATCAAGACAAGTACCACTCTCTAAACGTAGTTTTGTTTACTGTCAGAGGTTATCAACAATGTTTTGATCCTTAGGAACTCGTCTCAACAATTACCATAAAAGGTTAAAATGCTCTATGTAAATGCATGGAAGCTCAAAATGGGCTGGGTGAGAACATTGCCTCTCTTAGAAAGATGTCAAGATGGTAATGGAATTACCAAGGACGTTTAAACAACTTCATCAAATTAAATTTCCCGACAAAATAGGTCATGAGGGAACAGTACACTTTCATGTGTTCTGTGATGCGTCAACACAGAGGTTTGGCGCTTGTGCTTACATGAGTATGTCTGAAGGAAGTTCACTAATTACTTCAAAGGCCAGGGTAGCACCCTTGAAGGTCAGAACATACCACAATTGGAACTGACAGCACTCTATGTAGGCACAAAATTAGCTCTCTATCTCAACAATAGGCTGATCATCTCACTATTGAGAAAACGTGATCTGGAGTGTTAATGAAGCAGTTCTCCAGTGGTTTAAGACAATAATAAGAGTAAGCGGGTCTATGTACAGGACAGAGTAGCAGAAAATAGAAAAGAGATGCAGAGAGATTATCTTTTCTCAGTCTTACCCAAGGAGATTCCAGCTGACTGTTGTCACGTGGTGTCCCACTCAAGAAATTTGTGGATTAATAAATTATGGCTCCACGGACCGAACCTGGCTCTCTAATGAAAATAAACTGGCCTCAGCAAAAAAGCTTCACATTATGCCAGAAGAATCAGTCTGTTGAACCACAGCAGAAATAAGTTGTGTAAATACTGCAGACACAACAGAAAGAGTCATTTGAGGATCTTATAACTACTCATCGTTGGGTAAACTCTTAGGAGTTACAACTCTTGTCTTTAAATTTCCATTAATAGAATAACCCTGATTTGAATATCTTGAACCCATTAACATACTGGGTGAAACTAATACAGAAAGATGGTTTTCTTACAGAAATATAAATTTCTGGAAACACCCTAAATAAATCCATAGAAAACTGTTATGATTAATTCTTTAGGACTTTATCTCGACTCAGAAAAGATTATATGAAGTCGTAGGAAGAATTCATAATTCTTCATACCTAAAGAAGCCATACATCCAATATTGTCCCCAGAATCATTGGGCTAAACAAAATGATTGTGCAAAAACGCCACAGTAACGTGTTACCATGGTGGCGGTAGCTGACACACTTTGGTCATATCGACAATCCTACTGGATACCTCAAGGTAGACAAAGTGTGAAAAAAACAATAAGGGACTGTATTACTTGTCGTCACTAAGATATGCGGTGTATGTCAGAGTATCCAGGCCACCTCCATATCCCTCTGAAAGAGTTTGTCATAATCATCCATTGAGGTGACAGGTGTAGATTACACTGGACCAATAATTTTAACCGAAACAGTTGGACAAAGTCCGATCAAGGTGTACATCTTTTGTTCACTTGTGCCACGGACTAGAGCAGTACATCTTAGAAGTAGCCAACTGACATGTCTGCTGAAACCTTTTTATCAAATTATTCAGAAGATTTGCGTTGTCCCAGATGTTGATTTCAGACAATGACGAACCATTTGTTGCTGGCGGCTGCTTATACAAAGCAAGATTCTTTGATCAACCGAAGTAAAAACAGATGCTGAATCAACCCAGTTGTCGTTGGAGATACATTCCTCCTAAATCTCCATGGCATGGCGGGATTTTATGAAAGCATGATCGCATGTGTAAAATGTTGTTTAAGGAAGATACTCTTCATCCTCAAAGAATAGACCTTAGAAGAATTCCGTACAGTTGTGTGACTGTAATAGAAAATATAGAGTCAACAACGACCTCTTAACTTATGTTACGATGATCTGGACAATTTAGAAGTGGTTAAGGTCCATTCTCATTTACTCCATGCAGAAGGCTCGAAACCTGTTCCTCCATGAATTATAAAGAAAATCATAGAAGGATTCCTACTTAGTTCGAACCTGAGCAACCTCAGAGCGTAATTCACAACCTTAATAAAGTTATTGAATGTTGGTGAGAAAATTTGGCGAGAAGACTCTCACCTCATGAGAGAACACTTCTTATGGAGCTTGTGTTCCTGGAAAATCATAAGTTCCTTAAGAACTGGTTGACTTAGTGATATATGACAATGATGGTCTGAAGGTCCCAATGGTCACTTGAAAAATTGTGACCATATATTCCTGATGCAAATGATATCATTGATACTGTTGATGTTTTAAGGCAAGGTGTATGAATAAGGGGACAATAATAAACTAGTGCTTTTTGAATTACACAGTGTTGAAACATATAATAGTGATTCTCCAGGACCACACAGATAAAGCTGCACCCGTTCAGAAAAGTCAAGCAGCAGTGGTGGCGAGTGAGAAATCAAATTAATGTTAGTGATGAATAGTTCACCGGCAGCGAAACCTTCGCCCGCCCCCCAGTGTGGAGAAATTTTCACCAGGAGGGGGGTATCAGCCTCCTTCAGCCCACATTTCAGCCCCTTTTCAGCCCTGAGGGGCCCAGCCCTCTCAGGAAGGGGCATGCATTGTTGATGCTTTACAGCAAGTAATGGATCCCAGATGCAAGATCCTGTATGACGTGGTTCAAGGACCGATGCTCCTTGCAGTCCAGTGTTGCAAAGAGTATTTTAATAAAAGACAGCCAATCTCTTACCTTAGCAGGACAATTAAGGAAACTCCTGCTCCCACTTTATTACCATGGTAAAGATAGTGTACATTGTTGTCTATGCTTAAGACAGCAAGAATCAAACATTCTGCTTTGGCTTCATGGAGGAAGTGGCAAGGAAAGCAAAATAGTACTAGGTCAGGCTTTTCCTTTATGTGCTAGGGGCAGTGACGGTGGAGGACGCTGTGATTTCAGATTACTTTTGACTCTACTGAGAGTCACACTGACGCCCGGATAACCAACAAGAACATGCATCCGTGTGTTTAGTGTGAACAAAAGTGTCTCACAAAACCATTTATAAACACTTACAGAGAAGATGTGAAAACAGCTTCTTTAGTGATTCAGGATGTGAATAATAAAGATAATCTTTTGGAATATAGTCTGTACCAGTGTGCGTATTCTAAGGACTTATGGAAGACGTGGACATCCCCCCGGCCCCCCACACCCCGCTTCTATCAAGTCACCGATACCTGTCGAAGGTGTGAAGAACACCATAGAATCATGCTACAAGGCAAGGTGGGTTACAGATTTCTTGAGTATGTGAGGACTGTTGCGTTCTTGTGTGTGCAAGGAGTTTGTAATCAACCATAGTCCCGGCAGTGAGGTGCGGACTTTTGAGACCTTCACTCAAGCCATCCCAAGCTGAATGAAATATTGCTTCTGGACATAACACCCCCTAGGGGTGATTTATAACTTACAAATTTAATCATTACAGCCCATTGAGAAATGATTTTGCAGCTTCCAATACCTCCTCTGAGGGGCAGTGTGCAAGCGATGAGCTGTCTTTCTAAGCTAAGTTTTCCATAATATTTAAACTATAAATCCCTTTACCCACGACGTGGTAAACCATTTTCAAACAGTACATGTGTGTGTATTAGTTAGTTGGAGTGTAGGGTGTTGTATGTGGTGTGTGTGTGTGTGTGTGTAGTGTGGTGTGTGTGTTTGTGTGTGTGGTGTGTATTAAGGTGTGTACATGTGTGTGTATGAGTTAGTGAGTGTATGGGGGGTGTGTGTATGTGTGTGTGTGTGTGTGTGTGTGTGTACTCACCTTTTTGTGGTTGCAGGGGTCGAGTCATAGCTCCTGGCCCCAACCCTCTTTGCTGATTGCTACTAGGTCCTCTCGTCTTCCGCCCCCCCATGAGTCTTTATCATACCTGCCTTTAAAACTATGTATGGTTCCCCGCCTCACTGAAGGAAAAACTTTCTAAAATCTTTGATTCATCTGAGTTCGTCAACTTTCTCAATTGTGACCCCTTGTTTCTGTGTCCCCTCTCTGGAAACTCCGTTTTGTCCACCTTGTCTATTCTTTGCGCAGTTATTAGTATTTTATATGTCGTTATGCTGTCTCCCCTGACCTCTGTCCTCCCAGTGTGTCATCAGGCCCCGATTTTCCCTCAACTTTTCTTCGTAGGACAATCCCCGTAGCTCTGGGACTAGTCTTGTTTGCAAAACCTTTGCAACTTTCTCTAACTTCTTGACCGGTGCTTGACTAGGGTGTGGATTCCTCAAACTGGTGCTGCTATACTAGTATGGGCCTGACGTAATTGGTATACTGAGTCTTGAACGATCCTTACTGAGGTACGGAAACGATATCCGTAGGTTTGCCGGGCGCCCGTATAGCTGAGCTGTGTGTGTGTGTACTCACCTACGTTGTACTCACCTAGTTGAGGGTTGCAGGGGTCGAGTCCGAGCTCCTGGCCCCTGAGTCCTCTTCACTGATCGCACTGGGTCTGACTCTCCCTGAACCGTGAGTTTATCATACCTCTGCTTTTAAAGTATGTATGGGATCCTGCCTCCATACATCGCTTCCTCAAACTATTCCACTTCCTGAACTACTCTGTGGCTGAAGAAATACTTCCTAACATCCTGTGATTCATTCTGTGTCTCCAACTTCCAACTGGTGTCCCTGTTGCTGTGTCCCATCTCTGGAACATCCTGACTTTGGCTACCTTGTCAATCCTATCAGTATTTTGTATGTCGTTATTCATGTCCCCCCTATCTCTCCTGTCCTCCAGTGTCGGCAAGTTGATTTCCCTTAACCTCTCCTCCTAGGACTACCTTCTTAGCTCTGGGTCTATTCTTGTTGCAAACCTTTGCACTTTCTCAGTTTCTTTACGTGCTTGGCTAGGTGTGGGTCCTGAACTGGTTGCCGCATTAATCCATTAGGGCCTAACGTACACGGATTGTATAGGGAGTACCTGAACGATTCCTTATTAAGATCTCCCCGGACTGCCTGTTCCCTGAGGTTAGTAGGCGCCCATATGCTGCAGCGTAATTTGGTTGATGGCGCTTCAGGAGTTGTGCCTGGTGGTATACTCACCCCAAGATCTTTTTCCTTGAGTTGAGGTTTGTAGTCTCTGCCCCTAGACTGTACTCTGTCTGCGTCTTATTTGCCCTTCCCAATTTTATGGACTTTGCATTGGTGGGATTGAACTCCAGGGCCAATTGCTGGAGCAGGTTCTGCAGCCCTGTCCGATCCCTTTGTAGTTCTGCGGGTCTTCGATCGAATGAATTCTTTCATCAACTTCACGTATCTGCCAAACAGGGACACCTCGGAGTCTGTTTCCTTCGTCATGTCGTTCACAAATACAGAAACAGCATTGTCTAGGATGAACCCTGTGGGACCCGCTGGTACAGGTTGCCACTCTGGACGCCTGCCACGTACCGTGACTCGCTGCTGTCTTCCTGACAAGGTATTCCCTGATTCAATTGTAGTGCTTCCCTGTTATCACTGTCTTGGCTCCTCCAGTTTTTGGCACTAATCTCTTGGTGGACTGTGTCAAACGCCTCCTTGCAGTCCAAGAAAATGCAAATTACCCACTCCCTCTTCTTGTCTTACTGCTGTCCACCATGTCATAGTACTCCAGTAGGTTTGCAGGTTTGTATGTGTGTTGTGTGTGGGTGTATATGTGTACTCACTTAGTTGTGGTTTGCAGGGTTCGATTCATAGCTCTGGCCCGCCTCTTCATGGTCGCTACTACTCTGGTCACTCTTCCTGCTCCATGCGCTTTATCATATCTATTTCTTAAGGCTATGTAAGGATCCTTGCTCCACTACATCACGTCCCAGACTATTCCCACTTCTTGACTGAAGAAGTACTTCCTAATACCCACCGGTGATTCAAATGAGTCTTCAATTCCTAACTTGGGGCCCCTTGTTGCTGTGTCCCCAATCTCTGGAACATCTTGCCTTGTCCATCTTGTGATTCCCTCTCAGTATTTGATGGTGTAGGTATTTAAGCCCACCTATCACTCTGTCTTCCAGTGTCGTCAAGTCGATTCTCTTAGGCCTCTCCTCGTAGGACAGTCCCCTTAGCTCCGGGTCTAAGTTTGTTTGCAAACTTTGCACTTTCCTCTAGTTTCCTTAATGCTTTGCTAGGTGAGGGTTCCAAACTTGGCGCTATTACTCCAATTATGGGCCTAACGTCCACAGTGTACAGGGACCTGAATGACTCCTTATTTAGTGTCGGAATGCTGTTCTTAGTTTGCCAGGCGCCGTATATGCTGCAGCAGTTATTTTGTTGATGTTGCACCTCAGGAGATGTCCCCTATGTTATACTTACCCAAGATCCTTTTCCGTGTGTGAGGTTTATAGGCTTGGTCATTTAGATTTATCCGTCTGTGGTCTTCTTTGCTCCCTTCCCCAATCTTAGGACTTTGCAATTGGTGCTCGACCGGCCTGCAGCCTGTCTATATCCCCATGTGTGCGTGCCTGGTCCTCGTCCGATTGAATTTTTTCTCATCAACCTCCCATCATCCCGCAAAAAGCGGACACTTAGAGTCTTTTCCATCCGTTCATGTTTGTTCACAAATACTAAGAAGCAGCAACGGTCCTAGGACTGATTTCCTTTTTACATCAAAATCCCATCATTCCGCAAACGGCGACACTTCGGAGTCTATTCCTTCCGTCCATGTTGTTCCACAAATACAGAGACAGCACGGTCCTAGGGGACTGATTCCTGTGGAACCCCGCT
Organism: Cherax quadricarinatus; assembly: GCF_026875155.1. Classification (NCBI taxonomy): domain Eukaryota; kingdom Metazoa; phylum Arthropoda; class Malacostraca; order Decapoda; family Parastacidae; genus Cherax; species Cherax quadricarinatus. The sequence goes on along the minus strand of NC_069423.1, from coordinate 1,301,061 downwards.
CGTTACAGGGCGCCCACTCTGACACCTCGCCACGTACCATGTCTCGCTGTTGTCATTCATGACAGGTATTTTCCCTGATCATTGAAGTGCCTTCCCTGTATTCCTGCCTGGTCTCCAGCTTTTGCACTAAATTCTTTTTGTAGGAAAACTGTGTCAACGCCTTCTTCCAGTCAAAAAACTGCAGTCTACCACCTCTCTCTTCTCTTCTCTCTCTCTCTTGTCTTAATGCTGTCACCCTGTCAC
>NC_069423.1:1225818-1293318 GCF_026875155.1 Cherax quadricarinatus | reverse complement strand
TAACTCTAGGAACTGCAGTGACATCATTAGGATTGTGTTGAGAGACATAGTGACTTACCTGGCTCATTGTAGAGGGCGCCCTTGATGTTACTACTCATTTCTTTTCGTCATGTTGGCATGTTAAACGTCACCTGATGACCATCACCTGTTCACAAGTTCAATTTGTGAACTTGTGAACAGTTTTTAAGAGGATAGTGAGGCTCAAGTTAGAGTATGTAGGAAAGAGGGAGATTATTTCCCAGTAAAAGTAGGCCTTAGACAAGGATGTGTGATGTCACCGTGGTTGTTTAATATATTTATAGATGAGGTTGTTAGAGAAGTAAATGCGAGGGTCTTGGCAAGAGGCGTGGAGTTAAAAGATAAAGAATCACACATAAAGTGGGAGTTGTCACAGTTGCTCTTTGCTGATGACACTGTGCTCTTGGGGGATTCTGAAAGAAGTTGCAGAGGTTGGTGATGAATTGGGTAGGGTATGCAAAAGAAGAAAAGTAAAAGTGAATACAGGAAAGAGTAAGGTTATGAGGATAACAAAAAGATTAGGTGATGAAAGATTGGGTATCAGATTGGGGGGAGAGAGTATGGAGGAGGTGAATGTATTCAGTATTAGGGAGTGGATGTGTCAGCGGATGGGTCTATGAAAGATGAGGTGAATCATAGAACTGATGAGGGGAAAAGGGTGAGCGGTGCACTTAGGAGTCCCGTGGAGACAAAGAACTTTTTCCTTGGAGGCAAAGAGGGGAATGTATGAGAGTATAGTTTTACCAACGCTCTTATATGGGTGTGAAGCATGGTGATGAATGTTTGCAGCGAGGAAAGGCTGGAGGCAGTGGAGATTAATGTCTGAGGGCAATGTGTGGTGTGAATATAATGCAGAGAATTCGTAGTTTGGAAGTTAGGAGGAGGGGGTGGGGATTACCAAAACTGTTGTTCAGAGGGCTGAGGAAGGGGTTTTGTGGTGGTTCGGACATGTAGAGAGAATGGAGCGAAACAGAATGACTTCAAGAGTGTATCAGTCTGTAGTGGAAGGAAGGCGGGGTAGGGGTCGGCCCAGGAAAGGTTGGAGGGAGGGGGTAAAGGAGGTTTTGTGTGCGAGGGGCTTGGACTTCCAGCGGGCATCCGTGAGCGTGTTTTATAGGAGTGAATGGAGACAAATGGTTTTTAATACTTGACGTGCTGTTGGAGTGTGAGCAAAGTAACATTTATGAAGGGATTCAGGGAAACCGGCAGGCCGGACTTGAGTCCTGGAGATGGGAAGTACAGTGCCTGCACTCTGAAAGAGGGGTGTTAAAGACTCATATATGATCCCGTGAATATACTTATATGGTCCTCTATATTGTGCTCATTATATGCACTAATTAAAGCTATTTAGAGAGCGAAACATAGTCTCAAATACAGTGGAGCCTCTGGTCACGAACATTCTGAACACAAATCAGTTCACTACCAAAAAATTCGCCAGATTTTTGCATCTGGTCATCAACACATAATTGGGTGCTAAACAAACACAACCGCCCCAATTTTCAAATTCCGTGCCATTTTGTTTTGCACGTGCCAATATTCCCAATGACCTGTTGTTTGTGTACACCTAACAAAGACCCTCGCCTTGTAGTCGGTCTCGGTCAGAAGTGCATTCATTCACTAACCATGATTTGCCATTCACCATGATTTGCTCCACATAAAATTGTCGCACTATGGTATAAGAAGGCACTCCCTCAACTACCTAAAATCATACCTCAGCAACAGAAGCCAATATGTGTACACAAATGGAGCAACTCTTCCGCACAGCCAATTACAGTTGGTATCCCACAGGGAAGTGTCCTTGGCCCTCTTCTCTTTCTCGTTTACATAAATGACCTACCAAATGCATCGCAACTACTCAAACCCACACTATTTGCAGATGACACTACATACGTCTTCTCTCACCCAAGACAAGTCATGCTAGCCAATACTGTGAATACCGAATTACAGAAAAAATCTGCCTGGATGATGACTAACAAACTTACTCTCAACACTGATAAAACCTACTTCATTCAGTTTGGAAACAGAGCTACAGATGTCCCTCTTAACAGAATGATAAACGGATCACCCATCACAAAGCTCACAGTGGGAAAATTCTTAGGAATCCACCTTGATAATAGACTCAAATTTCAAACATATGTACAACAAATTTCCAAGAAAATTTCCAAGACCGTAGGCATACTATCGAAGATATGGTACTATGTTCCACAGTCAGCCCTCCTGGCCCTATATCACTCACTTATTTACCCCTATCTCACCTATGGAATTTGTGCATGGTGCTCAACAACAATAAACCATCTCTGACCATTAATTACCCAACAAAAGGCTGCAGTCAGAATGATAACAAATTCCCAATACAGACAGCACACTCCACCAATATTCAAAACTCTAAACCTACTCACCATACAAAAACATCCATACTTATTATTGTACCTACTACATACACAGAACACGTAACTCGGATATAAACCCTTCCCTCAAACGTCTCCTTACCAACCTCAACAGAACACATGACCATAACACAAGGCACAGATCACTCTTTGATATTCCTCGTGTCCATCTCACACTATGCAAAAACTCAATGCACATAAAAGACCCAAAAATCTGGAAATCATTACCTGGGAATATAAAAGAAACACTGTCTGTTTATAAATTCAAGTCTCTTCTTAAAAATCACTTACTCACCCACAACTAAATAAATACTGAATAACTGTATCTCATAAATGTTTAACCTGTGACCCTATCAAACTTTTTTTTTTTAATTACATTGCCTAACAGAATACTCCATTCTACTGAATGCTCAGCAACTCAGTAAATGACCATGTGAACTGTCTTTGAAAAATCATTTGTGCTTTTTTTTTTATTCGCCGGTATTCTCCCGGCCCGGGTCTTTTCCAAGTAGTGGTGACCCGGCCTTGGCTCCCTCTCTGGGGAGTGTCTCGAGACGTAAGTCTCCCATGGGAGGAGGCACAAGTACCCCCTCATCTTTGGGACTTTTTTTTTTTTTTTTTTTTTTTTTTTTGCCGGTACTCTCCCGGCCCGGGCCTTTTCCAAGTGGTGGCCCGGCCTTGGCTCCCTCTTTAGGGAGTGTATGAGACCTAAGTCTCCCATGGGAGGAGGCACAAGTACCTCCTCATCTTTGGGACCAATTGTCCCCAGGCCTAGCCACAAGTTAGGCCTCTCTGGTCTGCCATCCCCTCCCCAAGGGGGCAAATGGGAATGACAGTCTTAAGAGCTAAAGGCTCGGGCTGAGGCACCTACCCTGCCCTAGAAGGGTTAGGCATGGTGTCGATGTTTGGGACTTAATTGTTATTTGTTTACTACAATTTTTACCACTGAATATATCATTGCTTAGTTAATCTTAAGTTAATTTTAAGCCTGGTCATAATGCTCTGCATACAAGGGGCTTTTGGCATATTACATTTAACCACTGTATTTCTTTGTACATCTATGTATCATGTCCAAATTAATAATAAATAAATAAATAAATAAATAAATAAATAAATAAACTCGAGGATAACGGATAAAGTACCATCCTCTTATCCCCTCCTGGGTACTTATGGTGATATACACCATAAAACTAAGTAACTATGATATACAAGATAAAACAAAGTAACTGTGATACACACTGTGGAAAATATTGTATATTTTCCGAAAATACAGTGTATTTTGTACGTAAATTGATGGAATGTACTGTAGGTAATAAAAATTAATTTGTAAATAAATAACCAGCGAAATTAGTGAGCGTCGCTGGGAAGAGAGACGCCATTGTTTTGAACTGGGCAAAGACACGCTAGTGAAATGTGCATAAATTTCGTCGCTCTGGAGGTTAAATTGTGATTGAAACCTCCCAAATAGGAGCAGAAATTGTTGGAATTGCAGACCTGCATAACTTGAGAAGGCGAGTGGACAGGACAGCCAGGGAACCCCAGCTAAGTCATGTCTATTTATGTTGAAATTCTGGCCAGTATTTTCTTCATATTTTAGGCAAGGGTTTGTGTATGACACACCAAGTAATCTCCAGAGAAATTGGTGAGTGGTATTGTTATAAATTCTCCTTCAGTGTATATGTAGTCATTTATTAAAATTAACATACAGTCCACATATTTATATTAATGTTGTAGCAGAATTCCTGGTGGAGCTATGACAGTAGTAGTTATCGAGGGAGGACATTTTTTGCGACCTAGGTGTCCTAAAATTCCTACTTGTCTCTGTAACTTTGATAAAGAATAATTATCTTTGTTACCATATCTGGTATGTATCTAATGAGATTCATCCAGATATTTTAATATTCCACATAGTTGCCCGTTGGTCCTTGTTTGAACCGGATGTAATTAGTGAAGTCATTAATTAGTGAATTAACTACTTAATAATTATATGTGAAATGACAGAAGGAGGTGGATGTTAAGCCCACAAATTTACTTGATGTGTAGTGGATTATAATTATTACAATACTAATTTTGCTGAGCCAAGTCTAGCTAGGATTTATATTAGTGTATTTGTATAACATTAATTTGGCTAACCCAAGTCTGGCTTGAATTTATTCTAAGGTAAGTTTTAATATTTACCTTCATAAAGTGTATAATTAAGTACATAATCAGTGTTACTAATTAAGTTGAATTTAATACATTGCATCAGGGGTGAAAATGAGGAAATTAATGTAGATGACAAACACATGGAATTTAGAGCAAAAAAAAAGCATCATTGCAGGCTAGAAAGGGTCACATAACAAAGGCATACAATAAATGTTTAGAATTAATGAATCAGGAAACTGTGAATACTGATGATTTAAAATTGTATTTAGATGCTTTAGGGAATAGATATGATTCATTTAAATTATAAAAAATATGAAGGAGATTTGTTAGTAAATTGTACAGATGAGACAGAAATGGATCTTATGATTGGCCAGTATTAGGAATTAGAAAAAAAAATCTTTCTTGTAAAAGTCAGGCTTTGAATAAATTAAAAGATGTAAACCAGGCAGTTAATCAATCTATTCCAATAAATAAGATGTCTTTGCCAAAACTTCCAGAATTATGTTTACCTGTATTTAATCCTCGAGAAAATTGGGAGGAGTTTTGGTCAATTTTTAATGCAGCTGTGCATGATGGGAGTGACCTAGCCTGTGTAACTAAATTATTTTACCTCAGGACAAATAAGACAAGATGCTCACATGCTCATACAAGCCTTTCCCAATGTAGATGATTCTTACAAAGAAGCAGTTGACTTGTTGAAGGTCACTTATGGTAATATAGAACAAAGAAGGTTTGATCTAGTGACTATCATTGTTAATTTAAAAACTCCAGATCACACTTACAAACGTTTACAGCAGTTTAGAGTTAAACTGGAGAGCACTCTCAAAACTTTAAGTAATAAATACATTCTGAAGGAATCAGACTGGTTATTGAGTGCCATTGTACAGAAAAAATTAAGCTGTAAAACGGTTGAATGGTTCTCGAACAAGTATCACAAAGATTATTTTGGTCTGGAGGAAATAAGACTAGGTCTACAAGAATTAATTGTTCAGTTGCAGACCAGCCAACCAACTCATTTTAAAGATGCAACCCATAATAACTCAGGTATCAGTCAAGTTTCACAAAGGGAAAAATTATCCCAATGTTAATAATCAAAATTCATCTCCTAAAAAGAGTTGCATAGGCACATATCAAGTAGCAGGAATCAGAAAAAATGATTCTCTACAAGGTAAGAAGAATAAGTACCCTCCTAAGAGTAGCCCAGTTAATAAGAAACCAGTCAAAGAAAAGAGAGATTGTTTCTTCTGCAAAGGTACTCATTTTTCTAAGAATTGCAATGCATACAATTCGTGGAATGATAAAATTGAAAGATTGAAAGAACTTGACAGATGTATCAGATGTCTAGGTAATCACAATGTAAAGGATTGTCATTCCAAATTAAACAACGGTTATCAGTGTCACAAAGGAAGACACCATATAGTCATGTGTAAGGGTCTATATGATAATATTGATAATAATGAAAATGTTGACAATCCTGACACAACAGTAGCTAATGTAAAAATTGCTGCTGATGTTAATAATGATGGTCTTGCTGAAGTAGCCTTACCCGTGTTAGAGGTAAAAATTGATGATAAAAGACTAATCAAAAAATGTAACTGCATTATTAGACCAGGGATCACAGCGTACTTTCATAAAACGTGAATGTCTTAATGGGATGAAAGTACAAATGGGAGATCCTACTACTCCAAAATTATCTGGTTTTCTCTCAGATAAAAGGGCTCAATTGTATGACACTGTTTATGTAACTGTCAGTTTGGGCAATGAGAAAGAACGTATTAATGCAGTAATTGTAGATAGGCTCCCAGAGAAAATATCTACAGTAGGGCTTAGTAAAGCTACAGAAAAACTCTCACATAATGTAAATTTAGCACCTTCTGGTGTAAATGATGATTCTGTAGGCCCAATAAATATTTTGATAAGTATTGACTATTATGCCTCCTTTGTAAAGGTATGGTAAAGAAATGTGGTGTCACCCTTAAAGACTGCAGGAGGCCATGTAATGTATGGTAGGATTCCTCGTAATAATAATGCATGACTAGAGGAAACTATAAATACTATCACTGTGTCTCTTACTCATGAAATCGTGCCCCAATATAATTCTTCCATAGAGGATGGTGTTGAGCCAGTGCATAAATTGTGGGAATTAGACAGCATTGGAATAAATGCAAATGAAGAAAGTCCAGACGATTCTTTTACTCAGGAAGAGTACCTGAGAGATGTAAAATTTGAATCTGGACAATACTGGGTGCGACTTCCGTGGAGACTGAACCATCCAGAATTGCCCACTAATTACAGAATGGCATATGGACAATTAAAGGCTCAGCTCCACGAACTGAGTAAGACACCAGAATTGTTGACTGCCTATAATGATATAATTACTGAACAATTAATTAATAAATTTATAGAAGAGGTACCTCCTGAGCAAACCAAAATTTATGGTCACTATTTGCCACATCACGGAGTGAAGAATTCTAAGACCACTCCTCTGAGGATTGTGTTTAATCGAAGTGCCAGGAGTAACAAAAATGTACCTAGTTTAAATGACTGTTTGATGACAGGTCCGTCGTTGACGGAAAATTAGGAATATCTTATTAAATTTCAGGGTGAAGAATTATCCCTTTACGGTGACATAAAAAAGCTTTCCTAAGAGGGGTTTACAAAGGCTGCCCTGGATTGACCCGCTTCTTATGGCCTGAGAATCCTAGTGACCCACTTAACCCTCTAAAAACCTTTCATTTTAGGAGTGTATTATTTGGGTACACCCCAGTCCGCCTACTTCAAGCGACGATAAATGCACACCTTAAACGAAAGGGGGAAGTCCACGAGTACAGTAATGAATAAAACAATTTTTATGTGGAAAATTTTCCGGGGTGTGACTCAATTGAAGGGGAACTGTTAATACTTATGGAGGGCAATAAAATAATGAAAAGTGCAAATATCCTCTGAGGGAAAAGGGAATAGTATTTTCGCCCAAAATTAAAGGAAAAATAAGAAAAGTTTCCCCTGGAGAGAAGTACTAAAATGTAGTAAGATTGGGATTAACTTGGGATCCCTGAAGAGTTTTTGTTGATGTTAAAAAAATAATTTAAGAATGCCCAATAAATTAACAAAGAGGTTTTGCTTACTGAATTTTTCCCAAATCTTTAGACCACGGTTTAGTGTCACCCTTTGCAAAAGGGGGGGAAATTATTAATACAAAAAGCATGGAATTAAAATGTGTTTGGGATAAAAACTCTACCTGGGGAATTCATTAACGGGGGGAAAAATTAATTGGGGTGGTTTTTAAAAAATTCCAATGTTGGAGTTCCCACCCCAGGTGGCCATCCAATGGGAAAAATATACTCCACATTTTTTGTGACTTAGAATTGGGTATGGAGCTTTGCTTCCCTTCTTGTAATAGGTTTTTATTTCTCTTGTTAGTCAAGAATAAAGTGTCTCCAATTAAATCATTACCTTCCCCTCATTTGGAAAATTAACAGCCATTTATGTGGGTGTAAAAATTGCTAATTTATAAGAAAAAGTTGCAGGAGATAAATATTAGGACACAAATTTGGTCTGATAATGGGGTACCCTTGCAAGGGTTTTCGAAAAGGGAAACAGTAAAATTTGTGTACATAAAAAAACAGAGTCGCAAAAATTTTAATCAGATGCAAGAGAAGTAAATATTTTGGGGTCATCATATGTTAACTTTAATCATATACCTGGTGAGGGAACCCAGTTGTTTCTTGTCTCGAGGTTCCTTATGCAAAATTTGAAATGCTATACATGGTTTAAAGGACCGAGCTGGTTTATAAATAAAGCTAATTGGCCTGTACAAAGGGGTATACCTCTTGTTTAAATTACTGTGACCACCGCCCAATAGTTTGTCCCTTCCCTTTGCCATTGTATAAATAGGTATTCTTTTTTACCCAAATAACAATTAACTAAATTGGTGTTTAAATTTCTAAGCAAATGAATTCCATATAAGTTTTCACACCCCCCTTGAATATTGGATAAAGATGGTACAGGGAAAATCTACGAAAAGAGATTAAATTAATGTTGGGAAAAAAAGATTTGAAAAAGGTTCCATAAAAGAGAAAAATTTGGGGGTGTATTTTTTAGAAAAATGTAAAAAGGTCAAGGTAGGTTTCAAAATGCTATTGGGTGTTATCTAAACACTCATCTTTCGCCCAAAATTCATCATCTAACAAAATTTTATTGTTTTAAATGCCCCTAAAATGTAATGCATGGGGGGGTCAAAATACCCTAAAATTTTATTGGGGAAATTTTTGGGTTCCCACAAGGACGGCAAAGTGTAAAATGGGTGATTAAATCTTGTGTAATTGTCACGTGTGGATGCCCAATCCTATTTCCCCGGTCCTCCACCCTTGCCAAAGGAGGTGTACAATTAGTGAAACCATTTGATGTAACGGGGTAGACTATGTGGTCCAATAATTTTAACAGGTGCTTCGATGGTGTTCCCCCGAAAATGCATGTGTTTTTTCAAATTGTACTGCTACCAGGGCAGTTCATTTAGAAGTGGCTCAGAACTTTCGCAGAACAGTTTATCAGAGATTTTGAAAATTTGCGCTAGGGGATCCTGTCCCGGGTTGATGTTTTGGATAATGCCCTAATTTTGTAGCGGGTGCTCAACACTTTATAGAATTAAATAAGAGTAACGATGTTCAATCTCTGTTAACCCAACGAGGCTGTACCTGGAAATTTATTACTCCTAGAGTTCCTTGGCGGGGGGGCTGTACGAAAGACTGATAGGCACAGTGAAGAGGTGTCTCCGTAAAGTACTACAGAGGAAGAGAATTAATTTGGAGGAATTCCGTGCAGTGTTAGTGGAGGCGGAGAATGGGATAAATAATCGGCTTCTCTCATACATGAGTGATACACCTGATGCAGATGTATTAACACCTCACCTATTATGTGGAAGGAAATTGGAAGCTGCCCCTGTCTATAGAGATAATCCTGAAGAAAATGATGAAGATTACAATGATGCGGTAGTGTTGTGTGATAAATTTAAAATGTTAAATAAAGTAATTGATCATTGGTTTAATGTGTGGTGCAAGGAATATCTTCTTACACTATGTGAACACTTTTATGGAGCGACAGAGGCAGTAAATCGACAAAACATTCAACCAGGTAACATTGTGTTAATTGATACTGATCAACATCGAACATTGTGGCCTAAGATGCATAAGGTGTTGTCCGGAAGGTCAAAGTGTTGTGTCGGGTCCAGGAAAGTTTATGCACGATTAAAAAATTGATTCCCTTGGAATTAAATGGAATTCAATCAAATGTAAATGAAAATCTAAGGGAAAGTTACACAAGTGATATTGAAGATAACACTGACCAAGTGATGCAGGAAGATGAGATTGTAGTAAGACCTACTAGAAAAACAGCCACTCAAGCCAGAACTGGCTGGAATCGTCTCCTAGAGGAAGGAGCAATTTGAGTCATTTAGCAACGAACTCCGCCCGGCCACAGTGTGGAAAATATTGTATATTTTCCGAAAATACAGTGTATTTTGCATGTAAATTGATGGAATATATTGTAGGTAATAAAAATTAATTTGTAAATAAATAAATAACCAGCGAAATTGGTGAGCATCGCTGGGAAGAGAGACGCCATTGTTTTGAAATGGACAAAAGGCAAGCTAGTGAAATGTGCATAAATTTCGTCGCTCTGGAGGTTAAATTGTGATTGAAACCTCCCAAATAGGAGCAGAAATTGTTGGAATTGCAGTCCTGCATAACTTGAGAAGGCGAGTGGACAGGACAGCCAGGGAACCCCAGCTAAGTCATGTCTATTTATGTTGAAATTCTGGCCAGTATTTTCTTCATATTTTAGGGAGGGGTTTGTCTATGACACACCAAGTAATCTCTAGAAAAATTGGTGAGTGGTATTATTATAAGTTCTCCTTCAGTGTATATGTAGTCATTTATTAAAATTAACATACAGTCCACATATTTATATTAATGTTGTAACAGAATTCTTGGTGATGTATATTTCATTTAAAATTAATATTGGTCCAGAGTGACTTGTGGAGATATGACAGTAGTAGGTATCGAGGGAGGACATTTTTTGCGACCTAGGTGTCCTAAAATTCCTACTTGTCTCTGTAACTTTGATAAAGAATAATTATCTTTGTTACCATATCTGGTATGTATCTAATGAGATTCATCCAGGTATTTCAATATTCCACATACACCATAAAACTAAGTAACTGTAATATACACCATAAAACTAAGTAAGTTTATTCAGGTATACGTTAATACAGTTACATACATTATCATACATAGAAGCATTTGTGTAGAGAGCCTAGGATAACCTAAAAAAAAAAAAGTCAGAATGACTTATTTTCTCAATTTCTTTCGGTGCGCACTCGTTCTCGTCGAATATCTCGGAGGTAAGGTATTCATAAATTACAGTAATTACAACAGCCATTAGACATCTCTTAAAACTCCAAAAAAAATTACTTTTTACAACGAACGGTTCGTAGGTTATCTCAGTGTTATTCAAGGTTTTTACAATTAGTTTATTATTACACTGTGCATTCTATGGTATAATTAACTATTTCTGCACTTAAAAAATCTTAAAATAACAATATTTACACACAGTTCGTAGGGGTCTGGAACAGATTAATCGTATATACATACAATCCATTGGATTGTATGTAAATACGATTAATCTATCCCAGACTCCTACGAACTGTATGTAAATATTGATTTTTTAAGGTTTTTATGCACAAAGATAGTTAATTATGCCATAGAATGCACAGTGCAATAGTAAACTAAATATAAAAACCTTGAAAAACACAGAAAAACTTTGAACAACAGAGAAAACTAACATAGTACAAGTCTGTTCTTTACTTCTGTTTCAATTTTCTTCGAACCATCTTTTCACCCACATTACCACTCTTCACTTACTTAGAGGCCATGGTTAACTGCAAAATGAATTAAAAAACACACGAAATACAACACAAGGAGTTCACAGCTAATGAATGAAAGTATGACCGATTACAAGATGAGGTATACACAAACAACAGGAACTGGGGAAAATTGGCGCATGCGAGAAAATGGCGCAAAATGTGAAAATTGGCTCGACTGTGTTTGTTCGGAACCTGATTATGTGTTGGTGACCTGATGCGAAAATTTGGATAATTTTTTGGTCGTGAACCGATATGATTGTGTTCGGAAGCGACATGAATAGGTAAAACTGGTCATTTAGCAAGAACTCATTTAAAATTAAAACCTTTTAAAAATTTTCTCTTATACATTTAAAGACATATTTTTTTCATTTATGTTAATGTAAAAATAAATAATTTTGTACCGAAAGACCCTTAGAAAACTTACCTAACCTTATCATAACGAGCGCAATTTAATTTAGCCTAATCCAACTAAACATATTCAAATTAAGCTTACAATAATTATTAATAAACAAACACAATGAAATACATTTTTGTCGTTAGGTTCAGAATGATTTTTGCCAAATCATTGCATACAAAAATTTTTGCTTGCCTTATTCGGCAATAAGAGCGTTGCTATTTAAGACCAAATCGAAAGTTTTATTTATATATATAAAATATATATATATATATATATATATATTATATATATATATATATATATATATATATATATATCAGGAATACTGGACTCTAGCTACGCCGGTACAATCACCAGATGGGAGACTCTTGCTCCTCCAGCACCAAAGCTTAGTGCAACACTGGCCTACAGTCAAGTTGGGATGGCCCCCCATCGCTGAAAAGGTGCTTGCCAACATGCTTAGGGTTGTAACATCAGATAGGGAGACTGCTCATCTCCAAGCTGTGAGTGCACCTTACTCTATGGACTTCCTCCAAGCAGTTCCCATCTCGGCAATGGGAACACGCCTTGACCCTAAGACCCACTGCATTACAGTGGCTCTCCGCCTTGCTGCCCCAATCCACACAGAATATACAAGTATTTGTGGTGATGCACAAGCCGACCAATATGGTCTACATGGTCTTAATGCTCCAAATCCAAGGGCTGACATGCAAGACACAGTGAAGTCAACGACATCATAAAGAGAAGCCTTGCTACAGGTGGATGCCCAGCCGAGAGAGAGCCCTGATCATTAGCAGCCAACAATACTCACAACCCAGCAATCACCTGAACGGGATCACCATCTGTCCTTGGAAGAATGGCAAACTCTTAGCATGGGACTATACCTGTATGCTGACGCTGGCTTACACCTACATCCACCACACTGTTGGGCGACAGGGAGGAGCTCCTGATCACAGGGAGGTGTACAAGATCAGCAAGTACAGACACATAAGCCAAGAGCATCAATTTGTCCCAGTGGGATCAGAGACCTTGGGATCATGGGGAAAAAACACCACGCGTTTCCTTGAAGAAGTGGGTTCCAGACTCGACACCACCAGGGACCCGAGGGCACCCACTTTTATATTTCAGCGCCTCAGCATGGCCATCCAGAGGAGGAATGCGTACTGCATACTTGGCTTGCATCTAGTTTTGGATGAGATTCATTTTTTTTAATGTTTTGTACCAATGTATATATATATATATATATATATATATATATATAATATATATATATATATATATATATATATATATACATATAGTGACCACGAACGAGTGGCATTGATCAATGACAACACTGCACTAGCCAAGGACTCGAACCCATGCTGCTTTGGCCTGCCTCATGGTGGGCAAAAACGCATGACGCCCTAATCCACTGGACCTTACGATCCTTACAAGTAGGGCATCTAGCAGAACTGGATGTTGTACTCCCTACCCAAGGACATACGATGGTGTGGATGACTCTAGGCTAATTTCATTCTAGTCCCTGTTTGGTGTACTAGTTCAACGAGCAGTATTTTATATTATTATTGGGTAGGGAGTACAACATCAAGTTCCGCTGGATGCCATGCTTGTAAGGATCGTATGGTCCAGTGGATTAGGGCGTCATGCGTGTTCGCCCACCATGAGGCAGGCCAAAGCAGCATGGGTTCGAGTCCTTGGCTAGTGCAGTGTTGTCATTGATCAATGCCACTCGTTCGTGGTCAATATATATATATATATATATATATATATATATATATATATATATATATAATATATATATATATATATATATATGCGGGAACGAACCCTCGTTGTTTTAGCCTGCCTCGTGGGAAGAGAGCGAAAATTCATGAGCTCTAAACCACTGGACCATACAATCCTACAAACAACATGAGCCTAGCGAACTAGGCTTGCTTCATGTTGCGAGAACATACGATGGTGTAGTTGCCTCAGAGCTGATTTCATTCTACTTCCCGTTTGGTGTACTAGCCTATTCAAGTAGTGAATATATTATTGTAACCACGAACAAGTCGTATTAATCAGCAACAATTAGCTCTGAGGCAACAACACCATCGTATGTCCTCGCAACATGAAGCAAGCCTAGTTTGCTAGGCTCATGTTTTTTCTAAGATTGAATTGCCCAGTGGTTTAGAGCGTTGTGAATTTTCGCTCTCTTCATATGAGGCAGTCTAAAACAACATGGGTTCAATCCCTCAGCTACCTGTAGTTTGTTTATATATATATTTATATATATATATATTAAATATATATATATATATATATATATATATATATATATATATATATATATATATATATGTCGTGCCGAATAGGCAGAACTTGCGATCTTGGCTTAAATAGCAACGTTCATCTTGCCATATAGGGCAAGTGAAAATTTGTGTATGCAATAATTTCGCCAAAATCATTCTGAACATAACGAAAAAAATATATTTCACTGTGTTTGTTTAATATTAAATTATTGTAAACAAATCTAAAACATATTTAGTTAGGTTAGGCTAAAATAAATTGCTCTTGTTGCAGTAAGGTTAGGTAAGTTTTCTAAGATTCTTTTGGAGCAAAATAAAAAATTTTTACATTAACATTAATGAAAAAAATATATCTTTAAAGGTATAAGAGAAAATTTTAGAAAGGACTTAATTGTAAATGAGTTCTTGCTAATTGACCAGTTTTACATATCCGGCACGACATGTATATATATATATATATATATATATATATATATATATATATATATATAATATATATATATATATATATATATATATATATGTATATGGAAAAGCAGGATGAAAGACATTGACACACACGATGCCTTTTACCTACTCGCCAGGTGCATGTCAGTCTCAAAACTTACCTACTTTCTGAGATGCTTCCCAGCCTTCAGCAGTCCAAAACTCAAGGAATATGACTCTCTAGAGAGCGTATTGAATCTTTCCCTTGAAGATGGACAGTGGTTGCAAGCCTCACTTCCGGTCATGCTTGGAGGGCTAGGAGTACGCAGATCCTCCCAGATTGCTCTAGCAGCTTTCCTATCTTCTTCCATAGCATCAAACGAGTTGACAAGACAAATTCTTCCTGATATCCTCAGTGACCCAGCAGGAATAGAAGATCCTAGCTATGCCAGTGCCACCACTGAATGGGAGAGTCTTGCTGCTCCAGCACCAAACTCTAGTGCAGCACTGGCTCACAAACAGTCAAGCTGGGATGGTCCGATCGCTGAAAAGGTGCTTGCCAACATGCTTAGGGCTGCAACATCAGATAGGGAGATTGCCTGTCTCCAGGCTGTGAGCGCACCTCACTCCGGGGACTTCCTCCAAACAGTTCTCATATCGGCAATGGGAATGCAATTCGACCCTAAGACCCTCCGTATTGCAGCGCCTTGCTGCCCCAATTCACACAGAATATACGTGTATTTGCAGCGAAGCGCAACCAGACCAATATAGTCTAAATGGTCTTAACTATTCCAAAACCAAGGGCTGGCATGCAAGACACAATGAGGTCAACGACATCATTAAGAGAACCCTTGCTACAGCTGGATGCCCAGCCGAAAGGGAGCCCCAATCACTAGCATCCAACAATACCCACAACCCAGCAATCCGCCCCGATGGAATTACCATCTATCCTTGGAAGAATGGCAAGCTCTTAGCATGGGACTATACCTGTGTGTCCACACTGGCTGACACCTATATCCATCACAGTGTTGGGCGACAGGGAGGAGCTGCTGACTGCAGGGAGGAGTACAAGATCAGCAAGTACAGGGACTTAAGCCAACAGTATCAATTTGTCCCAGTGAGATCAGAGACCTTGGGTTCATGTTGAAAAAATGCCACACGCTTCCTTAAAGAATTGGGTTCCAAACTCATCGACACCACCAGGGACCCAAGGGCAGCCACTTTCATGTTCCAGCGCCTCAGCATAGCCATCCAGAGGGGAAATGCTTGCTGCATACTTGGCTCGCGTCCAGCCTCGGAGGAGCTGGAGGAAATTCATGATCTTTGATACATTGTGGGATTGTATTCATGTTTATATTTTTCTGTAAATGTATTCTGTATATTAATAAATGTTCACATAGAATATCTAATATAGTGGATGGTAGGAGAAGAAAATATTCAAACAGCTCCGGGGAGAACCTTGAGTTTTCCCTGAGGTACGTTTATTGTCTTCTCTGAGGATGAGGGTCCCCATTCCAGCCATAGAGGTGGTACTTCCCTATATTATATATATATATATATATATATATATATATATATATATATATATATATATATATTATATATATATATATATATATATATTTATATATATATATATATATATATATATATATATAATATGTCGTGCCGAATAGGCACAACTTGCCATCTTGGCTTAAATAGCAGCGCTCATCTTGCCATATAGGACAAGTGAAAATTTGTGTATGCAATAATTTTGCCAAAATCATTCTGAACCTAACGAAAAATATATATTTCAGTGTGTTTGTTTAGTATTAAATTACTGTAAACAAATCTAGAATATATTTAGTTGGATCAGGCTAAAATAAATTGCTCTTGTTATAATAAGGTTAGGTAAGTTTTCTAAGTTTCTTTTGGCGCAAAATTAAAAAAAATGACATTAACATTAATGGAAAAAATATATCTTTAAACGTATAGGAGAAAATTTTGGAAAGCACTTAATTTTAAATGAGTTCTTGCTAATTGACCAGTTTTACATATTCGGCACGACATATATATATATATATATATATATATATATATATATATTATATATATATATATATATATATATATATATATATATATATATATATATATGTACATATATATATATATATATATATATTATATATATATATATATATATATATATATATATATAATATATATATATATATAAATATATATATATATATATATATATATATATATATATATATATATATATATATATAGTATATATATATAAAATATATATATATATATATATAATATATATAATATATATATATATATATATATATATATATATATAGCCCTTTCTAAAATTTTCTCTTATGAATTTAAAGATATAGTTTTTACATTTATGTTAATGTAAAAATTAATAATTTTATACCAAAAGCACCTTAGAAAACTTTCCTAACCTTATTGTAACAAAGGCAATTTAATTTAGCCTAATCCAACTAAATGTATTTCAGATAAGTTTAGAATAATATAATAATAAGCAAACATAATGAAATATAACTTTTGCAAAATTATTCAATACACAAATTTTTGCTTGCGTTATTCGGCAAAAAGAGCCTTGCTATTTAAGCCAAAATCAAAAGTTTTAGGGATTAGGCACGACATTTACAGTGGAACCTCGACTTACGAGTTTAATCCATTCCGTGACCTAGCTCGTAACTCAATTTGCTCTTATATCAAATCAATTTTCCTCATTTAAATTAATTGAAATGCCATTAATCTGTTCCAGTGGAATTCCTGCTCTCGGGATGCAGGACAGAAGCTAATATCAACTCTGCGGCTTATTTATCTATTACATTTCATCTAATATGACGTAATAAACAATATAAATAACACAGAAACATGATATATACTTTAGAATGAATAAAATGTCATGTGATGAGTGGTGGTGGTGGCAATTGCCGCTCCCACACTGACCATATCTTCCCATTCTTCCCCTTCTGAAAAAGGAGTGTTTGTGAGGTTAACTGCACTAGATCATTAGTTTCATAAAAAA
The DNA here is from genome assembly GCF_026875155.1 of Cherax quadricarinatus. Lineage (NCBI taxonomy): Eukaryota > Metazoa > Arthropoda > Malacostraca > Decapoda > Parastacidae > Cherax > Cherax quadricarinatus. The sequence goes on along the minus strand of NC_069423.1, from coordinate 1,275,674 downwards.
ACTGAAACAATGTATTTATAAATAAGAAATATTGTATAAAACATAATAGAGAATGTAAAGAAGTAAACTGGTTTTATAAAGTGTATGTACATATTTACCTGGGAGAAGTGATGTAGGGTGGAAGATAGGCCATCAGTGGCCCTCAACCCACACACCTCCACCTTGTTTGTGTTTATCTATGATTTCATGCTTTAATTCCATGAACATCTTTTTCTTCTCGGAACCGTCCTTTTCTCCTTTCTTTGGTCCTATGGTTAGAAAAAAAGAAATTTGGCAAAATAACTGTACAATATGCAAACAAAGAATGAGAGAAATGCTTCCACTGCTTAGCTGATGTTTTGACATTTGCTGCGCCAACTAGTGGCGGTGTTCTGAAGCTCGTTATTATTATTATTATTATTATTATTATTATTATTATTATTATTATTATTATTATTATTATTATTATTAATTTAGGGAACTGGAGCACAGATGGGCTGGAGAGGGGCTCTTGATCTAGGGAATTGGATCTGTGCTCCAGTTCCCTAAATTAATAATAATAATGATAATAATGAGCTTCAGAACACTGCCACTAGTTGGCGCAGCGAATGTCAAAACATCAGCTGAGCAGTGGAAGCATTTCTCTCATGCTTTGTTTGCGTTACTGTATGCCATTCTTGCAGCACTTATTCATATCGCATCTATGCCTGTGTCATCATTTGTAGTAGTCTCAGACTCCCTTAGTGCTCTACAGGCTATACGAAAATTTGATACATCTCATCCCCTAGTTCTCCGTATCCAACTTTGGCTACGCCGTATCTCTACCAAACATAATGTTTTTTGTTGGGTCCCTGGTCATGTCGACGTACAGAGCAATGAACAGGCAGACACTGCTGCGCGGTCAGCAGTACATGACCTACCAATTTCCTATCGAGGTGTTCCATTTCTGGACTATTTTGCTGCAATAGCTACCCACCTTCGCACCCGTTGGCAACAACGTTGGTCAACTCTGCTCGGTAACAAACTTCATTCTATTAAACCGAGCATAGGTTACTGGCCGTCTTCTTGTCATCAGTGCCGAGGTTGGGAGACCACTCTCTCCCGCCTTCGCATTGGTCACACTCGTCTTACTCATGGGTATCTCATGGCGAGGCACCCTGCTCCTCTCTGTGAGCAGTGTCAACTTCCAGTATCGATTAGCCACATTCTGTTAGACTGCCCTCTCTATCAACGAGCACGCAGAATTTACCTCCAACGTCGTCTTCGTTCTACTACTCTCTCTTTACCTTCCCTTCTTGCTGATGGACCCTGCTTTAATCCTGACTCTCTCATTGACTTCTTGACAACGACTGATTTACTCCACAAACTCTGATGATACTTTTCGCACTCCCCTCAGCCCTTTCTAGTTCAGTCTCTTGCTGCCCTTTACCCTTTCACCATCCACTGCCCCGCTGTTATCCGTAACCTATTACTCATCCATCTCCCTTTTGTCACCTGATGCCCTCGCTTCCTTCCTGCCCTGCAGCGCTGTATAGTCCTTGTGGCTTAGCGCTTCTTTTTGATTATAATAATAATAATTTGTTTGCGTTTTGTACAGTTATTTTGCCAAATTTCTTTTTACTATCCGTGGGCCCTAAGAAAGAAAGTGCAAAGGACAGAGCTGAGAAGAATAAGATGATGTCCATGTAATTAAAGCATGAAATCATAGATAAACACAAGTGAGGTGGAGGTGTGCGGGTTGTGGGTTGAGGGGGAAGCTTGCTCCTTACTCGGATTTTGGCTGTAACTCAGAGCAAAAAATCGGCTGAGAGACGACTCGTATCTCGAAAAACTCGCATTTGTAACTCCAGGTTCCACTATATACATATGCTGAATAGGTAAAACTTGCGATTTTGGCTTAAATAGCAACGCTCTTATTGCCGAATAAGGCAAGCAAACATTTGTGTATGCAATAATTTTGCAAAAATAATTCTGAACCCAACAAAAAAATATATTTCATTGTGTTTGTTTATTAAATTACTGTAAACTTATCTAAAATATATTTAGTTGGATTAGGCTAAATTATATTGCTCTTGCCATAATAAGGTTAGGTAAGTTTTCTAAGGTTCTTTTGGTACAAAACTGTTAGTTTTTACAACAACATAAATGACAAAAAATATCTTTAAACACACAAGGGAAAATTTTTGAAAGGACTTAATTTTAAATGAGTTCTTGCTAACTGACCAGTTTCACCTATTCAGCATGACACACACACACACACACCACACACACACACACACACACACACACACACATATATATATATATATATATATATATATATATATATATATATATATATATATATATATATATAATATAGTATATATATATATATATATAATAGTGTATCTGTATGAGACAGTTATGTCTTTGTAATACAATAGGTGTAATTTCTTCGAAACATATTTACATGGCAAAATAATGCATAATAGTTACAAAATGATATGTGCTGAGCATAACTTTAATTTCAATAATACATTTTTGAACATTTCTCTACATTCTAAGAAATCATCAGCAGAGCCACTCAGTAACACAACTAAAAAATTCGAGAATATATTAAAATTCTAAAGGTATAATTTTTCGTCCATTAAATAAGAGTATATATAAAAATTGTAATTAGAAGTTGGTGGACATCGTGTTGTCGTAGGAGTTCGCCTTGGTCCTGGCTGTAACATCGGCTGGGTCCGGGAGAGACCATCTCACCCACGGGTGTATCATTGACCGCTCCACGCGACGACCTCCAGATTTACCTGTTGATACAAAGGAAATTGGTGAGTGCTGTAACCGGGGCGTGTAGATAAGACACAGTGCGGGTTATAACATTTTATTGCCATGAATTTTATCAGTTCAGGGGACTGATGAAGTCCCCGGTTAACGGTGAGGAAGGGTCGTCAGTCTTTCGGTTAGCAGATGGATGATCGAGTTTACACGTTGTCTCGATAACAGGAAGGAGGATCAAGCCTCTAGTAGCTCTCACGGATTTATTACTTTATAAAGTAGGCAAAAAAGCATGTTAAGTCACACAATAGTTATTTGGGGACTAAACGTAAACGGTTTTAATAAAAAGCAGATCATTAAGGCCGCCCACTGAACTTGATTATCGCTTCTTCATAAATATAATTTTAATTAACAGGTGGAATGTCATGTAATCAGAATTTAATGTATGACTTAAGTAATGTTACGTGGCGGGAAAAGTGACCTTCACTAAAGAAACATTACATTGACTTTGTAAATGATCCATGTCGGACCGAAACATCGTTATAAGCTACTCTCTCCTATGTGTGGCTTATTTGTGTAAATATTACATTAAGGCGACGATTTACCATTCGCGATCAAGTGATGGTGGAAGAGGCCAGGTGTCGCTGGAAGCAGTCAAGTTCCAGTGTAAGAGGTCAGGTGTCAGTGACAGAGGTCAGGTGTCGCTGGAAGAGGTCAAGTTCCAGTGGGAGCGGTCAGGTGCCGGTGGGAGAAGTCAGATGCCGGTGGGAGGGACCACGTACCGGTAGCAGAGGTTAGCTACCAGTGAGAGAGGTCAGGTACTGGTGAGAGAGGTCAGGTAACGGTAAGAGATCAGGAACCGGTGAGTGAAGTCCGGTACTGGTGGGAAAGATCAGATACCAGTGAGAGAGGTCAGGTACTGGTGGGAGTGGTCAGGTACCAGTGGAAGGTTGGGCACCGGTCTCCCCTATACATAAATATGTTTCTTTATTTTTTCAATTAAAATCTAAATGTCATTATCATATTGACCAATGACCTAAACAACCTGAGAACAAATAAAATTTCAAAAGTATACTAGATTAGGTAGAAACGAACGTTCGGCAATTCGGAGTTAATTGCAGTCTCTGATTGGTCAACAGGTTGTAGAAGTAAAAAAATAATGCTGTCAGGAAAAAACTAGATGTATTTCGGTGGCTGCGCGATCTGAGAGAAATATCCTTCTATTCTATTACCATCTTAGAACGCTAAAAGGTACGCCACTGAGAGTTTTGGAAATAATCTGTGCCAATTTAGTATTGAAATTTTGATGGCGATAGGATGAGGCGTTCTCGAGTTACGAGCGAAATAAACTTTCAGGGAAAGAAATCCAAACAGCCTCTTAAAGGTACCTCTTTGGGATATCTAAATAACGCAGACTTTTTCGTTAAGACCTCTCTAGAAGGTCCAGATAAAAATCTTAAAAAAAATAACCAGTAAAGGATAGCAGAAATTAGCAATCAATTCGTACATCAGATAATCCCCGAAGTTTATTTCACATTGCTGGCGATTGAGGAATGAAGCGAAGAGGAATTTGGGTCATGAAGGAATGTTGACTGACCTGTGAGGAAGCTGACGAGGACTCCCACCACAAGACCCACAACCAACCCCAGAGAACCCAGCTGCGTGTACGAGAGGCCGAAGATTTTCTGCGGGTACTGTAGGTCGGAGACTCTGTAGATGAGAGTTGGTTTGTATTGTAACACCCCAAGTGCTGGAAAAGGAAGACTTGTAAATGATGCTCAACACGGGAGAGTTAAGGTTTGTAGTGGGATACCCCAACATGGGAGGGTGAAGGTTTGTTGTGGGTTGCTATATAAGTCGTGAGGATATCAAAGTTCTAATATAAGAATATAGAATTTTTCAAGTCAAGTGAAATGTAAAAAAGAAATTAACTTTGACACGAGTCAATAACCAAAACCTTCATAGATTTTTTTTTCATCATTTACCCTTTCTTGAATGATAAGCTGCAACGCAGGCTAGGGAGGAGAGGTAAACAAAACCCTCAAAGATTATTGTACTGTGATGAACATTTACCAGGATATATTATAAAGAATTTTTTTTTTTTTCAAAATGTTGCTCTTCAGGAGGACTGATTATGGTGATTCATGGAACTCTAGTCATCATCCTATTTCCCATTTTCCCAGGCACTGTGTGGCCTCTGCGGGTTTAGCATTTTCCAGTGTATATAATAATAATGATGACAATCATCAGTCATGACCCATTACCAAGTGATGTATTGTGACAGTAGTTTAAACATTTTTTTAAAGCTTTAGACTCGATTCATATTTTTATAAACAGCAATTTATTTATCCTTCCAAAGTACTATTTTAACTATAACACGAAAATAGTATTCAATAGTCCCAGGGTACATATTTAGCATGTCTGTCTCACTTTCAGCAGACGGAGGACCGAACCTCTGCTACTCCTTGTGTCAATAAGTAAATATTAACCTCTACGCACCTTTCATATATACGATGTATTGTTTATTTTTTTAACGTTGGTAGTAACCAGCAAAAGGTCTCAGTCACATGATCAGAAGCTGCTTTGACTGGGTATTTCACATGACTGAGACTCGTTTCTGGTGTAAGTCTCATACTACTGTAGGGTGAAACGCCTTGAGTCCTACCTGACTGGGTGGGTGTCTGAAGGAAGAGGTATGGTCAGGTTGGCAGGGCAGGCGTCCGTAGAGGTGGGCAGTATTTCTGGTGTGATACCCAGGATTGTAGCACCGAAGCTGAAGCTGAGTGCCACAGCCGTGCCCACGACCAGCGCTGAGCACGCCCCCTGGTCGCACGTCATTAAATAAGCTTAGAGACATAATATATACCGAGGGGTGTATATCTTACACTGAAATTTTAATTTATTTCCGTTGTAAGGGATTAAAACATTCTTGACAGGTGGGGGAACAGGTTACATGCAGGTTACATGAAGAATAAAAAGACACAATACTGTGACTGGAACAATACGCAAATGACCTTCACATAGGAGAATGAAACTTATGACGATATTTTGGTCTGACTTGGACCATTAACTATTCACACGATGTGACTACTTAATGGCCCAAGTCCTCATAAGTTTCATTCTCCTGTGTGGGGGTACATATGTGCCTGGTGTCATTAGAAAATTCTTACCCTGTCTGTATGTATTAGCGTTCCCATTAATACTTTCTGGAGATCTTTTTCTTTAATTTTCATACAGTCAACACTATTTTATAATTATTTACCATTATTGGTATTAATGTTTGATACTGTAATTATTAATGTCTTTTTGTGAGAGTGGTGAAGGAGTGGGCATCGAAGGAGTGACAGTCCTGCGACCTACTGTGACAAAGTCCCACTTACCTCACCCAAATTACTTACATGTAATAATTCAGATAATACTCTGTAAGCCTCATGCAGGTAATCTCTCACAATAATTTAGAGTTATAATATGTAAAGAAACAATATCAATATAGTCTTTGGTGATGTGTGACTTCCACATGGAAGGTGCTTTAACGTCGGTAAGGGGCTCTTGATCCAAGGAACTGAACTTATTCTCCCTTCCCTTGGATCGAACCTGATTGCCTCCCATTCTCCAGGCGCAATATAACCTCCCAATTAAAAAAATAGTAATAAGAGAAAATTGCAAAACAGATATTCTTACTCTATCACAACGGAAGACCTCGGTCAGATGACCGAAGCTCCAGCGGTGGGTCGTCATATGACTAAGACCCGCATCAGGAAACACTTGTCTTGTTTCCTGACTAACCTTATCTAACCCTACTCTGTTATATTTTCAGTTACAAAATAAAAAATGAAAATATGTTTCAAAATTAGAAATAGCGTAAAACAAAGGCCGCTAGGCTAATTTTATTAAATTTCTTTGTTTACCTTATTTAGCGTAGTCTGCATACCATTCCAAAATCGAAATTATAGGTATATATTGGAATAAGGATTTGTGGGAGGGATTTGTATGATTTGCCATAAAGCACATATTTATAGCACCGAAAGACAGGTGTTTGCTGGACTGGTGGACAGGTGGTTAGCGTGTTAGGTGTGAAGCCTATCGACTGCACAAAAATCGTTAAAGGCTACATTTCACCTTTACTCTACCCGTTGTGAATATTTTAAGAACATAAGAAAGAAGGAACACTGCAGCAGGTCTACTGACCCGTGCGGAGCAGGTCCATGTCCTTTCCCCCCAGATTAAACCAATAACCCACCCCCCGGATTTGCCCAAGGTTCCCCCCCCGATTAGCCCAATGACCCCACCCCGGATTAGCCCAATGACCCACCCCCCCGGATTAGCCCAATGACCCACCCGGTTGGGCCACCTCCACTCGAGGAAGGAGCACGGCACCAGACCCAGCAGCACAAGCTAGTCAGGTCCAACTCACACCCACCCACACCCACTCATGTATTTATCTAATCTATTTTTAAAACTACAAAACGTTTTAGCCTCAATAACTGTACTCGGGAGTTTGTTCCACTCATCCACAACTCTATTACCAAACCAGTGCTTTCCTATATCCTGAATCTGAATTTTTCCAACTTGAAACCTGTCTTGGCTGGAAATTTTCAGCACGCTATTTACATCCCTTTATTTATTCCTGTTTTCCATTTATACACCTCGATCATATCCTCCCTAATTCTACGCCTTTCGAGAGAGTGCAGATTAAGGGCCCTCAGTCTATCCTCATAGGGAAGATTTCTGATATATGGGATCATCTTTGTCATCCTCCTCTGTACGTTTCCCAGAGCATTTATATCCATTCTGTAATACGGTGACCGGAACTGAGCAGCATAGTCTAAATGAGGCCTAACCAAGGATATATAGAGTTGAAGAACAACCTGAGGACTTCTATTATTTATACTTCTAGATATGAAGCCAAGAATTATGTTAGCTTTATTGTGAACACTAATGCCCTGTTGTCTTGGTTTTAGATTACTGCTAACCAGAACTCCTAAATCCTTTTCGCAATCAGTAGTATTAAGATCTACATTATTTAGTTTATATGTGGCATGGTTATTTACCTGTCCAACATTTAGAACTTTGCACTTGTCAATATTAAACTGCATCTGCCACTTCTCCGACCATTGCATCAGTCTATTCAAATCATCCTGGAGTGCTCTAGTGTCCTCATTAGAATGAATTGGACGACCTATTTTGATGTCATCAGCAAATTTGCTTATGTCGCTATTTATTCCTTCATCTATGTCGTTTATGTAAATTATGAACAACAACGGGCCCAACACTGACCCCTGAGGAACACCGCTTGTGACGTGCCCCCATTCTGATTTCTCCCCATTTATGCAAACTCTCTGCTGCCTATTTGTCAGCCATGCCTCTACCCAGGAAAAAATTCTGCTCCTATTCCGTGTGCCTTAAGTTTCCTCAATAGCCTCTGGTGTGAAACTCTATCGAAAGCCTTACTGAAGTCCATATACACAATATATATTCATTACCATGATCTACCTCCTCAAACACCTTAGTGAAAAAAGTTAGTAAATTCGTAAGACAGGAACGCCCCTTTGTAAACCGCGTTGAGATTTATTAATCAATCTGTGCCTATCAAGATGGCTACGAATTGCTTCGGCAATTATTGATTCCATAAATTTTCCCACTATGGAGGTAAGGCTTATTGGTCTATAGTTCGAAGCCAAGAACCTGTCACCTGCCTTGTAAATAGGTATTACATTTGCCATTTTCCACTTATCAGGCACTATGCCAGTTTGTAGTGATATGTTAAAAAGATTAGCCAAAGGTATGCTAAGTTCCTCTTTACATTCCTTTAACACCCTTGCATACAGTTCATCAGGATCTGGGGATTTGTTAGGTTTTAGTTTCTCTGTTTGTCTGAGGACCATGTTACTAGTTACCGCAATCGTACATAGTTTATTATCATCCTGTTCTACATAATCTATTATTTCAGGAATATCGCTAGTATTTTCCTGAGTGAAAACTGAGAGGAAGTAGGTACTGAGAATTTCACACATATCCTTATCACTATCAGTGATCTGACCAGAGTTACTCTTAGGTGGGCCAATCTTGTCCCTAATCTTACTTCTGTATACCTGAAAGAACCCTTTTGGGTTAGTCTTTGAATCCCTTGCGACCTTAGCCTCATAATCCCTTTTTGCTTTTCTTATTCCTTTCTTTATTTCTCTCTTTAACTGAATATATTGATTTCTTAATTGACCATCCCCTCTTTTGATTCGCCTATATATGCCTCTCTTTTGACCAATGAGATGTTTTAATCTATTGTTCATCCATTTGGGATCATTTTTGTTAGATCTAATTTCCCTACTCGGAACAAAAGTTGTCTGGGCAGCTAGAACTATGCTCTGAAAAACGTCATATTGGCAACCAAGATCACCTACCTGAACCATAGTCAAGACATCCCAATTTAGCCCACCCAGGTAATTTTTCAGTCCCATGAAGTCGGCCAAGCGAAAATCTGGGACAGAGATTTGATTGCAGTTTTAATGCATAAAGAAATGGAATTATGGTAACCTTAGCATATAGACACTAAAAGATACACACACTCACATTGGTATATGTATATCCTGTATGGTGTTGTGTTTTATCTGAGGATTTAGAAGAACCGTTGTATGTGAGACTTTTCTAAAAGACGAGACGTCTTGTTTCTCTCTAGACTTGTATGTTATCTATTAGTGGTTCTGAGATTATCTTCCCCAAGGTCCAGTCTCATTGAAAGTAATGGTATGTATATCGTGCCGAATAGGTAAAACTTGCGATTTTTTATTAAATAGCAATGCTCTTCTTGCCGAATAAGGCAAGCGAAAATTAATGTATGCAATAATTTTGCAAAAATCATTCTGAACTTATCGAAAAAAATATATTTCATTGTGTTTGTTTATTAAATTACTGTAAACTTATCTAAAATATATTTAGCTGGAATAGACTAAATTAAATTGCATTTGTTATAATTAGGTTAGTTAAGTTTTCTAAGGTTATTATGGTACATAATCATTAATTTTTACATTAACATAAATGAAAAAAATATATCTTTAAACGTACATTAGAAATTTTTAGAAAGGACTTAATTTTAAATGAGTTCTTGCTAACTGACCAATTTTACCTATTCGGTACGACATGTATATACTGAAGTTAAACTGAAGCTTGTAAGATTTATCTGTTATCTTACGACTTGAGAAATGGAATCTGGTACTCCATTTGCATTCTTAGGTTAATTATAGTTTTCCGTAAAATGAGAAATAATAAAGAAAGGTTGTGTAAAATTTTGATAATTTTCCTGTGATCTGTGTGTTGATTGCTAGGAAAGTAATATTTATGTAACGGTGTAAATGTGCATCTTTTCTGTGCCTTTATAAGGTGTTAAGTCACATGAGAACCTATGTTCCCTACAACTTCCTTATTTATTGTAATCAGATAAATAAGTAAAATGTAATCAGTGTAATTTAGAAGAAATTAATGTTCTGATAAGGAAAATGTACTACACGCCTGGAAATGTCACTGAATTTAAATAGGTGTATGTGTAAAAGGGGGCAGTAAAGCAACAGCAAAGAACTACAGAGCGATAGCGCTAACATTCCATATCATAAAAATCTTTGAAAGGGTTCTAAGAAGCAAGATCACCACCCATCTAGATACTCATCAGTTACACAACCCAGGGAAACATGGGTTTAGAGCAGGTCTCTCCTGTCTGTCCCAACTACTGGACCACTATGACAAGGTCCTGGATGCTCTAGAAGACAAACAAAATGCAGATGCAGTATACATAGACTTTGCAAAAGCCTTTGACATGTGTAACAACGGTGTAATAGCGCACAAAATGCATGATAAAGGAATAACGGGAAAAGTTGGTAGATGGATCTATAACTTCTTAACAAATAGAATACAAAGAGTAGAAGTAAACAGTAAAGTTTGAGGCAGCTACTGTGAAAAGCTGTTCCACAACGCACAGTACTCGCTCCCATCCTGCTCATCCTCATATTTGACATAGACAGGGATATAAGACACAGCTCAGTGTCTTCCTTTGCAGATAACATCCGAATTTGCATGACCTGGAGTTTACCTGGAAAGGGTTTCGGGGGTCAGTGCTCCCGCCGCCCGGTCTGAGACCAGGCCTCATGGTGGATCAGGGTATGATCAACCAGGCTGTTACTGCTGGTAGCACGTAAGCTGATGTACGAACCACAACCAGGTTGGTCAGGTACTGGCTTTAGGTGTCTGTCCAGTGCCTTCCTGAAGACAACCAGAGGTCAATTGGTAATCCCCTTTATGTATGCTGGGAGGCAATTGAACAATCTTGGACCTCTGACACTTATTGTGTTGTCTCTCATTGTACTCGTGGCACCCCTGCTTTTCATTGGGGGAATGTTGCATCTCATGCCAAGTCTTTTGCTTTCATATGGAGTGATTTTCGTGTGCAGGTTTGGTACCAATCCCTCCAGGGCCTTCCAAGTGTATATTATCATGTATCTCTCTCGCCTGCGTTCGAGGGAATATAGCTCAAGGACCTTCAACCGTTCCCAGTAGTTTAGGTGCCTTATCGCTCTCATGTGTGCCATGAAAGTTCTTTGTACACTCTCCAGGTCTGCAATGTCGCCAGCCTTGAAGGGGGCCGTTAGTGTACAGCAGTATTCCAGCCTAGAGAGCACAAGCGATTTGAAGAGAATCATCATGGGCTTGACGTCCCTAGTTTTGAAGGTTCTCATTATCCATCCTTTCATTTTCCTAGCGGACGAGGTAGATACATTGTTGTGGTCTTCGAAGGGGAGATCCTCTTGACATTATCTCTCCCAGGTCCTTCACATTACTTTTCCGCTCTATTGTATGGTTAGAATTTGTGGTATACCCTGACACATTTTTAATTTCTTCAAGTTTTCCATATCTGAGTAGTTGAAATTTCTCCTCGTTGAACTTCATATTGTTTTGAGTGGCTCATTCGAAGATTTGGTTGATGTTCGCTTGGAGTCTCGCAGTGTCTTCGTTGGAGGTCACTGCCATGGTAATCCGGGTGTCATCCACAAAGGGAGACGCTGAGCTATGGCTTGCATCTCTGTCTGTGTCAGAAATGAGGATGAGGTATAGAATGGGAGCGAGTGCTGTGCCTTGTGGAACAGAGCTTCTTACCGTGGCTGCCTGGGACTTTACTCTGTTTACTATTACTCATGGTGTTCGATTTGTCAGGAAGTTGTAGATCCATCTACCAACTTTTCCCGTTATTCCTTTTTCCCGCATTTTGTGTGCTATTACATCACTGTCACACTTGTCAAAAGCTTTTGCAAAGTCTGTGTATACTACATTTGTATTTTGTTTATCCTCTACAGCATCCAGGACTTTGTCATAGTGGTCCAGTAGCTGGGACAGGCAGGAGCGACCTGCTCTAAACCCGTGTTGTCCTGGGTTGTGTAACTGATTGGTATCTAGGTGGCTGGCTATCTTGCTTCTTAGAACCCTCTCAAAGATTTTTATGATACGGGATGTTAGTGCCATCGGTCTGTAGTTCTTTGCAATTGCTTTACTGCCACCTTTGTGGAGTGGGGCTATGTTTGTTGCTTTTAGTGTGTGTGGGATGACCCCTGTGTCCATGCTCCCTCTCCATAAAATGTTGAAGGCACACGATAAGGACTTCTTGCAATTCTTGATGAATACAGAGATCCACGAGTCTGGGCCTGGGACAGAGTGCATAGGCATGTCATTAATTGCCTCTTCAAAATCTTGTGAAGTTATAATAATATCCGAGAGTTTTGGGATGACTAAATTTTGGGTTTCGTTCATGAAGAATTCATTTGGGTTGTCGACTCTTAGTGGATCGCTGAACACTGAGTCATATTGGGACTTTAGTATCTCACTCATTTCTTGGCTATCATATGTGTATGTCCCATCCCGCCTAATCAGGGGCCCAATACTGGATGTTGTTTTTCCCTTAGATTTGGCATAAGAGAAGTAGTATTTTGGGTTTTTATCAATTTCCTTTATGGCTTTTAGTTCTTCCTGTGATTCTTGTCTCCTATAAGATTCCTTCAGCTTAAGTTCGATATTTGCAATTTCATTGGCTAGTGCTTCCCTTCGTATTTCAGATATATTGACCCCACTCAGCAGCTCTGTGACTCTTCACCTTCGTCTGCATAGGGAACGTCTCTCTCTTTCTAGTTTACATCTTCTCTTTCTTTTTTCTTAATGGAATGTGTCTTGAGCAGATCTCAAGAATTACAGAATTCATTTTTCCATGGCAGATGTTCGGATTCGTGTTGTTTAGGATGTCTTCCCAGCTTGTTTCATTTAGGACATGATTTGCTTGGTCCCACTGTATGTTTTTGATATTGAAATTGAATTTCGTGAAGAGACCTTCATGAGTGCTCACATTTTGCTGGTCCAGAGCCCTGTGCATACATGTCTGTACCTCTACTTTGTTGTGATCTGAGTGAATTGTCTTTGATACAGTTATAATACGTATCAGATCATCATTGTTAGTGAAGATGAGGTCCAGCGTATTTTCTAGTCTTGTAGGCTCCACTATTTGCTGGTTTAAGGTGAATTTGTTGCAGAGATTTAGTAGTTCGTGTGTGTGTGAATTTTTATCTGAGCTGCCTCCTGGCGTGATCTCTGCTAAAACATTGTTTGCTATACTCCTCCATTTTAGGTGTCTCAGGTTGAAATCTCCTAGTAGTAAGATGTTTGGGGCAGGAGTTGGGAGATTTTCCAGACAGTGGTCAATTTTCTCAAGCTGCTCCTGGAATTGCTTGTAAGTTACATCTGGAGGCTTCTATACAACCACAATGATAAGGTTTTGGTTTTCAATCTTTACCGCCAAAACTTCAACTACATCATTTGAGGTGTTTAGCAGTTCTGTGCAAATGAGGGACTCTGTGACATACAGGCCAACCCCCCCTTGTTGTTTGTTTAGTCTCTCGCATCAGAATAGGTTGTAACTTGGGATTCATATTTCATATGTCATGATGATCCTTTACATGGGTCTTTGTGAATGCTGCAAACATTGCATTTGACACCATGAGCAGTCCCTTGATACAAGGAATTTTGTTGTTTTTTGACGGCAAAGACAAATGTCGTATTGGTGGAATTTAGGGGATTTTATTTGTTGACTCTAATATCTGTTGTTCTGGGGTAGAGGCCAATGTCTGTGCCTCTGCTCCAGAAGTGTTTTCAGGTGGTGTAGGATTATTGTCGTTTCTTGCCAGTCTTTTTTCCCTTCTGGCCCTAAAAAACCTCTGTCCCTGGAGAGGTTGTGGCTCCTCTCTTCTGTTTCCCATAGTCTGGCTGGTCTTTGTCTTCTAGTCCCCTTTAGGTGATGTGCCTGGCAGTATGCATTGTAGCATTTTCATTCATGAATTGATAAGTGACACATTTCTGGGTGAAATAAGTTGCAAGAAGGGAAGTTGCACTCTCCTGTTGTCATGTGGGTGTAGCATTTTTTTGGATGGTCAAAGGTGCATGTCCCACCTGTTTTGCCAGATATACCAGATATAGTATTTACATAGACTGTACTTCTGTTTGCTAGGATTTATTGTAGTTGCGTTCACTGCTGGTGCATTTATTTTTCCCGTTTCATCAAAATCTTTTACCCTTGTGTGGACATCAGTGCTTTCACCAGGTTTTGCTGGTAGTGTGTTGACACTTTTTCCTGAGGCCTCATCCCATTTTGATCCATCTCCAACAGTATATCTATTTTGAACCTTTGTGGATTGAATAAAGCTGTCTTCGGTGTCCTCCAGGACAACGCTAGTACCCTCAAGAGCTCTATCTTCTAAGACATCACTAGGACCCCCTGGAGCACTTTCCTCTAGGACAACACTAGCATCCTCAGCACTGTCCTCCAGGACAGCGCTAGCACCCTCATGAGCACTATCCAAGACAGCCCCGTCCCTACCACCCATTTTTTTTCCCAGCTGTCATACCATGCTGACATGTCTTTCAAGAAGGATGTTTTACTGGTGTTCTTGTCTTTTAATATAGATGTCATTTCCTCATACAGGTGTATCTCGTTTTGGCAGACCCAAAAACATCTCTCTGAGTTTATGTCAAGTGTGGTCACTAGTTTAAAATCCCTGCATATACTATGGGACCACTGACCACACAGATGGCAAGCAATCCAAGCCTGTCTTCGTCCCTTACCCTTTCTGCAGACTACACAGATCTTCATGGTAGTGGTCATCTTACAATACAGGACAGCTCTCCTAGCTAGTTGGTCTATAATTCCCCGATGTATTTAATTTTTTGTAACAGTTCTTCCGCTTTGGCTTTATTTCCAACGAAACCATTTGAATCCGCCCGAATCCAGTGAAATCCGTTTGAATCCTCCCGAATCCAGCGAAACTGGAAGAATCCAGTTAGTGGATCACTGTATATCTTTTTTTTAATGAGCACCTTAACAGTAGATCTGTCTATCTGTATTGTAACCATTTGTTGTAGTTACTGTTTGAGTGTTTGATAGGGTGCGTAGAGCCCCGTCAGTTAGTGAAACCAGTCAGAGGATACTTTGTTATCAACGAATCCATTTGAATCCGGTCGTTGGATGAATCTGGGCAGATCCGGATTAGGCTCACTGGGTGATTTTGGATTAGCTCATAAAAGGACTACTGGAAAAAAAATTAAACATTAATATGTGTTCAGTTTGATACAGAAAGTATAACTTGCGTGTTCGGGCGCCGATGGCTTCAATATATGGAGATTACTGGAGGAATAATGATTTTCGTTGTGTATATTGCGACCGCTACTAACTACAGGTTTACCACAAACACTGTACACGTCACTCCATCACAATAAGTGACCCTCCATTGACGACACCGCAAGATTCCAGGCGGACATCAACCAAATAATCTTTAAATGGGCCGCAGAAAATAATATGAAGTTCATTTATGAGAAATTTCAATTACTCCAATAAGGAAAACATGGGGAAATTAAAACTATATCGGATTATAAAACAAATTCCAACCACACAATAGAGCAAAAAACTAATGTAAAAGACCAAGGAGTGATCATGTCAGAGGATCTCACCTTCAAAGTCCATAACATTGTATCTGCTAGAAAAATGACAGGATGGATAATGAGAACCTTCAAAACTAGGGATGCCAAGCCCATGATGACACTCTTCAGGTCGCTTATTCTATCTAGGCTGGAATATTGCTGCACACTAACAGCACCTTTCAGGGCAAATGGAATTGCTGACCTAGAAAGTGTACAGAGAACCTTCACGGCACACATAACTGCGAGAAAACACCTAAATTACTAGGAACGCTTGCAGTTCCTCAACTTATACTCCCTAGAACACAGGCGGGAGGGATACATGATTGTATACACTTGGAAAATCCTAGAGGGATTAGTACCAAACTTGCGCACGAAAATCACTCCTTATGAAAGCAAAAGACTCGGTAGACAATGCAATATCCCTCAATGAAAAGCAGGGGTGCCATTAGCACGATAAGAGAAAACACACTAAATGTCATTGGCCCAAGACTGTTCAGCTGCTTTCCAGCATACATAAGGAGGATTACCAACAGACCCCTGGCTGTCTTCAAGAAGGCGCTGGACAGGCACCTAAAGGGAGCTGTCGGGGAAAAAATTGTAGCTCTTTTGTTTACCATCCGATTTCCTCCAGTTTTGGTGCACAAGACAAAGTGTTTTCACACCATGTAAAAAATATTTGTCAAAAATATACTTCAAACAACAACTGAGAAAAGACTGAAAAAGGACTGATTTACAGAAAATGCCCTTTGGCAGGAAGGTAGTCCTACATGGGATGACGTAAGGTTGTTTGGACACTTGGTGCCGAGAGAACAATGCTAATACTAATTTTCCGCAAAGCCTTTCCTCTAAATAACTCATCTTTATTTCGCAAAAAAATGAAGTTTGTTAGTTCTTGGAATGTTGAAAAAATCTGCCCTTTACTCCCACATAAATCCCAAAGTATTTGGAATATTTCCAAAATTCCCTCTGCATAAATTAGAGAAATCATTATTTTACCATTTCTGTGAATATTATTCTACTTAATTAAGTAATAAAGGCGTACCTTAGCGAAATAAGTGAATAAGTTACTTCCGAGATATTGGCCTGGAGCTCCGGCCGGCCCACCGTCTCAAAAAAAAAAAATAGCGAAAATCGCGTTTGTTTCGGTGTATTTCTTAGCAAACTGATGCTCTAGTGCAGTTATCCTCTTCAAAACACCGTTTTCTCTTACTCAGGGACCAAAGAATACGACATGAGAGGATTCACTCATTTACATCGAAATATTCCCGATGGTCTCTCGCCATATTACGGCTTATTTTATTCAGTCTAGAGTATATAACATGTTTGTATATTATTTAAAGTGTTTATTATATCATATTGATCAATTCTGATAGATAAATAAGCCGTAGAGTTGATATATAAGCTGATATAAGCGTAATAATGAAGTGATTTCTCCTGGCACTCTCTAGAGCGGGAACACTGCCGAGCGTTCCCATATGGTTCTTGGTTGTCTCTAAGTCTACGGATAAGCTCCGCCTACTGTTTTATGATGCCAAATAGTCAGTTATTATATTAGAAAGAATAATGCAAGAAAAAGCGATAAAAAGCAAGGAAAAAATTCCAAAATATATGGGCTGTGAGCAGACGCGCTACCCAAATCGCCGTCACAATACCTGATATAAATGACTATAATTTCTTGTAGAAACGTCGTAGAACATTCATTCTGGTATCATTGTGTTGCCATAGAGTTAAGCTATTTTTCTATATATATATATATATATATATATATATATATATATATATATATATGTCGTGCCGAATATGTAAAACTGGTCAATTAGCAAGAACTCATTTAAAATTAAGTCGTTTCTAAAATTTTCTCTTATACGTTTAAAGATATATTTTTTTCATTAATGTTAATGTAAAAATTTTTAATTTTGCACCAAAAGAATCTTAGAAAACTTACCTAACCTTATTATAACAAGAACAATTTATTTTAGCCTAACCCAACTATGTATATTTTAGATTTGTTTACAATAATTTAATACTAAACAAACACAGTGAAATATATTTTTTTCGTTAGGTTCAGAATGATTTTGGCGAAATTATTGCATACACAAATTTTCGCTTGTCCTATATGGCAAGATGAGCGTTGCTATTTAAGCCAAGAACGCAAGTTCTGCCTATTCGGCACGACATATATATATATATTAATATATATTATATATATATATATATAATATATATATTATATATATATATATATATAATATATATATATATATATATATATATATATATATTATATATATATATATATATATATATATATATATAGCTTAATTTCCATATTTTTTCGATTTATGTTAAGCGCGCGCGGAAATTTGCCCTACAGCCCTACAGGGGGCTGTATCAGAATTTTCCGCGCGCTCACAAAAAAAAAAATCGAAAAATTATGGAAATTGAGTTATTTATACAGAAAATAGCTTAAGTCTTTGGCAACACAATGGTACAAGAATCAATGTTCTACGACGTTTCTACAAAAAATTATAGTCATTTATATCAGGTATGGTGACGGCGATGTGGGTAGCAAGTCTGCTCACAGCCCATATATTTTTTGGAATTTTTCCTTGTTTTTTATCGTTTTTTTTTGCATTATTCTTTCTAATATAATAATTGACTATTTGGCATCATAAAACAGTAGGCGGAGCTTATGCGTAGACTTAGAGCCAATTAGGCACCATATGGGAACGCTCGGCAGTGTTCCCGCTCCAGAGAGTGCCAGGAGAAATTACTTATTATTACCCTTATATCAGCTTATATATCAACTCTACGGCTTATTTATCTATCAGAATTGATCTAATATGATATAATAAACACTATAAATAACATACAAACATGTTCTATACTCTAGACTGAATAAAATAAGCCACAGTATGGCGAGAGACCATCGGGAATATTTCGATATAACTGAGTTACTACTCTTATGTCGTCTCCATGTCGTATTCTTTGGTCTCTGAGTAAGAGAAAACGGTGTTTTGAAGAGGTTAACTGCACTAGAACATCAGTTTACTAAGAAATACACCCAAACAAACGCGATTTTCGCGAAAAAAAAAAAAAAAAATTCGAGACGGTGGGCCAGCCGGCGCTCCAGGCCAATATCTCGGAAGTAACTTATTCATTTTACGGTACATCGTCTGCCTTTATTACTTAATTAAATGTAATAATATTCACAGAAATTGTAGAATAATGATTTCTCTAATTTGCAATTATTCATTTTTGAAAATATTCTAAATACTTTGGGATTTATGTGGAAGTAAAGGGCGGATTTTTTCAACATTCCAAGAACTAACAAACTTTATTTTTTTGCGAAATAAAGATAAGTTATTTAGAGGAAAGGTACTAATTACAAATTCATATAAGCATTGTTCTCTCGGCACCAAGTGTCCAAACAACCTTACGTCGTCCCATATAGGAAGAAATCGCCCCCCAAGGGCATTTTCAGTAAATCAGTCCTTTTTCAGTCTTTTCTCAATTGTTGTTTGAGGTATATTTTTGATAAATATTTTTTACAAAGAGTGAAAACACTTTGTCTTGTGCACCAAAACTGGAGGAAATCGGACGGTAAACAAAAAAGCAACATTTAAAGCTCTCACGGCCCCCTAAGTCAGTACCTGACCAGCCGGGCTGTGGTTCATATGCTGGGTTGCGTGCAGCCAACAGTAACAGCCTGGTTGATCAAGCCCTGATTTACCATGAGGCCTGGTTACAGACCGGGCCGCGGGAGCATTGACCCCTCGAAACCCTCCCCAGGTATACTCCAGGTACTGATCTGGAATATATTGATCTTTACCCATAACTTGAAATGATTAGACCATTGATGAGAAATTGCAAAAAGAAATAATGAGTATATGTTTCGCCTCAACTTCCTGACATTGAAATTTCCGATAACCTAGACCTGTGTGAATACTGTTCCCATTAGATTAGTTAAGGACAGTGTGCAGCCTAGTGTCAGTCCTACCCCGAAAGAGGAACATATGTATCCACTGATGATTTAGAAAGACGGTTGTGTTAGCTCCCGCATAACGTTCCAAACTGTCCTGGGCTAAAATTAAGTCACAGCTTGACAATGCTGTGACTTGATAATGGTGTGTGACGGACTAAAACCTCGTCGTAAGTTTTCCATATTTGTCAATTGTTCCAGCCACGGCATTCTGACTTTTATTCTTCAGGTATGTTAGTGTAACAGTTGTCTTTATATCTCTTTAAAGGTACAGCAGGATATGTTGACATATTTTAGAGACTGTAAGAAGATCACAATAACTTCTTTGCTATCGCGAAGGCCCTGAAGGGTGTTATAATGAGTATAATGTATCTATTCTCGAGCTACACTAGGAAGTCATTATAGACTCGTGGGACAGGAAGAGAGGTTAAGATCTTTGTATCTTACCTTTGTATTACTGAGTGGCATAAACAGAGCCACGAGGAACACCACCAGCAGAACTGAGAAGCTCTTTACCTTGGAATTAGTGAAAGGCATGAAGAGAGCCATGATGAACACCGCCAGCAGAGGTCCATCCACGGAGGAGGTGACAGCGATGGCTGCCTGAAGAATCCCACCCAGGTTCCCCGCCAGGAAGGCCAGACCCACCGCCAGGAAGCCGTAGCCCAGGGCTGAGGAGGATACACTTACAAGCTCGGAGGAAAAATACAAATATTTATGTTAGAGTAAGGAGCCAGTAGAAGCCCAGTCTTGTTATAATTCTATCAAAATCGGTAAAAATAGTTTAAAATACTACTGAAATACTGCAGTGGACGGAAAGAAGAGAGTGAAATTGCAAGGACAGTGCATGCACACTGAGAGGTATGTATGTCAATGAATGTATAATGAGAGGTGTATCTCAATGTATATATACTCCGTTTAATTGCGAACTCTGCTAGGGACTAAAAAATAATGTAATATCCAGAGTATACCTGGAGGGGGTTTCGGGGGTCAATGCTTCCGCGGCCTGGTCCGTGACTAGGCCTGTTTGATACATATGAAAAGGCCAGCCCTAGTAATCCTGAGAAGAATTAACCCTAAGCAAGGTCTCAGAAGTCAATGTTGTGGTCTGTTTTTCTTTTTAGTAGTAGAAATGGAATCCATATGACCGTTAGGCTAGCGGATAACTGTACCAGTACGTCAGAGACTCTCTAGATCTGCAATTTCACTGCTTTGAATGGAGATGTTAATGTACAGCAGTATTCCAGCCTAGAGAGAACAAGTGATTTGAAAAGGATCATCATTGGCTTGGCATCTCTCGTTTTGAACGTTCTCATTGTCCATCCTATCATTTTCTTTGCACTTGTGATCGTGGCACTGTTGTGATCCTTGAAAGTGAGATCCTCAGACATTACTACTCCCAGGCCCCTTACATTATTTTTCCGCTCTATTGTATGGTTAATGGGTGAACATGGACAACAGGTCTAAGGAAACATACCCAATGTTTCTACCTCTGCTGGGAATCGAACCAAGACCTCAGCGTGTGAAGTGAAAACTTTGTCTACCAGGCCACGAGAGGTGAGTAGTAAACCATACCACGGGTGGGGTTTGATCCCGAGGTCAGAGAGTCTCAAAACTCCAGATCGTCGCGTTTGCCACTGGACCAGCTAGCCACAATAAGATTCGTCCAACTAGGTATATTTCTACACCATAGGAAGGTTAGCATGGGCACCACTGTGACCACAAAGGCAAGTTTGTGGCTAGGTGGTCCAGTGGCTAACGCGACGGTCTGGAGTTTTGAGACTCTAACCGCGGGATCAAACCCCACCCGTTGTATGGTTTGTTTGCAATCGTGTCTTTAGATTTGGGAGTATATTTTTTGTACAAGTCAGGGCGGTGGGTTGCCTGGCTACCACCCTACATAATAATACTTTTTAAAGCACCCCCAAGAGCGAAAAAAAGCTATGCGTACCTTATTATTTATTTAAATATTTGAAACTCTTAAGTAGGGCGGGTTACCTAGAAAATACCTGGAAGGTTTTCGGGGTAAACGCTCCCCCGGCCCCGGTCGGCCCGGGCCTCGTGTGGATCAGGGTCTGATCCCCCGGGCTTTTATTGCTGGCGACGAAACCCGACGTCGAACCACCCCCCGGTGACGGGTACTGACTTTAACCCCCCCGTTCAGCCCTTCTTAAGACAGCCGGGGGTTGTGGAAATCCCCCTTAGTATGCGGGGGAGGGGGTTGAACAGTCCTGGGGGCGCCACACTAATGTGTTTCTTCAGTGTACTCTGGCCCCCCTGTTTTTTCTTTGCGGGAATGTTCATCTCCTGCCGAGTCTTTTTTTTATAGGGAGTTTTTTCTTGCAATTTTACAAATCCCTCTAAAATTTTTCCAAGGTGTGGTAGCATCCCCAACTACCACACCTCCACGAATATACGACATTTAAAGCACCCCAAATGATAAAATATATATGCTGTGTAAAAAGCAGATGTGGTAGCTCGCAGGGTACCCCCTTCACATAATACCACCATTAAAAACCCGGGGGGTTAGTTGCTCTTTCTTTCTTCTTTTTCCTTCTTTTTTTTTTTTATTAATTATTATTTTTATTATTATTATTATTATTATTTTTATTATTATTTATTATTATTATTATTTTATATATTATATTTTTTATTATTTTTAAAATTATTATTTTTTTATTATTATTATTATTACACTAATATACTACTATACTAATATATATACACTAAAAACTACAATACAACTCTACAAACACACAATATAACTACCATCAAAATTACCCTGTTGCGGTTGATTGGGTTATTTAAGTTTTCCAACATTGTCAAAATTTAAAAAAATTTTTATTTAAATGTTTACCTCACCTGAATAAATTTTATTACCCTTTTTTTTTTTTTAGTTTTGCCCCAAATGAATTTTTTAATAAAAAAGTGCTAAACCAAACAGGCAGGGTTCTCATTTTTAGCCCATGACCACCAACCCCAATTTTATAAAAAAATCGGGGGACCATTTCTTTTTTGAAATATATTAAAGGGCAAAGCAAAACAACCGAAATTTTATTTGGGAAATAGTTCTTTTAAAAAAATTGAAATTTTAATTAAAAATAAATCCAACATTTTCTAAATATAATTTCATAAAAAATAATATCCTGAAATAAAGAAACATGCAAATTTGCTGAAATTTCTTTCAAACGAATATAACTTTGAAATTATAAGTCAGAGCCAACATTTTTCTTTAAAATGATTATTTTCCACTTTTCCCTTTAAAAAACTTTTGGATTTTCTTCCATGGCAAGTTTTAGGTTTAGGAGGATATGATAAGCAAAAATTCTTTTTCAACGCAAAGATTCATCATTTGGAGAAAGGGGAAAAAAAGAAAACCACCTAACAGAAATTATAAAGGCAAAAGAAACTGTGCATTGGGTTGAAAATTTTGGGTGTTTGCTAACTGGAAAATTTTTCCATGGTTTGCCGTGTCTTTCTTTAGCTGCCAACATTTTTTCAGGTCCAAGAACTCCTCCCAATGCCTCCGGCCCTGGGCATCTGTTAAAAGGGTTCCTGATGAAAAAAACCCCATCCCCTCGTCATGTCCCCTCCGAAAAGTATCGCTGAATTCATCCCGAGCTTTGTAAATGCTCCAGATTTCGAATCTGAATGGGCCCGTTTTTCCCAGTAATGAATCCACACTGGGAAAATGAACAAAAAAATTTTCCTTTGACCCTTCCCATCCAAGTTTTAATTTCCAAAAAAAGCCTTGATGATTCCTTAGTGAAAAAACAGATTTGCTTCTTTCCTTTGCAGCTGAAGATTCAGTTGTTAAGATACCAAAAATATCGACAAAATATACTATTTAATTCAAAGCTCTAATACCTTAAAACCTTTTTTCCCTTTAGCTGGAGAAATAGAAACATTTTTCTCCAGATCAAAAATTCGTTGACAAAATTCCCTGCGACAACACCGCAGAAGTGTAGAACGCAACCCCCAAGTCGAAAACCCCGTCCGCATAATTTTCGAACAGCTGGTTATAGTCTTTGGTTTCCAATGGGAAACACGCCGTTTCACAAACGCTTTTAAAGCCTAATCTTGACCTAGCATCGCAGGTGCACCATCGTGGGAACCCCCCAAAATTTTTCCAAACCAGCCATTTACTTTAAAGAAATTGTTAAAATTTCTAACACTCCTGAGCCTTTAGTGGTTCAAGATCTTCAAAAAAGAAACTCGTCTTTTAAGTCTCCCTCAGCCCGTACATGCAAAAAAAGTGAAAGACAGTGAGAAAACCGTTATTCATCCAACTGTTGGCAAACAATGGAGAATTTATTTTCCAACTTGTTCACTGATTTTTTTGTGAAATCTCATTTTTCCGTCTCGACCTGTGTTTTTAAAACTGATATATCATTCAGTTTTTCCCTGCTGCGTCCTCACCCACAACAAACCTCACCTTCTTTTTCTCAGGGTACACAAGTTTCTCTACAATCGTATGAGGCTTCTTGGGCCCGGGACGTTGTAAGCGACATTGTAGGAAGCGCGACTGCATTGGTGTTTTTTTTTTTCTAGAATGTCCTTCTGTAAGGGCTGCGCTTGAAAAGTAATAATGGGCCGTTCGAAAAAATCTTTATCCTTTGCAACAAATTGGGGTGGCATTTCGAGATGGGGGTTAAGCTTAGCCGGGTTCAATAGCATTCCCCAAAACTTTGAAACAAAAACACACCTGGTATTTTCCTGCCCAAATTTTTTGACAGGGGAAGCCGAATTAAAGTTTGTTTTTGAAAACTTCCCTTACATTCTTTTTGCCATTGCCATATATCTTATCTGTGGACAAATAACGACATATATTTTTTTATTTTTGAGTTTTGCATTAATAAAGTATGAAAAAAAAAATAAAAACCATGCAATAATAAAACCCACACTCTAAAACAGCATAAAAAAGCACAAAACAGCAGCACAAACAACACACAGACACACAAAGCACCGCAGCACAAACAAGACACACGCACAAAACAACCACGCAGCACAACCAACAGCACAACACAACACGCACAGCACAACACAAGGCAGCACAACACAAAACCACAGCACAAACACCCCACAACACAACACAAGCAAACAACACAGCAGCACAACCAGCAGCACAACACAACACAACACACAACACAGCACACACCAACAACGCACACAACACAGCAGCACAACCAACACCAGCAGCACAACACAGCACACAGCAGCACAACACAGCACACAGCAGCACAACACAGCACACAGCAGCGCAACACAGCACACAGCAGCACAACACAACACACAGCAGCACAACACAGCAGCACAACACAACACACAGCAGCACAACACAACACACAGTACACAACAACGCACACCAGCAGCACAACACAGCACACAGCACATAACACAACACACAGCAGCACAACACAGCAGCACAACACAACACACAGCAGCACAACACAGCAGCACAACACAGCAGCACAACACAACACAAAGCAGAACAACACAGCAGCACAACACAGCAGCACAACACAACACAGCACACAGCAGCATAACACAACACACAGCAGCACAACACAGCACACAACAGCACAACACAGCACACAGCAGCACAACACAACACACAGCACACAAACAACACACAGCAGCACAACACAACACACAGCAGCACAACACAACACACAGCAGCACAACACAACACACAGCAGCACAACACAACACACAGCAGCACAACACAACACACAGCAGCACAACACAGCACACAGCAGCACAACACAACACACAGCAGCACAACACAACACACAGCAGCACATACACAACACACAGCAGCACAACACAACACACAGCAGCATAACAACTGACCAGAAATATTTCACATTATTCTAACCTTCCCTCCAGCTTCCTTTTATATTACATTTTATAGCAGAAAGATAAATCAGCTACACCACACCTGTAAAACAGTGCAGGACGAAAGACACAACTAATCAGCTCAGCATCTCATTGTCTGCTACATTAAACTACAGGAATGGCCTGCACTCTCACACGCACACACACACACACACACACACACACACACACACACACACACACACACATACACACACACACACACACACACACACACACACACACACAGCCGAAACACGCAGACGTGGGGGCACAAGGCTCCGAGAACCTTAGTGTTTTTAAGGCGTGCAGTAACTGCTTGCAGTAACCAGTGGTAGTGACAACGTCAGTGAGCAACCCTACGAGTGATAACCAAAGTTATTAGTTAAAAAAAAGTCGAGAGGAGGCCTGAAATCATCAATATTTCCAAGTGCCAAACTGTTAGGGGCCTAGTAGGCACTTGTTGCCACACAGATTCAAATATACGAAGATCAAAGTGAGTGTGGAAGCGGATGTTCAAGAATTACGAGAGACTGGTTAACAAGTGAAATGTGGGGCAGCATGCAGTAAGAGTGAAAAAGTTAATAAGCAAAAGGAAAAGAAAATATAAAATATATAACAAAGGGAAGGTGGCAGGAGTAGGCCTCCCGAAGTAGTGACGTCACAACAGGTTGTGTGCCATTATAAATATAAAGTGTAGCCCACCGAATGTGTAGTGTATTCTACCATAAGTGAGAAGTGAAAAGTGAAATCACTTGCGGGAAAGCGGGATGTATGAGAATATATTGTTATAAATATCACGAATGAAGGATTTTCAAAATACTGATACAAGGCCTACATGTACGACAACTACGTCATCAGCATCTGGCAACTTGTCATCGCCCCGCTGCCACACTTGCAAGTGCTTCTCACCTATTGTGGTTACATGTTGTCAGATTCTGGTCTCTGCATTACTGTTAGATACTGGTCACTCACTCCTGCAAGTGTTACCAGAATTAAAGTAGAAACAGCATAGATAAGGTGGAGACAGGATGGATGAGTGTGAGGAGAGTGAAGCGGCCTAGCGAGGGGTAACATTACACACATGCACACACACACACACACACACACACACACACACACACACACACACACACACACACACACACACACACACACACACACACACACACACACACAAGGAGACAGAAAAGAGGCACTAATCTATAGACCTGTGTCATTGACGTGTATAGTATGCAAAATTATGGAGAAGATTATCAGGAGGAGAGTGGTGGAGCACCTGGAACGGAACAAGAGTATAAATGCCAACCAGCACGGATTCACGGAAGGCAAATCCTGTGTCACAAACCTTCTGGAGTTTTATGATAAAATAACAGAAGTAAGACACGAGAGAGAGGGGTGGGTTGATTGCATCTTCTTGGACTGCAAGAAGGCCTTTGACACAGTTCCTCACAAGAGATTAGTGCAGAAGCTAGAGCATCAGGTGCATATAACAGGAAGGCACTACAATGGATCAGAGAATACCTGACAGGGAGGCAACAACGAGTCATGGTACGTAATGATGTATCACAGTGGGCACCTGTGACGAGCGGGGTCCCACAGGGTCGGTCCTAGGACCAGTGCTATTTTTGGTATATGTGAACGACATGACGAAGGGTTAGACTCAGAAGTGTCCCTGTTTGCAGATGATGTGAAGTTAATGAGGAGAATTAAATCTGATGAGGACCAGGCAGGACTTCAAAGAGACCTGGACAGACTGGACACCTGGTCCAGCAAATGGCTTCTCGAATTTAATCCTGCCAAATGCAAAGTCATGAAGATAGGGAAGGGCACAGAAGACCACAGACAGAGTATAGGCTAGGTGGCCAAAGACTGCAAACCTCACTCAAGGAGAAAGATCTTGGGGTGACATAACACCGAGCATGTCTCCGGAAGCACACATCAATCAGATAACTGCTGCAGCATATGGGCGCCTGGCAAACCTGAGAACAGCATTCCGATACCTTAGTAAGGAATCATTCAAGACACTGTACACCGTGTATGTCAGGCCCATACTGGAGTATGCAGCACCTGTTTGGAACACGCACTTGATAAAGCACGTCAAGAAACTAGAGAAAGTACAAAGGTTTGCGACAAGGTTAGTTCCAGAGCTAAGGGGAATGTCCTATGAAGAAAGATTAAGGGAAATCGGCCTGACGACACTGGAGGACAGGAGGGTCAGGGGAGACATGATAACGACATATAAAATACTGCGTGGAATAGACAAGGTGGACAAAGACAGGATGTTCCAGGGAGGGGACACAGAAACAAGAGGCTACAATTGGAAGATGAAGAAACAAATGAGTCAGAGAGATAGTAGGAAGTATTTCTTCAGTCATAGAGTTGTAAGGCAGTGGAATAGCCTAGAAAATGACGTAGTGGAGGCAGGAACCATACACAGTTTTAAGACGAGGTTTGATAAAGCTCATGGAGCGGGGAGAGAGAGGGCCCAGTAGCAACCGGTGAAGAGGCGGGGCCAGGAGCTAAGAATCGACCCCTGCAACCACAAATAGGTGAGTACAAATAGGTGAGTACACACACACACACACACACACACACAAGGGTAGACACTTATAGAAGTTGTGAGAGGCTAAGTTTTAGAACCTAGTATTACTTTCCATATTTTATAAGTAGAATTGATAAGTGTTAGAATTACTATTGGTAAGTTTTAGAATTACTGGTACTTAGAAGTGAGGGCACACACACACACACACACACTCACACACACACACACACACACACACACACACACATACACACACACACATACATGAGAGTGGAGTAACAGTTACCTTTCAACCACATACCAACTACCTCCCCTACCCCTCACACCAACCAAACCACCACTGGACATCCTGTACCAAACCCTCTCTCCCCCTCTCTCTCTCTCTCTCTCTCTCTCTCTCTCTCTCTCTACCTTTCTCTCCCTCTCTTTCTATCTTTCCCCTCCCTCTGCTCTATCTCTATCTCTTCCTTTCTATCTTCTCTCTCCACCTCTCGTTCTCTCTCTCCCCTCCTCACACACACCTTCCATTCATTTTCCCTTTCCTCCCTTGGCCTCCCCTAACTCCCCTCCCTCCCCACTCATTATCCCTAGCCTTCTTCCCAGCATTCTCTCTCCCTCTCTATCCTTCTCTCTCTCTCCCTCCCTCTCTCTCACACACAAGCTCCTTCCATGGTAAAAAAAAATGGGTAACCCAAGAGGTCGGAGACCCAGGGGTCTGGAGGTTGAACCCAGGAGGGAGGAACCTGGGAGGGAAGACTAGGAGGTAGAGCTCACAAAAATGGAGGAAGAGTGGGGAAGGAGGCTGAGCTTGGCAGGGTAATGGAGGAGAGGATAGCTGAAGAGAGCAGGAAGCGGGGACTACCAGTCTTAGCAGCAGAAGATAAAATATGGTGCTTAGAAGAGGAGCTAAAAATCTGAAACAGAATAGATAAATGACAGTACAGGAATGACAACAGGGACTTCTATACCAGTCACAGACGAGGGGGCTGTAGGGACTCAGGAAAAGATGAATACAGGAAGATCAATCGTGAAGCCTGCAGTCAATGCAGGAGACAAGATCTATGCAGTGACTAACAGTCAACTACAGTGGCAGGGAACAGCTCAGCAGGGAAGACAGTCCACTGAGCATAGGAGCTGCAGCAAGGGCAGGGGTTGAAGGCAGGAACGTCTCGATGGAAGGAGATAAAACACCTCAGAGGAAGCAAAGAGAGACACAATGGAAGGAAGAGAGGGAGAGGTCAATGTTTGTCTATGGGCTCCAAGAAGTTGAAGGGGAAACCTATGATGAAAGAATCCAGGGGGAGAAGAAAGCGATCGAAGGTATCTTGAAAGCAATAGGAGAGGGAGACATGACCCAGGTGGGAAATTTTTGGAGAATTGGGTGGTTTGCACGCAGAAGGAGACGGCCTGTCAAAGTAATCTTCAAGGCAGAATCAGCTTGAACCAGGGTCCTGCAGGAGAAAGCATGACTGAGACACAATTCAGAGTACCGGAGCATGTACTTTGATCACGACAGAACACAGGAGGAAAGGACGAGACTGAGAGAGGGTACAAAACTGAAAGGAGGAACGGGAGGCATGGATGAGGACGAGCAGAACCCAGACTCAGGTGGAAGGACAAATACACCCTACAGAGACTCCCACAGAAGAACTCCAACCACAACAACCCCGAAGCAACTGAACAACCTTAACCAAAACCCGCACACTGTTCCCTCTGCCCCCACCCCCACCACAAACCTCACCTCTACAGTAGCCCCTTTTGGGCACTCTGCCCCTACCCCCACCACAATCCTCACAACACTGTGACAACCCCAATGCAGCTGAACAATCTCACCCAACACCCACACACTGTTCCCTCTGCCCCCACCCCCACTTCACAAACCCCACTGCCACAGCAGCTCCTTACGAGCACTTTACCCTCACCCCCACCACAAATCCCACCCACACCACAAACCCCCATAGACCCCCCAGGGCTCCCGCCCCCAGCCCCAGTATTCTCCCAGGTCCACCATGATAGACAAGAAGCTGAAGGTGTGATACACAAACACAGATGGAATAGCAAATAAATACGAGGAATGGCACGAAAGAATCAACGAACCTCACTCACACTGTGACAACCCCAATGCAGCTGAGCAATCTCAAGCAACACCCACACACTGTTCCCTCTGCCCCCACCCCCACTTCACAAACCCCACTGCCACAGCAGCTCCTTACGAGCATTTTGCCCTCCCACCCCCCACCACAAATCCCACCCACACCACAAACCCCCATAGCCCCCCAGGGCTCCAGCCCCCCAGCCCCAGTATTCTCCCAGGTCCACCATGATAGACAAGAAGCTGAAGGTGTGATACACAAACACAGATGGAATAAGATAAGATAAGATAAGATTTCGTTCGGATTTTTAACCCCGGAGGGTTAGCCACCCAGGATAACCCAAGAAAGTCAGTGCGTCATCGAGGACTGTCTAACTTATTTCCATTGGGGTCCTTAATCTTGTCCCCCAGGATGCGACCCACACCAGTCGACTAACACCCAGGTACCTATTTGCTGCTAGGTGAACAGGACAACAGGTGTAAGGAAACGTGTCGAATGTTTCCACCCGGCGGGAATCGAACCCGGGCCCTCCGTGTGTGAAGCGGGAGCTTTAGCCACCAGGCCACGGGCCACCATAGCAAATAAATACGAGGAATGGCACGAAAGAATCAACGAGAAGTCCTTGAACATCACAGCAGTCACAGAAACGAAACTCACTGAGACAATAACAGATGCAGTCTTCCCACTGGGATGTCAGATCTTGAGGAAAGATAGAAGGAGCAGAGGGGGAGGAGGGGTTGCACTGCTCATAGAAAACCGATGGAGTTTCGAAGAAACGGAAGGCATGGACGAGATTGGAGAAAGGGCCTACATAGCAGGCACAATTCAATGTGGGGAGCATAAGGTAGTCATTACTGTGATGTATAACCCACCACAGAACTGCAGGAGGCCAAGAGAGGAATATGATGAGAACAACAAAGAGATGGTGGACACACTGGCTGAAGTGGCATGAAGAGCTCAAACGTGCAGAGCAAAGTTACTGGTTATAGGTGATTTCAACCAGAGAGAGATCGATTGGGAAAACATGGAACCTCATGGGGGCCCCAAAAAATGAGAGCCAAGATGATGGATGTGGTACTGGAAAACCTCATGCATCAACACATCAGGGACACTACCAGAGAGTGAGGGGAGGATGAACCAGCAGGATTGGACCTTGTGTTCACCCTGAGTAGCTCAGACATTGATGACATCACATGTGAGAGGCTCCTCAGAGCTAGTGACCACATAGTCCTGAGTTTTGATTACACAGTAGAGTTACAGGTGGAGAGGGTAACATGAGTCGAATGGGAAAAGCCAAACTATAAAAGGGGGGACTACACAGTTATGAGGAATTTCCTGTGGGAGGTGCAGTGAAACAGATAAATGGTAGGAAAGACAGTAAATGAAATGATGGAGTATGTAACAACAAAATGCAAGGAGGCAGAGGAAAGGTTTGTTCCCAAGGGCAACAGAAACAATGGGAAGACCAAAGCGAGCCCCTGGTTTACCCAACGGTGCAGGGAGGCAAAAACTAAGTGCATTAGAGAGTGGAAGAGGTATAGAAGGCAAAGGACCCAGAAAAACAAGGAGATCAGTCGAAGAGCCAGAAACGAATATGCACAGATAAGGAGGGAGCCCCCGCGACAGTACGAAAATGACATAGCATCGAAATCCAAGTCTGACCTGAAACTGCTGTTTAGCCACATTAAGAGAAAGATGACAGTCAAAGACCAGGTGATCAGGCTGAGGAAAGAAGGTGGGGAACTCACAAGAAACGATCAAAAGGTATGCGAGGAGGTCAACAGGAGATTTAAGGAAATATTCACAGTGGAGACAGGAAGGACTCTGGGAAGACAGGACAGAGGGGGACACCAACAGGGAATAGTCCAACAGGTACTGGACGATATGCACACAACTGAGGAGGAGGTGAAGAAGCTGCTAGGTGACCTTGACACCTCAAAGGCAATAGGGCTGGACAACATCTCCCCGTGGGTCCTCAGGGATGGAGCAGATATACACAGATATACTGTGTGTGCCATTAACCACAATCTTCAACACATCCCTTGAAACTGGGCAACTACCTGAGGTATGGAAGACCGCAAATGTAGCTCCCATTTTTAAAAAAGGAAACAGAAAAGAGGCATGAAATTACAGACCAGTGTCACTGACGTGTATAGTATGCAAAGTCATGGAGAAGATTATCAGGAGGAGAGTGGTGGAGCAATTGGAACGGAACAAGATTATAAACGATAACCAGCATGGATTCATGGAAGGCAAATCTTGTGTCACAAACCTTCTGGAGTTCTATGACAAAGTTACGGAAGTACAACACGAGAGAGAGGGGTGGGTTGATTGCATTTTCTTGGACTGCAATGGATCAGAGAATATCTGACAGGGAGGCAACAACGAGTCATGGTACGGGATGAGGTATCACAGTGGGCACCTGTGACTGACATGATGGAAGGGATAAACTTAGAGGTGTCCCTGTTCGTAGATGATGTGAAGTTAATGAGGAGAATTAAATCAGATGAGGATCAGGCAGGACTTCAAAGAGACCTGTACAGGCTGTACATGTGGTAAAGCAACTGGCTTCTTGAAGATTGGAGGAGGGCAAAGAAGACTGCAGACAGAGTATAGACTAGGTGGCCAAGGACTGCAAACCCCGCTCAAGGAGAAAGATCTTGGTGTGACCATAACACTGAGCATGTCTCCAGAGGCACACATCAACCAGATAACTGCTACAGCATACGGGTGCCTGGCAAACCTGAGATTAGCGTTCTGACACCTTAGTAAGGAATCGTTCAAGACACTGTACACTGTGTACATCAGGCCCATTCTGGAGTGTGCAGCACCAGTTTGGAACCCACACCTGGTCAAACACGTCAAGAAATTAGAGAAAGTGCAAAGGTTTGCAACAAGGCTAGTTCCGGAGCTCAGGGGTATGTCCTACGAAGAAAGGTTGAGGGAAATTGGACTGACGACATTGGAGGACAGGCGGGTCAAGGGAGACACGATAACAAGATACAAAATACTGCGTGGAATAGATAAGGTAGACAGAGACAGGTTGTTCCAGAGATGGAACACAGAAACAAGGGGTCACAATTGGAAGCTGAAGACTCAAATGAGTCAGAGGGATGTTAGGAAGTATTTCTTCAGTCATAGACTCGTCAGGAAGTGGAATAGCCTAGCAAGTGAAGTAGTGGAGGCAGGAACCATACATAGCTTTAAGGGGCCTAGGGCAACCTATTTAGAGATCATAAAATTGAAGTTGAAAATTTTTGGAATTTTAGGTTTTCTTACCAAAAAAATAGTGCAAAATTCTGGCAACATGTTGATGCAATCAGCTTGTTTCTATCTTATTTCTAAGTATGTTTTTTTCAAAAATGTAATTTTTATGTTTTTGCTCTCATCAAGAGGACATGTTGGCAATTAGTGTTTTTTATTGTTTTTTTTACTCCAGAAATTACTATTATTTCATTCTAAATTACTGATTATTTAATTCTAAACAAGTTATGTGACGACTAAAGTGAAGAGCACAGAGTTGTTGCTGCTCAGTTGCCTCTGAGTGATCAACAATGATAGGGGTTTGCAACACGCTCACTCTGGGTTATCAACAAAGATAGGGTTTGCAACACGCTCACTCTGGGTTATCAACAATGATAGGGGTTTGCAACACGCTCACTCTGGGTTATCAACAATGATAGGGATTTGTAACACGCTCACTCTGGGTTTTCAACAATGATAGGGGTTTGCAACACGCTCACTCTGGGTTATCAACAATGATAGGGGTTTGCAACACGCTCACTCTGGGTTATCAACAATGATAGGGGTTTGCAACACGCTCACTCTGGGTTATCAACAATGATGAGGGGTTTGCAACACGCTCACTTGGTTATCAACAATGATAGGGGTTTGCAACACGCTCAGTTGGTTTCATACATGATAGGTTTAACACGACACAAACTTGGTATAACTCAGATAGGTTATTGACATCGTACTTCATGTTTCAAAAATATAGGAGTGCAATCATTTTTCAACAATGATAGGGTGAACAGCTCCTATTTATATCAAAATGATGGTTTTGCAATCATGTTATCAACCATTTGTTTTCATACACTCTTTTTCTCTCAATAATGCTTAAAAGAAACACAAATTTGAAAAATCAGTAATAAGTTATTGGCATTTTTCCCGAAAAAGGTTAATAGTAGATAATCTAATTTTTTCTATCATATTGATGATGATAGTTCATTTGTACAAAGTGGTTTTGCAATATGTACCATTTTGCATTTTTGCAACTTTTCAACAAAAATCATGCCAAACAAAGAAAGCAAAATTTCCTTAAAACAAATTGTAAGTAATCTATTGACATTTCTCGAAAGAAAGTTTGAAATCTATATAATCTAACTCTTTATCTTTCATCTGATGTTGGCTAGAACATTGTACAACTGGGAGGGATTTATGATAAATACAATTTTGCAATATCTTGCAACTTTGCAACAAGAAGTCCATGCAAACATGGGTATAGGATGCAAAACTGCTCCTTAACAACAGCATAACGTTACACTTGAAATTGGACCACAAATAAAAATATGATTCCTTGTAGATAACCCCCCAGGAAGTGGAATAGCCTAGCAAGTGATGTAATGGAGGCAGGAACCATTCATAGCTTTAAGACGAGGTATGACAAAGCTCTGGAAGCAGAGAGAGAGAGAGAAAGGACCTAGTAGCAATCAGTGAAGAGGCAGGGACAGGAGCTGAGTCTCGGCCCCTGACACCACAATTAGGTGAGTACAATTAGGTGAGTACATACAAACACACACTCACACACACACACACACACACACACACACACACACACACACACACACACACACACACACACACACACACACACACACACACACACTGTAAGTACGTGCTGGTCAAATCCCAGGAGGTTGGGGGTCAGGTCACAAGAAGTTGTGGGCAGCCAAGGACCACTGAGACTCTACATTACAGCACAAGCCACCTACCTTTCAGTACATAATAAACCCACACATAATTCCACACAAAATTACACACACACACACAAAACATATCCAGACTCACACATACACTCCCCCCCTCACCACCGACATCTCACTACTTCCCCTGATCCCTCCCCTCCCTCGTTCACCCTTCCCTCCCCCGTTCACCCTCCCCCTCCCCACCCCTCCCCACTCCTCTCCCACATAGCCACAGTTACTCCACTACCTCCCCACCCCACACTCTGACATACACACTACTAACCTAACATACAGAACTACATAGGTTTCCCACTCTGAGGCAATCAGGATAAAACAAAAATGGGTTGCCAGAGAGCAACAAGAAAAACCAAGGGACAGGAGGAGGAAGCTGCGAAGGAAGATTGGGCAGCAGAGCTCATAAAAAGGGATCATGAATGGGAAAAGAAACTAGAAGAACTTAGCATGAGAATGGAAGAGAGGATAGATATGGAAAGCAGGAAGTGGGAGGCGCATGTCAAAGCAGCAGAGGCTAGGATACAGAGTTTAGAAGAGGAACTGAAAAATCTGAAACAGCCTAAAGAACTAAAGAACATTTTGGGATTGACAACAGTGACTGCTACCTCAGCCACAAATAAGGGGACAGTAGGGAAAGAAGGGGCACAACAACAGAGCCCAAGGAAAACCGAGAAGGGAAAATGACAGGCCACTGAGCCCAAGTACAATAGCCAGTGAAACTTAAGAAAGGAAAGCTGCAGTGGAGGAAACCAAATTAAATGAGGGGATACACAGGGATATGCAGTGGGAGAATGAAAGTGCGAGGTCAGTCTTTGTGTATGGGCTCCAGGAAGTTGAAGGGGAAACATATGAAGCAAGAAAACAAAGGGAAAAGAAGCAATTGAAAGCATCATGAAAGCAATAGGAGAAGAAGACATGACCCAGCTGGAAAATTTTCGGAGAATAGGGGGGTTTGTAAAAAAAAGAACCCGGCCAGTGAAAGTGACCTTCAAGGCAGAAGCAACTCAGACCAGGATCCTGCAGGAGAAAGCAGGATTAAGGGACGTGCCGGCATACAGGAAGGTGTATCTCGACCGCGACAGAACACAAGAAGGAAGGCAGAAACTGAGAGAGATGGTACAAAGGGGAAAGGAGGAAAGAGAGGGGATAGAGAAGACAGACAGGAGATTCCAGCCCCAGGAAGAAGATCAAATACAGCCTCCTACCACAACTTCCTATAGAAGCCTCCCAACCAGGTCAACCCCAGTGCAACCAAACACTCTAAATCAAAACACCCATGCCACATCCAATGCCCCCACCCACTACATTACAAACTCCACCCCAACAGCAACAACCCATAGTTCCTTACCAGGTCTCCCACTTCCCCAACCCCAATATACCTCCCAGACCACAGTCTTAGAAAAGAAGTTGAGGGTGTGGTATACAAATGCAGATGGAATAACAAACAAGTATGAGGAGTGGCACGAAAGAATCAAGGAGACATCCCCAGACATAATAGCACTCACAGAAACAAAACTCACCAGAATAATAACAGATTCAATCTTTCCATCCGGATATCAAATCCTCAGGAAAGACAGAGGGAGGAGAGGGGGAGGAGGAGTTGCACTGCTCATTAAAAACCAGTGGGGTTTTGAGAAAATGGAAGGAATGGATGGCACGGGCGAAAGGGACTACTTAGTAGGAACAATAAAGTCTGAGGGACATAAGGTGATAATTGCAGTAAGGTACAACCCACCACAGAACTGCAGGAGGCCAAGAGAAGAATATGATGAGAGCAAGAGAGCAATGATCGACACACTAGCCGAGGTGGCCAGGAGAGCATACATGGGGGGAGCAAAGTTACTAGTTATGGGTGATTTCAATCACAAGGAGATTGACTGGGAAAACCTGGAGCCCCATGGGGGTCCCGAAACATGGAGAGCCAAGATGATGGATGTGGTACTGGAAAACCTCATGCATCAACATGTTAGAGACACTACCAGAGAGAGAGGAGAGGATGAACCAGCAAGACTGGACCTTGTATTCACCTTGAGTAGTTAGGACATCGAGGGTATCATGTATGAAAGGCTCCTGGGAGCTAGTGATCATGTGGTTCTGTGCTTTGACTACATAGTTGAGCTCCAAGTGGAGAGAGTAGCAGGAATAGGCTGGGAAAAAACAAACTACAAAATGGGGAACTACTCAGGCATGAGGAACTTCCTTCAAGATATTCAGTGGGAGAGGGAACTGACAGGAAAACCAGTAAAGAAATGATGGACTATGTGGCAACAAAATGCAAGGACGCAGAGGAGAGGTTTGTTCCCAAGGGAAACAGAAATAATGGGAAGAACAGAACGAGTCCTTGGTTCACCCAAAGGTGTAGGGAGGCAAAAACTAGGTGTGCTAGAGAATGGAAAAGGTATAGAAGACAGAGAACTCAGGAAAATATAGAAATTAGCCGAAGAGCCAGAAACGAATATGCACAGATAAGAAGGGAGGCTCAGGGACAATATGAAAATGACATAGCATCAAAAGTAAAGTCTGACCCGAAGCTGTTGTACAGCCACATCAGGAGGAAAACAACAGTCAAGGACCAGGTAATCAGACTGAGGAAGGGTGATGGGGAATTCACAAGAAACGACCAAGAAGTATGTCAGGAGCTCAACACAAGATTTAAAGAGGTATTTACAGTGGAAACCAGTAGGACTCCATGAAATCAGAACAGGGGGGGCACACAATCAAGTGCTGGATGAGGTACATATAACCAAGGAGGAGGTGAAGAATCTGCTATGCGAACTTGACACCTCAAAGGCGGTGGGACCAGACAACATCTCTCCATGGGTCCTTAAAGAGGGAGCAGAGATATTGTGTGAGCCATTAACAAAGATCTTCAACACATCATTTGAAACTGGGCAACTCCCTGAGGTATGGAAAATGGCAAATGTAGTCCCAATTTTTAAAAAGGGAGACAGACATGAGGCACTAAACTACAGACCTGTATCACTAACGTGTATAGTATGCAAGGTCATGGAGAAGATCATCAGGAGGAGAGTGGTGGAGCACCTGGAAAGAAACAAGTGTATAATTGACAACCAGCACGGTTTCAGGGAAGGAAAATCCTGTGTCACAAACCTACTAGAGTTTTATGACAAGGTGACAGAAGTAAGACAAGAGAGAGAGGGGTGGATCGACTGCATATTTTTGGACTGCAAGAAGGCCTTCGACACAGTTCCTCACAAGAGGTTACTGCAAAAGCTAGAGGGTCAGGCACACATAACAGGAAAGGCACTGCAATGGATCAGAGAATACCTGACAGGGAGGCAACAACGAGTCATGGTACGCGACGAGGTGTCAGAGTGGGCGCCTTTGACAAGCAGGGTTCCACAGGGGTCAGTCCTAGGACCTGTGCTGTTCTTAGTATATGTGAACGACATAACGGAAGGGATAGACTCAGAAGTGTCCTTGTTTGCAGATGATGTGAAGTTAATGAGAAGAATCAAATCCGATGAGGATCAGGCAGGACTACAAAGAGACCTGGACAGGCTACAAGCCTGGTCCAGCAACTGGCTCCTTGAATTTAACCCTGCCAAATGCGAAATCATGAAGATTGGGGAAGGGCAAAGAAGACTGCAGACACAATATAGTTTAGATGGCCAAAGACTGCAAACCTCACTCAAGGAAAAAGATCTCGGGGTGAGTATAACACCGAGCATATCTCCTGAGGTGCACATCAATCAGATAACTGCTGCAGCATACGGGCGCCTGGCAAACCTACGGATAGCATTCCGATACCTCAGTAAGGATTCGTTTAAGACTCTGTATACCATTTACGTCAGGCCCATACTGGAGTATGCAGCACCAGTTTGGAATCCACACCTAGTCAAGCACGTCAAGAAATTAGAGAAAGTGCAAAGGTTTGCAACAAGACTAGTCCCAGAGCTACGGGGATTGTCCTACGAAGAAAGGTTGAGGGAAATCGGCCTGACGACACTGGAGGACAGGAGGGTCAGGGGACATGATAACGACATATAAAATACTGCTCGGAATAGACGAGGTGGACAAAGACGGGATGTTCCAGAGAAGGGACACAGACACAAGAGGTCACAATTGGAAGTTGAAGACTCAGATGAATCAAAGGGATGTTAGGAAGTATTTATTCAATCATAGAGTAGTCAGGCCGTGGAATAGCCTAGAAACCGACGTAGTGGAGGAGGGAACCATACATAGTTTTACGGCAAGGTATGATAGAGCTCATAGGGCAGGGAGAGAGAGGACCTAGTAGCAATCAGCGAAGAGGCGTGGCCAGGAGCTGGGACTCGACCCCTGCAACCACAAATAGGTGAGTACACACACACACACACACGACGTCACGAACCAACTGCCTCAACACGCAAGGTTCACGTGATATTGCTTCCGCTGTCGCTGCATCTAACACGGGCGAATCCATTATCCGACCATGCCCGTTCACACTGGTCAATGTGCATGTCGCTGATCCACACTTTATTTTCGATAAATTTAAGACTATATGCACCAATCTTCAGTTTATTACCAAATTATAGTGAACGTTCTGTGGACCACCCAAAATGTCACCATGGACCATCAGTGGTCCTTGGTCCACCAGTCGAGAACCACTGCACTAGGGTCATCATAAACGAGAGACGCGGAAAATGTAAGCAAACATACGAACGCGTATTAATACCTGTACGCTTACTGTTCACACAGGTTCATTTTGCATGCGTTTGTGCTTTTACTGCATAACACAAACATCTTACTTTGTGTATAAGTTGTCTTCACGTTGGTACAGTAAAATAAATAAACAGGAACACTCCCATTATCGCGCAATACACCATTTGTAGAGCGAATGACGCTGTGCAAAATTATGGGTGTGGAGAAATTTTCTCCAGGAGGGGGGTATAAGCCCCCTTCAGCCCCTTTCAGCCCTTTCAGCTCTGAGGGGCCCAGCCCTCTCAGAAGGGGCAAGCGTCTTGTTTACTGCTACAGTGAGTAATTGATCACAGATGCCGTACGAGTATGCGACGTGGTCAAGTGACCGCTGCTCCTTGCAGAGTGTTGCAGAGTGTATTTTAATAAGAGACAGTACATCTCTTACTTTAGCAGGACAATTAAGGAAAATCCTGCTCCCACTTTATTACCATAGTAAAGATAGTGGACATTGTTGTCTATGCTTAAGACAGCAAGATTTAAACATTCTGCTTTGCTTCATCGAGGAAGTGGCAAGGAAGCAAAAGTACTAGGTCAGCTTTTCCTTTGTGCTAGGGCAGTAACGGCATGGGGTGCTGTGGCGTCTTCAGATTACTTTTGATTCTACTGAAAGTGACACTGACGCTAGGATAACCAACAAAGAACGATCTGTGCGTTAGTGTGAACAAAGTGTCTCATAAAACACAATAAACACTTAAGAGAAGTGTGATCAGCTTCTTTAGTGATAAGATTGTGAACAATATAGACAAATCTTGTGGAACATAGTGTACCAGTGTGCGTATTCCTAGACTATGGAAGACGTGGACATCCAAGGACACTTCAGCTTCTATCAAGTCACCCATATCTGTCGAAGGTGTGAAGAACACCATAGCTCACGCTACAAGAGCAAGGTAGGTTACGAATTTCTTGTAGTACGGGGGACTGCGCAGTTCTTGAGTCGCAAGGAGTTTGTAATCAACCTATAGTCAGCAGTAAGGTGCGGACTTTTGAGTCCAAACAAGTACGTAGTTTGTCAGCCATCAGTGAATGAAATATGCTGACATAACACCCCCTAGGGGCAATTTATAATTTTACAAATTATAAATCTTTACAGCCCGTTGAGAGATGACTTCGACAGCTTCTCAAGACCTTGTCTGCAGGGGCGGCTGTGCAGGCGATGAGTTGTCTTTCTAAGTTAAGTACAAACTCTTTAAACTTAACTGGTAATGCCATTTCTCGACAATGGGGATGAGGTTCACAGGCACATTCTTGAAATATTTCATCCACATAATCTAAGGGGAGGGCACAACTGCCTGAGAAGCAGCAAGCAGCAACAAGGCTGCTCTTATATCTTGCCATCCCCTGGGCCTATCCGAACTCCAGTGATGGCCTAGTTGCAAGTTCTGCTGCAACAACATGCAAGGAACCTAAATTGGCATGAAAACTGACGGTGACGACAGTGGAATGGACTAAATATGACCAAGAGAGGGACCAGCATTCAAGTACCAGACCTGCTTCCAGACGTGAACCAGACATGTGACGTTTTCCACTACATTGAAATAACTGACCTCCATATCAACTTCACAGTGTTCAATGGGAAGACAACATGGCAGAAAACCTAACAACAAAACTCCAAGGAAATGACAAGTCTGTAGGACTTTTTTCCCTCAGTACCAAATGAGGGAAAGAACTGAGCACTTAAACATGGCTGACTGGCATCCAAACACCAGCTACTGCCTGATGTACAACTAGCGAAGTGAAGTTGTCATCTATACTGACGTTCATCTATAATGACAGTAGCATCATATCATCTGCACCACCATCATATCACCTGTACCAGTGTTAACGAGAGGGAAACACAGGAGACATCGAAATCTACAATACAAAACTCCAACGAAACTATCATATAGGACGGTTATCCCTCAGTGGCAATGTGGGAAAGAAGTGAATAGTTAAACAGCCAAGGTTAATGTTTTAGTAGTTGACATATATTCAGCTGACCAGTGTACAGTGAGAGAATCATAGGAGAAAACGCCAAATCTATCTATAAAACTCAAGGAAAGTCAGGTTGTAGGTGGCATTTTCTTCCCTCAGTGCTTTTAAAAATGGCTGGAACAGCAGACCAGGTCAGGCAGTCAACAACACGACACAACCCCAGATAAATGGAATTGAGAGGGATTTGGACGGATAAAGCCATTGATTAAAACTTTCTGGTCCTGTCAGAATGGAAATGAATTAAAAGTGTAATACGTGAAGCTGGACTGTGAAGTGAGGCATTAAGGGGGGTGTGAAATAAGGGGATAAGTGAAAGGGGTTTGTGAAGTACAGGGATAAGTGAGGAGTGAAGAGGGTTTTGAAGTAGATACCAGGAAATTTACTAGTAATTCAATGGTGACTGCTAGAGCAGCTACTAGGGTTTGCTAGGTGACTGGAAATGAGAAATAAATATTGCTGTGTATTAGTAAAAGAGTGAAGAGTGAAAATGGCAGGCGTTATGGGGGTACAGGCTGCCATAATTATATTTATCTTTCTCCTGCAATTCCGTGAAGAAGGAAATCAGTCATGGGGGCTTGAAAAGGCGAATGGGGTAATAGCACCCAGGACAGTAAAAGCCCAACAGTTG
Source organism: Cherax quadricarinatus (assembly GCF_026875155.1). Taxonomy (NCBI): domain Eukaryota; kingdom Metazoa; phylum Arthropoda; class Malacostraca; order Decapoda; family Parastacidae; genus Cherax; species Cherax quadricarinatus. The sequence goes on along the minus strand of NC_069423.1, from coordinate 1,233,163 downwards.
CCATCCTACCAGAAACGTAAATGTCACCAAACAAAAACAGTGGCACACAGCTCTTATTGTAGCACTGTTAAGTGGTGATATCCAAATTAATCCAGAACCTCAAAATATTGTGCAGAGGCAAGACAGGCAGATAAGTGACAGTGTTAATCACGGTCTAGTAGCTAGGAATGATAACCTTAACTCCATATGTAATGTATACTTAGGTCAATGTGAGACAATACAGCCATTCTTATTATCTCAAACACCACCAAACAGGTGCATACACTGTACTAAAGTACGAAAGAAGAGCAGAAAAGACACCTTATGTAAAATGTGTAAGGGGTGGGTGCATGATGGATGTATGTACAATTATAGTAATGGTGCCAGAATTCATTTTGTGTGTAACAAATGCACTTTGACACAGTTACCCTTCAGCAATGATGACACTGATTTACCTAATTTTAATACAAATGACCCATTGCCATATACTGATGATTACAATTGTTTTATGAAAACAGGCCTTCACTTTATTCATGTCAACGCAAGATCACTTCTTCTAAAATTGGCAGAGATTAGGATTCTAGCTCACAGGACTAGGGTGACAGTTATATCCATTTCTGAATCCTGGTTGGATGATATGGTGACTGATGACAAGGTCAGAATAGAAGGTTACAACATAAAATTCTTAGACAGGAACAGAAAAGGTGGTGGAGTATGTGCCTACATTGGAAATGACTTAGCTTACAACCCAAGACCTGATTTAAACAACAATAAACTGGAGCTTCTATGGTTTGAAGTGTTGCTTCCCAAGACCAAACCCATCTTAGTAGGAACTAGTTACCGCCTAGTACTGTCCTCTTTGCTCTCGGGCCAAGAGGATCTGTTGCGCAGATGCTCCTCAATTGCCTGGCTGCGGCGGTGTGAGGTAGTGCTTGTCGTTCCTCTGCTGTCAAACCAGGAGAACTAACATTAGTCAACATGGCGTTCAGTCATAGACACCGGATCAACACAGTGGGAACTGAGCTTCTCCATGGGGTGATATCACCTGCTTCGGCGCAAGTATTACTACCCAAGGTCATCCGAGAGATGTATGGTATTCAGGATGGAGAGTTATAAGGGGTAGCATTAAATGGAGTGCACAGAGTTTTTGTGAAATTGCTCTCAGCAACAGTCTACTAGTCGTTGGTAAATTGCTTTCAGGATGTAAGTCTTAATGCTACGCCGGCTGTTCGTGTAAGGATGATTGACGTATCTAGGTATTTTACATGGATTAAGATTCGCAACGTTCCTTTCGAGGCGGATGAAGCAGACATTAGAAGAGTATTTGAGGAATATGTGACAGTTTATTTGGCCCAGCACGGTAAGTGGGTATCGGGAGCCTACATGGGTCTGCCGGAAGGAACCTTTACCCTAAAAATAACCTTGCGGCACCCCATACCATCCTACATGATCCTTCAGGATTTTAAGACACAGATCATGGTATCGTACGCTGGGCAGAGATGTACATGCCGCCTATGTGGAGAATATGATCACATAGCAGCAGCGTGTGGGAAGTGGCAACGAGCGCCTGGCCCAGCGGAGGAGGCATCTGCTTCTGCAAGGGAGAAGTCAGGTGAGGAACAAGGGAGTGATGGAGGGCGTGGTCGTCTATGGAGCGCGATAGTGGAAGAGACGCTTGTGGCTGTGGGAGTGGGTGAGGCCATGGACCAGTTAACTGGCCCAGAGACTATTTCAGCGGCAAGTGACGAGTAGCAATTACAGGAGGAAGTGCTGGGGCTTGAGGAGAAATTGGCTGAGGTGTTGAAGTCCTTGTCACCGCCTGAGGAGGTGGTTGCACCTGAGCGGGCAGTAGACGATGAGCTGAAGGCTGCGGTGAGTCAACGACAGGAGAATCATATGGACTATGGAACTGACAGCATGGCAGATGTGTCACCGGGTTCAATAAAACAATGTACAGTGGAAGTAGAGGTCCATTGTGAGGCATCTCCAGAGGAAGCTATGGAGGATGAGATCGTCACGAGGAAAAGGGCTGCTGCGTCGGATTCAGATGATGTCCTAATGCCAGCGCAGCAGCCTAGGAAGCAGTCTTGGGTGGAAGGGGAAGGTAGTGGTGGCCACGACAGGAGGCACCAAAAGAAAGGGGGGAAAGGAAAGGAAGAGTGAAGGTGACAAGTGGAGCTCCAAGTTCTGGTGGCCCTGGGAAGTGTGGAGAGAGGAGGCAGGGCTGGAAACTTTAAGCGGCCTCGGTGTATGACAGTAAACGTCAATGATTTGTGTAATAGTGTAAAGAGAGAATGGTTTAGATCGTTTCTGAATAAATCTAGAGTGGATGTTGTGTTCTTTCAGGAGCATAATTTTAAGGAGGGTAGGGTGTTGGAGTGGCAGGGTTTAAGGTGGTAACCCTGCCATCTGCCTGTTTAAAAGGAGGTGTGGGTATATTAATTAGGGAGGCGAGCCCGTTTGTTTTGCAGAGAAGTGAGGGGGGGAGGGTGTTGCATGTGGAAGGTTGGTGGATGGGAAAGCGGATGTCCTTTGTAAACGTGTATGCACCTGCAGAGAATAACATACAGGTGAAACAGGTGTTTGTGTGTGAAGACCTTGTGTTTTTCTTATGGGCATTACTAGATGTGGCACTAGTAGGAGGAGATTGGAACTGCATTATTAGGAGGGCCGACGGGGAACCGAAAGGGCAGGCTATGTGTCTGTTGCCCTAAGAGACTTATTGAGGGACATTCGGTTACAGGACATTTTTGAGGGGGGAAGCGTGGAAGATAGAGCACACACTTGTTAGGAGAGGGTATGACACGCATTTAAACAGAGTGTATCTTTCCCAAGGGGTTGTAGTACAATCTTTCAAAACTGTAGAGGTCGCATATTCGGATCACAGAGCAGTAGTGGCTGAGGTGGGGTGAGAGGCGCTTGCAGGAATATATAGGAGTTACTGGAAGTTAAACACAAGTGTGTTGAGCGACGAGGAGGGGTTGGAGGGGTTTGCAGTCCTATGGAAGGAGCTTAGTGGGGAAGCAAGTGGGGTGAAAGATGTGTTGAAATGATGGGATTGTGTCACAAAGGAAAGGATTAGGAAATATTACATGAGGGAGGGAAAACGTATAAATAACTTAAAATATGGACTTTCTAACTATTTGGAGGACAGGTTAAGGGGCTGTTATGTGCAGGGGGCTGTGGGAGGCAATTATCCTATGATGATATTGTTGAGGTGAAGGGGAGACTGAGGGAGTTACAAGATGAGAGGTAGGGGTAGAGGAGGTGTTATGGGGCGACAAGCCATCGGCGTGTGTATTGCGACATCAAAAGCAACAGCAGCAGGCTACCGCTATCTCAGGGTTAGAGGTCCACAAGTCGGCGGGAGGTTATAGGGTAGGTCAGGAGATACGGGGTAGGGCTATGAAAGGAATGTGTGCGTATGCGGATAAATGGTATGAAGGATATTGGAAAAGTGGGGGGCTGGGGGATGAGGTTTTAGAGCAGGTGTGTGAGTATGTGGCGTGCAATTTAGGGAACAGTGATAGGAAGGCATTGGGAGGGGTAATTACAGAGAAGGAAATAGAGATGGCACTAAGGGGAATGAGAAAGGGCAAAGCTCCGGGAATAGACAGTCTCCCAGCTGAATTTTATCTACAGCATTGGGAGTTGATGAAGGAGAGGGGTGAGTTGGGGGAGAAGCAGGTAACAGCCATTGTAATGTTGGTCCCGAAGGGTAAGGGGCAGCACACCCTCAAGGACTACCGTGTGATATCGCTGCTATGCGCAGATTTTAAGTTGTTTGCTAAAGTCTTGGGTAATATGTTTAAATGTGTTGTAGGATGGGTGGTTTCAAAAACGCAGTTTGGTTGACTGGAAAGTCGATGGTAGAAGGTCATGGGATACTGAAGGGTTTTGTGGAGTCGAAAGGGGGGGAGGGGGGCAGCGTTGTTGGCTTTAGACTGGCAGGGGACATATGACAGAGTGGAAAGGGGAGCATTGGGTGCTATACTCAGGGGACAGGGTTATGGGGAAGCAATAGTAAGCTGGGTAGCCACTTTGTACAAAGGAGCTAAGGTGAGGGTACAGATAAATGGATGCTTGGGGGAGGAGATTGCAATGGGGAGGGGACTTAGGCAAGGGTGTCCTATGTCACAAATATTGTTTGCGTGCGTTCAGGACCCCTTCTATAGAATGGTTGAGCATCGAGTGTGTAATAAGGGTGGGGGTGGTGTGGGGGTAGGGACAGTATGGCCTGGATTAATAGGATATGTGGATGGTACAACCATCCTGGTTTGGGAAGGGATGTCGCTGGGGGCTTTAGATGACGCTGTGCAATTGTTCGGAGGTGCAACAGGAATGAAGGTGAATAGCGAGAAGTCAATAGCCATGGGGTTGGGAGATTGGGTGGGGAGAGTGGGAGGGGGATGCAACGTTGTGAGGCGACAGACGTAGTCTTTAAAAAATTGTGGTATCATCTATAGGAAAGACCTGGACGCAGCAAGGGAGGACAACTTGAATCGGTTGTTGGGAAGGATCCAGAGGCATCTGGGTGCATTGAGACCTTATCATTTGACCCTCGTGCAACGAGTGATTGTCATAAATGTATTATTGTACAGTAAGGTGTGGCATGTAGCGGCCATGTTCCCAGTAATAGGGACAGCGATTGCGGGAATTCTGAGACGGGTGTTTAAATTCTTGTGAGGTTCAAGTTGTGATTGGCTACGGAGAGAGGTTGTAATGTTACCTGTGCGTCAGGGTGGGTTGGGGTTCCTGGACCTAAAAAGGAGGGTTAAATGTGTGTTTCTTAAATGGGAGGTGTTGTGAGAGGGAGTGAGGGGGGGGGCAGCTGAATAAAGTACATGACAGATTGGGAAAGTTGTATGGTGGAGTGGAGTTGAGGGAATGTGAAACCGTCTTGCGGGCTTTAATGTTGGCTCAAGAACCGAGGAAACTTCGAATAAATGTTTTGTGTAGGTTGCTCGCGGGGAGGGTCGTTGCCCCAGTGGAGGGTGATTTTCCCCATGTATGCATGGGGGAGTATATGGTACAGGTTTAGTAAGTTGATGTTAAAACCTAGGGTGCGGGAGGTAATGTATCGTTTTCTGCAGGGCATTCTACCGTCGGGAGAGGTACTACGAATCAGAAGGGTAGTAGTGGGTGCAGGGTGTGGAATCTGTGGGGGGGAGGAGACAGCGTACCATTTAGTATATTTTTGTGAGGGGTTTGAGGGTGTCAGGTGTTGGTTAAGTAGGGTGGTACAGAGGGTGGGGGGCCGTTGGGTGTCGGTTCTGCGTGCGCTAAGTCTAGATGTGGGAGGGTTAGATGAGGGTGTTACAAGAGCTTTGGGTTATATCATGGTGGATTATATATATATATCGTGGGTAATGTGGGGGTGGGGGGTTTGTGAGGTGCGGTGGCGGGTATTAGCGGTAACTGTTTATCGCACGATGTGTCGGAATAAGGAACTGTATGGGAGGAGGTGGGTGTAGGATTTTTCGGAGGGATATAGAACGCTAATGTTAGGGATTTTATTGAATCTGTAAATTAGAAAGGGTGAGTAAAGGGAGATAACATATGTGGAAGGGAAAGTCAGGGGTCACGACGAGGTCGCCTCGGGGGAAAGGGGTGAGGTGACGTGAATGTTGGTGTAGAAGATGTGGAGGTGTGTACAATGTGATGTAGCATGAAAGTTGGTACAGAGAGCAGAGTGATGAAGTAAAGTAACTTTGTATTAATGTGTGTGGAATTAGTGTTTGCAGAGTCATTATATATATATGTGGCTGGTATTCAAGGGGGAGGGGGATCGTGTGCTTGAGGAGTGTGCCAAAGGAGGTCTGTGTGATTGTGTGTGGGGGGAGTGTCTCCTTATTCTGTTGTAAGTGTGATGTTTTGGATAGAGTTTGAGTGAGAACGGTCATTGGTTCTATTGGGCTTGGACTGGTGTGTTCTCTGGGTTTCATGTCAACCTTGTGGTTGTCATGCCACATAGGCATGCAGAGCTTGAGGGCTCATCATGACCATCTTAATGTAACAAGTGTGAATGGTGATTGTGATTGTAGGTGTAAGTTATGTCCTTGTTGTTCTTCTTGTGTAAATAGGATTAAGATTACCCATTCTTCTTAATGTTATGTTCTGTTATAAGCGATATTTTCTAGTGTATCTGCGTAACCTCTTCATGTTTGTTAATATTATGTTGTGTTATTTTGCTATTGTAAGTCCTGAGGGATTGAGATTCATAATGTATTTGTATTAAATGTATATCAACCTTTGGTTAAGGGGTTTTATGTTAAGCTATGTATTGTGTTTTAAATAAAATATAAAAAAAAAAGTTACCGCCCTCCCACCCATGACCAGTTCTTAGAAGACTTTTCTCGAGTCTTGTCTGGACCTGAAAACAATTGCAGGGCAATAATACTGGGAGACTTCAATATCTGTTTTCAACGGCAAAATAACGAGCTATGCAAAAGGTATAAGCAAATTCTAGGTTTAAATAGTTACACTCAACTAATTAATACACCAACCCGGATCACACAGTTCTCAGCCACCCTAATTGACCACATACTTTGTAACCGCTCTGAGAGCATTAGTCAGTCAGGCGTCATTACCACAGGCCTTAGTGATCATTTCATCATTTACTGCACCAGGAAAATCACTAGGGATAGGATAGGCCTACACAGGACAATAAAAATGAGGTTAACTAGAAACTACAGTAAAGAAACACTGGTAAATAGGCTACACAATTGTGACTGGTCAGAGATAACAAGTTGCACGGACGTAAACGATGCCTGGGAAAAATTCAAAACAATGTTCACTACCATCCTTGATAATATTGCACCAGTTAAAGAGGTTAGGATTAAACGAAGAACTGAACCCTGGATGACTACTGAGATATTACATAATATGAAATTCAGAGACCAGCTGCTAAAAAGATGTGGAAAATTAAATTTACCTGGATGAATCTCATTAGGTACATACCAGTAAATGGTAACGAAGATAATTATTCTTGATCAAGGTTACAGAGACAAGTAGGAATTTTAGGACACCTAGGTTGCAAAAAAATGTCCCCCATCGATACCTACTACAATCTATATCTCCACAAGTCACTCTGGACCTATATTAATTTCAAATGAAGTATACATCACCAGGAATTCTGGTAAAACATTAATATAAATATGTGGACTGTATATTAAATTTAAAAAATGAATACATATACATTGAAGGAGAATTTATCTTAATACCACTCACCAATTAGTCTGGAGATTACGGTGTGTTATACACAAACCCCCTGCCTAAAATATGAAGAAAATACTGGCCAGAATTTCAACATAAATAGACATCAACTCAGCTGTGGTAATATCCTGTTTCCATCTAATTACAGAGT
>NC_069423.1:1213318-1223318 GCF_026875155.1 Cherax quadricarinatus | reverse complement strand
CTATTTCATAAATTTTGGATATTTCTTCATCTATGAACTCTGGACTACAAATACGTAAAGCTCTCAAAAACATTGATGAGAAAACAGACAGTTTAACTTTATCTTGATGGGAAGAATAATAGTGTACATAGGAACAGTTATTTGTAGGTTTTCTGTAAATTTTAAATTTGAATTCATTGTTACTCTTAATAATTAAAACATCTAGAAAAGGCAATGAGTTATTTTCCTCAAACTCAACAGTAAAGTTTATAGAAATGGTGTATATCTGCATTCTTGGGCATAAGACATAAAATATCATCGACATATCTGAACCATTTTGCTCTATTAGGGAGGATTGTGTTAAGCAACCTTGTTTCAAAAAATTCCATGTATAGATTACTAAGAACAGGTGAAAGAGGATTCCCCATTGCCATACCAAATTTCTGAGTGTAAAATTTATCATTAAATACAAATTTTGCATCAACAATGCAAAGTTTAATAAGTTTAATGATAGTAGGAACTGGTAATGGTAAATCATAATTAACGAGTTCTTCAGATAAGAAACTTAATAAATCATCAACAGGAACTTTCGTAAACAAGGAAGTAACATCAAAACTAACCATGTTAAAATCATTTAAGTCAGTCAAGGAGCTTAATTTATCAACTAAATCTATGTTGTTTTTAACATTAAAGTTAGAAATTTTACCAACAATAGGGCTCAAAATGTCAACAAGCCATTTGGATAATTTATACGAAACTGATCCTATGGAGCTAATAATTGGTCTGACTGGATTCCCTGGTTTGTGTGTTTTTATTAGTCCATACATGTAAGGTAAAGATGGATTAGTGGAAGTAAATTGTTTAATTAATTCATCTTCTACTAAAAGGCAAAGATGAGTTAATTAAGATATATTTTTTTCATTGATGTTAATGTAAAAAATTATAATTTTGCACCAGAAGAATCTTAGAAAACTTACCTAACCTTATTATAACAAGAACAATTTATTTTAGCCTAACCCAACTAAATGTATTTTAGATTTGCTTACAGTAATTTAATACTAACCAAACACAGTGAAATATATTTTTTTCGTCAGGTTCAGAATGATTTTGGCGAAATTATTGCATACACAAATTTTCACTTGTCCTATATGGCAAGATGAGCGTTGCTATTTAAGCCATGATCGCAAGTTCTGCCTATTCGGCACGACATATATATATATATATATATATATATATTATATATATATATATATATATATATATATATATATATATATATATATATATATATATATATATATATATATATATAATATATATATATATATATATATATATATATATATATATATATATACACACAAATCGACGACTAGCCGAGGATTCGAACCCATGTCGTTTGGGCCCGCCTCATGGCGAGAGAAAATTGACATGGGTTCAAAACGGGTCCAAAACGACACGGGTTCCAGTCCTCGGCTAGTCGCAGTGTTGTTATTGATTAAATACTGCTCGTTCGTGGTTACAGTAATATTAATATATACTAAAGACTATATCATATGCTTTTGGAAATGACTGTAGTTATGGCTAACTTACCCAGGAACTTGGTAAATAAGGCTTGTCTGGTGCTGGTGAGTTTAGCGAACATGGGGATGTTGGAGAAGGCATCTTCCCAGGTCACTGCTGCTTGTGAGTTGACTCCGGAAGAGATTGTGCTGAGGATGAAGGTCAGAGGTCAGTATGTGCGGGAGTTTGTGTGTGTGTACTCACCTAGTTGAGGTTGTAGGGGTCGAATCCAAGCTCCTGACCCTCCTCTTCACTGGTCGCTACTAGGTCACTCTCCCTGAACCGTGAGCTTTATCATACCTCTGCTTAAAGCTATGTATGGATCCTGCCTCCACTACATCGCTTCCCAAACTATTCCACTTCCTGACTACTCTGTGGCTGAAGAAATACTTCCTAACATTCCTGTGATTCATCTGTGTCTTCAACTTCCAACTGTGTCCCCTTGTTGTTGTGTCCAATCTCTGGAACATCCTGTCTTTGTCCACTTTGTCAATTCCTCTCAGTATTTTGTATGTCGTTATCATGTCCCCCCTATCCCTCCTGTCCTCCATTGTCGTCAGGTTGATTTCCCTTAACCTCTCCTAGTAGGACATATCTCTTTGCTCTGGGACTAGTCTTGTTGCAAACCTTTGTACTTTCTCTAGTTTCTTTACGTGCTTGGTTAGGTGTGGGTTCCAAACTGGTGCCGCATACTCCAATATGGGCCTAACGTACACGGTGTACAGGGTACTGAACGATTCCTTATTAAGATGTCGGAATGCTGTTCTGAGGTTTGCTAAGCGCCCATGTGCTGCAGCAGTTACTTGTTAAATTAGACAAATGTGCAACACTTGGGTATCTTTTTTGAGGAAACGTTTCGCCACACAGTGGCTTCATCAGTCCATACAAAGGATAAACTTGAAGAACAGGAGGATACCCAAGAGTTGCACATGTGTCTAATTTAACAACATGTCGGTTCTTTGAACCATTCATCTACAGCAGTTATTTGGTTGATGTGCACTTCAGGCGATGTGCCTGGTGTTATACTCACCCCAAGATCTTTTTCCTTGAGTGAGGTTTGTAGTCTTTGCCCCCTAGACTGTACTCCGTTTGCGGTATTCTTTGCTCTTCCCCAATCTTCATGACTTTGCGCTTGGTGGGATTGAACTCCAGGAGCCAATTGCTGGACCAGGTCTGCAGCCTGTCCAGATCCCTTTGTAGTTCTGCAGGGTTTTGGATAGAATGAATTCTTCTCATCAACTTCACGTTATCTGCAAACATGGACACTTCGGAGTCTATTCCTTCCGTCATGTCGTTCACAAATACCATAAACAGCACTGGTTCTAGGACTGACCCCTGTGGGACGCTGCTGGTCACAGGTGCCTACTCTGACACCTCGCCACGTACCATGACTCACTGCTGTCTTCCTGACAAGTATTCCCTGATCCATTGTAGTGCCTTCCCTGTTATCCCTGCTTGGTCCTTTAGTTTTTGCACTAATCTCTTGTGTCGAACTGTGTAAAACGCCTTCTTGCAGTCCAAGAAAACGCAATCCACCCACCCCTCTCTCTCTTGTCTTACTGCTGTCACCATGTCATAGAACTCTAGTAGGTTTGTGACACAGGATTTCCCGTCCCTGAAACCATGTTGGCTGCTGTTGATGAGATCATTCCTTTCTAGGTGCTCCACCACTCTTCTGATAATCTTCTCCATGACTTTGCATACTATACATGTCAGTGACACTGGTCTGTAGTTTAGTGCTTCATGTCTGTCTCATTTTTTAAAGATTGGAACTACATTTGCTGTCTTCCATGCCTCAGGCAATCTCCCTGTTTCATTAGATGTATTGAATATTATTGTTAGGGGTACACAGCGCCTCTGCTCCCTCTCTCAGGACTCATGGAGAGATGTTATCTGGCCCCATTGCCTTTGAGGTACCTAGCTCACTCAGAAGCCTCTTCACTTCTTCCTCGGTTGTGTGTACTGTGTTCAGCACTTGGTGGTGTGCCCCACCTCTCCGTCTTTCTGGAGACCCCTTCTGTCTCCTCTGTGAACACTTCTTTGAAACTCTAGTTGAGTTCCTCACATACCTCCCGGTCATTTCTTATTGTCTCTCCTCCTTCCTTCCTTAGCCTGATTACCTGGTCCTTGACTGTTGTTTTCCTCCTGATGTTGCTGTATAACAGTTTTGGGTCAGATTTGGCTTTCGCTGCTATGTCATTTTCAAATTGTCGTTGGGCCTCCCTTCTTATCTGTGCACATTCGTTTCTGTATCTAGGACTGCTCTCCTTATTCTCCTGGGTCCTTTGCCTTCTATATTTCTTCCATTCCCTAGCGCACTTGGTTTTTGCCTCCCTGCACCTTTGGGTGAACCATGGGCTCATCCTGACTATTTTATTATTCCTGTTACCCTTGGGTACAAACCTCTCCTCAGCCTCCTTGCACATTGTTGCTACATATTCCATCATCTCATTAACTGGCTTCCCTGCCAGTTCTCTGTCCCACTGAACTCCGTTCAGGAAGTTCCTTATTCCTGTGTAGTCCCCTTTCTTGTAGTTTGGCTTCATTCGTCCTGGCCTTCCTGCTTCCCTCTCCACTTGTAGCTCTACTGTGTATTCGAAGCTTAAAACCACATGATCGCTGGCCCCAAAGGGTCTTTCATATGTGATATCCTCAATATCTGCACTATCTGAATACTAAGTCATGTCTTGCTGGTTCATCCTCTCCTCTCTCTCTCTTGTAGTGTCCCTTATGTGTTGGTACATGAAGTTTTCCAGTACCACCTCCATCATCTTAGCCCTCCATGTATTTTGGCCCCCATGTTGCTCCAAGTTCTCCCAATCTATCTCCTTGTGGTTAAAGTCACCCATGATCAGGAGCTTTGCCCTGCATGCATGAGCTCTTCTGGCCACTGCAGCCAGTATGTCAACCATCGCTCTATTGCTCTCGTCATACTCATGCCCTGGTCTCCTGCTGTTCTGTGGTGGGTTATACATCACTGCAATTACCACCTTGGGACTTCCAGAGTGAAGCGTTCCCACTATGTAATCACTTGCTTCTCCGCTGTCTCCTCTCTCCAGCTCATCAAAATTCCATCGATTTTTGATCAGCAGTGCCACTCCTCCACCCCACCCCCCCAGTTCCCTCTGTCTTTCCTCAGGATCTGGTATCCCGTTGGAAAGATGGCATCTGTTATCATACCTGTAAGCTTGGTTTCTGTGAGAGCTATGATGTCCGGTGATGCCTCTTTGACTCTTTTGTGCCACTCCTCCCACTTATTTGTTATTCCATCAGCGTTTGTGTACCATACCTTCAGTTTCCTTTCCAACACTGTGGTTTGGGGGGCCTGTGAGGGTGGGAGACCTGGTAGCATACTGTGGGATTCTATAGCTGGGTGTTGGGTGGAAGCTGTGGGTATGGACTGTAGTTTGTGTTGGGATGGTGTGAAAGGTTGTGGGGTTCTGAGGATAGTTGTGTGTGTGCTTGCCCTTGCTGCTCTGTTCAGCTCTGACTGACCTCTGCTGGTTCCATCCTTGTCTCCCTTCCTAGCTTCTTTCGCTTTTTTTGTCCTCTCCCTCAGCTGCTGTCATTCTGTTTGTGTTCTCTCTCTGTCTAGGAACACCCTCTTGTACTCTTCCGAGTATTTCAACCGTGGTTTCTCTTGGAGGATCCTGTTCTGCACTGTTTCTGTCCTGAGAATCAGCTTGATCGGTCGTTTTCTCCCCTTCAAGTACCCCCCCCCCTATTCTCTGAAAATTTACAATCTCGTCCATGTCTTCTTCACCTATTTCCGTGATGATTTTCTCAATCTCCTTTCTTTCTTCCTCCTGTCTTTCAGTGTGTGCCCTTTCCTCTCTCTCTCCTGAAGCCCATGGATAAACACTGATTTTGCCCTTTCCTCCTCCCATTGCCTCTCCCTCTGTGACTCTGGATCCTGTCTGTATGTGGTCATTTTCTCCCTTGATTTTTCCAGTGGCTCCTGGTAGCATGGTTGTGCTTCTGCATTCGACCTATCACCCTCTCTATCTGCACCCATCTGCTCTTCCCATTCACTCCTTGACTCTTCTTGGCAGGCTGATATGACCTTAGCATAATTCATATCTCCTTTCTTTCTGTTCGGCCTCTCAGCTTCATATGCTGTGTCTTCTCTGGTCACTGCCCCTGTAACTCGCTTCAGCCTGTTTACCTCAACTTCTAGGACCCTTATCCTGGCTACTCCAGTTTCAACTTGTGCCTCCCAATTCTTAGTCTCCTCCAACCTCTTTCCAAATTTTGCAGAGAGCTCTTTCTCCATTTTTTCAGAAAGCTCTCCTAATTTTCTCTCCCACTCTTGTTCCATTCTTTTCCACTGCTCCTCCATCCACTCCTCCCTACCAGAGCCATTCTCATCTGATTCCTGGCTCCTGCTAGTCCCCACCATTTTTTCTTTTTTGAGTGTGTGTGTAGAGAGAGAGAGAGAGAGATAAAGGTAGAAGAAGAGAGAGAGAGAGAGGGAGAGTGAGAAGGGAAAAGAGAGAGAGAGTGAGAGAGAGAGGGGAAAGAGAGAGAAGGGAAAGGTAGAAGGAGAGAGGGGGAGATTGAGAAGGGAAAAGGGGGAAGAGAAAGAGAGAGAGACAGAGAGAGAGAGTGTGTGTGTGCATGTGTGTGGTGTGTTGTGTGTGTGTGTGTTGTGTGTGTGGTTTGGGTGTTGTGTGTGTGTGTGTGGTGTGTGTGTGTCTTTAAGACATAAGAATGGAGGAACACTGCAGCAGGCATAATGGCCCTCACAATGCAGATCTTTATCAAAACCACCGATGTATTTGTCCAGCTTTTCCCAAAGCTAGCCAAGTACGTCAGGTACTAATCAAACCCAGCCTGTGACCTGGTAGGCAAAACTCGCTTCACACACTGAGGGTCCATGGTTCGATTTCCGGCAAGTGTGGAAATATCTTTACAACTGTTGTCCTTGTTCACCCATCAGTAAAATTGGTACTGGCTGTTAGTCGATTGGTGTGGGTCGCATCCTGGGACAAAACTGACCTAATTTGGTCGAAATGCTCTGCATAACAAGGGGCTTTCTATATAGGTCACTGATCTCAGCTAGGCCTGTATACTTTGTAACTGTAGAAATAAAATTATTATTATTATTATTATTATTATTATTATTATTATTATTATTATTATTATTATTATTATTATTATTATTATTATTATTATATTTAAAGTTGAGCACACTCTGCAGCATGTGGCACCATATTCAGTGTGCATTATGTTGTGGGAACAAAAGTCAACTATGCTTCCCCTGGCCTATTTCATCGCTACACAAATGACCAACAATTCCAAATAAAACCTTTTGACGCATTCAGACCATTCCGCTCCTCTCGTGTCTTGTTAATGGCCGAGTCAAAAGTTTTGTCTTTAATTGGGTTTTTTTATATATTTTTCAGCCACTGTTTGTGATTTTATTCACATGCCCCATATTCAACGGGAGATATTCCAACACAAAATGGGCTATCACGCAGGGGGCCCCTACTGGTCACTAGTATAAACTTTTAAGTATCCCGACAAAGGGTTTAAAAAAAAAAGTTACGTGATCAAACGCAGTATTATTTATTACAAAATTTTCGATCCTGGAACAATAAAGGCCCCAACCAAAACGTTTTCTTATAAATCTGTCCTGGTGTTTGCTTACGTGTCATTTTGCGCTGTTGACCCTTGAGGTTTAGCGCTTTTTTATAATAATAATAAAATAAAAAAAAAATAATAAATAAAAAAACGTGCCCTTTTAAACGGGGCCCTTAGATGTCACGATTGGACGTGAGGAAAAAAAAATACACAATGTACAGAGACAGTTTTTTTTTAAAACTACGTTTCACTCCCTTTGAGAAAACGCCCCTGAAAATAAAAGCTGCTCGGCACATTGTTTTTTCCCACCTGTTTCTTTAAGGGGGCAGAAAGTTTTCACATAAATCATGTAAAAAGAGACTTTGACTGGGGAAAAAGCCCACGGTTGGGTTAAAAACACGAAATGGCGAACATTTTCTTTAAAAATTGATAAATGACACTTTTGCAACTCCGGAATCTTTATTCGGGGAAAAGTTTCGCCAAGCATGGTTTCTTCAGTCCAATCAACTCTAAGATTTGGGGATTTAGGGGGATATATTTTTTTCCCTTTTTTTTTAAAGGAGGAAGATTTTTTGGGAAAAGGTTTTTTTGAATGGGCCAAGGTCCTCCTTTCGTTTTTTCCACATTTAAAGTTTTTTTCAGATGTTTTTTTGTTTTTAAAACTTTTCTTTTTTCCCCCCAAAGCGGGTGGTTAACGATTTTGGGTTTACTTTGGGTTGTAAGCTTGAATACGGCCCTTTTTTACCTTTTGGGCAAGGCAAAATGGTTATTGGCCCTTTTTCAACCCGGCCCTGCAACCCGGGATTAAAATAAAATTTTTTATTCTTTTTTTATATTTTCCGAAAACCCTGCACGCAAAAAGAAATAATAAGTGAATTTTTTAAACCCGTTTGCCTAAATCCAAAAAAAGGGGGGTAATTTTGGGCCCCTTTAAAACAAAAAAAAGAGGGGAAAAGGAGTCATAAAAATTCAAAATTAAAAAAATAAAAAAAAAATAATATATATATAATATATACATATATATATATTTATTTTAATATAATAATATAAAAATATAAAATTATATTTAATATAATATAATATCTTTTTATTATATATTATATATATAATAATAATTTATATATATATTTGAAATTAAATTATAATATATATATTATATAAAATATATATAATATATATATATATAATATATTTTTTAATATAAAAATATTATGTTGCCGAAAATAGGCAAATTTGCGATCTTGGCTTAAATAGCAACGCTCTCTTCCATATAGGACAAGCGAAAATTTGAGTAGAAATAATTTCCCCAAAAAATCATTCTGACCAAACCAAAAAAAATATGTTTTCACGTGTTTTTTTTATTTAAAATTTTGTAAAAAATTAAAAAAAATTTTTAGTTGGGTTAGGCTAAAAAAAAATTGTTCTTTTTTATAAAAAGGTTTGGGTAATTTTTCTAAGATTCTTTTGGGCAAAATAAAAAATTTTTTACATCAACATCAATGAAAAAATTTATCTTTAATTTAAAGAAAAAATTTAAAGAAAGGACTTAATTTTAAATGAGTTCTGCTAAATGCCAGTTTCCATTTTCGGCACGACATATAATTATTTAATATTATATATATTATATTTTTTAATATTATATATATATAATTTTATATAATATATATATAAATATTATATTATAATAAATATATATATATAAATAATATATTATATATATATTTATTATTATTTAGCATAGATCCCCTCCTGAGGGACCAGAGAAGATACAAGGACAAAGAGTCCAGTAAGGGGGAACGGAGCTAAACTGTCCATGACGTAGAAGGGAGGATTGATCCTTATGGTAATGAACCCGGCCCAAAGGGGGATCACATCCCTGTAGGTCGAAACAACAAACCTGGGTTTCAGAAACCCAACTTCAGGATCCTAATAACAATCTGAGAAACATGCCCCGGGCTTTCCCTTTCGTAGGTTTTTTTCTTGTTATTGATAATGTTGAATCTAAATGGAAAAATGAAGTCTGTGTTTCTTGCGTATGAGAGTTTCCAGGAGCATTGTTGAAGGCAGTGCTGAGTATTTTAAAGTAACAGGATGACATAGATCAAACACGTTCACAGTGTATTGTCATACCAAAAAAAAAAAAAAATAAAAAAAAAAAAGCGGATAAAGAAAATTGGTCAGTCAGGGGTTTTTATTAGAGGAACCCTTTTATCATGACTGACAAAAACCCGTGGCGAAATGGTGTTATTTTCCCGTTTTTCAGTCCACTATTTCCCTTTACAATCAAAAAAACCCTTATTTTGCTTTATAGTTCGCCATTCCACACAACACATTCTGAACCCATCTTTTCCCCCCCCACTTCATTATCCCCCACTCCGTCCCCATCCCGCACATGTCACATACCATACTTTCATTACAACCCCACCGTCAACATACAACACCATGCAAAATTTCCTACACACAACCTTCCCCCACTCCATTACCCCACCACCCAACCACACACCTCCTACCAACCCCCATCACTACCAGCACCCTCACTACACTCACCCTCACTACCACCACCATCACTACCCCTCACCATCATACCACAACCCCATACCACACCCATACTAAACCCCCACCATCACTACCCCACACCATACACAAAAAAACCCCAATAAAAGAGGAAACAAAAGACGACGTTTCGGGCCGACTTGGCCCTTAACCCAAAATCACATAACAGAGGGGGAGCAGGAGGCTATATATGGCAGGGGAAGAGGTGGGGGTTAGTAGTAGTAGTAGTAGTATAAAAAAATTTTATTTAATACGACAAGATGAAATTAAGACACATGCACAAACCCCCGGGATCCCCATGTGATTTGATCCCAGCCCCACG
>NC_069423.1:1180458-1212818 GCF_026875155.1 Cherax quadricarinatus | reverse complement strand
CCATGCCTCGGCATCTCCCTGTTTATTAGATGTATTGAATATTATTGTTGGGGGTACACAGCGCCTCTGCCCCCTCTCTCAGGACTCAGGGGAGATTGTTATCGGGCCCCCATTTGCCTTTGAGGTACCTACTCACTCAGAAGCCTCTTCACTTCTTCCTCGGTTGTGTGTACGGTGTTCAGCACTTGGTGGTGTGCCCCACCTCTCCGTCTTTTGGAGACCCCTTCTGTCTCCTCTGTGAACACTTCTTTGAAACTTTTAGTTGAGTTCCTCACATACCCCCCGGGTCATTTTTATTGTCTCTCCTCCTTCCTTCCTTAGCCTGATTACCTGGTCCTTGACTGTTGTTTTCCTCCTGATGTTGCTGTATAACAGTTTTGGGTAAATTTTGGTTTTCGCTGCTATGTCATTTTCAAATTGTCGTTGGGCCTCCCTTCTTATCTGTGCACATTCGTTTCTGTATCTAGGACTGCTCTCCTTATTCTCCTGGGTCCTTTGCCTTCTATATTTCTTCCATTCCCTAGCGCACTTGGTTTTTGCCTCCCTGCACCTTTGGGTGAACCAGGGCTCATCCTGACTATTTTATTATTCCTGTTACCCTTGGTACAAACCTCTCCTCAGCCTCCTTGCACATTGTTGCTAAAATACCATCATCTCATTAACTGGCTTCCCTGCCAGTTCTCTGTCCCCATGAACTCCGTTCAGGAAGTTCCTTATTCCTGTGTATTTCCCCTTTCTTGTAGTTTGGCTTCATTCGTCCTGGCCTTCCTGCTTCCCTCTCCACTTGTAGCTCTACTGTGTATTCGAAGCTTAAAACCACATGATCGCTGGCCCCAAAGGGTTCTTTCATATGTGATATCCTCAATTCTGCACATCTGAATACTAAATCATGTCTTGCTGGTTCATCCTCTCCTCTCTCTCTCTTGTAGTGTCCCTTATGTTTTGGACATAAGTTTTCCAGAAACCACCTCCATCATCTTTAGCCCTCCATGTATTTTGGCCCCCATGTTGCTCCAAGTTCTCCCAATCTATCTCCTTGTGGTTAAGTCACCCATGATCAGGAGTTTGCCCTGCATGCATGGCTCTTCTGGCCACTGCAGCCAGTATGTCAACCATCGCTCTATTGCTCTCGTCATACTCATGCCCTGGTCTCCTGCTGTTCTGTGGTGGGTTATACATCACTGCAATTACCACCTTGGGACTTCCAGATGAAGCGTTCCCACTATGGGAATCACTTGCTTCTCCGCTGTCCCTCTCTCCAGCTCATCAAAATTCCATCGATTTTTTGATCAGCAAATGCCACTCCTCCACCCCACCCCCCCAGTTCCCTCTGTCTTTCCTCAGGATCTGGTATCCCGTTGGAAAGATGGCATCTGTTATCATACCTGTAAGCTTGGTTTCTGTGAGAGCTATGATGTCCGGTGATGCCTCTTTTACTCTTTTGTGCCACTCCTCCCACTTATTTTTTATTCCAAACACGTTTGTGTACCTACCTTCAGTTTCCTTTCCAACACTGGGGGTTTGGGGGGCCTGTGAGGGTGGGAAAACCTGTAGCATACTGTGGGATTCTATAGCTGGGTGTTGGGTGGAAGCTGTGGGTATGGACTGTGTTTGTGTTGGGATGGGTGAAAGGTTTGGGGTCTGAGGATAGTTTGTGTGTGTGCTGCCCTTGCTGCTCTGTTCAGCTCTGACTGACCTCTGCTGGTTTTCCCTCCTTGTCTCCCTTCCTAGCTTCTTTCGCTTTTTTTGTCCTCTCCCTCAGCTGCTTGTCATTCTGTTTGTGTTCTCTCTCTGTCTAGGAACCCCCCTCTTGTACTCTTCCGAGTATTTCAACCGTGGTTTCTCTTGGGGGATCCTGTTCTGCACTGTTTCTGTCCTGAGAATCAGCTTGATCGGTCGTTTTCTCCCCTTCAAGTACCCCCCCCCCTATTCTCTGAAAATTTACAATCTCGTCCATGTCTTCTTCACCTATTTCCGTGATGATTTTCTCAATCTCCTTCTTTCTTCCTCCTGTCTTTCAGTGGGTGCCCTTTCCCTCTCTCTCCTGAACCCCATGGATAAACACGGGATTTTGCCCTTTCCTCCTCCTTTGCCTCTCCCTCTGTGACTCTGGATCCTGTCTGTATGTGGTCATTTTCTCCCTTGTTTTTTCCAGTGGCTCCTGGTAGCATGGTTGTGTTTTCCCCATTCGACCTATCACCCTCTCTATCTGCACCCATCTGCTCTTCCCATTCACTCCTGACTCTTCTTGGCAGGCTGATATGACCTTAGCATAATTCATATCTCTTCTTTCTTCGGTTCGGCCTCTCAGCTTAAATTGCGTGTCTTCCTCTGGTCACTGCCCCCTGTAACTCGCTTCAGGCCTGTTTACCTCAACTTCTAGGACCCTTATCCGGGCCCTTACTCCAGTTTCAACTTGTCCTCCCAATTTTAGTCTCCTCCAACCTCTTTCCAAATTTTCAGAGAGCTTTTTCTCCATTTTTCAGAAAGCTCTCCTAATTTTCTCTCCCACTCTTGTTCCATTCTTTTCCACTGCTCCTCCATCCACTCCTCCCTACAGAGCCATTCTCATCTGATTCCTGGCTCCTGTAGTCCCCACCATTTTTTTTTTTTTGAGTGTGTGTGTGAGAGAGAGAGAGAGAGAGATAAAGGTAGAAGAAGAGAGAGAGAGAGAGGGAGAGTGAGAAGGGAAAAGGAGAGGGGAGTGTGAGAGAGAGGGGAAAGAGAGAGAAGGGAAAGGTAGAAGGAGAGAGGGGAGTTTGAGAAGGAAAAGGGGAAGAGAAAGAGAAAAGAGACAAGAGAGAGAGTGTGTGTTCATGTGTTGTGTGTGTGGTGTGTGTGTGTGTGTGTGTGTTGTGGTTGTGTGTGTGTGTGTGTGTGGTGTGGTGTGTGTGGTGTGTGTCTTTAAGACATAAGAATGGAGGAACACTGCAGCAGGCATAATGGCCCTCACAATGCAAAATCTTTATCAAAACCACCGATGTATTTGTCCACTTTTTCCCAAAGCTAGCCAAGTACGTCAGGTACTAATCAAACCCAGCCTGTGCCCTGGTGGGCAAAACTTCGCTTCACACACTGAGGGTCCATGGTTCGATTTCCGGCAAGTTTTGGAAATATCTTTACAACTGTTGTCCTTGTTCACCCATCAGTAAAATTGGTACCTTTGGGTGTTAGTCGATTGGTGTGGGTCGCATCCTGGGACAAAACTGACCTAATTTGGTCGAAATGCTCTGCATAACAAGGGGCTTTCTATATAGGTCACTGATCTCAGCTAGGCCCGTATACTTTGTAACTGTAGAAATAAAATTATTATTATTATTATCATTATTATTATTATTATTATTATTATTATTATTATTATTATTATTATTATTATTATTATTATATTTTAAAGTTGAGCACACTCTGCAGCATGTGGCACCATATTCAGTGTGCATTATGTTGTGGGAACAAAAGTCAACTATGCTTCCCCTGGCCTATTTCATCGCTACACAAATGACCAACAATTCCGAACTGAAACCTTTGACGACATTCAGACCATTCCAGCTCCTCTCTGTGTCTTGTTAATGGTCCGAGTCATAAGTTTTAGTCTCTTAATTGCAGGTTATTTATATATTATTCCAGCCACTGTATTGTGACTTTTTATTCATCATGTCCCATTATTCAACGGTGAGATATTCCAACACAAGAATGGGCTATCACTGCAGGAGGCCTACTGGTCACTAGTATAAACTTTAGTAAGTGATGCCGACAAATGGTTTAAAAAAAAGTTACGTGATCAAACGCTAGTATATATTTATTACAAAATGTTTCGATCCTGGAACATATCAAGGTCCCAGACCGAAACGTTTTCTTATAAATCTGTCCTGGTGTTTGCTTACGTGTCATTTTGCGCTGTATGACCCTTGTAGGTTTAGCGCTTTTTTATAATAATAATAACAATAATAATAATAATAATAATAATAACGTGTCTTGTTAAACTGGCCCTTAGATGTCACGACTTGACGACAGTGATGGTACAAAAATACACAATGTACAGAGACAGTTTTTATTTACAAACTACGTTTCACTCCCTTTAGAGAGAAACGCCGCCTGTAAATAAAAGTCTGCTCGGCACATTGTTTTTTTGCCACCTGCTTCTTTAAGGGGGGACAGAAATGTTGTCACATAAGTCATGTAAAAAGAGACTTCGACTGGGGCAACAAGCCCACGAGTTGAGGTATAAAAACACGAAATACTGGGCGAACATTTACTTTAAAACTTGATAAATGAGACACTTGTGCAACGTCTGGGAAAAATCTTTTATTCTGGAAACGTTTCGCAAGCAGTGGTTTCTTCAGTCCAATCAAAATTCTTCGTCAGATTGATTGATGAAGCACATGGACTCCAGGTTGAGGGACTGATTACCTCAAAGTCCTCCTCGTCTTCCGCCTTTCTCTACATTGGATTGAAGAAGCCACTTTTTGGCGAAGAGTTTCTTGAATGTTGCGCAAGTGTCTCTTTCTCAACTTGTCGGTTTTCTAAACCGACACTTTAAACAGATGCTTCCAACATGATTGTTTTATAGTCTTGATAAAGCTCTTTCTTTTTTACCCACATGCGAGGTGTTAGCACTTGCATAGTGTTTACTTGTGGCCTCACTGCCTCAACAGCTGTGTATCACTGACTACTTTTGGTAATATATCTGACCGCAGAGACAAATGGTCTATTGGCCATGTGATTCATATTCCCGACGCCATGCGAAGCGACGTATTAAAATAAACATTATGTTATTACGTTGTTATATTTTCCTTGAAACTCACTGCATCTGCAAATATTTGCCAAAATAATAGGTGAAGGTTATAATATCCCGTTCGCGCTTAAATCACGAAAAAAGACGTGGGCTACAGTGTGTGATGTCACCTTACATTTTCAAAGAAAGATTGAGAGGAGACAGGCAGATTAAATATACAATTATATATATATATATATATATTTATATATATATATATATATATATATATATATATAATATATATTATATAATATATATATATATATATATATACTATATATATATATATATATATATATTATATATATATATTTTATATATATATATATATTATATATATATATATATATATATATATTTTTATGCATAGTCACCTTACTGAGGGCACCAGAGAAGATACAAGCGACAAAGAGTCCAGGTAAGCCGGGGACGGAGCTAAGACTGTCCATGACGTAGAAGGGAAGGATCTGATCCTTACTGGTGATGAGACCGGCCGCAAGGGGATCACATCCTCGTAGGTCGCAAACATCAAAGACCTGAGGATTCAGGAACACAACTTCAGGAATCCTATAACAATCTGAGAAACATGTCTCGGCGTGTCCTTCGTAGGATTTTCTATCGTTATTGATAATGTTGAATCTAAATGGAAACACATGAAGTCTGTGTTGTCTTTGCGTTCTGAGAGTTTCCTCTGGTGCGTTGTTGAACATTGGCTGTGCTGGGGATTTTTAGTTAAGGACTGGAGGTCAGAGTGATTTATTAGTGATCTGGGCGTGGGGATATGTACTTATTTCTTTTTTTTTTTTTTTGTTTTTTTTTTAAGGGGTGGTTTGTTTTATAGTGGGGTATGGATGGCTTGGGTGGTGTGGTAACGGGAATAAGGTAGGACAAAAGGAAAGCGGGGCGTTAGGTGAGGGGCATTGGTAATGGTGGGGATGGAGATAGTGGGATGGGTATTTGATTTTAAATGGTGGGGAGGATGTGGGGATAATGGAGGATATATTGATGATGGAGGATATAGTGATGAGGGAATAAAATATAGTGATGGTGCAATTATTGAGGAAAAATGAAAGATATACGGGTAATGTAGTGAGGGTAATTATATAAGGATTATGTGATGTATAATGAGGTTGGAATGGGTATATATTTTAATGGAATCATAGACTAGGTAACAGTAATAATAATGATAGTATTATAATGATAGTAATATATATGATAGTAATATGAATGATAGTAATACTATACATGATAGTAATATATAACTGATAGTAACTATATAATGATAGTAATATAATGATAGTATATATGATAGAAATATTAATGATAGTAATATAATGAATTAGGTAATATAGAATGATATTAATCATAGATGATAGTACATATATAATTGATAGTAATATAATAGAATAGTAATATATAATCGATATGTTACATATAATGATAGATAAAATATAATAATGATATTAATATAATGATAGTAATATATACAGGATAGTAATATAATGATAGTAATATATAATGATCAAGTAATATATATTTAGATAGTAATATATAATGACTCAGTAATATAATGATGTAAATCATAATGATAGTAATATATAATGATATGTAATATAAATGATAGTAAATAATATAATGATAGTAATATAATGATAGTAATATTATAATGTAGTAATATAATGATGTAAATATAATGATAGTAATATAATGATGTAATATATAATGATTAGTAAATATAATGCATAGTATATATAATGATAGTAATAAATGATAGTAATATATTAATGATAGTAAATATATTGATAGTAATATATAATGATCGTAATATAATGAAAGCTATATATAACTGATAGTTAGATAATGTGTAATATAATGATAGTACTATATAATGAGTAGTAATTATAAATTGATAGTAATATAATAATGATAGTAATATACTAATGATCGTAATACTATAATGATAGTAATATAATGATAAGTAATATATAATGATAGTATTTATAATGATAGTAATATATAATGATAGTATAATAATGATAGTAATAGATATAATGATAAGTAATATATAATGATCGTAAGAAATGATAGTAATAATATAATGATTAGTAATATATGATGTAATTATATAATGATACAGTAATATAATGATAGTAATATAATGATAGTAATATATAATGATAGTATTATAATGATAGTAATATATAATGATAGTAATATAAATGATAGTAATATAAATGATAGTAATATAATGATAGTATATAATGATAGTAATATATATGATAGTAAATATAATGATAGTAAATATATAATGATAGTAATATAATAAGGATATGCTACATATATAATTGAATAGCTAATAATAACTGATAGTACTATATAACTGATAGTAATATAATGATAGGTAATAATATAAGCGATAGGTAATATAAATGATAGTAAGAATATAAATGATAGTAACTATAATGAATAGTATATATACAATGATAGTAATAATAATGCAAGTAATAAATAATGATTGTAAGATAATGAATAGTAATATATAATGATGATAATCTATACTGATAGTCAATATATAATGATAGTAATATAATGATAGTAATATATAATGATTGTATATAAATTAATAGTATAGATAATGATAGAATATATAATGATCTAGTAATATAATGATAGTAATATATAATGATAGTAATATTACTAATGATTAGTAATAGATAATGATAGTAAATACTATAATGATGGTAAGATATAATTGAAATAGTAATATAAATGATTAGTAATATATTACTGATAGTAATATCATAAGATAGTATATAATGATAGTAATCATATAAATGATGGTAATATATAATGATAGTAATAGGATATGATAGTAATATATAATGGATCTAGTAATATATAATGATAGTAAATATAATGATAGTAATATATAATGATAGTAATTTATAATGATTAAGTAATCTAATAAATGATAGTAATATATAATGATAGTAATATAATGATAGTAATATATATGATAGGTAATATATAATGATTGTAATATATAATGATAGTAATATATAATGATAGTAATAATATATCGATAGTAATATATAATGATAGTAAATATAATGATAGTAATATATAATGATAGAATAATAATGATAGTAATATATAATGATCGATCTATATGATAGTAATAGATAATGATAGAGTAATATAATAATGATAGTCAATAAATAATGATAGTAATATAATGATAGTAATTATTATGATAGTAATATATAATGATAGAATATATATGATAGTAATATATAATGATAGTAATATAATGATAGTAATATATAATTGATAGTAATATAATAATGATAGTAATATATAATGATAGTAAATATATGATTCAGTAATATATAATGATAGTTAATAAATAATGATAGTAAATATTAATGATAGTAATATAAATGATAGTAATCTATAAACTGATAGCTAATAGATAATGATAGTAATTTATAATGAATAGGTAATATATAATGATAGTTAAATATAAGATAGTAATATATAATGATAGTAATATAAATGATAGTAATATATATTGTAGGTAAATATGAAAAGTAGGTAATATATAATGATAGTAAAATATAATGATAGTAATATATAATTGTAGTAATATATAAAGATAGTAATATATATGATAGTAATATATATGATAGTAATACTATAATGATAGTAATATAATGATAGTAATATAATAATGATAGTAATATATAATGATTTCGTAATAGGATAATGATAGTAATCTATATGATAGGTAATATATAATGATAGTAATATAATAGTACATATAGAATGCATAGTAATATATAATGATAGTAATTATAATGATAGTAATATAATGATAGTAGAGAATATATAATGATAGTACTATATAATGATAGTAAAATATAATTGATTAGTAATATATAATGATAGTAATATATACAATGATAGTAATATATGATAGTATATATAAATGATAGGTAATAATTCTGATAGTAATCTCATGATAGTAATATTTAATGATAGTCATATATAATGATAGTAATAATAATGATTAGTAATATATCATGAATAGTAATATATAATGATAGTATACCTAATGGATAGTAATATATAATGATAGTAATATAGTAAGGATAGTAATATATAATGATAGTAATAGAATAATGGATAGTATATAGACTGATAGTAATTGATAATGAATACGTAATAAAATATATGATTAGTAATATATAAAGATAGTAATATACTAATGACTAGTATATATAATGATAGGTTAATATAATATGATAGTAATATAATGCATAAGTAAAATATATAATGGATGGGTACTAATAATAATGAAATAGTAATATAATGATCGTAATATATCAATGATAGCGTAATATATAAATGATCTAGTTAATATATAATGATAGTAATAGCATAAATGATAGTAATATATTAATGTATAGGGAATAGATAATGATAGTAAATATATAATGATAGTAATCATATACATGATCGTAATATATAATGATAGGTAATATCTAATGATAGTAATCTTATATGATAGTAATATATAAAGATAGTAATATATAATCCGATCAGTGAATATACTAATGATAGTTTAATATAATGATTGTAATATACATTATGATAGTAATATATAATGATAGTAATATATATAGATAGTAATATATAATGATAGCTAATATAATGGATAGTACTATATTAATGATAGTCAATATATAAATGATAGTAATATAATGATAGGTATATATAATGATCGTAATCATATAATGATAGGATAAAATATAATGATAGTAATAGATAAATGATAGTAATATATAATATAGTAATAGATATGATAGTAATAATCATAAGGAATAGTAATATATAAATGATAGTTAATATATAATGATAGTAATAAATAATGGATAGTAAATATATAATGAATAGATAATTAGAATGACTAGTCATATATAAATGATAGTAATATATAATGATAGTAATATATAATGATAGTAAAAGATAATGATAAGGTAATATATAATGATAGTGATAAGATAATGATAGTAATATATAATATAGTAATAATTCAATGGGAGTGAGTAATATAATCTATTAGTAATTTATAATGATAGTAAATATATAATGATGTAATATATATGATAGTAATATATAATGATAGTCATATAAAGATAGTAATATATAATGATAGTATATAATAATGATTAGTAATTTATAATGATAGTAATATATAATGATAGTAATAATATAATGATAGTAATATATAAGATAAGTAATAGATAATGATAGTAATATATAAATGATAGTAATATTATTGATAGTAATATATAATGATAGTAATATATAAGATAGTAATAGATAATGATTAATATATCAATGAATAGTAATATAAATGATAGTAAATATAATGACTTAGTTAATATATAATGATAGTAATATATAATGATAGTAATATATAATGATGTAATAATATAATGATAGTAATATAATGATAGTGATTATATAATGATGCTAATATATAATAATGATAAGTAATATATAATGATAGTAATATATAATGATAGTACTATATTAATGATAGTAATATAATGATAGTAATATATAATGATAGTAATATATAAATCGAATAGTAATAGATAATGATAGTAATAAAAAAAAATAATGATAGTAATAATACTAATGATAGTAATATAATGATAGTAATATATAAGGATGTAATTTATAATGATAGGTAATATATAATGGATAAGGTATATATATGATAGTAATATATAATGATAATATATAATGAAGAATATAGAATGATTAGTAATATATAATGATAGTAATCATATAATGATAGTAATATATAATGATAGTAATATATAATGATAGTAATAAATATAATGATAGGTAATCTATAAGTGATAGGTAATAGATAATCGAATAGTAATATATAAATGATAGTAATAGATAATGATAGTAATATAATGATTGTAATATTATAATGATGTAATCATATAATGATAAGTAATATAAAGATAGATAATATAATGATAGTAATATATAATGATAGTAATATATAATGATAGTAATATAAAATTTTTAATGATAGTAAGATATAATGATAGTAATAATATAAGTGATAGAAATATAATTGATAGGAATACTATAATGATAGTAATATATAATGATAGTAATATATTATGATAGTAATATATAATGGGATAGTACATATGATAGTAATATATAATGATAGTAATATATATCCGATAGTAATATAATGATAGTAATATATATGATAGTAATATATAATATAGAATATATAACTGATAGTAATAGATAATGATAGTAATATTATAATGACTAGTAATAGATAAATGATAGTAATATATAATGATAGTAATATATAATGATAGTCATATCATTAATGATAGTAATATATAATGATAGTAATAATATAATGATAGTTAATACTATAAGGATAGTAATATATAATGATAGTACATAGAGAACATGATAGTAATAATATAATGATAGTAATATAACTGATAGTAATATATAACTGATAGTCAATAATATAATGATAGTAATATAATGATAGCTAATCATATAATGATAGTCAATATATAATGATAGCTAATAATATAATGATAGTTATAGATATATGATTGTAATTATATAAATGAAAATAATAGATAATGATAGTAATATATAAATGATAGTAATATATAATGATAGTAATATACTAAATCGATAGTAATATATAAAATTGGATAGTAATATATAACTGATAGTAATATATAATGATATGTAATATTTAAATGCATAGTAATATATAAAGATAGTAATATATAATGATAGTAACTATAATGATTGTAGTAATATATATGATAGATATATATAATGATAGTAATATATAATGATAGTAACATAATGATAGTAATATATAATGATAGGTAATATATAATGATAGTAATAGAATGATAGAATATATACTGATAGGAATATATACATGATAGTAATATATCATGCATAGTAATAGATAAGTGATAGTAATATATAATGATTGTAATAGATAATGATAGTAATATATTAATGATAGTAATATATAATGAGAGTAATTATAATGATAGTATTAATATTAAATGATAGTAATATATAATGATAGTAAATATATAATGATAGGTAATATATAATGATAGTAATATATAATGATAGGATATATAATGGATAGTTAAATATATAATGATAGTAATATATAATGATAGTAATATAATGAGAGTAATATATAATATAGTACTATATAATGATAGTAATCTATAATGATAGTAATATATAATGATAGTAATATATAATGATAGTCAATATATATGATAGTAATATATAATGAATCGTAATATATAATGATAGTAATATATACTGATAGTATATATAGTCAAACTGATTAGTAATAATATAAAATGATCGTAATATATAATGATAGTAATATAACTGCTTAGTATCATATAATGATAGTAATATATAATGATAGTATATATAATGGAAGTAATATAAATAATGATAGTAATATAAGTTAGTAATTATAATGATAGTATATATAATGAGAGTAATATATAATGATAAGTAATATATAATGATAGTATTATAATAATGATAGAGAATATATAATGATAGTCATATATAATGAATAGTAAATATATAATTATGAAGTAATATAGAATGATAGTAAATAATGATAGTATATATAATGATAGTATAATAATGATAGTAATATTAATAATGACTTTAGTAATATATAATGTGTAATATAATGATAGTAATATATAATGATAGTAAATATATAATGATCGTAATATATAAGGATGATGTAATATATAATTATAGTAATATATGATAGTAATATTTAATGATGTAGAACTATATAATGATAGTAATTATAATCGCATAGCTAATATCTAATGATAGTAATATAAATGATACGTACTATATAACTGATAGTAATATATAATGATCGTAATAATATAATGATAGTAATATATAATGATAGTAATATATAATGATAGTAATATATAATGATAGTATATATAATGATAGTAATAATACAATGATAGTAATATATAAGATAGTAATACTTTAATGATAGTAATATATAATGGTAGTAATATATAATGATCGTAATATATAATGATAGTAATATAAAATCTGATAGTAATATAATGATAGTAATATATAATGAATAGAATATTATAATTATAGTAATATTAGAGTGATAGTATATATAATGGATAGTAAATAATAATCGATAGTAATATCTAATGATAGTAAATATACTAATGTTAGTAATATCTAATGATAGTAATATAATAATTATAGTAATATATTATGATAGTAAATCATAATGATAGTAATAATTAATAATGATAGGTCACATATAATGATAGTAATATAATGATAGTTAATATATACTGATAGTAAATATAATGATAGTACTATATCATGATAGTAATATATACTCGATAGTAATATATAATGATAGTACTATATAATGATAGAAATATATAATGATAGTAATAGATAATGATAGTAATATATAAATGATAGTAATATATAATGCTAGTTAATCGATAATGATAGTAAATATAAACTGATAGTAATATATAATGATAGGTAATATATCATGATATTAACTGATAATTCATAGTTATATATATGATAGTAATAGGTAAGGATAGTAATACTAGAATGATAGTAATCAGATAATGATAGTAATTTATATGATAGTATATCATAATGATGTAATATATAATGATAGTAATATTAATGATAGTAATATATAATGATAGTAATCTATAATGATAGTATATATAATGATAGTAATATATATGATAGTAATATATAATGAATAGTAATAGATAATTGATAGATAATATATAGTGATAGTAATAATATAATGATAGTAATAATATAATGATAGTAATATATAATGATAGTAATAGAATAATGATAGTAAGATATAATGATAGTAATATATAATCGATAGTAACTAATAATAAGAATAGTAATAATATAATGAGACGGAATAGATAATGAAGTAATATATAATGTAGTAATAGATAATGATAGTTCATATATAATGATAGTAATATATATGAAGTAAATATATAATTGGATAGAATAGATATGATCGTAATATATAATGATAGCTATATATAATGATCGTAATAATATAACTGATAGTAATAATATAATTGATAGTAATATATAATGATAGGTCATATATAATGATAGTAATAGATAATGATAGTAATATATAATGATGTAATAGATCATGAGAGTAATATATAATCGATAGTTATATATACTGATAGCTAACGTAGATAATGATAGTAATAATAAAGGATAGTAATAGATAATGATAGTAATATATAATGATAGTAATTATATAATGAATAGTATAGATAATGATAGTAATAGATAATGTTAGTAATATATAATGATAGTAATCTATAATGATAGCTAATAATATAATGATTGTAATATATAATGATAGTAATATAATGCATCTAGTACATATATAATGATAGTAATATATAATGATAGTAATATATAATGATAGTACTAGATAATTGATAGTAATATATATCGGATGTAATAGAAAATGATAGTAATATATAATGATACGTAATATATAATGATAGTAATATATAATGATAGTCATATATAATGATAGTTATATATAATGATAGTCAATATACTAATGATAGTAATATATAATGATAGTAATATATAAGTGATAGTACTATATAAATTGATAGTAATATATAATGCATAGTAATATTATAATGAAGTAATAGATAATGATAGTAATATATAATGATAGTAATATATTATAGTAATATTATAATGATGTAAATATAATGAAAGTAATATATAATTGATAGTAATATATAATGATAGTAATATATGATAGTATTTAATAATGATAGTAATATATAATGATAAGGTAATATATAAATGATAGTAATATAATAATGATATGTAATATATAAGTGATAGTAATATAATAATGATCGTATATATAATGATAGTAACTATATATATGATAGTAATATATAATGATAGTAATATAATGATAGTAATATATAATGATGTAATATATAACTGATAGTAATAGATAATGCTAGTAATATATAATGAATAGTAATATATAAAGATTAGTCAATAATGATAGTAATATAATAATGATGTAATATATAATGATAGTAATATATAATGATAGTTAATATATAGTGATAGTAATATAATGATAGTAATATATAATGATAAGTAATATATAATGATAGTAATATATAATGATAGTAAGATATAATGATAGTATATATAATAGATAGTTAATATATAATGACTAGTAATAATAATGATGTAATATAATAATGATAGTAATATATAAATGATAGTAATAGATCAATGAATAGTAATATATAACTGATAGTAATATATAATGATGTATATAAATGATGTAATATATAATTATAGTAATATATAATGATAGGTAATAAATAATGGTGATAGTAATATTATAATGATAGTAATATATAATGATAGTTAAATATAATGATAAGTAATATATACTGATCGTAATATTATAAATGATATGTTATATATAAGATAGTAATATTTGTAATGACTAGTAATATAATGATTGGAATATATAATGATAGTAATATATACATGATAGTGAATAGATAATGATCGGTAAATAATATAATGATAGTAATATATAATGATAGTAATATAATGATAGTAATTATCTCAATGATAGTAATATATAATGGATAGTAATATATAATGATAGTAATATAATGATAGTAATATATAATGATAGTAATATATAATGATAGTAAATATATAATGATAGTAATATATAATGATAGTAATCTAAATGTAGTATAAATCGATAGTAATAAATATAATTGATAGTAATATAATAATGATAGTAATATAATGATAGTATATATAATGATAGTCATATATAATGATAGTAAATAATGATAGTAATATATAAGATAGGTAATATATAGGCTAGTAATATAATGATAGTAATATATAATGATAAGGTAATATATAATGATAAGTAATATATAATGATAGTAATAGATAATGATAGTAATATACACATAATGATAGGAATAGATAATGATGCTAATATATAATGATGTAATAATATACTGATAGTTAATAATATAATGATACGTAATCTATAATGAATAGTAATATATAATGATAGTATATATAATGATAGTAATATATAATGATAGGTAAATATTATAATGATAGTAATAATATAATCGATAGCTAATATAATGAGAGTAATATAATAATGATGTAATATATAATGATCGTAATATTAATGATGTAATATATAGATGATAGTAAATATTAATGATAGTATATATAATGATCAGTAAATATGATAATGATAGTTATATATAATGATAGTAATAGATAATGATAGATAATATATACAATGATAGTAATATATAATGATAGTAATATATAATGATAGTAATAATACTAATTTGATAGTAATATATAATGATCGTAACTATATCAAATGATAGTAATATAATAATAAGGAATAGATAAGGATATGTAACTAAATAATGATAGTACTATATCATTGATAGTTTTATATAAAGATAGGAATATATAATGATAGTAAATATATACTGATAGTAATATAATGATAGTAATATATAATGGATAGTACTCATATAACTTATAGTAATCTAATGATAGGTAATATATAATGATAGTTAATATATAATGATAGTAATATATAATGATAGTAATAGAAAATGATAGTAATATATAATGAGCGTATAGGATAATGATCAGTAATATATAATGATAGTAATATATAATGATAGTAAATATATGATAGTAATATATAATGATACGTAATAATTAATAAAGATGTACATATATAATGATAGTAGATATATATGATAGTAATATATTAATGAGTAGAAATATATAATGATCGTACTATATCAATGATATTAATATATAATGACTCTAGTAATATATCAATGATAGTATTATAAGCGAGAGTAATATATAATGACTAGTAAATATATAATGATAGTAATATATAATTGATAGTTACTATTATAGATGATCGTAATAATATAATGATCGTCGAATATATACTGATAGTCATATATAATGATCGTAATTATACATGATAGTAATATAGATAATGATCGTCAATACAGCTTTTGAGAGTGAGCTATATAATCGATAGTAATCTGTCCTGGATAGCTACTAAATGATAGTAATATATAATCGATAGTAATTATATAATGATAGTAATATATAATGATGATAATATATAATGAATAGGTAATAAAATGATGATAATATATAAATGATAGTAAGATAATTATAATGATAGTAATATATACATGATACGTAAGTATATAATGGATCGTAATATATAATGATAGTAATATATAATGATAGTAATAATATAATGAATAGGTATATATAATATAGTAATATATAATGCTAGTTGAAAATATAATGATAGTAATATATGATAGTAATATATTAATGCTAGTAATATATAATGATAGTAATATATAATGAATAGTAATATATAATGATAGAATATAATTGATAGTAAATATTAATTGATAGTAATATATAATGATAGTAATATATAAAGATGTAATATAAAATGTTACGTAATAATAATGATAGTAATATATAATGATAGTAATATAAAATGATGTAAATATAAATGATAGTAATAAATAATGACTAGTAATATAATAGAATAGTATATATAACTGATAGTAATAATATAAGATAGTATCAATAATCATAGTATATATTAATGATAGATAATAGTATAATGATCGTAAACGACTATTAATTGATAAGTAATATCTAATGATAGTAATATAAAAAGATAGTAATATATAATGAATAGTAATATATAATGCTCGCACGCGTTCGCTCGTACTCTCATGATAGTAATATATAATCGATCGTAATATAAAATGATAGTAAATAAATGAATAGTAATATATAAATAATGAATAGTAATATATTAATGAATAGTAATATATAGTGATAGTAATATATAAGATTGATAGTCATATAATGACTAGAATATATAAATGATAGTACATATATAATTATAGTACATATATAATGATAGACAACTGATATAATGATAGTAATATAAATGATAGGTGAGTTCTATAATGGATAGTAATATATAATCTGATAGTCATATACTAATTATAGCTCAATATAATGACTAGTAATCATAACCCTAATGTTAGTATATATAAGATGTAATCATTACTTCAGACTAGTCATATAAATGATAGCTGATATTATAATGATAGTCAATATTATAAGTGGGCTTAGATAATATATAAAGATGAGTATATATAATGATCCGTCATAGCATCATGATAGTCATAATATAATGATAGGTAATCTATAATGAATAGTAATATCATCATGAATAGTAAATATAATGATAGTCATATATATATGATAGTAATATATAATGATAGTCTAGATAAATGATGTAATCATGCTAAATGACATAGTATAGTGTAATCATAGTACATATCGTAATCGATAGTACCTAGATAATGCATCGTAATCTCTCCTGCTCGTCACATATATAATGCTAGTACTATATACTCACTACCATCAAACCTTCAATACTCATCATCCTGATACCACACCCATCATCTACAACACACTTCACGACCACACTCCATCACTACCACACACCATCACTACCACCACCATCATACCACACACCATCAACTACCATCCCACCCCCATCACTACACACACCAAACACTACCACCCCATCACTACCACACCATCACTACCCACACCATCAACTCACCAAAACCACCATCACTACCACACACCATCACTTTCACACACCATCATACCCCACTCCATCACTACCCACACATCACTTCCAACACACCATCACTACCAACCCTCACTTCAAACCACCTCCACACCATTTACTACCACAACCATCACTCCCACACACCATCACTACCACACACCATCACTAAACCCCACACCATCACTCACACACCATCATACCACACACCTTTACTACCACACACCTTCACTACACACCATCACTACACACACATCACTACCACACACCCTCACACCACCACACCATCCACTACCTACACACCATCACTACCACACACCCTCACTACACACACCATCATACCACCACACATCACTACCACACAATCAATACCACTCACCCTCATACCCCACACCTCATCCACTACACTACCCACCATCACTACCCATCACTTCATACCACACCCCCATCACTACCACACACCATCACTACCAACACTCCACTACCAGCTTCCCCCCATCACTAACCACCTCCTACCATCACTATCCTCACACCTCATACCTCTCTCTGACCACGCCATCACTCCACCTCATCCACCCATCACTACCACACCATCACTACCCAACCATCACTACCCACTCATCACTACTCCCCACACCATCCAACATCACCCACCACCATCACTACCACACACCATCACTACCCCACCCTTCACTAAACCCACACATAAATACACTCACCATCAACCAACCCTTTTTCTACCCACCATCATCCCCAAAAATCATACCACACACCTATACCCAACATCACCAAAAACCCACACCCAAACCTTACCAACCATCACTCCATCCCACACTACCCCCACACCATCATACCAAACCAAACACTACCCCAAAACCTCACTCCACTCACCCTCATCCCCACCCATCATACCACCCCCAAAAACCCCACCACCCAACACTACCAACACCATACTACCACAACCATACTACCACCCTCCTACCACCACAAACATACAACACCATCCCCTACCACACCAATCCTCCACCCCAAAACCATCACCTCCACCCTCCTACCCCAACACCTCCTCCACCACCATCATCCCTTTCCCACCAACCCCATCCTACCCCACACCATCACTCCACCCCACCATCAAATACCACCAAAACCTTCACAAAACCAACTCCCCCATCACTACCACACACCTCACTACCAATCACCCTCCCCCACACACCAACACTAAAACACACCATCAATACCCACACCATCACTACCACACACCATCACTACCACACACCATCACTACCACACACCATCACTACCACACACCATCACTACCACACACCATCACTACCACACACCATCACTACCACACACCATCACCAAGCCTCACCTGTGATCATAGTGAGAGAGATGAGCAGAAAGGAGACAGGAATCACCATAAAAATTGACCTGAAAGCATCAGAAGGTCATAAAGTATAACTGTGGTACCGTCTACCAGGTATTTGTAAACACACTTGATTTTCTCAGCATAATTTTGACTAGCGGGCATTATTACCCCTTGTCCAGGGAACCTAATTAAAAGAAAAACCAATTGAAATTAAAAATATATAAAGTTTGAAAGCAAATAGCAAAGGTATTTTTTTGTTTTAAATTTTGATTTAGTGTCAGTCTTAAATTAAAATGGGCAGCAATATAACAGTTCCATACTCTAAACATATGACTGAAAATAGTTTCAGAAAATGATGTACCAGCAAAGAGCATCTATTTTGTTATGCCTTATTAGGCCATTTTGCCCGAGCATGTGCTGGACTTTCTTCAACAGTGATGGACTGAACTCATCGATTCCAAGCTGAGGGACTGATTACCTCAAACTCCTCCTCTATTTCCACCGTTCTTTTTTGTATTGGACTAATGAAGCCACTGTGTGGCAAAATGTTTCCTCAATAAAGATTCCAAAATGTTTCACAAGTGTCTCATTCTTCAGGTTTCAAGTTATTGGACGCTGTTGCTTCCTGAGTAATTTTCTCAATATTCTTTCTTTAGTATTACTCTGTTATAAATATTGATGTCTGTTTCACGTTTATTAGTTAAAATTACTAATGTTTTAAGTCAGAAAGTACTGTCTGTTGCTGAGTGTTGCTGCAACATTGTTCACTATTTTTGTACAATATGGAAATCACATTATACACTCTTCAAAGTGCAAGCATGGCCAGTCCCACCTCCAGGACTCAAGTCCAGCTGACCGGTTTCCTTTTAAATCCCTTTATTTATAAATTCAGTCCGGTATGAAATGTTATTAATATTTTATAGAAGCAGTATCGCTGTGTCACGTTACATGGCCTCTTGTAGACCACAAAAAATAGAACTAAGAGTAAGCTTGACACATGCACAGCAATATGTATAGGTATACAGTACTCACATATAAGCATGAGTGAGAGATTTCATGCTGACATAGCGTTGGATGGTGGTCTGACTGCACGAATACTGCGATATCGTACCCAATATGGCACTCATGACGATATTAACGACGGTATGACGCTCCATGGGGTCATACCCGTACCTGCAGGACAGCAGGAGGGAATGATGGGTAAGCAGTGTCCAAAAATGTATGTTAAACGAAGACACATGGATGAAGACTTTGAACAACATTACAACGATGAAGATTGAGTTATCTTTGAGCGAAATGCTGTAATTACGAACACTTAGTCTCCTCTAAGTGTCTTTACATTACCAATGATACATAATGGGAATATTTCCTGTGTATAAAATATATTTAATTTTGCCCTATTTAGGAATAGATCCATAAGCAGACTTCACTGTTTATGAAATAAATGAACATATTTGGCCCAAGTGATCCCAAATAGATATGAAAGAATAGGTGAGGATAAAGGTAATGCATATTTCAGCCTAACACTGCTGCACCTTTTCAGCAGGCTTTGATAAGTCTCAGGCTGACGGATATACAGTACTCATATTCTGTTGCATTATCTCCAAGGGAAATTATTTTGTTTTAGTGTATAGGATGATGAAGTGTAGGACACATGTGCAACACTTAGGTGTCTATTGATGATGGTGAGTATGTGG
The DNA here is from genome assembly GCF_026875155.1 of Cherax quadricarinatus. Lineage (NCBI taxonomy): Eukaryota > Metazoa > Arthropoda > Malacostraca > Decapoda > Parastacidae > Cherax > Cherax quadricarinatus. Next base: position 1,191,018 of record NC_069423.1, on the reverse strand, counting down.
GTAGTATTTTTGGACAAATCTAGGCCATTGGTTATTTTATTGTTGTTATGCCCCCACGATTTTAATTTAAGGCCCTAGTGTGTGCGAGGGCCTGTGTTTTGGAGAGTACATATAACGTATTGACAGAAGGCCAAGTAGCCGGCAAGAAAGGGGAAGGGATGTTTTACTCACTAGTAGCAGTGTGCTAGTGAGCTTATGTGAGTAAAGGTGAACTTGAGTGTGGAGCCAGGACTTTTATTTACGTTACGCAGTAAAAAGCGTAACCGTGAGTAAGATATATGATCAACATTAAGATAGATTTATTGATAAAATATTTTGCCCGTACAATAGGTTTTTTGAAATACAGAGGTTATTACAAAACTGGATTACAATGCCACTGCCTATACAATTGTAATCACCTCTGTACTTAACGGATGAAGCCTAGTGAGAGGTCAAAACCTTCGTCAAAAAAGACAACAGTGTATTACACAAGTGTCTTACTCATCAATTTGTCGGTATTGTATACCATTTATAAGCACAATATATGCTCATCACATAATATGTTTGGTTGTATGTATGCGCAAAGCAATCCTTTGCAAAACCGCACTAATAAACTGAAATTAGGGTGGTAGAAGAGAATACTCATACTGCCACAAAGAGAAAAGTCAAGAATTTTCCATGAAAATCTTAGCTATTTTCCGAGACTATGGGTCTTCATAGAATTATTACACTGATCAACAAATGAAAATTTCGTTGCCAAAAATTTTTGTTAACACATATAGGGTATTTTGGGGTTGAGAATTTAAAAATGGCAGTAGAATTTTCAAATTGGCTCTAGTTTGTAAGATATTGCATACCTACCCTTAATTAGCAGGGAACCTAGCCATAACGTGTGTATATGTATATGTAGTGACATTTTGTATATACAGATAGTTTTAATAAAGATTAGAATGTTATTTTTAGATTATTTAATATTTAACGAAAGGAGTCGTATCAACAACGACCACGTGACAATATTGTAACCTTTATTTTGCTATATTTTCCAGATGAGCATGAGTTCTTCAAGAAGAGTCTGCCAAAACAATCCCAATGTATTTTGCTACATATGTGGCGAATGCTATTTGAAAAAAAAAAACAAAGGAAAAAACAGCAGATTTTGCAAAATAAGCTTATCTTTCTTATTTTGGAGTGGCGCTTGTAGAACAAGTCTTGGGCTTCCCATATGGTTTGCAAAAATCTGTGTAGAATGCTTACGACAGTGGAAAAATAGGCAAAGGAAAAGTTTGTTTAAACTTCCGTGTGCCTATGGTCTGAAGAAAGCCAAAAACCACCACAACGATTGTTATTTCTGTTTGGTGAATGTGAAAGGCTTCAATCGATGCAAGAAAGTCAAGTAGGAATATTCTGATTTGGAGTCAGCAAAAAGACCTGTACCACACAGTTAAGTCGTTCCCATACCAGTGTTTACAATACTGCCTGACCTTCCATTGCCAGATGTTGAAGAAACTCATGGTTTAGGATGTAACACAGGTGATAGAAGTGAATATGAAGTAAACATTTCATTACACCAGCAGTTCTCCCAAGAAGAATTCAATGATCTGATACGTGACTTCAGTCTGTCAAGGAAAGCATCTGAACTTTTAGCATCCAGACTAAAAGAAAAGAACTGTCTGCAACAAGAATTTTAAAATAGCAGCTTATCGGACAAAAGAGATTGAACTCCTTTCTTGTTTCAGCCAAGAAGAAGAACTTGTATACTGCAATAACATCCCAGTACTTCTTGGAATGTGACTTGAATATCGACCAGATTGGCGGTTGTTTATAGACAGCTCCACTAGAAGCCTGAAATGTGTCTTATTGCACAGTGGTAAACAATATGCATCTCTTCCAGTTGACTCACTCAATAAAACTTAAAGAAGAATACGAAAATATAAAAATGGTTTTCAGATACAGTAATTAGTGGTAACTGAATTATCTTACCATATTAGTCTGTTTTAATATAGAATCAAATGTTAATATGTATTAAATTATTTGACTTTTGCACGCTCTAAAAACTCATTTCAATGCGATTTGTAAGTTAGCCTTCCTGATCAATATATTTTTCATATCTTTTTTGTTTTTCGGTGGGATACAAAATTTATAAAAAACTAGAGCCAATCAAGCAAAACCGATGACATTCGGAATCAGCATCACAAACTTACCATAAAATCGGTGTAATATCATTGACCAGAAAATGAGTGTTGACCAGTGTTATTATATTCATGGGAAAGCGTTAAACACGTAGGAGGTCATATAGCTTCTTAGAAATGACAGACAATCCCCCCGAGAAAAAATAAATAGAAAGGTTCCCTGGAAAAATCTTGAGAATTCTTTTTGTTGGCGTTCGATTGTTATATTCTCCTACTCCCAATTATTTTTCTTTAAAGCTCTTGTATTCTCTTCCAACAGCGTAAGTGGCTAGAGATCTGTTAGCGCACGACAAATTGATCCTCCACTACCCCTTGCGATGAATAACCCACAAGAACTGAATGCAAAAAACAATGAATATGTCGAAGATGTGTAGGCACTCACAGAATTAAGTCTTAAGAGAACTGTTATTACTATTTTTCATGGGGTATCTGTAAACCTATAAGGAGGTAACCAAGTTTGGTCCCAGGAAGAGAAGGGTAGCTACATTTCTTTGGCTCAGAAGCCCTTCACCTGTATCAAAGCACCTTCCTTGAAGGGTCCCCATGAAAACACCTTCCTTAAAGTGTTCCTATGAAAGCAACTTCTTTAAAGTGTCCCCATGAAAGCACGTTTGAAGAGTTCCCATGAAAGTGGCTTCTTTGAAGGGTCCTTACGTAAAGATCTGAGGTCCAGCTCTGTCGTGTTGGACACTGATCTCCCACACCCGCTGGAAGCTGCCCATGTCGATGAGTCCCTTTATGATGACGGCGATGAGGCCCAGGATGAGGATGAAGAGTTGCAACACGTCAGTCCACACCACCGCTTTCATCCCTCCCTGTGACAAATTAAAGTTATGTTAATGGTACATAATACCGACAAATAGGCTATGGGACTGAACACCTTCCGTCAAGTCTAAGGGACTGAACACCTAATAATTACCTCTTTCCTTCTTTCATTGCCTCTAGCTTCATAACAGTAACTCCTGCATTCGACTGAAGAAACATGAGTCTTACCCACCAACAAACAACAACACGTTTCAATATCTGGCAGTCTTCCTTTCTTATATTTTTTAAAGTTATTTAAGTTATCAAAGTGAATATTTACTAGACATGAAGTAGTAAGTTGCAACGACCTTCCATAATAAAAAAAATATTTCATTACTGGAGTTACATGAAGTAGTAGTAGGTGGCGTTGTAGTGGTAGTAGCAGTAGTATTTTATTTATTAATTTATTATTATTATTATTATTATTATTATTATTATTATTATTATTAGAGTTACGGTAGTATTAGACTATTATTAGCACCTGAAGTTGTAGTAATAGTGACTGTAGCAAAAGATGACGTTGCAATACAGTAATAGAAGTAGTGGCTACTGTAATGTAAGTATTATCATCATTATAGTGACAAAAAGGACAAGTGGTGTTGCAGCAGCTGGTGAACCTCTGTTCTCCCTCATGTCTCACTGGTGACGCTGGTGATGGCCACAGGTGCACGCGTGTAAAGTTTGAAACTGTGAGTGTGCACCTTTGTACTTCTAGGTTTCAATCTAAGTTTCCTCGGGGATATTGCTGTAGTTAACTAGCGATCTGTATTGATCCCATACCCATCCAGTTGTTGTGATTTGATTGCCTAAAATGAAGCCAAAGAATATATGCTACCAATATCTTTGTATAATCGTGAATTTGTTTGTAAATTCTGTCGGTCATCTCCAAACTGCTGTACTAAGTAAAATTTCATATTTCATTTACGTCTTAAAGTCAGGCCTTAAGATTTAATTATATAAAAAAAATGAGTCTTGGTGTACACGGCATTAGCTAAGCAAGAAGACCTACACGACTCTTAACAAGACTCCAGGTTAGTATTGTGAAAAAAATTGTATAAGCACGCATTTACTTATGCAGATAAGTGCAACACTGCCTTAAAACAAATGATAAGATATAAGAAGCTCCAAAAAAAAATTGGAAAGAATATAAGCGAATGAATTATTGGCTTTCCGTTACTCTCGTGACTGATGAAAACCCCTGTGGGAAGCAACGTTGCCGGCGGCTTGAACGAACCCAAAGGAAGGTATCCAGAGAATATATATACAATGAAACCTCGGTTGTCGAATGCCTTACTTGTTGAACAAATCGGGTTTCGAATAAGGAATTCGAGAAAGAAATGTACTGGTTTTCGTACGTGCTCTTGGTTATTGATGGACAACGCGAAAGGGACAGTGCGGCTCCCAGTGAATGAGTCCACAGCATGGGTCTCAGTATAGCCACTAACTCACGTACTGTAAACATCTCTTTAGGTTTTGTTGTGCATCTTGTGAACTTTTTTTGTTATTTTGCGGCTTGGGTGCAATTTTTTTTATTGTGGGATAAGCCATCATGAGTCCAAAGAAGGACAATGAGTTGAAAGCAAAAAGAAAAATTGTAAAGAGCACTGCTGAGTTAAAAAAAAAAGTTATTCGAAAGTATGAGGACGATAGGCCCTGTGTGGTTGATATAGCAAAACTTTCTGGTAAATCAGCTTCTACTATCAGCACGATACTGGGCCAAAGGGAAAAATTTAAAGAAGCTGATCTTGCAAAAGTCGCGATATTGATATCAAGGTAAAGGTCACAAATGATTGAGGGGGTTGAAAAACTCAGTGATAGTGTTTCAGAGGCCATTATTTGTGAAAAAGCGAGTCAGTTGAATTATGACTTGAAAAAAACCGGAACAAGGGCTAAAATGCAATCCTTCAAGCTAGTAGGGTTGGTTTGATATTTTTAAGAAAAGAAGTGGCATTCATAGTGTGGCTAGGCATGGGGAGGCTGCTAGTGTTGATAAAGTGGCTGTTGAAAAGTATGTTGCTGAGGGAATTCTCTCCAACACGTGTTGAATTGTGACGAGACAGGCCTTTTCTGTAAGAAAATGCCCAAGAGGACCTACATAACTGAAGAGAAAAGGCAATGAAAGACAGACATACTCTGTTAATGAGTGGTAATGCAAGTGGGGACTTGAAATTGAAACTCTTACTTGTTTACGATTCCGAAAATCCACAAGTTTTTAAGAAGAACAATATTATGAAAAGCAAATTGGCTGTAGTGTGGAGGGCTAACACGAAAGCTTGGGTAACAAGAAAGTTTTTTATTGAGTGGGTTCATGAGGTCTTTGTTCCCACTCTCAAAACGTACCTCATTTAAAAACAATTACCATTCCGGGCCCTTTTACTTATGGATAATTCTCCTGCTCACCCTCCAAGCTTGGAAAAAGAGCTGCTGGAGCAGTTCAGTTTTATAACTGTGAAGTTCTTGCCTCCTAACACCACTCCTCTCATCCAGCCGATGGACCAACAAGTCATTTCTAACTTCAAGAAACTCTACATCAAAGCACTTTTTAAATGATGCTTTGAAGTCACTTCAGAAACAAATTTAACCCTCAGGGAGTTCTGGAAGGACCTTTTCAATATCGTCACATGCTTGAAGCTCATAGGAAAAGCCTGGAGATGTATCTTCCAGGATCATGCAGTCAGCGTGGAAGAAACTGTCCTGAGTTCGCGGCAGCGAAGGATTTAGAAGGCTTTGAAGATGAGCTCGAGCCAGTAAAGGATATTGTGTCCCTGGGCCTAGAGGTGACCGAAGATGATGTGGAGGAGTTGGTGGAGGAGCATGGAACTGAACTCACCACAGAAAGAATACCAATAGATTGCAGTGGAGGAGCTGTCATCAGAGGAAGAGAAGGGAAGGGATAATGTGCCCATTGCACTTGTCAAGGGAATGTGTGCTAAATGACGTGAAGTGTAGGAGTTTTCTGAAAAAAAACATCCAGACAAAGCAGTGGCCATCCGTCTCTCTAACACGTACGATGACAGTGTAATGTCTCAATTTAGACAAGTGTTAAATCAGAGCCTGCAACAAACCTCACTGGACACGTTTTTAGTGAGACAAAGAACCAGTGAGCCAGAACAAGGTGTTAGTAGTGAAAAGAGACAAAGAAGAGAAACAACACCAGAAGGAGAGTTGCCTGACTCTCCTTACAAGCAATAACATACCCCTTCCTTTCCTCCACCACTTATTTCCAGTATGACATTAGCTCTCCTCTGACAAGTACGAGACAGTTAAATTTTCATTTACTATACAGTATTTCAGTTAAAGTTTTCTTTTAGCATTCATTTTTAGAGTTTAATGTAGTAGTATATTTTTAGCAACTTATTATATTGTCATTTGAGGTCTGGAACTGATTAATTCTATTTACATTTTTCTTTATGGGAAAAACTACTTTGATTGTTGTCCGTTTTGGTTGTCGAAACGACATCTGTAACGAATATATATATATATATATATATATAATAATATATATAATATATATATATATATATTATATATATATATATAATATATATATATATATGTCGTGCCGAATATGTAAAACTGGTCAATTAGCAAGAACTCATTTAAAATTAAGTCCTTTCTAAAATTTTCTCTGACACGTTTAAAGATATATTTTTTTCATTAATGTTAATGTAAAAATTCTTAATTTTGCTCCAAAAGAATCTTAGAAAACTTACCTAACCTTATTATAACAAGAACAATTTATTTTAGCTTAACCCAACTAAATATATTTTAGATTTATTTACAATAATTTAATACTAAACAAACACAGTGAAATATATTTTTTTCGTTAGGTTCAGAATGATTTTGGCGAAATTATTGCATACACAAATTTTCGCTTGTCCTATATGGCAAGATGAGCGTTGCTATTTAAGCCAAGATCGCAAGTTCTGCCTATTCGGCACGACATATATATATATATATATATATATATATATATATATATATATATATATATATATATATATATATATATATATATATTATATATATATAATATATATATATATATATATATATATATATATATATATATATATATATATATATTATATTGTACCCACGAACGAGTGGTATTAATCAATAACAACACTGCGACTAGCCTAGGATTCGAACATATCTCGTTTTGGCCCACCTCATGGTGAGCGAAAATCACACATAACGCTCTAACCTAGGGGACCACGCAATTCTACAAGAATGACGCAACCAGCAGAGCTAGGTGTTTTACCGTCATCCGAGGACATGCGGTGTTGGTGCTTTTGAGCTAACTCCATTCTACTTCCCGTTTGGTGTACTAGCCTCACAAGCAGCATATATATATTACTGTAACCACGATCGAGTGGTATTAATCAATAACAACACTGCGACCAGCCGAGGATTTGAACCCATGTCGTTTTGGCCCACCCCATGGTGAGCTAAAATCACATGACGCTCTAATCCACAGGACCACGCAATACAACAAGAATCAAGCACCCAGCAGAGCTGGTAAAACACCTAGCACTGCTGGGTTCTTGATACTTGTAGGATTGCGTGGTCCTGTGGGTTAGAGCGTCATGTAATTTTCGCTCACCATGAGGCGGGCTAAAAGGACATGGGTTCGAATCCTCGGCTAGCCGCAGTGTTCTTATTGATTCGATACCACACGTTCGTGGTTACAATAATATATGTGTGTGTGTGTGTCGAGCCAAATCTGTAAACCTTGCGATATTGGCTTAAATAAAAACGCACTTCTTGCCGAATAAGGCAAGCGAAAATTTGTGTATGTAATAATTTCGCAAAAATCATTCTGAACAACGAAAAAAATATATCATTGTGTTTGTTATAAAATTATTGTAAACTTATCCAGAACATATTTAGTTGGATTAGGCTAAATTAAATTGTGCTTGTTATAATAAGGTTAGGTAGGTTTCCTAAGGTTCTTTTTGTACAAAATCACTAATTTTTATATTAACATGAAAGAAAAAAATATATTTTTAAATGTATAAGAGAAAATTTTAGAAAGGACTTAATTTTAAATAAGTTCTTGCTAAATAACTAGTTTTACCCATTCGACGCGAATTTATATATATATATATATATATATATATATATATATATAATATATATATATATATATATATATATATATATATATATATATATATATATATATATATATATATATATATGCAAAACAGCCACTCTGAAAGAATAGAGAAATTCCAAGCGCTTTCGTGACTACTCACATTATCAAGGAACTATCCATAGTTCCTTGATAATGTGAGTAGTCACAAAAGCGCTTGGAATTTCTCTATTCTTTCAGAGTGGTTGTTTTGCATATTCTGAAATCACCTGTTTACTGTGATCTTATTGCATATATATATATATATATATATATATATATATATATATATATATATATATAATATATATATATATATATATATATATATATATATATATATATATATATATATATATATATATATATATATATATATATATATATATATATGTATATATATATATATATATATATATATATATATATATATATATATATATATATATATATATATAATATATATATATATAATTTAACAAGTCGGCCGTCTCCCACCGAGGCAGGGTGACTCAAAAAGAAAAAAAATCCCCAAAAAGAAAGTACTTTCATCATCATTCAACACTTTCACCTCACTCACACAATCACTGTTTTTGCAGAGGTGCTCAGAACACAACAGTTTAGAAGCATATACGTATAAAGATACACAACATATCCCTCCAAACTGCCAATATCCCAAACCTCTCCTTTAGAGTGCAGGCATTGTACTTCCCATTTCCAGGACCCAAGTCCGGCTATATAAAAATAACCGGTTTCCCTGAATCCCTCCACTAAATATTACCCTGCTCACACTCCAACAGCTCATCACGTCCCAAATACCATTCGTCTCCATTCACTCCTTTCTAACACGCTCACGCACGATTGCTGAAAGTCCAAGCCCCTCACACACACACACACACACTAAACTTGCATTGAGCATCAGCTGATAGTTTTGTTAACTTTCCAAAGTCTACAGTATGAGACATGTTACTACCCTGAAGTGACGCTGAATTGCCTTTAAACTTGCCGCATTGAAATCCCTATAAGTAGTGTTATTTTCTACAGAGCGGCTCCTCCTGAAAAGGCCTTCTACAGAGCAGCTCCCACAGTATGGCTCCTCCTGAAAAGGCCTTCTACAGAGCTGCTCCCTTTTCACACCTATGTGCTAATGACCTTTTTCACACCTAGGTGTTACTTCCGGTCTAGGGTCTCCCTTTTCACACCTATGTGCTAATGACCTTGACCCCGCCCACGACCCCCGCCCACGACGCCCGCCCACGACCCCGCCCACGACCCCCGCCCACGACCCCCACCCACGACCCCGCCCACGACCCCCGCCCACGACCCCCGCCCACGACCCCCGCCCACGACCCCCGCCCACGACCCCGCCACGCCCCGCCCACGACCCCCGCCCACGACCCCGCCCACGACCCCGCCCACGACCCCGCCACGACCCCCGCCACGACCCCCGCCCACGACCCCGCCCACGACCCCGCCCACGACCCCGCCCACGACCCCGCCCACGACCCCCGCCCACGACCCTCCACCCGCGCCCCCCCGCGCCCCGCGCCCCCCGCGCCCTCCACCGCGCCCCCGCACCCCCGACCGTCGCGCCGACCACCACCCTCGCCACACCCTCGCGCCCCGCCCGCGCCTTCTGCTGCGCCTCTGCAGCGTCGTACGGATCGCCCCGCGCCCCGAATTTTTCCGATTTTTTTCGAATTTTTTTTTAATTTCTTATGAATCTCCTCGGATCAAGTTTTTGAGGTTCCCCCTCTCACTTTCACCCCACCCCAAATTTTCTCGATAATACAAGTTTTGGATTCCCCCTATGGGGGTTTCGAATTTCATTTGATCTCCTCGGATCAAGTTTTTGAGGTTCCCCTCCCCCACTTTCACCCCCCACCATCCCAATTTTTTTTTTTCACTCGATAATACAAAGACTCTACTTCCTCGGATCAAGTTTTTGGATTCCCTCACTCTGGGTATAAACATTCAAAATGGACTCCCACTTGCATCCCAATTTTTTTTCGAAATCAAAGTCTCCATCACCTTGGATCAAATTTTTGGATTACCCCTCCCACTTTCACCCACCCCCCACCTCAAATTTTTCTCGATAATACAAGTTTTTGGATTCCCCCCTATGGGGGTTTCGAAATTCTTATGATCTCCTTGGATCAAAGTTTTTGGATTCCCCCCTCTGGAGTAAGTATTCAAATGAACTCCTCCTATGGGGGCATGGTGCTCTCTCTTACTACAGGTCTAAACAAGTGTGACGTCAGTATTCCTCTCATTAAGTTAAATGAAGTTAAAAAGGGTGTTTTACTCGGCGGTCAGTGACGTCACGTGATGACCTCACACATACAGGCTGAATCTTGTCGACCCTTTTAGTTCATTAAAGTTAATAAGGGGACACTTACCTTCTGTCAGTGACGTCACGCGATGACCCCACACCCCACAGGCTGAATTTGT
>NC_069423.1:1151353-1179958 GCF_026875155.1 Cherax quadricarinatus | reverse complement strand
ATTTAAAGTTTTTTTGACTTTTGCACGCTCTAAAAAACTAAATTAGCGTTTGGGAAGTTAGCTTCCTGATCAATATATTTTTCATATCTTTTTTGTTTTTCGGTGGGATAAAAAATTTTATAAAAAACTAGACCCAATCAAGCAAAACCGATGACATTCGGAATCAGCATCACAAACTTACCATAAATCGGTGTAATATCATTGACCAGAAAATGAGTGTTGACCAGTGTTATTATATTCATGGGAAAGCGTTAAACACGTAGGAGGTCATATAGCTTCTTAGAAATGACAGACAATCCCTCCGAGAGGGTAATCTTAGAAAAATAAATAGAAAGGTTCCCTGGAAAAATCTTGAGAATTCTTTTTGTTGGCGTTCGATTGTTATATTCTCCTACTCCCAATTATTTTTCTTTAAAGCTCTTGTATTCTCTTCCAACAGCGTAAGTGGCTAGAGATCTGTTAGCGCACGACAAATTGATCCTCCACTACCCCTTGCGATGAATAACCCACAAGAACTGAATGCAAAAAACAATGAATATGTCGAAGATGTGTAGGCACTCACAGAATTAAGTCTTAAGAACTGTTATTACTATTTTTCATGGGGTATCGTAAACCTATAAGGAGGTAACCAAGTTTGGTCCCAGGAAGAGAAGGGTAGCTACATTTCTTTGGCTCAGAAGCCCTTCACCTGTATCAAAGCACCTTCCTTGAAGGGTCCCCATGAAAAAAACCTTCCTTAAAGTGTTCCTATGAAAGCAACTTCTTTAAAGTGTCCCCATGAAAGCACGTTTGAAGAGTTCCCATGAAAGTGGCTTCTTTGAAGGGTCCTTACGTAAAGATCTGAGGTCCAGCTCTGTCGTGTTGGACACTGATCTCCCACACCCGCTGGAAGCTGCCCATGTCGATGAGTCCCTTTATGACGACGGCGATGAGGCCCAGGATGAGGATGAAGAGTTGCAACACGTCAGTCCACACCACCGCTTTCATCCCTCCCTGTGACAAATTAAAGTTATGTTAATGGTACATAATACCGACAAATAGGCTATGGGACTGAACACCTTCCGTCAAGTCTAAGGGACTGAACACCTAATAATTACCTCTTTCCTTCTTCCATTGCCTCTAGCTTCATAACAGTAACTCCTGCATTCGACTGAAGAAACATGAGTCTTACCCACCAACAAGCAACAACACGTTTCAATATCTGGCAGTCTTCCTTTCTTATATTTTTTAAAGTTATTTAAGTTATCAAAGTGAATATTTACTAGACATAAAGTAGTAAGTTGCAACGACCTTCCATAATAAAAAAATATTTCATTACTGGAGTTACATGAAGTAGTAGTAGGTGGCGTTGTAGTGGTAGTAGCAGTAGTATTTTATTTATTAATTTATTATTATTATTATTATTATTATTATTATTATTAGAGTTATGGTAGTACTAGACTATTACTAGCACCTGAAGTTGTAGTAATAGTGACTGTAGCAAAAGATGACGTTGCAATACAGTAATAGAAGTAGTGGCTACTGTAATGTAAGTATTATCATTATAGTGACAAAAAGGACAAGTGGTGTTGCAGCAGCTGGTGAACCTCTGTTCTCCCTCATGTCTCACTGGTGACGCTGGTGATGGCCACAGGTGCACGCGTGTAAAGTTTGAAACTGTGAGTGTGCACCTTTGTACTTCTAGGTTTCAATCTAAGTTTCCTCGGGGATATTGCTGTAGTTAACTAGCGATCTGTATTGATCCCATACCCATCCAGTTGTTGTGATTTGATTGCCTAAAATGAAGCCAAAGAATATATGCTACCAATATCTTTGTATAATCGTGAATTTGTTTGTAAATTCAGTCGGTCATCTCCAAACTGCTGTACTAAGTAAAATTTCATATTTCATTTACGTCTTAAAGTCAGGCCTTAAGATTTAATTATATAAAAAAAATGAGTCTTGGTGTACACGGCATTAGCTAAGCAAGAAGACCTACACGACTCTTAACAAGACTCCAGGTTAGTATTGTGAAAAAAATTGTATAAGCACGCATTTAGTTATGCAGATAAGTGCAACACTGCCTTAAAACAAATGATAAGATATAAGAAGATCCCCCCCAAAAATTGGAAAGAATATAAGCGAATGAATTATTGGCTTTCCGTTACTCTCGTGACTGTGTTGGCTGATGAAAACCCCTGTGGGAAGCAACGTTGCCGGCGGCTTGAACGAACCCAAAGGAAGGTATCCAGAGAATATATATACAATGAAACCTCGATTGTCGAATGCCTTACTTGTTGAACAAATCGGGTTTCGAATAAGGAATTCGAGAAAGAAATGTACTGGTTTTCGTACGTGCTCTTGGTTATTGATGGACAACGCGAAAGGGACAGTGCGGCTCCCAGTGAATGAGTCCACAGCATGGGTCTCAGTATAGCCACTAACTCACGTACTGTAAACATCTCTTTAGGTTTTGTTGTGCATCTTGTGAACTTTTTTTTTTTGTTATTTTGCGGCTTGGGTGCAATTTTTTTTATTGTGGGATAAGCCATCATGAGTCCAAAGAAGGACAATGAGTTGAAAGCAAAAAGAAAAATTGTAAAGAGCACTGCTGAGTTAAAAAAAAAAGTTATTCGAAAGTATGAGGACGATAGGCCCCTGTGTGGTTGATATAGCAAAACTTTCTAGTAAATCAGCTTCTACTATCAGCACGATACTGGGCCAAAGGGAAAAATTTAAAGAAGCTGATCTTGCAAAAGTCGCGATATTGATATCAAGGTAAAGGTCACAAATGACTGAGGGGGTTGAAAAACTCAGTGATAGTGTTTCAGAGGCCATTATTTGTGAAAAAAGCGAGTCAGTTGAATTATGACTTGAAAAAAACCGGAACAAGGGCTAAAATGCAATCCTTCAAGCTAGTAGGGGTTGGTTTGATATTTTTAAGAAAAGAAGTGGCATTCATAGTGTGGCTAGGCATGGGGAGGCTGCTAGTGTTGATAAAGTGGCTGTTGAAAAGTATGTTGCTGAGGGAATTCTCTCCAACACGTGTTGAATTGTGAGACGAGACAGGCCTTTTCTGTAAGAAAATGCCCAAGAGGACCTACAAATGAAGAGAAAAGGCAATGAAAGACAGACATGCTCTGTTAATGAGTGGTAATGCAAGTGGGGACTTGAAATTGAAACTCTTACTTGTTTACGATTCCGAAAATCCACAAGTTTTTAAGAAGAACAATATTATGAAAAGCAAATTGGCTGTAGTGTGGAGGGCTAACACGAAAGCTTGGGTAACAAGAAAGTTTTTTATTGAGTGGGTTCATGAGGTCTTTGTTCCCACTCTCAAAACGTACCTCATTTAAAAACAATTACCATTCCGGGCCCTTTTACTTATGGATAATTCTCCTGCTCACCCTCCAAGCTTGGAAAAAGAGCTGCTGGAGCAGTTCAGTTTTATAACTGTGAAGTTCTTGCCTCCTAACACCACTCCTCTCATCCAGCCGATGGACCAGCAAGTCATTTATAACTTCAAGAAACTCTACATCAAAGCACTTTTTAAATGATGCTTTGAAGTCACTTCAGAAACAAATTTAACCCTCAGGGAGTTCTGGAAGGACCTTTTCAATATCGTCACATGCTTGAAGCTCATAGGAAAAGCCTGGAGAGATGTATCTTCCAGGATCATGCAGTCAGCGTGGAAGAAACTGTCCTGAGTTCGCGGCAGCGAAGGATTTTGAAGGCTTTGAAGATGAGCTCGAGCCAGTAAAGGATATTGTGTCCCTGGGCCTAGAGGTGACCGAAGATGATGTGGAGGAGTTGGTGGAGGAGCATGGAACTGAACTCACCACAGAAAGAATACCAATAGATTGCAGTGGAGGAGCTGTCATCAGAGGAAGAGAAGGGAGGGGATAATGTGCCCATTGCACTTGTCAAGGGAATATGTGCTAAATGACGTGAAGTGTAGGAGTTTTCTGAAAAATACCATCCAGACAAAGCAGTGGCCATCCGTCTCTCTAACACGTACGATGACAGTGTAATGTCTCAATTTAGACAAGTGTTAAATCAGAGCCTGCAACAAACCTCACTGGACACGTTTTTAGTGAGACAAAGAACCAGTGAGCCAGAACAAGGTGTTAGTAGTGAAAAGAGACAAAGAAGAGAAACAACACCAGAAGGAGAGTTGCCTGACTCTCCTTACAAGCAATAACATACCCCTTCCTTTCCTCCACCACTTATTTCCAGTATGACATTAGCTCTCCTCTGACAAGCACGAGACAGTTAAATTTTCATTTACTATACAGTATTTCAGTTAAAGTTTTCTTTTAGCATTCATTTTTAGAGTTTAATGTAGTAGTATATTTTTAGCAACTTATTATATTGTCATTTGAGGTCTGGAACTGATTAATTCTATTTACATTTTTCTTTATGGGAAAAACTACTTTGATTGTTGTCCGTTTTGGTTGTCGAAACGACATCTGTAACGAATATATATATATATATATATATGTCGTGCCGAATATGTAAAACTGGTCAATTAGCAAGAACTCATTTAAAATTAAGTCCTTTCTAAAATTTTCTCTGACACGTTTTAAAGATATATTTTTTTCATTAATGTTAATGTAAAAATTCTTAATTTTGCTCCAAAAGAATCTTAGAAAACTTACCTACCTTATTATAACAAGAACAATTTATTTTAGCTTAACCCAACTAAATATATTTTAGATTTATTTACAATAATTTAATACTAAACAAACACAGTGAAATATATTTTTTTTCGTTAGGTTCAGATGATTTTGGCGAAAATTATTGCATACACAAAATTTTCGCTTGTCCTATATGGCAAGATGAACGTTGCTATTTAAGCCAAGATCGCAAGTTCTGCCTATTCGGCACGACATATATATTATATATTATATATATATATATATATATATATATATATATTATATATATTATATATATATATATATAATATATATATATATATATATATTATATATTATTATATATATTATATTATTGTACCCACGAACGAGTGGTATTAATCAATAACAACACTGCGACTAGCCTAGGATTCGAATATCTCGTTTTGGCCCACCTCATGGTGAGCGAAAATCACACATAACGCTTAACCTATGGGACCACGCAATTCTACAAGAATGACGCAACCAGCAGAGCTAGGTATTTTACCGTCATCCGAGGACATGCGGTGTTGGTGCTTTTGAGCTAACTCCATTCTACTTCCCGTTTGGTGTGTACTAGCCTCACAAGCAGCATATATATATTACTGTAACCACGATCGAGTGGTATTAATCAATAACACACTGCGACCAGCCGAGGATTGAACCCATGTCGTTTTGGCCCACCCCATGGTGAGCTAAAATCCACATGACGCTCTAATCCACAGGACCACGCAATACAACAAGAATCAAGCACCCAGCAGGCTGGTAAAACACCTAGCTCTGCTGGGTTCTTGATACTTGTAGGATTGCGTGGTCCTGTGGGTTAGAGCGTCATGTAATTTTCGCTCACCATGAGGCGGGCTAAAAGGACATGGGTTCGAATCCTCGGCTAGCCGCAGTGTTCTTATTGATTCGATACCACACGTTCGTGGTTACAATAATATATATGTGTGTGTGTGTCGAGCCAAATCTGTAAACCTTGCGATATTGGCTTAAATAAAAACGCACTTCTTGCCGAATAAGGCAAGCGAAAATTTGTGTATGTAATAATTTCGCAAAAATCATTCGGAACAACGGATAAAAATATATCATTGTGTTTGTTATAAAATTTTGTAAACTTATCCAGAACATATTTAGTTGGATTAAGGCCGGAAACTTAAATGTGCTTGTTATAATAAGTTAGGTAGTTTTCCTAAGGTTCTTTTTGTACAAAATCCACTAATTTTTTATATTAACATGACAGAAAAAAATATATTATTAAATGTTATAAAGAGAAAATTTTAGAAAGGACTTAATTTTTAAATAAGTACTTGCTAAATAACCTGAAGGTTTTTTTTAACCCATTCGACGCGAATTTATATATATAGCTCGGTATATAATATATAAAAATATATATATATATATATATAAATATATAAGTTAGTCAAAAAACGGCAGAGCAAGAACTTCCGGATTAGGCTTTTTCTGAGGCGAGGAACTTCCGGTTTAGGGTCGGCTGAGACGAGGTAACCGGTCTAGGACATGACTGGAGGGTCACCTTTTCACACCAAGGTGTTACTTCCCGGTTTTGACCAATACCTCGCCCTCGAGACTACCTCGACCCTTGCGCCCCCCCCGCAACCAATACCCCGCCCACGACCCCCCTCCTTCGCGACCCCCCCCCCCCTTCGCGCACGCCGCGCCCCCCGCCCGCCCGCCCGCGCGCCCGCCCCGCGCCCGCAGCCCGCGCCCACTTCCGAGCCCCGCCGCCCCTTCTGCTGGCGCCTTCTGCAGCGTCGTCCGGATCGCCCCCGCGCCTCGAATTTTTTTTTTCTTATGATCTCCTCGGATCAAGTTTTTTAAGTTCCCCCTCTCAATTTCACCCCCACCCCAAAATTTTCTCGATATTACCAGTTTTTGGATTCCCCCCTATGGGGTTTCGAAAGTCTCCATCTCCTTGGTTCAAGGTTTTTGGATTACACCCCCTATTGGTTTTCGAAATTTCTCCATCTCCTCGATCAAGTTTTTTTGGATTCCCCCCTATGGGGGTATTCGAAATATCTTATTGATACTCCTTCGGATCCCCCATCCCACTTTCACCCCCTCCCCCCAAAATTTCTCGATATTACCAAGTTTTTTGGATCCCCCCTATGGGGTTTTCGAAGTCTCCATCTCTCGATCAAGTTTTTTGGATTCCCTCCCCTATGGGGTTTTCGAAATTCCTCGATCAAGTTTTTGGAATCGCCCCCTCTGGGGGTAATCATGCTTACTACATGTCTGAAACATCTTCCCCTTAATTATTTTAAAATGAAACTAAAAGTTTTCCTCTGCAATAAGTTAAATGAACTAAAAAAGCGTGTTTACTCGGCGGTCAGTGATCGTCACGTCATACAAGCAAATCTTGTCGACTTACCCTCTATGTCAGTGACGTCACGCGCACACAGGCTGAATCTTTCTACACCCTTTTAGTTAATAAGGGGACTAGCAGTGACGTCACACATACAAGCTGAATCAATGTCGAATCCTTTTAGTTCAGTCAAGTTAATAAGGGGATATAGTACCTACATCATAGGGAAAACTTTTTCCACATCAAAAGCACATTTTTCAGGATAACACTAATACACAATATTGTTTTTTTTTTTTCATTATTTATTATAACAGCCATTACATTTCTGGTAAGACAAACAAATACAATTTCATAGAAAAAGCTACAATTCATTGACTAAAATCACGTAAGTAATTTTTTCTTCTCTGTAGAATTCTGTGCATTTGTTCATCTTCTCTCATCTGTAATACAATAAACTTCTGGGGGGGAAGCTGTGGATAATAAATGGGGGAATCCTCATCCAACATGAAGTAGGTTGGAATTTGTCATAAAATATTCCATCTCGCCTCCATACGCAATTATCGCAATAACAACTACAACACATTCTCCACTTCATATGAGACTGGGGAGAATGGTCGATCTCGGCGTGGTAGGAGTTACAATATCCTGGATAAAAGCGTTAACCCATCACCACTACCACCTGAGTAGGAGGCACAGTCTCACATCCCATGGGAGGTCGGGGAGAAGTCCTCGAGATGGTTAGAAGGGGTAGCAACAGCATCTCCAAATGGATGTGTAGGAAGCTGGGTGGATCTCGCTCCGAACAACAGCACCAACGTCGCAAATCATTTGCTCCTTCGGATTTGATTTGCCGCGAATAATTCCAACAACCGCATTATATTCGCAACTGCAAAGAAAAAAAATTTCTTCTCGATTAGAAGAAGAGATAAGGCATAATCTTTAATTGCATTATAAGTTTTAATTGGTTATACATTACACTTCTAAAATCATTTTATGTGTAAACAGAAAAGATTTTTTCAATATTAAACAAGAGTTCAACTCAGATAATGAACAAAAAATCAACTTACCATTTACCGCAGGTGGATTAATTCCGACATACACAGGTATGCAGTCGTCTCTCCTCCTCGCAGACACCGTCCAACGGAGTACTGAATTGGATTCATCCTTGACGCCAACTTGAATGACAGTAGATGCAAAGAGTGACCAGCACCGGGCATTTTATAGCACGTTATGACCTTTCGCCCCGCCCCTAACCTTTCGCCCCGCCTCTAAACGCCTCTACCCACCTTATAAAATTCCAATATTTTACAAACAGATTTTCATAATTCCACTTGAATTATTAGCAATAACACTTGAACATGAGGGTATATTGGTAAATGCTCCAATGAGCATATTTCATTATAAAATTGGTCATTCTTAATTTATTTTCTACCAAAATCTTAAACAAATAGGTATAATTTTATTTGACGCTATACTTTTGTTAACTTATACACAAATATATAGCATATAAGTCCGCACAACCAATGAATTTTTTCATGTGGAATCCTCTGATTAATACCGTACATGAAATTTCTCTTTTTATAAATAATTTTTCCTCATATATATTTGTATAATGTTTTAACTCCACCCCGAAACTATCGTAAATATATTAATATGTTAATTGTTCACGATATTCTAATCCAATGACCCATATTTTCATCTTGATCGTTTCAAAATCTTAATGATGAAAATTACCGGCTTAACTTTTATCCTCATAATAACTTCATTTATATTATTGCGGCAAAACATCCCAAATACGAGGCGTATCTTCCGCGTATTATGTTTCAAGGCAATATATATTTCCCTTCACCAATTCATGATCTATACTCGCGTATGCCACTTATCACTGTTCTATTTTCATTTATATTTAAAAAACGCATTAGTTTCACCAAACATCAGACAAATTCTATTCTCATCTTTTTTTTCGGTTTACACAAATGTCATAATCTATTCTCAAATTACAATTCTTCTCGACAGATTTAAGCATTCTTAACCTGTTCACTTCTCAGATCAACACCGAATATAGTTCCTGCCATGGGAGAAAACTCTTAATGTAATCAGATTATCAGTCTCCAAACCCAGAGGATTTTTCAAGGTAGCGTAATATAATAAACCTACTCGCATGGGTAGGGAACATTACTAGTCAATATTAAGAATCATTTCGAATAATTGTACCGATATGATTCCAAATCTTCAGGTTGAAATATATGGATTAAAATTATATCCTCCATCATATTCTTCATATCAACTAAAATAATATATATCATTATCGGGTATACTTGTCCCCAAGGATTATCTGCGATCATTGTGTTTGATTAGATGCCAGAATATATGCTTTTAAATAATTTCTTCTTGAACAGATATTCACGACCCCTGCGGGTTGCCCTCATGCTTGAATTCAATGCAATTAATTTTGGCATTTCGTATACGGAATAACATTTCGATCCATAATTAATGGAATAAATATTATATTTATATGTTTTTTCCGCTTAATGGAGACATAATTACCCATGCGGGTGAATGCATTTTTCAAGCTCAATCGACATCGACACTATCCAGATATATTCGTGAAAACTACTCACATCCACAATCAAAGGGAAACAAGTATTCACTTCATTCCGTTTTAATTTACCTTCGTCTTTCTTAATATCATCTAAATCACTGATGTAATAGTACAATTGCTGTGTCTTTATTACGAAAGAATGCTATTCTTCCCAATGTATCTAATTTGATGGGGATAATGCTTAAGCAGTTTAAAATAGAACCCGTATATGAATAAATATGGATTCCGATTCTATAAGGTTTTTTTTTTTTATGTTCATTGAGATACAAACACACTAGATTTGAATATTGTCTGACTTATAGAGTTCACAAATAAGACGCATATCATCAACTCCCAATGCACACACCCATCCTCATTTGTTATATATTTATGTTCATTTTCCAAGGCCAGACTCGTAAAATCTAAAAATGACCTTCTGAACTTTGTATTCTAAAATTCGAGAAATTTATCAGATCCTGATCAACTGTTAATACATCACATGGCGTCCAGCTGGCTATTAGGATTCAATAATGTTATGTCCTGGTAAATTTAGGAATCCATCAGTTTATGGAATGAGAATAAAGTGGGACGGGGCGATGAGTCCCCCCGTGTAACGTATGAGAGCACCAGCCGACATATAACAATATTACAGTTAACAATAAACTAAAATAATTAAATATTGCCAGTTTTTCTTTTATTATTAAATTTCCAATCGTTTCAAAAACCAATCTTTCTACTTCCTCCGGATAATACTTCGTCCGACACCCTTCAATGTTTCTACGGCCTCTATTTCTCGCAGAATTTTTCAATGCATACCATTAATAACATCGTTCAACACATTCTTGCCCGTATTGTAATACTCCCGGAGCAAAGAATTCATAGAATGGTAAAGCTTTTCTGCCATCCACCGAGAAATGAACATAATCCCCGCCCCTCCCTCTACTTTATATAATAAAATATCATCTAAACCCTGCCCCCTTATTCACCCTCGAAGTATCAAAGAGTTTCCAGGATTGATTCCACTGAAGGAGGAGAGAAACTGGTTCTCATCTTGACGGTTCGTTCATATTAAACACAACTTGGATCATTCACTCTCGTTTTAATAAGGTCTTAAATTTAGTACACATACATAGAACAATTATCATTATATTTGAATTAACCTTCCTTTCTGATCACGAGCTAATACTCCACTTAGATTCAATTATCTTTTTATTAAGTGGTTAGTACATTGGTGGGGTCCATAATTAGATCTTAATGTCTTAAAATCAACTACTCCCAAAAGAGATACCACTGATCGCCAAAATTAAATGGGATCAATCAAATCGCCTAATATATTAACATATAATTAATACCTGATTCAGGATCGGGTGGGTTTACCGCCTTCACCACCAGACTCTTTAAATTAATCTCTTTTTTTATTGGTAAAGAACATTACAAAAATTTCATTACCTGAGACCCTAGCATATCGCTTCCCTTCTTTATCAAATTCCAACCCCACATAAGCACTGGTAATATCAGAAGGTATTAAATTTTTTTTTTTCAAGTTAATAACCACTCTGTTTATTTCCTGGGTGATATGTGAACACAATGAGTTTTTTGGGAAAGATAATAACCGTTGTATGTTTAACTGCTATTAAGAGATTTGCATTAAATATCTCATTTAATGCCTTAAAATCCTTGTCATTCAACCTCCAATAATTTTGCTCATATCAATTTTATGCCTATATATATTTACTGTAGATTTCTCAAATTGTAATACATATCTTCAAATACTTTGCGGTATATAATGCGTCTTGGGTAAATTATGTTTTTTTTCAGAGCAACCTCATGAATCAAATTTATTACTAATATAATGGGTCATATAATTTATTAATGAAAGCCGAAGGTGTATTGCGGGAAATAAAACGGAGACTTGATCGCTACACACTATAGAAACGTTCAAGCCATCTCCCCACTCCTTATAACACACACTTAAATAAAAACATAACATCACAGAGTTATCTACTCACCTAATATGATATCCACGATGTATCTCTCCCATACAACACCGTCCTCCTTTATGTATAATTGTTTTCTCACTTTTTATTCCTCACAAAAACCAAATGTATACCTGATATATTTAATAAATGCTATTTCTGTTAAGTATCAGAATCGATTCTATCTCGTCTGGATTTCACATTATTTTCTGATAAAACATTTTAATATTCAATAATATTACGTCCAGTAATGGGGGAAAAGAATGGGCACCATTTTCTCATGCCCAACTCACCAAAGTATTTCGTAGCAATAATACCAACATTGATTTTCACATATTCATATTTCTCGCACTCACTCTTATGTGCATGAATCTTGACAATCTGGAGTTTTTCCTGAGGTTTCACCGAGGTGAGAGCATGTGGGTGACCTGCCTAGCGAGTAAGTCTTAAACATGCGTTTAAACACCACGCTTCAGAAGATCCACCACACCACCACCTCCTTCCAAATTCTCACCACCCTCCATTTTACTAACTCGAGAGTTTCCGATTCATAACTGAATAGGTAGCAAGATAAAAATTCTTTCATATTTATTAAACAATCTCGAAATACTATTTTACTGCTAGAGGTAATATAATTCCAAGAAGATTTCACCTCTGATACTCAGCAAATATTTCTTTTTACGCTGAAAACCGATTTTCTTACAAGCTAAGATTTAATCTCGATCCTTGTACTTTTTAATATTTTAGGGTCTAATGGTATTTATTCTTAATCAAATTCTTGGAAAATCTCACTGATACAACTAATGAGCGTTTTCCTAAACTGTTGTAATATACTCTTCCGATGATTGCGTGGAACTATTAAGTAATGTAATTAATATCTTAAAATTTTTTCTAATAAAGATTTTGTTTCATTGTACCTTCCACAAAACTCCTTCTTTGACCCACGAATTAAAAGTGGACATCATAACCTTTAAAGATACCAAATAATGCGTAATACCAAACCAATTTTTATTTCGTTTCAATACTCTGTCGATAATATATTCTGAGGTGGTATGGCTGGGGTCAATTCTCGCGATAAAATGTTCCTTAATCTTTTCACCTTGTCAAATCTTTCAAATGATTTGTTTGTTAGTAGGTTGAGAAATATTAATTCTAATATATTTAAAATATTCCTCTGTATTTTGGTGTGTGAAACCCCTCGGTAAACGCGATGATCTGCTAAGAGTCACTCTTGTTGTGTCTCCAACAGCCAATTTTCTTACTGATTCGTTTCTTATTGGATCTTCCATTTTTATAATTTATCCGAAACTGATTCCTATATCATTCAATTCGTAATAACCATGGACTTGCAATGGGGTTTTAAACCGCCAATCCCCGAGTGCGGAGATTGATTATACCATCTACTAATTCTTTAACACTTTGAATAATTAAGATGTATTGCACTTTGTCATATACTTGTATAATTTACGTTTCAACTTCAAGCCTCTCGTCTGCATGAAGCTGTTGTTTCTTTCGAAAATACATATATACTTTATATATGCTTACTCTGGAATAATTCTGTACCTGTTTATTAGAAACTCCCTGCCTTTATCTGTAAATAATCTCGATATATTCGCCCGCCTTTTCATCACCAATATGTTTTGTAATGCATGTAAATGTGCTTCGGTCCGCTTTCTTTTCATGAGTACTGCTTTGTAAATATCTTGAAAAAACCATCGATACACACGAGAATGTAATACATATCCATCATTAAATTCTGGAATAATTGAGACATATCACCCCATATCACAGGTTAATATCACTCTGGGTTTTAGGAGCAATTATTTTCCTACGAGGAAACTTCTAGGTTAAGAAGTAATAAGTATATGATCTTTCTGAATTTAGAAATTTCAGATCCTCTTCAAGGTTATGGACCGGATCGATCTTTTTTACAGCTTATATAAACTGTATACACCAGAGAATGACCCAGCAGATCCAGGATGCTCTATAAACCTTTCAATAATTTTGCTCGTCCAATGTTAAACATTTTCGTAGGAATCTTGGCCTGTAACACATTGGTTCGCAACTGTAATGCTTTCAGGTGTATTTAGATGCAAGGTCTATGAAAAAATAACCAAAGGGTGATCGATTTATAGCAGATTTATATATATTTACAAATTCCTTATTTTTTCCGAACACATGTCCGCCCCAGAATCTCTACTTGTCCAAGATCCTCATTTTAAATCAAGTCAAAATTCGTGCGTTTAAAGCCATGGTAAGAGACAATATCGTCCTCCGTGAAATATATTATTGAAGTACTCAGAATAATTTCTATATTATGATGTCTACCTTTAGTAAAACATTCGAGAATAAATTCACTGTTACCTTCTTTTAAAAATAGATTCACAACAATATTATTGTATTTTCCATCATGTGATGCAATTACATCACGGTCGATAATATCGTAACATAATGTTTAATATATGAGTTATATCTCTGAATCTTGTTCTATAGGGAATGTGATGACACCCCACATATTATAATGTTATGAAATTTCTCGTGGTATAACTTTATTAATTTTGCGATGTGAAATAAGATTTGCCACTATTCGAATAACCTGCAATGATAAACCATGATGAATAACGAAATGATATCAACTTCATCAGATGTGTCTGTTGTTCAAGTTCAACATCTTCCCCTTATTATTTTTAAAATGATCAAAAAGCTTCCTCTCTTTAAGTTGAATGAACTAAAAAGGGTGTTTACCATAGAGAGGCGTCTTGTACACTGTAATTCTAAATGGGTTTTCAAAAATATAATACTTTTAGTCAATGTAAGGGGACACAGTTAATGTGGAGCAGGACTGCCTCACCAAAAATTAGTTGCTTTAGGTGACGATTGACCCAGGTGTTGTCAGTAAGATATACTGGTATTATATTCTAACTTGGATGTTACCCGCATTTCATTGCGCCAGTCTGTCCTGAGTTGAACTGCAGGTGTTATGTTCTTACATTGGGTGTGAACCGCATACATGGACCTGTCATTCCTGAGTTGACCCAGGTGTTCGGTAAGGCGAAGATATCTTTAATCTACCTTAGGTGTGAACCGCATTAACACCATGTGTTGGGTGACCCACAATGATCTCTCAGAGTGAAGGTCAGTTTGCTATCCATCCGTGACAGTGACCTCATCTTCCCCATATTATTTTAAAATAGATAACTAGAAGTTTCCTCTCATTAAGTTAAAGGACCTCATCTTCCAACGCTGACCTCACAACATGCTGACTGTCTGACCTGTGTTGACCCAGTTGTTTCATGATTCTGTAAATCACCTTAGGTGTGAACCGCATTATACCGGGTGTCGGGAGGAGGGGGCGGCTATATAAGCTCATGAGACACTCAGAGCGAGGACAGTGCTTCCATCCATCATCCTGATGACCTCATCTTCCCCCCACAGTATTCCTCTCATTAAGTTATAGGACCTCATCTTCCAACGCTGAGCGCCGCACATCATGAGAAAGGTAAGTTGTACGTAAAAATTCTTGTTTTTTTTTACATGTTTTAATTTTGTTGAGAAGCATACGAGTGTAATTTGGATTAAGTTTGTTGAAGCACTACGAGTGAATTTGGGTTAATTTTTGTTGAACATACGAAGTGAATTTTGTTTAGTGCGTTAATAAGGAAATTTTTAATGTTTAAATTAAGTAATTGGTGAGAGGAGTTGTTAGAAAAATTTTTTTTTTTTTTTCCCCTTTTTGTTTTTTTACAATGTTTAATTTTGGTGAAGCATACAGGAAATTTTACTGGGTAGAGCGTTAATAAGTGAAATTCTTAACAGGGATAGCATATATTCCGAATACATGGAAGCATTGGTGAAGAGAAGATTATCGATAGAAAGCAGCGTTCGTTTGGGTAATTCGAGAAATGCGTGAACAGCAACGCATGAAAAAGGTTATTGCATTGGGATAAATGATGGCAACGTGTAGATGCTTAGAAGAGTCTATAGAAACATGTATGTAACCAATTGTATCCTTTTGTTGTGCTAGTCACTCGAGAAAAGATTTTTGTTATTCATTGAAATCTTAATATTTTTGGGTTATGAATTGGAATGTGCGTGTTTATTTCCTCCTGTTCATTGAAACCATAATATTTTTGGGTTATGATTGATGTGCTTTTTTTTTTTCCCTCCTGTTCATTGAATCTTAATATTTTGGGTTATGATTGGATGTGCTTTTTTTTCCTCGCAGGAAATACACCTGGTATTTGTTGTGAATCAAACTGCCCAGCTTGGTGGTGAGAGTGCTAGTGTTGGTACCTCACAATGCGGAGGTGCGGGTACTTCTTTATCTGCCCCCCATTAATGATGATGAGAGAGCAACTACCGGCGCATGACGTGTCCTGACACGCAAATAGGTGAATAGATGATAGCCCAGAAGTTATTACATCTATCCAGAATTTTAAGATGTAGACATACAGTTATGAAATAAAGGTTTCCTTCAACTTATAACAGAGAGTTAAGAATGTATTTACATGTTTATAGGGATTATTTATATAGAACAGATGCGAATATGTATGATAGATCGCCTCTAGCAATGTCGCTCAGAATCCACGCCAATTATAGTTATAAGGACATTACGTCCAAAACATATCGGGTGATGATCAAATGGACAATTTGTGATAAATTTAGCGTTTGAGTTAGTAAAGTGAAGAGGAAATCTCTGAAGTATTTGATCGATGGGTGGGAAACAATATTAGAAAGATACGATTCAGAGTTGCAAGATCTAGGAAGGATCTGGCGGATCATAGAATCAAATCGAATCTTTCAGTATCGAATATGTTAAAGTAGAATTTTCAGAGTGGCAAGTGGGAACATATGTGGCATATCCCCGCTGAAACTGCGAGGGAGGCAATATGTATTAATTCCAGAGATTAAAGATGGGTTATGTGACTTGCGTTCTTTTGCCAGCCTATCAATGTCATAAAAAGAACAAAGAGCCATGGTGTGATATTCGCAAAGCAGTTAATACTAAGACAGAGGTTGACTTAATCATGCAAATCTTCTATAGATATTTCCCCCCATTACGCTGATAAGTTAGGTATATTAGAGAAGGAAAATAAAGTGTCATTATAATGTTTATCATTAAAAAGGATCAGATAGGACATTTAATGGCTATGTGTCGTAAGGGAACAAGAAATATAAGGACAATATGTGCGCGTTATTGTTGAATGAAAACATTTGGTTTTAATCAAAGATTCTGACAGGTATGTATAACGATATATGAAGGAATCGTGATGTAAATTAGCACTGTCATAGTTGTTTGATGAAGTGAATAACACAGGAAGAGTTAGATAACCATCGAAGATGGATGTAAAATCAATCAGGTTCTCGTATTCCCCCGGAAGGAACAACAGTGCACTTTGAAAATTTTAGTCATACGCATTCCAACGAATAGAAAAATCGGTGTATTTGATTTCGAATGAGCATAGACACCACTCTCCCAGCAGGTAAAATTTGAGTCTCGTCAATATAGCCATTGCCTATTGAATATTATATTTGATCGCAAAGAGAAATAGTGTGTATAAGAGTTATAAAGGGGAGGATTCTGGTTAATCATTTCATTTTAAATGGTAGTGGGTTGATTGAATAAAATAAGTTTTAGAAGACAGTATCATGAAATTCCATATGAACAAGGAGGATGAGATGAGACTGATTCTCATAAACACTTGAGAATTATGTGTAACACCTTCAAAAAACCCCAAAGACAAACATAAACACCATACCTATACTTTAAATTTCATAATTATATTGGAGCCTATTGTGCACGATGTAATATGCAGGTAAGACAAGAGAGAGAAATTATTGCTTTTTTGTCCATAACAAGTCTTATGATGTAAGGAATAATTTTAAAGGATTTGAATGTTGATAAATATAACGTTGAAATCATTCGAAACATGGATTCAAATTCTCGAAAGTAGAGATAGGTAAGGTTAGGTTTTCAGATTCACTGTCCTTTATTGAATGGAACCTTTCCACGTTAGCAGAACAACATATCAAGGCATGTAAATCACTGAAAATAACAGAGACTATTCTGAAAGATGTGGCCTCGAGATTCTTACCTTATTAATGTAAAGGAAACAAATTTTGTGTTATGATTATATTGATAGTTTAAAGAAGCTCGATTAAAAAAAATACCCAGTAAAGATCATTTTTTAATTCTTTGAGAAAATAGCGCTATCACCAAGAAGATTATGAACATGCATTGAAAGTGTTTGAGTTGGGTAAATGTAAACTTAGGAATTACTTGATGTTTATAATCTCAAGACAGAAGTTGGTTTGGTTAGCCGATGTCTTCAAGGAGTGGCGTAAACACTCAAAGATATTTATAAGTTAGACGTTAGTAATTATATTAAGTTTACCATCGATTCAGTTGGGATGCTTGTCCTATTGAAAACTAATGTAAGATTAGATAAGATATATTCCATGAATTATATGACTTGATTAAAAGGAATCTCAGAGGGTGGGTTTTACCTGCGCAAATTAATCCATATTCTAAAGCGATAATCCCCTAATTAACCCTAATTTTGATGTTGAGAGTGGAATGGCACCTCATATTCTATATCTAGATTTCAATTCTTTATATGCTAGTGCGATGGTTGAAGCTCTTCCACAGAATGGTATCAGAAAATTATCCAATGACGAGAAGAATGCCTATCCTCGATGTTGGATTAAGTAATGTTTCCTAGCGAAGGTCAAAGGGATATTTGATAGAATGTGATACCAAGCGCATATCCCCGAGAAGCTAGACTCACTGATGAACTTCCTTAAATATTATCACATATGAATATCTATCAGCAGAGATGTTATCTCCTTATTGTGAATCTATATTGAAAAATGAAGGTAGAAAGGATCCCAAAATCTAATAGGGAAATTATGGGGCAGGTCATTTATCTCAAGAAAAATTATTTGATCAGTCTAGAATTGTAACAGTTATTACTGGAACTTGGGTTATAGGTGGAAAAGTTTCATACCATATATTGAATATTACACAGACAAAATTTTTAGAACCTTTCATATCAAATAATATTGGCACGAAGAACAGCTACAAGAATGTCCCTATCAAGTCAAAAGCCTTCAAATTAACTAATAACGCCATATATGGAAAATATTGCTGGAATATTACAAAGTATGCTGAGAAAATCATAGAATATATCAATAATGAGAAAGCATTTATTAGAGCGAGTAAAGATCCTTTGTATAAAAATAATCACACATTTAAATCAATAACGAGTGATTTGCACAATCCCAATAAAGATATATTAAAGAAAGTTAAGCAACCAACTTTATCTCGTTTTCAAAATTCTTTGAGATAGCTAAAAAGAAATTGTATCATTTTTGGTATCAAAGTTTTTAAAACAGCATTAGGTGATGATGTAAGACTTCTGAACCGATACTGACTCATATATTTTTAGCTTGAAATGTAAAGATTTTGTACACCGAGTTAAAAAGTAACCATTGTTAGGCTATATGGATTTTCAAATTTCAGCCCTGAGCATCCCTATATGATGATAGTAGAAAAGGGTATCTGGGGTATTGAAATCTTGAAATGTGTGAATAACATATTACGAGTTATAGCCCTGAAAGCTAAAATGTATTCCTGACCAGATTGCTGGAAGATCAACTAATGTCAGCAGATCCACGGGTAATTCCTTCGCAATTTATGCCGTTATTACACAAGCAAGATTAAAGAATGTTTTATCAAATGCAGATAAGAATTATTCACGTGTAAGTCTATAGGTAATGTAAAAGTGAAATATGTACGGTAAGAATTAATAAGAAGGTTTGTCAGCTTTGATGATAAAAGAAATATCATTTTGAATACTAATGAATCCTTGGCGTTGGACACCTGATATCACCATCTAAACGTAGAGAATAGAGTGATGTATTTGCCTTGTATGATAAATAATGGAAAAAAATATTGTGTATTAAGTGTTATCCTGAAAGGTGTCTTTCTGATGATGAAAATGTTTTCCTACTAAAGATGTAGGAACTAATCCCCTTATTAAACTTGAATTAACTAAAAGGATCGACATTGATTCAGCCTGTGTTCTGGGTCCTTTTTAGTTCATTTAACTTAATGAGAGGAATACTGACGTCACTGACATAGGGTCGACATGATTCAGCCTGTGCGCGTGACGTCACTGCTATGTCCCCTTATTAACTAAAAGGGTCGACAAGATTCAACCTGTGTGCGCGTGGTCCTTTTTAGTTCATTTAACTTAATGAGAGGAATACTGACGTCACTACTATGTTCCCTTATTATCTTGAATGAACTAAAAGGACCGACATGATTCAGCCTGTGTGCGTGACGTCACTGACCGCCGAGTAAACGCTTTTTTTTTAGTTCATTTAACTTAATGAGAGGAAACTTTTAGTTCATTTAACTTAATGAGAGGAAACTTTTAGTTCATTTTAAAATAATAAGGGGAAGATGTTTAGACCTGTAGTAAGCATGCTTACCCCCCAGAGGGGGGATTCCAAAAAACTTGATCCGAGGAGAATTTCGAAAACCCCATAGGGGGGAATCCAAAAAAAAAACTTGATCCAAGGAGATGGAGAATTTCGAAAACCCCATAGGGGGGATCCAAAAAAACTTGTATTATCGAGAAATTTTGAGATGAGGGTGAAAGTGAGAGGGGGATCCGAGGAAGTGGAGACTTTTGATATTGAGAACCCCATGGGGAGTACCAAAACTGTATTATTCGAGAAAATTTGGGATGGGGGTGAAAGGAGGGTAAACAAAAAACTTGATCCGAGGAGATGGAGTCATGGTATTGTCGAGAAAATTTGATCCGAGGAGATGGAGAATTTCGAAAACCCCATAGGGGGGAATCCAAAAACCTGGACATCCAAGAGATGAGACTTCCTGAAAACACCCCATAGGGGGGAATCCAAAACTTGGTAAATAACGAGAAATTTTAGGGGTGGGGGTGAAAGTGAGAGGGGTAACCTTAAAAACTTGATCCGAGGAGATCATAAGAAAAAAAAATTCGAGGCGCGGGGGCGATCCGGACGACGCAGCAGAAGGCGCGGGCGGGGCTCGCGAAGGGCGGGCGCGGCGGGGCGGCTCGCGGGCGGGCGCGCGGGCGGGGGCGCGAAGGGCGCGGGGCGCGCGGGCGGGGGGCGGGGCGCGCGGCGCGAAGGGGGGGGGGGGGGTCGCGAAAAAAGGGGGGGGGTCGTGGGCGAGGGTATTGGTTGGGGGGGGGGGGGTCAAGGGTGAGGTAGTCTCGAGGGCGAGGTCATGGTCAAAACCGGAAGTAACACCTAGATACGAGGAGATGGAGACTTTTGATTCCGAGAAATTTTGGGGTTGGGGTGAAAGTGGGAGGGGGGATCCGAGGAGATCATAAGAATTTCGAAAACCCCCATAGGGGGGAATCCAAAAAACTTGATCCAAGGAGATGGAGACTTTCGAAACCCCCATAGGGGGGATCCAAAAAAACTTGGTAATATCGAGAAATTTTGGGGTGGGGGTGAAAGTGGGATGGGGGGATCCGAGGAGATCATAAGAATTTCTAAAACCCCCATAGGGGGGAATCCAAAAAACTTGATCCGAGGAGATGGAGAATTTCGAAAACCCCATAGGGGGGAATCCAAAAACCTGGATCCAAGGAGATGGAGACTTTCGAAACCCCCATAGGGGGGAATCCAAAAACTTGGTAATATCGAGAAATTTTGGGGTGGGGGTGAAAGTGAGAGGGGGAACCTTAAAAACTTGATCCGAGGAGATCATAAGAAAAAAAAATTCGAGGCGCGGGGGCGATCCGGACGACGCTGCAGAAGGCGCAGCAGAAGGCGCGGGCGGGGCTCGCGAAGGGCGCGGGCGGGCGCGCGGGCGGGCGCGGGGGGCGGGCGGGCGGGGCGCGCGGCGCGAAGGGGGGGGGGGTAAAAAAAAAACGCGAAGGGGGGGGGGGTCGTGGGCGAGGGTATTGGTTGGGGGGGGGGGTCAAGGGTAAAGGTAGTCTCGAGGGCGGGGTTTCATGGTCAAAACCGGAAGTAACACCTAGGGTGAAAAGGTGACCCTCCAGCCCTGGTCCTAGACCGGTTACCTCGCCCCAGCCGCACCCAAAACCCGGAAGTTCCTCGCTCAGGAAAAACCCCTAAACCGGAAGTTCCTTTGCTCTGCGCTTTTTTGACTACTTATATTATTATATAATATATTTTATTTTATATATATATATATATATTATATATATATATAAATTTTATATATATAAAATATATATATATTATATATATATATATATATATATATTTAACAATCGGCCGTCCCCACGAGGCAGGGTGACTCAAAAAGAAAAAAAAATCCCCCAAAAAAAAAAGTACTTTCATCATCATTTAACACTTTCACCTCACACACAATCACTGTTTTTGCAGAGTGCTCAGAACACAACAGTTTTTTAGAAAGAAATAACGTATAAAGATACACAACATATCCCTCCAAACTGCCAATATCTCAAACCTCTCCTTTAGAGTGCAAAGGGATTGTACTTCCCATTTCCAGGGACTCAAGGGCCGGCTATATAAAAATAACCGGTTCCCTGAATCCCTCCACTAAATATTACCCTGCTCCCCACTCCAACAGCTAATCACGTCCCAAATACCATTAGTCTCCATTCACTCCTTTCTAACACGCTCACGCACGATTGCTGAAAGTCCAAGCCCCTCGCACACACACACACACTAAACTTGCATTGAGCATCAGCTGATAGTTTTGTTAACTTTCCAAAGTCTACAGTATGAGACATGTTACTACCCTGAAGTGACGCTGAATTGCCTTTAAACTTGCCGCATTGAAATCCCTATAAGTAGTGTTATTTTCTACAGAGCGGCTCCTCCTGAAAAGGCCTTCTACAGAGCGGCTCCCACAGTATGGCTCCTCCTGAAAAGGCCTTCTACAGAGCGGCTCCCTTTTCACACCTATGTGCTAATGACCTTTTTCACACCTAGGTGTTACTTCTGGTCTAGGGTCTCCCTTTTCAGACCTATGTGCTAATGACCTTGACCCCGCCCACGACCCCCGCCCACGACCCCCGCCCACGACCCCCGCCCACGACCCCCCCCGCCCACGACCCCGCCCCGCCACGACCCCCCGCCCACGACCCCCGCCCACGACCCCCCCCCACGACCCCCGCCCCCCCACGATCCCCGCCCACGACCCCCGCCCACGACCCTCCACCCGCGCCCCCCCGTCCGCCCCTCCCGCGCCCCCCCGCGCCCTCCACCCCGCCCCCGCACCCCCTCACGCACCCCCGACCGTCGCGCCGACCCACCACCCTCGCCGCGCCCTCGCGCCCCGCCCGCGCCTTCTGCTGCGCCTTCTGCAGCGTCGTCCGGATCGCCCCCGCGCCCCGAATTTTTTCCGATTTTTTTCGAATTTTTTTTTTAATTTCTTATGATCTCCTCGGATCAAGTTTTTGAGGTTCCCCCTCTCACTTTCACCCCCACCCCAAATTTTCTCGATAATACAAGTTTTGGATTCCCCCCTATGGGGGTTTCGAATTTCATTTGCTCTCCTCGGATCAAGTTTTTGAGGTTCCCCCTCCCCCCACTTTCACCACCCACCATCCCAATTTTTTTTTTCACTCGATAATACAAAGACTCTACTTCCTCGGATCAAGTTTTTGGATTCCCCCACTCTGGGTATAAACATTCAAAATGGACTCCCACTTGCATCCCAATTTTTTTCGAAATCAAAGTCTCCATCACCTTGGATCAAATTTTTGGATTACCCCTCCCACTTTCACCCACCCCCCACCTCAAATTTTTCTCGATAATACAAGTTTTTGGATTCCCCCCTATGGGGGTTTCGAAATTCTTAAGATCTCCTTGGATTAAAGTTTTTGGTTTACCCCCTCTGGAGTAAGTATTCAAATGAACTCCTCCTATGGGGGCATGGTGCTCTCTCTTACTACAGGTCTAAACAAGTGTGACGTCAGTATTCCTCTCATTAAGTTAAATGAAGTTAAAAGGGTGTTTACTCGGCGGTCAGTGACGTCACGTGATGACCTCACACATACAGGCTGAATCTTGTCGACCCTTTTAGTTCATTAAAGTTAATAAGGGGACACTTACCTTCTGTCAGTGATGTCACGCGATGACCCCACACACACAGGCTGAATCTTGTCGACCCTTTTAGTTCATTAAAGTTAATAAGGGGACACTTACCTTCTGTCATGAGTCACCGATACCCCACACAACAGGTGAATCTTGTGCCCTTTTATTTCTTTAAAATTTTTAATAAGGGGCACTTCCCTTCTGTCTTTGACGTCACACACAAGGCTGAATCTTGTCGACTTTCCCCCTCCCACATTTCAAATAAAAACATAGGAAAACATTTTCACTCAAAAAACCCAGGATAAACCCAATTTAAAAATTTCACATTTTTTTTCTTTTTAATACCCCATCAACCAAATTTTTTTAAACAAAAGTCTAAAACTTTTCCCCCCATCTTTTTTAACTATTCATCTCAGGCACCCCCCCACAAAAAACCCTACCTCCTCCCCACCCTCCCAAACCCCCACTCCCCCAACACCTAAAATTTTTTCACTCAAAAACCCCCCAATTTTTTTTCCTTTTTAAAAACTATTTATCAAAAAGTCACCCAAAACACTTATAAAAAACTTTTAAAATTCACTATCACAATTTTACAATTACAAATTAAACGCACACACCCTCATTTTAAACACCTTTAAAAAAACACTCTCTTTAAATCTTTTTAAATACTACAAAAAATACTTTGAACATTTCCAAACAACACTGAAACACTTTCCAAAATATCTTTTTGAATACTCCAAATAAGATTTGACAGCCTAATTTATCTGCACTTACACATTTCTTTAAAATTTACAAACTCATCCCCCACATACCCACCCTCATCTCCAGATTTTCACAACTTATAAACAAAAACTAACTCAAACCTTTTACTTTGAACATCACCAAAAAACACCAAAATTTCCCCTTTAAATTCTCCAAAAACCTTTCAACACCCCCAAATCCCCTCTGAATACTCCCAAAACACCTACAAAAGTATCTTGCACATCTTTTAAAAACACCTTCAAAAATTTTTTTGAACTTTTTCCAAAACAAACTGAAACATTTCCCAAAACACCATTTGATTTTACTCCCAAATACACCACTAAATACTACAAAAAAACCCCCACTGAATCACTCAAAACACCATCAAAACCCCAAAACTAAGACAACACCCACATCCCCCCCACACCCAAACCCCATAAACCCACCTCCCCCCACATCCCCACATCCCCCACATCACCCACACCCCACAATTTTTTCTCTTTTAACTAATTTCATCAGAAAAAGTCACAACAACAACCCACAATTTTATAACCATTTTTTTCGGTATCTCTAGTTCGCAACAAACCCCCAACCCACAACACCCACACCCCCCCACAACCCACAACACCCACACCCCATAATTTTTTCCTTTTTAACCTAATTCATCAGAAAAAAGGCACAACAAAAAAACCCTTATAAATTTTTTTCATATCTCAGTTCGACAACAACACCCACACCCCAAACCCCCCCAAAAACCCACATCACCCACACCCAAACACCCACAACCCAAAAATATTTTTCTCGTTTTAACTTTTTTTCACAAAAAGTCACAACACCCCAAAAAACCCCCACAATTTTCTCGTTTTAAAAACTAATTTAAACAGAAAAAGCAAAAAACAACCAAAACAAAAAACCCCATTTTTCGCACTCTGTTCGAAAAACCCCAACACCCAAAACCCCCATAAATTTTTTTTTTCCTTTTTTTTTTCCCTTTTTTTTTCCCCCCTTTTTTTTACGAATCTTAAATGTAATACACTTTCCCTCTTTACATTACAAAAATTTCTAAAAAAAATCCTCTCCAACCCATCTCTTGTACCAATAAATTGATATTAACTCCCCATCAACTAATCTCACTACCAACTTTGCACATGTTTCAACCCCCTCCATTTTTTCCAGAAATAATTCATAACTTTTCATTTTTTTAAATTTCTTGTTAAAATATTCACACATTACCTTTTTTTCAGTAAAATCTCCCCATATTTCATTAAATTTTTTAATACAACCCTCCCCATTTCCCCTCTCCATCTCACCCCCTTTCTTCACATCCACCACCCACTCCCCCAACACACCTCTTTTGAACAAACACAAAATCACATTTCACATCCAAAATGCATCTCAACACCCATCCAAAACCAAAAAATCACTGTAACCCAAAATATTCACAAAATTTTATAACCACCTAACACACCACACACAACCCCAAACCCAACCAACCAAAACCTAACTTTTCCTAACCTAACCTAAAACCCATCCTAACCTAACCAACCTAAACCCAACTACCTAACTTCACCTAACCTAACCTAACCTAACTTTAAACCTAACCTAACCCAACCTAACCCAACCGAACTTTTCCTAACCTAACCTAACCTAACCAACCTAACCTAAACCCATCCTAAACCAAACCCAACCTAACCTAACCTACCTAACCTAACCTAAACCCAAAATTCCTAACCAACATAACCTAACCTAACCTAACCCAAAACCCAAACCTAACCAAAACCCAACCTAAACCCAACCTAACCTAACCCTAACCTAACCTAACCCAACTTTTTCCAAAAATAACCAAACCTAACCTAAACCCCGCCTAACCAAAACCCAACCTAAACCCAACCTAACCTACCCCAATCCAAACCAATAAACCCAAAACCCAACCTAACCCATCTTAACCTAACCTAACCAACCTAACCTAACCTAACCAACCTAAACCCAACCACCCATCCTAACCAACCCAACCAACCTAAAACCCACCTAACCCCAACCTGACCTTAAACCTAACCTACCCAACCTAACCTAACCTAGCCCAACCTAACCGAACCTAAACCCAACTAAAAACCCAACCTAGCCAACCTAACCCAACCTAACCCAAAGCCTTACCCCAAAATATTGCGTCAGATTTTTGTACCCCCCCTTCCCCCCCCCAACGACCCATAAATGGGTTTACATCCAAGGTAGAAAATTACATATCAACCCTTACCGAACACCTGCGTCAACTCAGGTCAGCAACCCAGAAATGGGGTTTTACAACCCAAGGTAAAAAAATCCATAATATCTCTTTCCAACCCCCAAAT
Source organism: Cherax quadricarinatus (assembly GCF_026875155.1). Classification (NCBI taxonomy): domain Eukaryota; kingdom Metazoa; phylum Arthropoda; class Malacostraca; order Decapoda; family Parastacidae; genus Cherax; species Cherax quadricarinatus. The sequence continues at coordinate 1,153,238 of NC_069423.1, read as the reverse complement.
GTAACCTAACCTGACCTAAACCCAAACCCGTCCTAACCTAACCTAACCTACCAAAACCCAATTATCCTAACCTAACCAACTTAACCTAACTTATCCTAAACCCAACCCAACCTAACTATCCAAAACCCAACCCAACCTAACTAACTTATCCTAACCAACCCAAACCCAACCTAACCTAACCTAAAACCCAACCTAAACCCAACCTAACCCAACCTATCCCAACCTGTCCTAAACCTAACTTATCCAACCCAACTTAACCTAACCAACTTATCCAACCTAACCTTAAAACCCAACCTAAATTTCCTAAAAACCTAAAAATAACCTAACCTAACCTAACCAACCTAACTTATCCTAACCTAACCTAACCCCAACTAACCAACCAACCTAAATTTTTCCCAATCTAACCTAACCTAACCTAACTTCCAAAACCCAACCTAACCTAACCTACTTTTCCTAACCTAACCTAACCCAAACCCAACCCAATAAAAAAACCTAAACCAAAATTACCTAATACTCACTTTACTTTGAACACCCTTTAAAAACACCTCATACATCTTGGACCCCAACCTTTTCTCAAATTATCTCTATCCACAACCTTTTCATCTCACTACAGAACAAACCCCAAAATTTCTTCGAACACTCTCATAAAAAATTTGAGTACTCACATAAACACCTTTGAACATTTCCAAACAACAATGAAGCACTTCCAAGATATCATTTTGATTACTCCCAAATAAGTTTTTATCATCTCTAATTTATCTACACTTACACATTTCATTAACTGAAATTACAACACATCCACCAAACTCCTCCCTCATTCTCCAGACTTTACAACATTAGCACAAAAAAAAACTAACTCATACAATTATGACATGAGACATTACCATATCTAACACACAGACTAACTTTGAACCAACTCTGAACACCTCTGATCTTCTTCAAAATAATACTCTGCACATCATTTGAACACCTTCAAAAACACCTTTGAACATTTCCAAACAACACTGAAACACTTCCAAAACACCACTTGAGTACTCCCAAATACACCACTGAATACTACCAAATCACCACTGAATACTACCAAATCACCGTCAAAATCACCAGAAACTAAGTTTAACATCACCATCTAACATCCTTTTTATAGAAATCCCCTCAAATCACTATAACCAAGAACTCCCTCCCCATTTGGCGCATAAAAAAAAAACATGAACACAAACCTAATACGCAAACACTTAGTACATGATCACCATCAACTGAAAACATATCTTGTACACACACATAATCTAAGACAACCACCAACTACAATCACCCATGTTCACTTACCTCAAAAATCACTAATATCACAGAAAACACTCATTTTTATAAACATTTCAACACACACCAAAAAAAAAATCATATTTGACAATATCTAAGCGCACTCACCTCACTACCACCAACACACGATGTCACACCTCACAGGACCGACGAGCTCACCTCCAGTGACGTCACACTCCCATTGTGTTACTTGGTGGTTGGTAACATCACACCCAACCCACCTTGTTTCAACCTGTTGTACCCTACATTATCTAAGAACACTATATCCAAGACGATTACCAGATTTTATGATCCCCACCCCCAGATCACAGAAAACACACATTTTTATAATTATTCACACAAAAATCACGATCACCAATTCCGTATCATGTTTTACCGTCATCTATCAACACTCATCACCAAGATCACCAAAAATCTAAGATCATGCATCTCAAAACTACTATGATCACTGAAAACACTTATTTTTTTAAACATTCGCACAAAAATAAGACATACACAAAAATACCACAACATTTCCACCAACATCTATAACATAACATGAGCACTATAAACATAAACACTATCACAAAAA